>JAIEZT010000007.1:24315329-24397900 GCA_019594935.1 Periophthalmus modestus | reverse complement strand
GCTTTTATTTAGTCTGTTTGCCTAAAAATTGCACTCTGGAGCTTTAAGGATGCATTGCACAACTTTTTCGGTGTGGAGACTCTGCCCTGGAAAGTTATGGAATGGCATTAGACTTTTTACACTATTTCCATGGAGATAAGCAGTGGACACCACCCAGGCAAAGTTACAGCTCAGCTCTGTGGAGTGCCATGCTGTGGAACTTTCCAGGCAAAGCAATAACATCTCCATTGAGACAAGCAGCAGATGAACGAGCAAAAAAAAAGTCCACAGTGCATCTTTAAATACTGCTTAATTACCCTTCTCTCCATGGCTCTTTATGATTCATTAGTACTGGCTCGGCTCTTCCTTTTTGAATTTGACATCACAGAGGCCGACAGTTAGCTTTGACGCGTATTTATCAGCCCATGCAGACTTTCTCTCATGTTTTCAAAGTCCCGGTAGACTCGGGCGCGACTGCTGACTCATATGGAACCGCCGCGTTGGGTACAGTCCACATATCAACTTGAAAGAAATCTTATTAAGTGACTCAGTTCCTTTAGGACTGAAAAGAAAAACATCTATTTGAAATGAAGTGATTGGGTTGGTATTGACAGCTCGATTTGCGTAATGACTTTGGTGGGACGCTCAGCCAAAGGTGCATGTGAGTGATAGCAGAGTTTCGGAACATTACGCCGTCCACTTTAGCAGAAGGGACTTGTCTTTCTTCATTAAAGCTGGACTCACTAACTGTACGCCATTAGTTCTGTTTCGTTATCTATATTGACTGCAAAGTGACTGACTGTAGTGCAGATCGTGCCAAAGACGATTTAGGCTCTCCTTAAATAAACCTGTAGTATAATAGTACACCACATGATGCTTAAAGGTATGTGAGATTTTGAATTTAAAATCATGACTTGTCCAGGGTATAAAAGTAGAAGAAATGTTCAAATTAAATATTGCTTTTACTAATACAATTCTAATGCACAGTTCTACAGGAAATACAGGATACATTCTTAATTCCAAAAAAAAAAAAAGAAAATTGGACAAGATGCTTCATGTGGTTCTCCAGACAATTATCCAGTCAGAAAGTAGAAGGAGTCTCACTTGAGTCTCTTATTTGGGTTGCCATTTTCAGTGTTGAAATCTAGTTGGTTTAAACCAGGGGTGGGCAAACTTTTTGACACACGGGCCACAATGGGATCTAAAATTTGACAGAGGGGCCGAGCCAGGATATAAATGTATATATTACATTAGAGATTTGGCCTGTAACATGTAGCAAAACATGAATATGCAAGGCTCATTGTACAAATTGCTTTCCAAATACATTCTTTTAAAAACTCGCCTTCAGAGAAAGGCTTGCTGGCTTTTGCTAATTGAATCCCAACAAAAAACTTGCCTTGGTACTTTGATAGGACTTCGATGAAAAAATATTTTGTTGTCCACTCCGTATTAAACACTCAGCGCTCACTATCCACTTTTCTTTTCTTTGATAAAGGCTGATAAGAGGATAAGAGAGTAATACAAGGTTGATGTAGCTGAAGTGCGCCATTATTTGGTCACGCTCGGTGGGCCGGATTAATAAGCCCAACTGGCCGTATGTGGCCCCGGGGCCGTAGTTTACCCACCCCTGGTTTAAACCATGAAGGACTCCCACTGATCTGATCCTCATTACCTAAACCCCAGCACCTGCAGCCAATCAACATCATTAAACAGTGCTAGTGCAGCTTCTCCAGCTCTATGCATGAACTCTTGAGGTTCTGAGCTTTCACATGGCCTGTCCATATACTTTTTTTTTATTGTAAGGGTGCCATCGACTTACCAGTTCCTGTAGGTGCATATGAAATGTTAAACTTTGTCACAAAAACAGTTAATGACCATCCATCCATTTCCATCCACTTATCCGGGGCCAGGTCACGGGGACGCAGTTAATGTTCTTTTTTTTTTTTTTTTTTACATTAAAATTCTACTCAAAAGTATACCTAGTTATCTAGCAGTGCTTCCTAGCAAACTATACTGTAAATTAGAGCCAGGCTGGTCTATTTTAAACAAAATTTGACCAGAAATATATGACAAAACACCTTTATTTTGTTAATGTTTAAAATGCGATTGTCCCTGCATTTTAGATGGAATTCTGTGTATTAACCTTTCTTATAGTATCACTACCTGCTAAAATGAATATCTTATTTCAATACTAGTTTCAGTATTGCTTAGTATCTGATTTTCGATATTTTTGACAACCCTAGTGGGAATGCTCTCACCACTGAGCCACTGCCATCCAAATAAATAGGTCATTTCTCTCTCTCTTGTAATATTGGTCTATGTGACTCACTCTTTCTCTCCCTTTATTTTTCCTTGCCTTGTTGGTTCCTTTGCAGCTCTAGTACCAGTGGGAAATAGAATGTGGCACAGTTCACACTTTCAAAGATGCTCCTCTTTTGGATGGAGCGTGGTCGTGAATCGCAGCAAACATGGAGGACGACATGTTTAGTCCGGTCTCCTGCTGAGTCCAAGGAAGAGACAGAGCAGGCTGTGGGAGTTAAAAGAACTATATGTAGCCTGCACTCTTACAGTTTTTTGTTTTTTTTTAAAGCTACTACAATCATAACTGAACTGCCTCTTAAAAGTCCTGTGTAATCCCCGACTCAAAAATAGCCTACTAAAATAATCTATTAGTTTGAACCAAGCACTAGGTTCATAAGAGCTACAATAGGAATAAAATCAGTGTAAGTGTAAATGAACTGGCAGGAGACAGAAATCAGCAATGATGGTTTAGTTTAGGTAGAAAAATGAAATAAATTGAAAATGTTTACAATTTAACAGCCCGCAATCTACGTTATGTTAACATTGTGCACAATAAATAAAAAAATAAAAAAAAATTTCTACTGAGCTCAGTGATATTTCAGTCATTTCAGTCAAAGTCAGTTGTTCAAAAAGGTTCTTTGTTGTGGCAGTTTGAGTTGTTACCATGTGATGAGATCAACATGAAGAGTAGAGGAAGTTGCCATTCTCCATTCACAGTTCGGGGTTCTGGGACAGGCTCGCTATCTCCTCTGAGGCTTCGGAATCGTCATCAACCATAAAAAACCTTGCCTGCGTAAAAATAACGTGTACAGCTAGATAAAAGTACATTTCCATTCTCTAATCTGTGCAGTAGTAGCTGTTTTGTTTTGTTTTTTTCTCAAATGATCAAACATTGTATCCCCATTGTACAATTTACAATATCAGTAACATATATGTTTTAAACTCAAAATATAATTGTTTTTGATGAAATAGTTTTAACCCATGCAATAATATAATGAATTGCTCCTTTAATCTTTTAAACTCAATAACCATGTGATTTGTGATTAGTATTTGTATCCAATTGAGTTAGTAACTTTTAATCTTTGTTTTAAGCTTTTGTGAAACCATGGAATTAACCTACTACATTACAATAACTCTTTAAACGTATCGACTGCATCAGTAAACCCTCGTTGGTTGAGCATTACATTACATTCTTTTGCATAAAGCATCTAAATGTGCATTTAGCATCAAAATAAACATTACATCTCAAGGAGGTGGGACTTAATTACTTTTGACAAATAATAAGGTCATTGGCCGTGTCCCAATTCGTCACATGCACCGTTCGATGTACTGTTCGAAGTGCAGGTCGAAGTACCCGCCCGACTTAAATGCGCCGTTTGAACAGGATTTAGGCATTAAAAACTGGCAACCCAAAGTCTGGAGTTAGACCTCACTTTCCTACAGCATCCTAATTATTCACTTGTTCAAAATTGGGTACTGCCCTGCAGAGATCATACTTCAGGTCCTTTATTTTACATGGGATGGTTTGTGAATGGCATGCTTCAACATGTATGATTTATTGAGTGGTGACTTGTATGACGAATGCTGTGTAAAAAATGGACCTCAGCGTCAGTACCATTCTTTTATGGTAAACTGCACAGAACAGAGATCGAGGGAACATAACATATATATACTGCATATGTCCATGTATTATGCAGTGGAACATGGACAAGAAACACAGTAAAACCTCTGTACAGAGAATCATTTATGATGAAAACTGCTACTGGTTTTCACAGGAACAGCTTGGTTAGATTTTTTTTTCAAGTCTTTACAGATGCTTAAGACATGACCATAAGACTCTTCTGTGGTGGTACAAAGTGAACTCTTTGTGGTGGTAGAAAGTGAACTCTTTCTAATAGCCGAGTGTTTGCTGGGTCACTGTTTCTTGTATGGCAGCACTGGCTTCCTAACATTGCACAGCAAGATGTATTCTTGGTGAGTTCACAAAATTCACAAGAATCCATCTTGACATAGCCCTGCTGTAAGGTTCAAATTCTCCCAGCAGCTGGCGACCAATGAAGGGCTTTTGTGGGAAGGTAAAGGTTTTGGAACATGACGACAAGTGCGAGCGCCAGCGGTAGACAGTGATGTAGCTGGTGTTATAGAATCTGTTTTAGCAGAACTATAGACAATTCTGTCTTTGAAAAAAAGAGCAGCAAGAAGTAATTTGTGTGTTTGTGAATGGGAAAAATGTTTGTGCTTTTCTCCTTACTGGATTCAGCAATAGCTTGATTTACTAACTTATTCCACTCAGTGAAATGACTTCAGATGCTGCAGAATCCTATTGTGTCTGGTGTCTGTTGGTGGCTCTCAAGAACCACCAGGTAAAAGAAGCTCCAAAGCTGGGCATTTCTGCTGCAAAGCTCAGTGATAACATTGGAAGATTCTCAGTGGTAAATGTCAGCTAGTGTTTGGTAGCCTAAAAGCTTGGCTGTTAAATTCAGTGAGGAATATGCATCGAGACAATGATTATTGGTCAGCTTGGTCATTGTGGACAAAGGTCATGCAACCTACAAATGATAAGGAAAGCCTTGTTTAAACCTCACATACTTTAAGATAACTGATTGATCTCCTGGGCAAAGCTGACAAATATTCAGACCTTCAAGAAGAACCCCAAAGTCTGTGCTTGATTTGGTTGGTTTACCACTTCTCAATTCCAGCAATATCAATTGGCTTCTTGACCTCATCTACTCTCTGTTATGCATCTCATATAATTGCATAATAATATGCATTTACTCAGGTTTTGGTTCAGACATCCATAGAGGTGAAACTAGTAAGAGGCCTACAATAAACCTGCATCTGGTCACTACTGAGAGGATGTTTTTTTTTTAGTTGTTTTTTTAATATATATTTGAGGACTGATGCCATGTTCATTAATTACATTCTAACAAATACATTTTTGATTCCTGCAATATTACATGAATGTTTTTTTAATATGATTCTTTCAGAGATATCATCGCCGACATCGAATTCTGAGAATGCGTATTTTTGCATTTCCCCCATATGTCATAGTTGATCAGGTTCTACCACATACTACGATATATAAAGAGGATTATAATTTTTTTAAATTTATTAGTGGCATATCACCCATACGTAAATATCAGGCAGTTCAAAGCCTATATATATATATATATATATATATATATATGTATAATACATTGTGGCCAATAGTAGTGAGTCTACTCCAGGTGCATTTTGGTGAACAAAAATATTACAAACAAAAGTAAACACCATCAAACCAAAACAAGTAAGAAAGGAGTATGAACAAGGCTTAGCTGAAGACTTTCCTGCTGAGTTCAACTGACGCCCCCTGGAGGCTGGCTGTGATGCTGCAGAAAGCAGAGGAGAGACACTTTTGTCCTGAGGGCTGCTACTCCTCTCAAACTGCCCTGACACAAGATCTGCTGACCCTATCTGACCGAATCAGATACACCTTTGTTTGAGGGATTCCATTTATTCCTGTATTTTGTGTGTGTGTGTGTGTGTGTGTGTGTGTGTGTGTGTGTGTTTTCTTTCTTTTTTTATTTTTCTTTCTTTTGTGTGTGTGGGGGGTTTTTTTTGGGGTTTTTTTTAGTTTTTTTTTTTTGGGGGGGGGGGTTGTTTTGTTTTTTGTTTTTTTACAGCTCAGATGCTTAAATTGCAGCTCAGGGATACATTAAGTCACATTGATTGATTGCACGCTAACTCATTTAAAAAAAAAAAAGGTATACAACTTTAAAGAGGGCATTTGGGGACATTTGTAAATAACAAAACTGCTAATGGTGTTTTTCATGAAGCATTAGCGAGGAGTTTTCTGTTTAAATGGAGTAAATGAACAGAACTTTGACAGATCACCTGCTCTTTTTCAGAAACTCCGATATACTCTGCGTTTACAGGTCTGACTGAGGAAAATCACCGCCATTTGGTCCATTAGGCGTCATACAGCCGCAGAGATGGAGACGTGAGAATGTGATAAAATGCCTACAGTAACACAAGAGGGAAGTAAGAGCTGGTGTAACTAAAATGGCTTCCAAGAGGATAGAAAACTCAGAGTAATTGTTGAAGATGTAGTCGAAGTTGTAGAGTAGACTCTAGAAAACAGCCTAACACAAGTCGTAACACGTCTGCAGTGTAGTGCAGTGCATCAGTAGGAACGCTTATTTTCACACCTTAAAGAGAGGGTATTTTACATCTGTAGGTATTCACTGACAAACAAATATAGATCACCATGTTACATTTTTGAAAATGCTATATACGGTGAAAAAAGCTCCACTTTCGCTTTTTGTCTCTGCTCCCTTTGTTTCTTGTTTTAAGTCACTCCCCTTCAGAGCACTATCACAACACAAACAGCGTGCATCCCGCTAATGAAACTACTGCACATCACATCGGGTTTGTCAAGTTGCTGTGTACACTTTTGTATCATGCGTTTGTATATTGTCATGTGGGAGCATAGGTGACATAGGCCTGAGCACTGAACAGAGTCTTACAGTTAACCATAAAGAGGGTTCAAATAGGGCCTGTCAGTGATCGCTAAAATACTCAAACATGCATGGATGCCATCTAAAACCTCTTCAGGCATGGTTTTGATGAGGTAACAACATTATAGAGCTCAAAAGCCCTCTGTGGCTAGGTACATCCAGTGATTGCGCAGCCCACCAAGCATGTGCCATAGTGCTCTACCATGTGACCACTATGACCAATCAGGGTGAGAGTAGTTAGAGTGGGGCAGAGCAAGCTGAAGTAAAAAAAAAAAAAAAAAAAAGCTTTTTAAGACTGAAGAATTATGAGCTGAGAAAAAGTTTATGATCTGAAAATAAGCAAAAATTGCCACAAAATCTGACCTTTGTGAAAGTGCTGTGTCCTGTCAGCCAAACACAAGTTTGTGATTTCAATGTTTTCTTGACCAGTATTGCTCTCAAAAAAGGCTTTAGGATGCTGATGTCAGATGCTTGTCTCCATGCAGATATATATACCATACTTTGGAACAATGTAGGCAAAGGAATAACATTTGAAGACACCAGGAATGTTTCATTACACTTTTAACATACATTATGGAGCCATAGATTTTATTTTCTAGAATTATATCCATGTACTTTTTGCTTTTGGGTCACTTGGCAAGGCTCTCAGATTAAATTTTATTGTCATTTGGACAGATTATAAATGCCTATAACTGCATTGCTGCTGGACAATGTTGGAATTTTCCAACTGGTTGTGTCTCAGTCCATCCAGGCCTTTTATTTGACCACTGGCTACTCAAAAACTCCTGGAAAAATCCAACTTGACTCTCCAGAGAGCGGCTTTACTTTGCAGAGAATAGGAGGATTTAGGATGTCCGCTCAGCCTGGAAGAAACCTGAAAATGGGCAAATCCTCCACAGGCCACGTCTAGGGGGAAATACAGAGGAGCCAGGCTGGGCAGCAGTTTGGAAGGGTTTTTCAAAGACTCTCACCACATGTCACGAGGACAAGAGGTGACTCGGGATGGACTATTTTTGTCTTAAAGAACACATATTCATTTTTTGAGCTTTTAACCATGTTATGCTATTGTCGTCTGATCAAACGCATACCTGGAGGTGTATTTTTGTTTCATTCATGCTGTTTTAATTAATTCATAAATCCAAATTTGTAGCAGAGAGAATTACCACAGCGAAAACAATTGAAGGTGCTATATCATTCAAAATGGATTCTCATGGACTTTTAACCATGTTAGAATGTTGTAACCTCATCAAAAACACGTGTTTTGTTTCATTCACACATGTTTGAATAATCCTTTATTATTAATCCATCTACATCCCCAAAGTGCTCAAAATGCTCTGTTCCACCTTATGATGTCATGAAGTGGTAGCTTTAAAGTAAAGATTGATATCACAAAGTGGAGTGTTTCACCTGGTGATGTCAGAGTGTTTTCAGTTTGAGAGAAGAACTCAGTCTAAATATGCAGGGTTTGAGTGGTAAATGTGTGAATGAAACAAAACACAACTCCGGGTATGTTTTTGATGAGGAAACATTATAACATCGATTTGAAAATTGTGTAAAATGAACTCACAGGGTTGCTATCTATGACATCACAATCCCGGGAAAATTGTAAGAGTGTTTTGAAAGGCTCAGAGGCAAAGGACTTTTTACAGAGAAGCTAAATAAATACAAATCCATAAAGTACATTTAGCAATTATTTAGCAAGTATTCTTTAAATGAGACGTAAGCTATGTGGACCCAGTGGTCAGTGAAAGTGAAGTGTTTGTGAGAGACACTGGAGGGGACAGACAGGGGGACAGTAGAGGAAACCAGGGAGAGAAGAGGTCCACTGCTTCGGAAGTGGAGAACACAAGAAATGGGTGTTTGTTACGATGCAGCTTGTGGTAGACAACGCAATGAAGGAGGCACACACAGAAAAAAAGTGTGTGTGTGTGTCTGAGTGCACAGCCACTTGAAAAAAAAACATAAATTGGTGCCAACGTTACACAATACAGCATCACACTTATCTGTCTCATCTGTTTCAATAGATACGTTACCAGGCTAAGTTACTGGTAACATCTGTGGAGAGGCACTTCCACCGTTATTATGGAACATCTTCACGGAGACAAAAAAGTTACACTGTGCAACTTTAACTGCTGTGGTGACTTTGAAAAGTGTGAAGCAATAACGTAGCCAATCCTAGCAGTCTTCCTCATAGCGGGACACCGGTCGCCATGGGATGTGTGCGAAACGTTACCGCGGCGACGCACTGGCAGGACTAGCGTGGCAGATGGGACGATACAGGACGGACCGGAGGAGGAGGCACTGAGCACAGCAGAGCACCGCGTGTCAACCAGCAAGTCCGGCTATTTAATCAAAGCCAACTCCGAGACCGCTCTGGTGCCAGATGCAATCCAAATCCTGGTTCTAGCGCGCTGCCAATTAGTGCTGCGTGCAGTCCCACCACGCCCTCTGTCATGGCCAATGATAAAGATGTGGCTCATTATCAGATGTGAAAGAACCCGGAACCAGCCCAGGAGGTGTGGTGGTGTTTTGCATAAATGCTTTCAGTAAGATGAGTATGCAGGGAAATATGTATAGACAGTATTCATTAAAAATGCAGAAAAGCTGAATATTATTACCATTAGAAGGTTGTGTTGATGTTCTAGAGCAGTGTCTTTATTTATTGTTCTGGTGATCCACTTTCTCTAATTCTCGCAGCACAACTGCTTTTACTACTGTAGTTGTTTTTCTAAGTACAATAACGTCTGTAAGTGTCTACTTCACTACAAAAACTCTTCACAAATGTCTCATGTCTTTTACCATTGCGGACACCACACCAAGATGCACTGAAGGAGCGCTAAAAGCAGGGACAGAAGAGGAAAGAACATGCATGCAACAGAGCGGCTCAACAGAGTGTCTCATCAGAGTTTCTCATGGTACTTTGCAATGTTTACTTTTTGGAGCATTCTACAATGTTATAATGCTGTCCCCCATCAAAAACAGGCCTGAAGTAGTTTTATATGTCATATGTCCTGCGTATGACTTGGCCCACGTCACCCATGCTCCCGTATTGTAGTTTTTCATAAACATACAAAGGTTGTGGCCAAACCCTTTGACAAAGCCTGATCTCATCACATCTCAGAAGCTTAGCAAGGCCGGACCTGGTTCATACTTGGACGGGAGACTGATGGGAAAACCAGGTACTACAGTGGGGTCCCATTAGCAAAACCTGCTGTTGTGTCCTCCACCTACATTTTCTAATAAGAAAGTGATGTCATCAGACGGGCCGATGGCACGGATTTGCAACCTTGCTTCCATCAGTCCCCGGGCAGCTGTGACTACAATAGTAGCATACCACCACTGAGTGTGGACTCTATGAATAATGCACAGTAAAGCACTCTGAGTGTCATGAAAAGTGCTGTATAAATCCAATGATTGTGACACTGATTATAATAGTTAAGACTGAAGAAGTGAAATATGCTGTCTTTAAAAAATACTTTTATTAATAGTTTTGAGAACAAGTAGCTATTTTATCTGTATGTGGAGAGACTGGACTGTTGTGCAGCAGGCACTGAGAAGCATTCACTTGGAAACCTCCCACAAACCACCAAAAATCTCCCCCGTGACCCAAAGGTCCTAGAGTTTGATGGAGAGCAGGGGCCTATCCATGGGTTTCTGAAGGATGAAAAATTATCACTGTTGTCGAAATCTGAATTTATAAACACGGTCTTGTAATAGAGCACATTTCGTTAGTACATTCTATGGTATGGTATTAAACTCTATGAAGACAAGCAAGTGACGGCAACAGGGCCAAATCACGGTTCAGATCTATGGAGAGGCAAGACACAATGACATGTTTTTCAAGTTTTATTTTTTTTTTATATAATCAGGAATCTCTGTAATTGAATTAATGTGGAACATTCTATCAATCCCCACGAATCAAGCAGGTAGTAACCTTGACCAGAAATGTTGCCGAGTGTACACACAATTGATCAACCAGGCTGACTGAACTTCATTTGTATATGTGGGGCGACAGTGGCTCAGTGGTTAGAGCTTTGGTCCCCCAACCCGAAAGGTCGGAGGATCCAAGTTCTGTCGTTGTGTCCTTAGGCAAGACACTTCACCCACATTGCCTAGTATGAAAGTGGTGTTTGCATGAATGACTGCTCGTCGTCAGAGGGGCCGATGGCACAGACTGGCAGCCTTGTTTTCATCAGTCTGCCCCAGGGCAGCTGTGGCTACAATAGCAGCTTATTATCACCAAGTGTGGAGTGAATGAATAATGACTTCAGTGTAGTGCAAGTGTAAGGCATTATTATGTGTGTTCCCCATTTGTAAACAGTAAAATTCTCATTATATAATCACCAACATAATCAAAATCTTCATGTGATTGCTAGGTTCTGTGTGACATATTGATTTATGTGCATGGCTCTGATTTTCCAATAGTTCGTCCGTCAAATACATCGAGCCAATGACCTACAAGACGAACAAAGAAGAATCGGTCCAAGTACATATCAATCGGTGAAATCTATTGGCTGTACCCGTGTGATGTCATATCTGAAAGGACGGTGAAAATGAACTGGAGGACAGGAAAAATCTATACATGTTAAACCAAGTAGAACAGAGACAGACAATTTTATCCATTAAGAGACACTGTTGGATGAGAACCCTTTGGAAACAACTGCTAGTGGTTATCATGGATCAAAGAATACTGTCACAGTGTAGCGTTAAACTTAATTATGTCCATGAATACAAGTGTATAGCATCCTCAGGCAATATTACAGATCCAACCATTAGAAAGTATGGCCGCCTAACGATAAGAATGCATGTTTTTAAAGGTATTTTTGAGCAATAAAAACACCTGTAATTGATTAATGCAAGATAGATATTCCAGACAATGCAATAACATTTCCATGTGACTCACCCCTCCACAGATCTAATCTGTGACGGACCTGCTATCAGAGAAATTATACTGCCTCTTTGGGGTTAGGGTTTACATTAAAGAAGACCTGTTGTGCTTGTGTCTGCTTCAGCTATAATCTATGACACCTGTGGATCATTCAGTTACAACTTGCGCATTTTAAATCTCAATATTCATCTAAAACGACTTGAACGACATGAAAAAAATACATCCACTGACTTCTGTGTTAGAAAACTGCAGTGTCCAAATAGGAGAGTGATGATGTTGCCATAAACATCATCACAACAAAGAGTCATTTGTACCAAAATGAGTACGAATCCTGTGCGTATCACTGATTAAAATAAAATTGGAGATTGAAGTAAGCACAGAGCTGTGGGCATATGCTGGTGGTGGTGAAAACAGCAATATAGGGTCTTGGAAATACGCACTTAAGGATTGCTCAAACATGCACAAATTACTCCAAATACAAGTTTGGGTGAGTAAATGGTGAGGGGAAACAACTATAACATGGTTAAAAGCTCTAAAATGTCAATTTTGCATAATAGGCCTGCTTTAAGGTTAGGTGAGAAGTAATTAGGTTTGAATCAGTCTCCAGCAAATGAATGCAAGTCACACATAACACAGGTTAATAGTCTGTTAGATAATTACAAATAATATGCCATACCTTTGCGTTAATGTGGTTTTCCCATGCAACCGACATTGAATTCAGCAAACACAAAGCAATAAAAAAAAGATCAATCTGGTCTGAAGCTGCATCCAGGAAACAATGATGTGCCACTTGACTATTGAAAAAACCTGTCTTTTTTTTTTTAGACCAAATTGAGAGAGAAGCATTCACCCCCGCTAATAACAGCACTATCCGTCTAAATGTCACACTATCCTCTCTGAGCTCCCCACGGACCACCCCCAGACCAGGGGGGAGGGGTGCACATCAGCCGCACTGCTCCTTGATTAAATGTTGAGGTGTGAGATTTGACCCAGCGTGGGACCAGGCGAATGTGGGAGGGGCCAGGGCTTGACAGAGAGGACACTCAGCTTGTCAGCAAAGTCATCTCCCTCGCTCACAGATGCACCAGGGCTAATCCAGATGGGGACGGCAGTTAATGATATACTGTACATACAGGGTGAATACTTATAGATATGTTTCAGATGACATTTGCTATTCATGTAGTGTTGAGTTTGGATTGGTAGAATGGTAGAAATGTCTATTAATCTGCAGGTTTTCTATTGTAGCTCTGGTGCAAATTGTCGTTGTGTCTTCAGGCAAGACACTTCACTCACCTTGCTTAGTGTTATAGAATAAATTTAAGTTTTCACTATCAGCAGAGACCTAGTACCCAGAGACATGAACCTCCAACACATTGTGATAGTGTTGTCTATTCCAGTCAGGTTCAGTCCAGTCTGGTATGCTTCCGTTGTAGGGAGTATTATACCTCTGATGACGTAAGCCAATGTGAGCTGTCAATGAGTGCAGCTCATTGACAGGCGACCACGACCGCACGCTAAAGAGACGCGGAGCCTATTGATTTTTACCCTACGAACACTCAGTCCAAAGGGGCTTAAATGATGGAACTGTTGTTAAATGTCATGTTGTGATGTGGATATGTAGAGGGTGGTTTTTGGTGTAATGGAACTCTATGGGGGGTGTCAGTTATGTAATTTATGTCATTTGTGTCAATTATGCTGTTTTTTACTGAAATAAAAAAAAAAAAAAAAAAAAGTATATTGATATTGATAACAATCATTATATTTTTCTAGTTACTATACATGCATTTTAATTCACAAAAAAACATTTGTATAATGAATTATGCACAATCTGGCGGGTATTGTTGGGTGTTGGGTCTGATTGTTAATAGATGTGTCTCACCATTATCGGTTGATTAAACTGAAGGGGCCGGTCCTTTCATTTATATAAGGGAAGCGGAAGGGGCTGTCCTCATACCTGAGGAAGGTCAGAGCGACCGAAACGTTGTGTGTGGAATAAATTGCATTAAGAGTCAGACAGTGTGCGGGAGTTTCCTTTATTCTTCATACAAAGTGTTCCATCTCTTACGCACCTGTCGCCCAGTCAGGTGTGCAGAGCTTACACAAAACGAGGAATGAGTGCAGCTCAGAAATGCAATTTCTCTAACACTTAGTACAAATGTGGCGTGACAGTGAGTGTTTGTGGTGGTTGGAGGATCCAATGGCACATATTGGCAGCATTGCTTCCATGTCTGCCCCAAAGCAGTTGTTGCTACAGTAGTAGCTTGCCACCACTGTGTGCAAAGTGATGCATCATACAATGAAAAAACATCTTAGGATGTTAAAAAAAAGGGCTTTATAAATTAAATACATTACTAGGCCCGAGCGCCAGAAGCTGGCTATTATTATCATATGTTTGTCGTCCCTGAGTTAAGTACCTGTAGTGCTCCAAACACTCACTAAGGTGTCATGCCAGTCACATATCTCGTATAAAATATAATGCAAAAATTATTATGGTAAAGAGGCAAAAAAAAAAAGAAAGAAAAAAAAGCATGACTCAGCAGTTTTTCTAAATGTCGTACTTTAATAAACTCCTCTCTTAGGGTGTTCACCTAAACAGGCTCAAATTTGGTAAAAATTATCTCAAGACATGGGGCATCAAAAGTTAGACATTTTTTGCCACACAATACAATGTGGTGAAGCTGCAAAATTTGCCCAAAATATCTGAAATTTTGCATTTTGACAAATTGCTCCCATTTGCACTTACCAACTTCAAAGTCAATGAAATTTGAAGCAGTTGTTAAACTCCCTGCCCTAAGTTATGTAAGCCCCCCTTAAGCACCCCCTAGAGCAATTTGTAAAAATGCTTTCATTTGTGTAGCAAAGAGGAAGAGAAGGTGCAATAGCGCCTCACAATTGGCAGTCGGTGTAATGTCATGAGGGCTGCGATAGCTAGTACCCAGAGACATGATTTGTGTGACTGCATAACACTGGTAGAACACTGGTTTTTGCTCCACCTGAGAGAAGAACATCAGCATATTTCACATTATGAAAAACAATTATTTGATAGTGATTTGGATGGAAGTATTTTCATCCTTGTAATAAAGAACTGCATTATCAACATACAGAAGAGCAGACTCTACCACCTTGAAGCACATAAGCTATTTTTAAAATGAGCAAATTGGTATAATTATCATCAACTCTATCTCCACCACAGAGGCACTAATTATGTACTAAATGGGACACTTTCTGTCAGGCCATACTTAATAGTACAAGACTTAACATTTAAAGGCGCTGTATTATACCACCACTCCTCACTTTCTTATGAACACATTCCAAGCGTCCTAATTGTTTTCTGTAATGTACTTATGTGTTTATTAATCCGAGTCCAGAAGGGAGTTTAGACATCACAGCACTGCCAACAAGAGCTAGCATGCTAACCACATACCCGTGTTACTTCTGGGTTTACGACAGATACAACTGCTTTATAATTAAATGCAGACAGCACCCAGTGGTCTCATTTTGATCAGGTACTTGGACAAAACAGTCAATTTATAACATGAAGGGGGGAAAAAATGGGTACAGTGCCTTCCTAATTATTCACAACAATGAGTTTATAAGCACTTTTCAGACCTAAGACTCTTTCTAATAATATACAGACAGTACACAGCTATTTTTCTCAAATACATGGGAAGAAATTGTGTACAGGTACTTTAAAGAGAGGGTATTTTACTTCTATGGGGAATTAACTGGTAACACATAACATATTTCGATCACCGTGTTATCTTTTATTGTTTTGAAAATGCTATAGCTGCCAAAAACATATTAACATGTTTAATAAGGTAAAAATTCCCCTCCCTCTCTGCGCTGTGTCACTCCCCCTTCAGAGTCAGCGTGTATCCCGCTAATGAAACTACTGCACACATCGCATCGGATTTGTGAAGTTGTACTATATTGCTTTATATCCAGCTTTTCTATATTAATGAAAAAGCATTGGTGATGTAGGCTTGTGGGCTGAGGCTGGACTGAATCATACCGCTAACCAAAAGGAGGATTCGAAGAGGGCTTGGGAGACATCACGAGATCCCTCAAACACACATGGATGACATATAAAACCTCTTCATGCAGGTTTTGAATGAGGTAACAACGTTCATAATGTCAGAGCCTATTCATGGGTTTCAGCTTCCTGTTATATGCAACATTTGAAGGACATTTTCTCATTCAAAGATGTATTTTTTTGTTTTAAATTGCTTATACTCACATATAAAACCTCTTCAGGCATGGTTTTAATGAAGGACCAATGCTATAACATGGTACAAACCTCCAAAAAGTCGACTTTGCGTATAACATTACCCTCTCTTTCATTTGAATAAGCATGCAAAATTACAAAATCTTGAATGCAATTGTAAGCTGCCGAGTTGAAATATTAATACACATTCATTTTATGTTTTGCCCCAGCATACATCCTCTTTTCACACCATAGGCCCTGTTACTTTGAGCTCCCTTATTTGTCTCGACAGAGCACAATGTGTTGGATAGTTGGAGCAGCTGACCTGTTTGTAGGCCTCTGCTATGGACTGTGGATCAATGGCATTTTCCACTGGGAGACCGATGCAACGGGGTCCAGAAGGCACAGAGATGACATTTACATAAGGAGCAGGACTCACAGCCGAAGACCAGGGAGAAACGAGAGAGGAGAGAAGGAAGGAGGGGTGAGAGGAGGTATAGAAGAGGGGCGAGACGAGAGGAGGAGGAGGGGTGGTGGAGAAGGGAACAAGACGGAGAGAAGAGGAAGGGAGGTGGAGAGGGAAAAGGGAGGGGCGGATGAAAAAAAGGTGATGGAGCGAGAGGAAGAAGGTGAGGAGGAGAAGGAGAAAGGGGGCAAGACGGGGGGAGGAAGCAGAGAATGAGAATGAGATGTGGGTAGGAAAGGGAAGAGAGGGGTTGTGAAAGAAAGGAGAGAGTAGAAGGGAGGAGAGGAGAAAGAGAGAAGGGAGGAGGAGGTGGAGAGGATGGGCGATAGGGATGTGGGAGAGTGTTGGTGCGGTCCCTAAATACAAACATGGTGCAGACAAACTCATATAGCAGAGGTGGGGAACTCCACAGGTATTGCTGGTGTGTTAAGAGGTGGGAAGGAGAGAGGGGAAGAGGAGAAATGAAGGACCCAGGAATACTTTTAATCCTGCAGCTAGTTTGATGGACAAATCATTAAAAAAAAAACTGTGTTACTGGGACAAATCGTAAAATAAGCTTTGTAATTCTGTGTGTAAGAAATGTATTGTGGAACAGCAAAACTTCATCTATGTGAGTTCATAATCTCAGATGGCAAGACATTGGGTACAGCCACTTTAAAGAGGGGATAGTACACTTCTTTTGGGTATTAATTGCTAACACATAACATATTAAGATCACCATGTTAGCTTTTGTTGCTTTGAAAATGCTACATCCACCAAAAAACAATGTATTAACAAGTTTAATAAGTATCAGATCCCGCTAATGAAACTACTGCACATTGCGTCAGGTTTGTGATGTTGTACTATATTGTTTTGTATCATGTTTTTTGTATATTTATAAAAATATGTATATATATATATATATATATATATATATATATATATATATATATATATATATATATATATATATATATATTATTTATTTATTTATTTATTTATTTATTTATTTTTATTTTTTTTTTTAATGGCCATGCGGGAACATTAGAGGACATGCATGGATGACATAAAAGTAAATGGTAAAATGGTAAAATGGTCACATTTTTTATAGCGCTTTTCTACCTTTCAAGGCACTCAAAGCACTTTACAACAAGGAACCTGTCACCCATTCACACACACATTCATACACCAGTGTACGCAGACACTAATCACTGACTTGAAGTCAGACATGTTTCTGATGAGGTGACAACATTCGTAGTCTCAAATCAGAGCCTATTCATGGGTCTCATTTTACTGTTATATGCAACATTTTGATGACATTTTCCCATTCAAAAGATAATAATAATAATATTTAGTTTTAAATTGCGTATACTTACTGCTCTGAGCTTACTTACAATTTTATATTCTTCATCGATGATACACATGGGAATCATCTCTTTTTTTTTTTCATTATTTTTATAGATTTTTTTTTTTTTTTTTTTTTTTTTTTTTTTTTTGCTTTATACATATAAAACTAAAAACAGACTTGCTACAAACTTTTTAAAAAATTCAAAAAATCAACAGAGGAGCTATCAGCATGCATGCTGTGATGATGTTCACAATGGTGTTTCATAAATGGGCAGGTGAGAAGTCAGAAGAATTGTTTCTTTTATTAAAGGCATGTATTATGCTATTTTCTGATCTCATCAGAAACATACCTGTTGTGTTATTTTGTTTCATTCACACATGTTTAACACACAAACCCTGAATATTTAGGCTTTGGGAGTTCTTCTCTCTTCTTCTCTCTCTTTGTCACTGAATGTGAATGATTTCAGCCCTGGAATTGCCCATCTCTACTGAACTAAAGATAAAAGGTAGCGATTAACTTGACAACCATCTCCTCATGACATCACAAGGTGGAACAGAGCATTTTGAGCTTTGGTGATGTGAGAATGAAACAAAACACAACTACAGGTCTGTTTTTGAGGGGGTAACCACATGTTAACATAGATTGAAGCTCGTAAGAGTCAAGTTTGCAAAATATAGGACCTTTAAGTTGATGAATATTGTACGATCTGAGTGAGACACAAGATGGCAATTTTCTTTTTCCCCTAAGCGCTCCTAACTTCCGAGTACCACAGTCTGAAAACCACCGCTGTTGCCATTTTTCCTATTTTCCCATTGCAACTACAACATTTCCTCCCCTTCCTTGATTCTTCATTCAGTACTCAGCGCGTTGTATGAGAGGACAGCGTGTGCCAGAGAGATTCTGAACACACAGTCCGAAGCTGAGCCAGCCAATCTCCGACTTATTCAATCAAAAAATGAGCACATTTCATATTTTCACATTAGGAGCGGCGTATTGAATGTTCGCCAAGATGTGCTGCCCGCCACGAATGCCCCAGTGCTCCGAGAAACAGGAATAAACCGGTCTTTTTTTACTCTTTTTTCCCACCGACGCCCGGCTGACACGCATAGATAGGAGAGGAGTTTACTGCGGCGCGAAAGTACAAGCTTGCATTCTCTTTATGGATCAGCGAGTTGCATCATTATTGGATGATTACATTGCTCCGAAAAATGATGATTTATGAAATGATTTGACGTAAAAAGGAGATTTGGGATAATTACTCTGCTGAAGCCATAAACAGGTGAGGACAGGAGAGCAGGGGGCAGTGGAATGTGGTTCTATTGTGTGCAAACGTCAAAATGTTATTGCCTCTTTCTATTTGCCTGTCCAAACCGACCATCAGAAAGGAAATTAGGTTCAGATGAAAGTAGAAGTATTTCAAAACACAAAGTGAATTCAGATATTTACAGCAAGGATGGACAGATGCAGCTGTTTCTGTTCCGATGCCCATTTTGATATTGTAGCTTTAAGCATCTGCCGATACCTGACATCAGCCAATATGAGTGCTGAGACTGAAATGAGCATTTATTTTCTTTAACCTTTGTGGTTTAACCTGCATACAGCAGCTCACCTTCAGTAGAAGCCCGGAGGTCCGGAGTGGGATGTATTCAGGAAATGACCCAAAAGACAGGCTCTGATCATGCAAAACTATTTATTACAAAAACAGAGTATATGCCAATCACAGACAGAGTCTGGGTATTCTCTAAGCCAATGTGAGAAAGACCATGAACAAAGGAGTTCACCTATACTTATACCCTCTGGGACTATAGGACAGCCCCTTAACATATGTTGGTTTCTTCCATACCTTAGCTCGAGAACTTAGTTGTAAAGAGTTTCCCGCGTTCCTCTCAGTGTGAGCTTATGACCTTTGTCACCTTAACTCGTAAAGGGACAGCAAGGAACATATGGGTCTGATGACAAATGGCAGAACAGACACTACATATTCCCCCCTTCGAGACTAAAGTCTCGCTCTTAATGACAATCAACAAATTACTTAGCTTCTTAACTATATGGTGAGGACGAAAAACCAGCAGCAGCATTCTTACGCTGGAAAAAGACTCCTCACCGGCCCCGCTGCAGCGACCATACTATTTAAGCTAAGCAAGGGTGTCCCATTTTAGTATAACATCATCATCATATTGTAATTAATACAGGTAGGATTAAAACAACATCATGTGAGTCATCATACAGATAGTAAAAACACAAAGGAATACAAGAAAATTATGAAACTCATTGTAAAACCCCCCATTAACAGTCTTTTTCTTTAGGCATCGCAGTTCCTGCATGATGCCTCAATTCTCCACTGTCCATTGAACTTTGTTTTGCTCAAAGCTCCACTCATGTCCATTCCATTGTCCATTTTGTCCATTCCAACATCAGTCCCCATTGATGTCCTGCAAAACAAAACACCAACGAGTATCTGGAAACCAAATACAATCAAAGAAAACCTAACAGAAACATAAATGTAGAGTATAAAGAAAAACATATTAAGCTAACATAGATAAGAAAAAATAACATAATTGACTAAAGTAAATGTAAAAACAAAAATGTATAAAATGTGTAAAGTATGTATGTGATGCACATGAAATGTAAAATGTAAAATTAAAATTTAAGTAGTTGTCCCCCCTTGCACCGAAATTACACCTCCAAACAATCAGGAATTTCGGTGCAAAGGTCAATCTGACCGAGTCAAATATTCATCAACTAATTCAAAGTCTGTACCTACTTCCACTGTAGTAACATACAAACTGTCGTCCTGCAATAATGGCAACTGTGTTTGATCCGACGGCAAAACAATCCCAGCCCATCGCAAAATCATTGCCTTAGCAAAAGTCAACAAAAGAGTACAAAAGCAAAGCATAATAGCCAGTACTGCAAATATCCCCAATACTGCCCAAATTACAGTAGCTCCAAGCACTCCAAATCTACCTCGTAACCAATCATTAGCTGACCATCCCGAACCTTCTGATGGACCAAATGCATCTCTAATCTTCTTCAAAGCATCAATGACATTAGTCATATTATCAGAGCTGTCAGGAATCAAAGTATAACAAGCTTCGCCTGTCAGATTTAAAGCTACACATAGCCCACCTTGTTTAGCCAAAATATAATCCAACGCCATGTCATGCTTCAACAAAGTTAAACGATGACTCTTCTGAGTATTTGACAAAGTGCTAAATCCCCTAATGGTCTCATTGGCAAACCCCTGCAGGGTATATGTAATATTATCAATATGATCAGCCAAATATGTAACTCCATACCAAGGAAATAGCCCAATACCCCATTTTTCTCCAAGGCTAATCCTCCAGTGATATGACTCTAAAGTATTAAACTGTGCCAGCTCTCTCTTTACTCTGTCATGAGGGACAAGCACTGGTTGGCTGTCAATCGAGCTCTGACCTTTCCGAATAGTCAAAACTTCATATGGGAGTTTCAACACTGCCAAATAACAACATCCAATCCAACCATGTGTTAAAAATATGTACGCTCTATTATCACAAAAAACCACCACACATCTTTAAAGGTTCCCACTGTTTTATTCCCAGGGGTAGTCATATTAGCCACTATTAATTTTCTACTTTTTGCCATTTGGTAAGTTGAATGTCACAATTTGATTATCTCCAAGTGCACCATGAACAACCCTACCAAACTGCATCCCATAACTATCACATTCTGATATTCCTAGATACACTCCTGGACCCCCTTGGGCATCATTGGAACATATACAATATTTTGCTCGTACAGGTCTCACTTCCACAGGGTCAGGTGACATTAACCGCCCCTCTTTGACTAACGGATTTATATAAGGGAACGCTCGTAACCAAGCACAATCCCCTGTAGGTTTATACAATCCACCACCAACCATCCAGTCCCATGGAGTTGCCTCTTGGTGAAAAAACAAACCACGACATAACCATAGATTGACACTTGACACTCAAAGGCTGAGGCAAAGTTTCCATTATAGATGGCCAAGTACTAGGAGATGGAATCCTAACCAAACATGGTTCATCCTCATGAACTGTTGCTCTCACAGCATGTGTTAGCTGTTGAAACCACAAATTTCTACCAGCGAAAGGGTCAGCGATATGTAATGCCGAAGAATCAAACCCAAATGCTTTCCACTTAGCTTCTCTCTTGGTTAATACCCGATATGCTTCTGTCATATCTACTGATGTCTCATCCATATCAGTCCAATCATATTCTTCAACTAACATAGCTTCAGTTGACATTGTCATATTCTCAACAGTCCTTAGAACATGCGATGGTTCACTCGTGATAGTATTCAATGTTGTCATCTTTATACTATCAACAAAATCCTCTATCAGAGGATCCGTTATCTGAGTTGTCACTTCCGTAATGGCCCCCTTTGAGGTCACTTCTTCTAGAGTAACTACTGCATTAGTCAAACTAGTATTCAACATATTTTCTGGTGCCTTAAGGCCTGATGTCACCTCTGATCTACCATTCGTTGTTGCAACTGTCGACATCCCAATAGTAAGTGAAATTGTATTTGTTACAGTCACAGGATTCTTTGTAGTTGACACGGGTATGGTTATAGTACTTGTAGGTACTGTATTGACAGTCAATAATACATCATTCATCTTAGCAGTACTGTGTACAACATCCAATTTCACACTCGGAGTAGTCACCTGTCGGCTTAGAGCAGTACTAATTACCTTTACATCATTAGATTTGGATTTAATAGGTAAATGCGCTAACTCGCTTCCAGACAACAAATCAGAAACCAAATCAGTCACAACTAAAGATACTTTATGTGCTTTATACCCCGGTAACCAACGATTCCTTTCTTCCACAAATGTATGCCGTGTCTGTATGTGTTTGCAAATAAAATCTCCTTGATCAGCCCGTGAAATATTTCTCACCACCAGCAAACACTCACCCATAGTTGGAACCGGTTTCATATCATTGTATAAAACATATTTTCTTGGGCCCTCAAAAACCCCCCTTTGCTTAGATCCAGTCAACACTAAAATTTTACCCAAATTATTAATCCATTCAACCTTATCTCCGTGAGACCACTCGGAACACCTGCATCTAAGAAAGGCTGAAGCTCCCACTATGTCATGAACCACTGAAACAGTTTCAACCGAATAGGTAGACTGAGGGCTGGCTGTGGTAATACGTATCTCCTTCTTAATTCTAGAAGATAGAACACCAGGTTTCTGATTTGTTACCTCTACTGCTAGCCCAGAAGTGACCACTTTCCATGTCCTATTAACACCTCCTGGTGATATGGTTTCTTCTGAATCCAACACCACCAATGTTACAATTCTTGTCCGAAAAATAGGACCTGTCCATTCACCGCTCCTCTCCTTGTTAGCTCCTAATTGTGAATCATAATACAAACACTTATACTGCCCTTGATCTTCAATTGATGTCTTATGTATATAAAGACTGCAATCTCCGGCAACCTTCAATCTACTTTTATCATTTAATAACATATATTTCCCTAGGCCAAATACACTCCACAAGTCCAAAGTTTTCCCAACAGGTCCTTTCCATTGTGGTCGAAACTGCAACAGTTCTTCATTAGTATTCTCTTCAGTACATGGACATGGAAGTAAAGCTGCATTCCCCAAAAGTACTTCCACTTTAATCTACGTACCGACTAGGTCTCTTCCTTTCTCGAACTGGCCTTGACTGTCTTGGTCCATCCTGCTCTCCAGAGCTATTTGGAGTGGAACTGTGGGGGTTTCAGATCCAATATTTCCTGTGACCGACTCAGTTGGACCTGGGTACGTAGCGTAAATCAATTTTTCCGAATTGTTCCTGTCCGTTGTCTGGGGAACCCTCTGTATGAGCTTCGTCAATGGGCAAAGAATCACTAAGAGTGTCCAAATTCTGTTCAGCCTCTTCTCTGGGCTCTTCTGCTCCATCAGGCTCTCTGTGGCCATCCACATTTCGGCCCTGAACACGTGGTTCCCCCCTTGGAACCTTTACACAATGCGACAAATGATACCACGTAGGGGAGCCTTTAATTTGAACCGCTGTTCCTGTACTACGTACAACTTCAAACGGTCCTTCACGACGCTCGTTATACCATTTTCGTCTAAACACCTTGACGAACACCTGGTCACCAGGTTGTACTATTTCCTTCCTTCGCTCTGTCTCCTGAACTTCCTCCTGTTTTTGCTTATCTGAAACATATGTAGATAATTTCTTATGTAACTCAGCCATATATTTCACATAAGCTTTCATTTCACTATCCAACAAGTCCAAACTTGGACCCTTGCCACTCGTGCGCAACCGTGGAGTTGGCATATGCCTTCCCGTAAGTAACTCATGTGGCGTCACATGCAAATCACGCAATTCACTCGAACGACAAACCATTAAAGCCAATGGAAGTGCTGTGACCCAATCTAGACCAGTATGCTGACAGATTTTAACAATGCGATTTTTCAAAACCCCATTCATCCTTTCACAAATACCCTGACTTTGCGGGTGATAAACCGATCCGAGACGTTGTTTAATACCTAATTTTTGCAAAATTAGTCGAACCGTTTTATCCACAAATTCTTTGCCATTATCCGATGAAATTCTATCGGGAAGTCCCCATCTAGTGACAACTTCTCGACACAAAAAATTGGCAACAGAGTGTGCGTCTTTTCGCTTAGTTGGACAAGCTTCTGTCCATCTTGAAAATCTATCAACGACCACTAACATATACCTTTTACCACCTACTGGTCTAATCATGTCAACAAAATCAATTACCAATTCCCGCATAGGACCTGCCGGAGTTGGAATGTGACCAGGAGGCACAGCCACTCCTCTTCTAATGTTGTTCTTTAAACAAATAACACATTTACTAATAAAATAGTCAATTTGTTCAAGCAAATAGGGTGCCCAAAAACCATATTCTTTTGCGATTTTTCTCTTAACCTCCCCCCTTGCCACATGTGCCATGCCATGTGCTTCCTGGATCATTAATCCCAACAGGTCTGATGGGGCCACAATCAATCCTTCATGGTTCCGCCACAAACCTGTACTATCCTGGGTAGCACCTCGGTCTCGCCAAAGCTGCTTATCCAATATGGATGCAGCACCTTGAATTGCAATCACATCTCTGAAAGTAACCTTATCTTCCAAATCCACATCATGAGTAACCAGAAAAATTTCTCCTATTTTATTTGCTCCCGTTACTGCTTTTGCTGCTTCATCAGCTGCTTTGTTACCTCGGGTCACCCTGGACATGTCCATTTTGTGTGCGGCACATTTAGCTATAGCTATTTCTTTAGGTTTCATTACAGCCTGTAACAATTTCATTATTTGAGCATGGTATTGTATAGGAGACCCATCTGTTTTCTTAAACCCACGATTTTTCCATACTGATCCAAACAAATGACACACGTTATGCGCATAAGCTGAATCGGTATATATTGTTACACGCTTCCCCTCGGCCAACAAACATGCTTCAGTTAGCCCCACAAGTTCAGCTAACTGAGCCGATGCAGGCTGTGGTACTATTTCAGCTTTCACCACTTCAAAATCATTCCCCTGGGCTCTCACCACTGCATACCCCGCTCTCAATTGATCTCTGACACGATAGCAAGACCCATCAGTCCAAAATTCTAGTTCAGGATCTCTCAAAGGGAGAGCCTGTAGATCCGACCTCAATTTGGCATATCTCTCTACTTCCTGAACGCAATCATGCGGCTCCCCATCTGCTGACGTTGGCAAAGTTTCTGCGGGGTTTATCGTAGAACATCTCGACAATGTAACATCTTCCTGTTCTAACAGTCTATGATAATCTCTAAGTCTAGACATGGACAATGTATGTTTACCATAATTCAAAAGATTTCTAAGACTATGGTGAGTAAGGATTGTTACAGGATAACCCATCGTTACAGCTGAAGCCTTCTCATACATTAATTGAACTCCCACCATTGCTCTATAACAGAATGGAAGCCCTAACTCTACATCTGAAAAAGCTGTGGAGTAATATGCAATTGGCTGAGGCTTTACCCCCGTTCCCGTTGGCTGACAGAGGACTGCACATGCATATTTGCCTCCTGTAGAGGTAGCCACATACAGCAAAAAGTTTTTAGAATAGTCCGGAAGTGCCAAGGCTGGCGCCTCCTGCAGTCTCTGTTTTACAGTCTCAAATGCAACAAGTCCATCATGTGTCCAAGTGAGATTTCCATGAAGTTCCTTAGTTCCCGTTTCTTTAATCATAGCCCTCAAAGGACCTATGAGACTTGCATAATCCTCAATCCATGCAGACGAGTATCCTGCGATTCCCAAAAATGTCATCATTTCTCTTACTGTCCTTGGTTTTGGAGCCTCGCGAATAGCTTCCAAATGACTCTCTGCTATGCTTCTTTGTCCTTTAGATATTGCTTGACCCAAATAAACAACTTTCTTTTGACAATATTGCAGCTTCTTCTGTGAAACTTTGTGTCCTTTCTCAGCCAGAATCTGCAACAGCTTTATAGAGTCTTTATGACATGTTTCCTTATCTGGAGCACAAAGTACAATATCATCCGCATATTGAATTACTGTGCTGCTCAGCTGTTGTTCGAGTCCAGCCAAGTCATTCTTCAAAATACGATTAAAAAAGTGTGGAGAATGCTTGTATCCTTGTGGCAGACGTTTATAGATGTAATGTTGGTCTTTAAAAGGAAATCCAAATAGGCCTTGGCTCTCAACGCTTAATGGTATACTGAATTCATGGTGTCGACTCCCACTAGTGCCGCTAGCAATCTCTTAATATCACCGACAGCAGGTTGTGTTCCAATAAGCATTTCCTCCAATTTAGCTATCCATGGATGGGCACCATCTTGAAGGATTGGTAATTTTTCCATAATGTCAGACATATCTGTATTCTTCAATGGTCTATATTCCAAATCTTGTCCTTTCACAACTATGGGACACATCTTAGTAGGTGACTTTACTCTTCTTGAACGTAATCTCATACTCCTGGTCGGTGGTGCTTCATCTTCCACTTCCTTTAAAATTTCTTCACTCTCTGATTCTTCCCTGGCGCGTATGATTGCAGAAGCCAAAGAGTATTTACATTCCTCATCCAGGTCTTCTTCTTCTTCACTATCAGTTTCACTTTCGATAAGGTCTGGTTCGTGACGATATGGTTCCTTTGGAGTCGTCTTTCCTTTCTTTTCCGCACTCATGAGTATTTTCTTGATTTTAGGGTCAAATCCGCCTCTGGTCTCTTCCATCTTATATTGTTCTTCTCTCAATTCCATCCTCTTATACTTCCGACCCAGTCCTTTCAAAGTCGCTGACTTCTTGCCTTTCAGAGTTGGGTATAATTCCATCGTAGTCACTGCATGGCCTCTTTCAGTTGTATGTTGGTCATCATCTTGAATTTGATAAGAGCCTTCTGCTTTCACCAACGGAAGTTGTTTATTAATTTCAACTGCCTTCTCGTAAGTTGGTGGACTTCTTACATGAGAATATGGTTCATTTATCTTGACTGTTAACTTCTCTGTTGTTTCATTTGCCTTTTGTATATCTTCCATTGCTTTCCTTCTCTTGTTTTGGTTGTCTTTTAAAATCTTCTGTCCTTCAATTTCAAACAGCTGCAAGACTCCAAGTTCAGTGCGTCTTTTCTCCATCCGCTTACGTCCTAGCCTACCTTTCTTCTGAGCTACTTTATACGTAGAGATCAAAACTCTCAAAGTATCAATTACATCAAGAGAAAAAGTCCCCTCCCTCTGCGGGCCATCTTAACTCAATTTCTTTCCAACGTAAATGCCACTTTTTCGATATCTTAGCAACATTCTGAACTAATGGATTATTCCTCTCTACTACTTCAACTGGATTTATTTTAGGAGACGTATTCATTTTCAAAAGGAAAGAAAATGTTCTTACTAATGATAACAAAATAATAACTTGTATCTCCCCCTTTTATTTATTTAATTATTTAATTAATTAATTAATCAATTAATTAATTAATTAACTTTTATTTATCCTGTAATTTTCTCACTATGTAATTTATTTGTAAATTTACTGTCTATTTAATTGTGTATATGTTTATTTAGCAATCTCCACCAAATAAACAAATTCAATAAACAAATTCACCCAAACCAAAAAGCTAAAATTAACCTTAATATTCAAACAAAAATCCCTTTAATCAAAACCCAAATATTTGAATCATTTAGTACGTTCCAATTCTTAAATTTCCCAAAGAGATAAATCACCATCAATTTATGACCCAGCTACAGTTATTATATTTATCATTAATTACACATACTATCTATGCAAAGGAGTATGGAATGCAGTGGTGAAACCCAAAGAATTGAATAAATCAGTTATTCAATACAACAAATACTACCTTCCGAAGTAAAGCTATCACCTGTTGCCAAGATTTTAGCGTCAGTGCCACTCGAGGTTATATAAACTATATTTGGTAGACAAATACCCAATATATATTAAAGTGTGATCAAAAACCACATAAATTTATAAGATGATGTAAACAGATCTTTGTGTGTTGAAAAAGGATTGGTGGATAAAAACAAGAAACCACTGGCCTTTTCAATTTTGTCACGTTGAATCCCGTCTCGGTTTCGGAAGGTTTGGCTCAGGTCTGCCGTCTTGTGAGAAGTTAGCCTGGATACCGTCTGGATCAACTACCCACTGGCTTGGATTGAGCCTGGCCTCCGTCTGAACCCGTCAGCTCGGCAGGGTCACCTGACCTTAGCCTAGGGCCTGTTTCACGCTCCCACGGGACCGTAATAAAACAACAAAAATACTGTTAACATCAGAGATATACAAATTACAGGGATATCGTATATAATAATATAATATTTCAAATATCCACATCAATATCTATTGCATATATATATATATATATATATATAATTCACCTCCCTCTATTTATTATATAATATCAACAAACTTCACTAATCTTCACTATTCCTATAATGAGTGATCAAGTCACAACAGGATTAGCTCATTCATAATGCTACCATCTCCTAACCCAATATCAACAAGGTTAAACACCATCAATAGGGTGGCCAGACATCCAAGTGTACACCACAGTCTTACACTATTAGATAACACCAGAACATCAAGAAGTAAAAGAAAAGTACCACCCAAAGAAACAAAGAAGATTGAAAAGAAGAGGAAAAGGAGGAGGAGTAACGAAAGACAAACGAAGAGAAAGAAATGAGAGGAGGAAAAAGGATAAAACAGGGGAAAGGGGCAAGAGGGAACACAGGGGCAAGAGATAACCCCCGAGCACACCAGATACACCCAACAACACACACACACCCCATGACAAACAAAGACAAAAACTAACTACTTTCCGGAATACCCCAATTTAATTGTGACCCGGTGACCCGAGCCTAAACTGCACCAGCACCGCGGCAAAACCTTTTTGCGTACGTCTTTATCCTTATTTCCTTTATATCCTCGCGTGCTCAAATGGATCATCTAAAAACTAAATTTGGTTTGTTACCCAGCGGACCTGGGCCTAAATAGCCGCAACACACCTTTCCTTATACTTGTGTGTACTATGTACCATTTTAACTAAATATTAAATTTGTTCGGTACCCAGCGGACCTGGGCCTAAATTGCCGCAACACGCATTCCAATTCCATTCGCGTGTACTTTTTCTTAACTATTTCTCTTCACTTTCACTTTCACTTATTCTTATTCTTCTTTAAAACACAGGCCTCTTATTCTTCTTTAAAACATAGGCCTCTTTACTTATTCCACTTCTCCAACCTTCTTGCATGCATGACATAAGTCCCAATACAGTACTGTATTCCCCCAATTTAGCAATTTAGATGAATTTTAGGTAATTTCCAAACACTCCCACTAACTAATTTACAGAGCAATAAAAAATGCTACCGATCCTGCCAACAACGCCAATTTTTAATGTGGTTTAACCTGCATACAGCAGCTCACCTTCAGTAGAAGCCCGGAGGTCCGGAGTGGGATGTATTCAGGAAATGACCCAAAAGACAGGCTCTGATCATGCAAAACTATTTATTACAAAAACAGAGTATATGCCAATCACAGACAGAGTCTGGGTATTCTCTAAGCCAATGTGAGAAAGACCATGAACAAAGGAGTTCACCTATACTTATACCCTCTGGGACTATAGGACAGCCCCTTAACATATGTTGGTTTCTTCCATACCTTAGCTCGAGAACTTAGTTGTAAAGAGTTTCCCGCGTTCCTCTCAGTGTGAGCTTATGACCTTTGTCACCTTAACTCGTAAAGGGACAGCAAGGAACATATGGGTCTGATGACAAATGGCAGAACAGACACTACACCTTTGTGTGCTCTTCCCAGTAGAGTTACGTTGAAGTTCCTCTGGGCTCAATTTGACAGCCATAAAACAATCTATTTCAGCCTGACTTCAGCCTAATGCACTGATACCAAATGTACCCTACATTTATATATTTAGTGCCAATTGGCCTTTATTATGTGAAAATGTGCATTTTTTTTTATTTTTTTTTACATATGGTTCTGTAACACTAAAATTATATGACTGTACCTGAATACAGAATGTAGGAAGGGTCTAAATGTAATGTGGGTGCTGTTTTTTGAAAAAAAAAAAAAAAAGAGAGATTTTTGAAAAGCATAAAAAGTAATGTTGAAGTTCGATTCATTTCAATGGGATTCAGTGACTCCGGCTTACATTTTTGTGTTTGGAGTTTGAATGAAGTTGTCATGAAAGGCCAGACTGAGGTCCCATGAGATGTATATTTCAATAAAGTTGCCAAAGTTTTAAGGCCCCAAAACTTCTGTAAAAACCCGGTGTTTTTACACACTATACTACACTATATAAAAAAGACATGTATGTTTTTTTTGTTCACTGTCTAACATGAAATCAGACCAAACTTTTCCTGTTTCAGATCAATTAGGATTACCAAAATTACTTCTATTTGCCACATGCCAGAATAATGAGTTTTTTTTAATATTATTTTTTTGAAAAATTTTTTCATTACTTTCTTCAAAATCAGAAGCTTACATACATTTCATTAGTATTTGGCACCAATGACTTTAAACTGTATGACTTGGGTCAAATGTTTTATCCTTCCACAAGCTTCTCACAATAGTTAGCAGAAATTTTGGCCCATTCCTCCTGGCAGAACTGGTGTAACTGAGCCAAGTTTGTACGCCTCCTTGCTCACGCATGCCTTTTCAGGTCTGCCCATACATTTACAATAGGGTTGAGATGAGGGCTTTGTGATGGCCAGTCCAAAACATTGACTTTGTTACCCTTAAGCCACTTTGTAACCAGTTTGTCAGTATGCTTCGGGTTATTGTCCATTTGAAAGACCCATTTGTGCCAAACCTTTAACTTTCTGGCTGATGTCTTGAAATGTTTCTTCAGTATTTCCACATAATGTTCTTTCCTCATGATGCATCTATTCTTTGAAGTGTACCAGCCCATCCTGCAGCAAAATAATCCCACAACATGATGCTGCCACCCCCGTATTTTCACAGTTGGGATGGTGTTCTCAGGCTTGCAAGTTAACCTCTTTCTCCTCCAAATGTAACAATGCTGATTATGGCCAAACTGTTCAATTTTAGTTTCATCAGACCACAGGGCATGTCTCCAAAAATAAGTTATTTGTCCCTGTGCATTTGCAAACTAATCTGGCCTTTTTTTTAATATATTTCTTTTGGAGTGACAGCTTCTTCCTGCAGAGTGGCCTTTCAGTCCATGTCAGTACAGTTCTCATGTCACTGTGGATAATGACACACTTCAGTAGCATCTTCACAAGGTCTTTTGCTTTTGTTCTTTGGTTGATCTGCACATTTTGGACCAAAGCACCCGGACCAATAACCCATCTCCTTCCTGAGGGGTATGATGGCTGGACATTCTCATGGTATTTATACTTGTGTATAATTGTTTGAACAGATGAACGTTGCACCTTCAGGACTCTTGAAATTGACCCCAAGGATGAATGAGATTTGTGCAAGTCCACACTTCTCTGCCTGATATCTTGGCTGATTTCTTTTAACTTTCCCATGATGTTATACAAAGAAGCAGCGTGTTTCAGGTGGGCCATCAAATACATCCACAGATGTGTTTCTAATCATCTTAAATGTTATCAGTAAACCTATCAGACCTCATCATCTGGGTTTTCCCAAATTGTTTAAAGTCATAGTAATCTTACTGTATGTAAACTTCTGACTTTGAAAAAAGTCATGAAAAACTGTCTAAAAAATCCTTTTCTAGTTATTCTGGCATTTAGCAAATAGAAATACTTTTTTTTGGTAATCCTAATTGATTTAAAACAGGAAAAGTTTAGTCTGATTTCATGTCAGGTAGTGAGAAAAAAAAAAAAAAAAAAGTATGTGTCTTTTTATATAATGTATGTACAATTCTGGTTTCAACTGTATAGCCAAATCCACATTTATTTTTTGCTTTATTTCAGCTTTTTGATTCAAACGTCTTTAAAAAATCACTCAAAATAGAGTTTGGCACCAGAAGTTATGATCTTTGATGAAATGATTGAGCTCATGTTTGGGGCCATGTAAATCTATGGACAGTGGAGCTAGACTTTGTCTAATACAGGATCAGGACTAACACATGGGTCAAATATCACTCATAATCATCACAAATATGTGACGGGAGTTTTAGAACAACTTAAAACACACATTTCAAACCCATGAACAGAGAGCTGTCTCTGGTCAACGGCTCTGTTTGAAAAACAAAACTCCAAACATTTTTTTCTCAAAGTGACACCAACAACACACTTTTTCTTTTATAGGTTTTTATCCTGTATGATTTTATCAACCTGTATTTTCATGTTATTTGTGCAGCACTTGAGTGTTTCTGTCAAGACGTGTAGGCAAGCGGACCAAAAGATGCGGTACTCGGGAAAGGTTTAACAGTGTTTATTAACAGTTTGTGAATAATAATGCAGTTCAGGGAGCAGGGGCAATGGGAGCGGTGCTCGGTGCAGTGCGTGGTGTGGTCCGGCCGGGAAGGAGAGTTGAGTGCGACGCCGAGGTCCGGGAGTGAGGAGTGCAGGTACAGGAGTAGGGCTGGAACGGGACGAGGGGAGCCGGGACGAAGGGCCGGGTGCAGGGTGAAATCCAAAGATGAGGTGAGTAGAGTAGACGAGGTGCACTATACCAGAGAGCGGGGTGAGCCACGGCAGAGCCAGGAGCGCAGAGGCAGGAAGATTCCAGGAGTCCGGGTCTGGTAACAGCAAAAACGTAGGTAAGTAACATGCAGAGCTTAACAAGGCAAAAAGGTAGGTAACTAGGCAATCACGTTGGTACGTTGACGATCTCGCGTCCACTGTCTGTCTCCTGGGCTTCTTATACTCGAGCAGGTGCGGGTGATTGTCCGATGAGCCCCAGGTGCGCGTGGGAGGAGCAAGACGCTCCGCCCACGACCGGCAAATGACAGACAGCAGAAGGAGAGGGGCAAGACAGGAGACAAATAGAGGCAGGAGTCACGTGATCGTGACAGTTTCTGACCATAATTACACATTACATAATTACACGAGCCTGTATTTGGCCATATAAGCTGTTTACATACAGACTCACATGGCTTAAACATTCAGTCATTGCTCCTCGCATCATAAATTCTGATCCAAAACAAAATAATGTTTAAAACATAATTTTTCAAAAACACCTTTTCAATGTATTTTGCCCCACATTAACACAGTTCATGTGCATCAGTCACACTGCTTTAGAGAAAGAGCAACAAAGACGAGTCCAAGCTCCAGCTGAGTGTTTAAACTATCCAAAAAGAGTCAGTGATCACAGAGGAATGGCCCGTCTGCAAACACATGCAGAGGATTAGAGATCTATCAGCAGCAACGTGTGAAGTTTACACTTGTGTCAATCATGTTACAGAAATATTAATGTTTAGTAAGCAAAGAGCTGGTTTAAACCAGGACTGCACCAGAACTGAACCAGGACTAAACAAAGACTAAATTGGAAGAGTGATTACTAGATCTGAATCAGGACTCAAGCAAGACTAAGCCAAGACTCCAGCAGCCTTCTATTAGGCTCAGCGTGAGCAGAAAGGAGCAGCAGACTGCACAGGACAACCACAGCATTAGAGACTTTTGATTTGAAAAATAGTTTCAGCTTCAATTCAGCTACAGTTGATTATAATTTAAGGATGCAATTATACTGATTGCCCATGTTACTCCTTGCCCACCTCTAATATGATCCTCTATGTCTGTGATGTCTCTATGTCTGACTTACACGGCCCCAAACACACTGCTGTTTACCTGCAGACTCAAACACCTCAGAACATTCAGTCATTTCATCAAAGAGCATACATTCTGACGATAAACTCTGCTTTGAAGAGATGTTGAAGAAATTCAAATAAAAAAAAATATTTTTCCAAAAATAAATATGGATTTGTGAGGAAAAAAACACCATTTGGCTATATGTAAGAGGTTTTAGGGCCTTAAAACAAACAAATGACAAATGAAGTAAATTTTCATATAAATGAGGTCCTGTGAGATGTATGTTTAAAAAAAAAAAGTTCTCAATCTGGTGCCTGAATGAAGAATTAGGAACTGCAGAATTAGGAACTGCATTTAGGTTCAATAGAATCTAATCACATGTGTCAATCAACAGTCGTGATTAATAGGATTTCAGTTTCGAGGATGCTTCACTTTATCCTTGGAAATATCACCATTTTACAGAGAAAGAGCAGTTTTTGGAGTGTTTATAGATGTTTAATGTGGAGGTTACTGAGTAAGAGGAACAGATCACCACTTGAGCCTCCTCAGAGAGTCATTATCATACACAAAGACTGAGTTATTGAATACAGAGAAACACTTTCACTAATGATAAAATTACACAGATCAAAATTATAGTCCCATAAAGGTAAAAGGCACCATATGTACCTTTACTGGTTTGAAAACAACACTAATTCAATGTTAATATGGAAAAGAAAAAAAACAAAAAAACAAACTTACATTTCTCTCTCTTAATTTTTTTTTTTTTTTTTGTTCATGTTGAATATGTGTTAAAGAACTTTACTGTTTCCACAGGTTTAGTAATAAATCTGAAAATAATATTTTTTTTTTAAAAGGCACATTAATGCATGCAATTCATTCAAGACATATCGTGCTTGTGTGTGCTATATAGTTATAATCTATTCACCCGAGGATCATCATGTTCAAATTTGAACATTTTAAATCAAAATACTGATCTAAAATGACTTAATAAAAGAAACAAGTCCACTGACTTCTGCATTAGAAAACTGTGGTACCCAATGGGAGCTGACGTCACTGTAAACGTCATCACAACAAAGAGCCGTGCAGCTGGTGGAGTCTCCTATGGATAGTTGCAGATTTTTTTGTTTTTTTTTCCATTTCTACCAATGACTACACAATGCCACTGATTACAGGATACAGCAGTAGAAAGATTCAAACACGCATGAATAAATACAACTTTGAGAAGGTAAATGATAATGGAAACAACTACAACATGGTTAAAAGCTCTAAAAAGTCATGTTTCCATAATAGGTCTGGTTTAACATATTTTCATCTCTGAATTTGAGAAATCTTTTCTTTAATTTATTTTCTTTTATAGGAGCTCACGTCACATCCATTTCCACCTTTTTTTCCCCTCTCCCCCATGAGGGTAATTACAGTAGGACTAAACCCCTAAACTCCGCCCACATCCACCTTTCAAATAGAGCTGCTGGGCAGCACCTGGAGGATTAAAGAAGAGAATGAGGGGGCGGAGCAGTGACCTGTGGTGAGGTTCATGGCTGGTGATGTCATCACAATCAGATTTACAAACATATAAACCAGGTGTCAGCGAGTACATTTGGCCCCGGACTATTTCTCTCCCAGTAAGTGACTTGGGGCAAGAATAAAAAAATTATTTCTAAATAAAAGTTCCGAATGAAATAAAAAGCAAGCTGGTTCTGTATTGTTTTTTTTTTTTGTTTTTTTTTATCCTTATTCTGTTTCCCCAGTTTTCAATGGATTGAAGTCATTAAATTTCTTACCATTTCGTACCACTCTGTTTGAAAAGAGCGAGTCTTTCGTCCTGTCGTCTGGAGCAAACCATTTAGCTCCGGCGTTGGTCTTCCTTTAATTATAACCTCCAGCTTTGTCCGAAAGTCCAGTTTAGAAAACTGCTTGAGCTTTAATATGTAATTGTCCTCCATTTAAAAAGTAGGGCCAGACATGAAGAAAAAAGTGAACAGAGCCGCTTAAAGCAGCAGCTGTCACTGCTGAGCTACAGCACAGTCAGTCCATGTGAAGCACGAACGGCTGGTGCCTCTCTGTACGTCTCTTCTCAGTATTTCAACAGTAAACGTAAAAATTCAGTGATTTTGGTAAAAAAGAAAAACTAAATAATAAGATTGCAAAGTTAAATAGAAAATAACTTTGTAGTACAAATCATTGGATAAATATAACCGTTGAATTTATCTTTTCTCTGTGATGACAGGTGATAAAGTCACCTCCAGGAGGGGCATAGTCTAGAGGTATAGGGAACAATGTGATTGGTCTAACATGTATCCACGCTTTAAACTCTGCCCCTGCAGCCAGGTGTATGTAATCAGAAACAATTGGCTGTGATCAGGGCAGGCTTTTGTGATACTGGGAATTGCAAAAGCCACTGAAGGCAGCTCGGACTTGGGATTTATGCTTTTTAGACCAGAAAGTTTTCTGAACTGTGGAGATTGATCTGGCTGGACACCAGTGGAGAAGAAAAGTTGTTCTGTAATTTTGTCAGTTTAGAGTTACATACATAGCCCATAATTGCAGTTGGCATTGCCGCTTTATGTCTTCATTCGGCGCTCCCTCAGAGGCCAGTTCACAGACAGGCCAAGAGCTAAACCAGGCTTTTTACCACCAGAAAAAATAAAACTGTAGAGAAAATCCTTTAAGAGCTTACAGTGAAAGGCCGAACTGACGAGGCCGAGTCAGTGTTAAACCGCAGCAGACAGGGGACTTCATAAGGCAGTGAACTAATTAGAAAACCAGCCTGCTCTGTAGTCGGCACTGAGCAGAGGAGTGCTGAATCATCCACACCTTCTGAGTTAGTTCCTAATGATAATATTACTGGAGCTGGTGACATGAATCGTATTTGCATTCACAAAACTGCCTGATGTTTTCACTGCCGCTCCAGAATTAGAATAGTTATGATAGTTTGTGAATGCCAGAGGCATTTATAATCACAATATGCCTCCAGCGCCGGGCCTCGCTCTTTTGATGCCTGAGGCAAAACTTTCTTAAAGCGCCCCCTGTCCCCATCCACGGTAATATATATTGTAATGTGGGTACTTTTGTCAAGCATGGCACGGTGCTTGGCAAAAGTTTTCCCTCATCAACCCAAAACATGCACAACAGCTAAAATGACCAAGACCACGACTATCACAAGATCTAGAGATGGGTCCCCAGAAGTATTGAGAAATGGGCCAAATGCAGAGGACAGATTTCTCTACAGTGACAGGAACGTGCACCTTAACCTTTGTAGTCTGTTAATTTAGGATCCCTCCATAGAATTCTGAATTTATACTGTAGCAGGTAGTTTTGAAATCAGGGGTCTGTGGTCAATCCCAGGAAGTTTTGAGCAATACAGAAGTAATTTTCTGTAATCTAGAGTATTTTAGATCCACCTTTTAGAGCCGTACAATTTTGTCATTTGTCATGCATTGTTTGCATGCATGATTGTTTCTCTAAGATTCAAATGGAGCTGTTGCTTATTATTACACATGCCACTCATCCCTTGTGTCCAAATCTGTTTCAAACATGGCTGCCAGAAAGTTCTTTTTCACACAGCTATGGATTTTGGCTTGAGAAAAAAAACGTATGATCTGAAAATAGATTAACATTGCCACAAAGTCCAACCCTATTTTAGCAGTAGGTTCCCTGTCCACCAAACACCAGCAGTTTGTTTTAACATTCTCGCATCCAAGCTCTAACATCTCAGGAGTAGGGGATTGTGGGATTTCCTGACAGAGGGACAATCAATAATCAGACTAACAACAGACTACACTACCATTACTTTGCAACACAAGGAAAGGATGTGATTTGTGGGGTGACCTTTACTTAAGCTGGGGAGTCTACTGCACCCATAAATCTATTTTAAAAGTACCAGAGTTATGGCCCACTAAATGACCTTTTATAAATGTTTTGGCTGTGAAGTTAAACAAGCTAGCCAAGCAACTGTTTATTCACCTCCCCCTCTATATTAAAGCAGATGAGATGAATTATACAGGCCTGTAGTGTTAAAGCTGCAGGGTGGCTGTCAGTTGAAAGGACTTAAAGTGGAAGTAAATACTAAATCGACTTTTTTGGCTGCTAAACTGTGTATATATTTGAATAGCGGTGTCTACTGTTTTAATCTTTTCTGAGTGGCAATTTTTGACCATATTTGCAGCTTTCTGGGCAAAAATGTAAAAAAAAATTAAAAAATGAGTGTGTCCTGGCAGTTGTAGTAGTGATAGTAGTTGATGACATCACAGACGACTGCCCTCACAGCAAACAGTTAGACCAATGTTAGGTTAGGGCACTTTTTTTAATTTCCCCCTGTGTTTTTTTTCTTTTCCCCCAGTTTTAATTCATACGAAGTTATAAAAAAAAAAAAAACCTGTATATTTTTGCTAGTTCAAGTTAGTTAGTAGTTAGTTGAGAATTTTTGCTTATTTTTTTGTAAGTATATTTTTCATTGTTGTGCTCCCGGTCGTTTTGTTTTGGCGCCTCAAAGCCTTTAAATAGCGTGAGCCCGGCGTGGTCGCGCTCTCTCTCTCTGCTCACCGCTCTCCGCCGGTCTCCATCAGACCCCTATGCACCACCGCCCCATGGGACCGGCACTGCCCCCTGCTGATGTCTCCATGCCAGGTCCTTAGCTCTAGTTAGCTTAGCTTCTTTTGTTTGGCCTGGTGAGTCCAAATGTCCAGTTGTCGTTCTTTATTTTTTGTAGGGGAAGTTTATGAGTCTTTTTTTTTTTTTTTTTAACGTTAGGATAGGGACAGGAATGTGTTGGCAGCTCCTACGGCTCTGTATAGGGTCGGCCTGCCCAGCGCACCGTCCTTATTTTACATTGGCCAGCTCACCATGGTCTTTTTCCTTTGTTACTTAGTTGTTTTTTTGGGCACGGGGTTTGGTCAGGGTTTTTTTTTTTTTTTTTCAGCTATAAAAACTTAACAAGAACCAGAAGTTACATAAATAATAAACAACCCTTACCTCTGTTTTTCTGTGTTTTTCTTAAATATGTTTTGATCCACCCTTGGGTCGTAACATCCAATCGCACTGTTTCTTATATGGCCAAACCCCTCCCCACCCCTGTCATTCTCTTTTTTAGTCCTCCAGGTACTGCCCAATTTATCAGCTCTGTTTGAAATGTAGGTTTGGGAGAAGTTTAGGCGTTTAGTCCCACTTTATAGCCACAAGGTTACTATGGCAACTTTCTGAATCTACTCTGAAGTGGGGTTACATTTATTTTTGTGCAGCCCAAAATCACAAGCTGAACTAAGTACCTTTGTTAAACATGTTTGTAAGATCTTGTGATGGGTAAATATGTATTTTTGGAGAGTCTGAAGCGTCTGTTGTCACCCCCTGCCCTCCATCTGGCATTATTACAATGATTTTGGTGATGCTGGGTAATGATATTAAAATCATGTTCCTAAAGCTGGTTCAACATTTTGTGAATTTTAAAAGAACTCATGTGCATTTTTGTTGCTTTAATTCCCTCTTTTAGACATGCTATTTCATGGTTTCTAACTTAAAATAATGTCTACGTTTGGAAAATACACTTTATAAACTTGTTTCCAATGAGGCACTTAGGCGTTGGAGCTTCATCTGCTGTCACCACCGGGAATGAACAGTGGCAAAGCAAACAGATGAGGTCCTTATCTTCAACGAATGCTATGCTAACAGAGCCGCGTGTTTGTTGTAAACACAATTTGACCGAAAAACGAGTCTGGTGCTGGTTTAAAGGCTTCTAGGAGATATTCAGAGTTTTACCAGGGCAAAAAGCGAAAAGCTTTTTTTTGTTTGTTTCTTTGTTTTATTTTTGATGAGGGGACAACAGGGTTAAAAACTACAAAAGATATCTTTAAAATATTAACTCTTCAACTAAAATGCATTATGATTTCTTATGAAAACAACTTATTACTGTCTTGTGCATCCACTCAAGGACATTAACACATTCAGCGATCTGGCCTTTGACCAACATAACCCAGGGAAAATCAGACGAGCAAAAATATGTGAATTTTTTAAAAAACATATCTTCTCTCCAATGATGATCTAGCAAACCGAATAAAATATAATAAAATCGACAGTACAGAACAGCATTGCAGGAAATGGAAGGTCAAGGTGGGAGGGGTCACGGGGTCAAATGGTCAGCGGGGAGCACAGATGGGGCCAGCTCCGGACCAATCGCTGTATGAAAATCAAATTGAGGTGATAAGGTGAATGTGTGGGTTAAAATGAAGCAGATTGCAAGCTAGTAATAGAAGTTTCAAGATGTGTCATTCAAAAAAAGTAAAAAAAAAAAAAACAAACAAACCAGGAAATAAAGGAGATAAAGTTTACAGGAACTTTATGTAGGATTTTGATTTTAAATTTCATAAACATGACTGTGTCCTCAGATACAAGATGCACCTGCTCAAATCAAATATAGCTTTTACTGATAACAATTTAAGTAATTTTTAAAGAAAATGAACACAAATACACATAAATAAATGAATGAATAAATAAATGGTTGAATATTTGGCTCTACTGTGGGTGAGTTCTATCAGAGCTGTTGACAAGTATGTATAGTTAAATGTATAGTCATATTGTATAACAGAAAAAAAAAAAAAAAAGACTTCTAAAGCAAAGGATGCGCTGAATGTGTATGCTGAATTGGAAACAAAACTTCTATAGCCCAAATAGTTAAAGAAAACATTAAAAAAAACTATTTATACACTATATATACACAATTGTTTTGTATCTATGGTGACGGCTGTTTTTGACTGCTGAAAAAAGTTGACTCCACATTAAATCAGTGGGATCACAAACTAGTTATGTCCCCGAAATCTAATTGCAGTTTTATAAATATTGGGCGGAGAAATATTGTGTTTTTATTGTGACTATTTTATATATTACTCATTTGTCATCATAATGAAGTAATAACCCTTCTTTACACTGGCCAAGAGATTACCAAATCTGTAATCAAGATTGATTTTTATTTTCAATTAAAGAGTTAAAGAGGCAATTTTTGTTAGGAAATCCAGTCCATGTTTGAACAAAAATGGGGGCTTAGACATAATTTATCTCCTATTTATAACTCCATCCTCACACCTAAATCAAAACAGGGAAAGTGATACTGATGGCCGGTTTGCTAATAGGTGTGAAAGTGCTCATTAGGGGCCTCAACGATTATGGTAAAAATGACTCAGGCACAGCTCACACTTAGAGTAGTTCAATAGACCGAGATAACAAACAGAAATTGTAAACAAACAGGTGTGCTAATTTCAGTGTAGTTAGCTCCTCCCTTCAGATTGATGTAAGACAGTGTCCACCATCAATGTGACCGAAACGTTTTCACTCTAAAACCTTTGACCAGTTGACATTTAATTTTTCCTTTTGTTACAACTTTTCAATTCAAAATTTTACAGATTTTTTCTACATATGAGTATTATTTTTGAAGTATATGTTCAATTTATCAGATTTTTATGATTCTAAAATACCCACAGCCATATAAGGTTAATATATTATCCACAATTTTCTGTGAAAGCCATAATTAATTACCTCTTGCTTTTGCATTGGAGGGAAATTCAATAAAAAAACTACACTTAAGGCTGGGGAAGTTGATTTTCAAACCGTGAAAAGAGGAAGGTGTTACTCACCACTCTAACTTGTTTCAGGCTCCCAAAAACACTTTGGCCCATTGCATGTGCACAGCTTTTGAATAGGGTTTTCAGACGGGAAAAAAGACAAGTCTTACACGGCCAGCATGCTTTTATCCCAAAAAATAACAATATATATATCAGGCTCTTTCTTCCTGGTTTGTGATCATACAAATGCTTTTACAATGAAATGCAGACAGTGCACAGTGGTCTGACAAAATGCTGTACTGTTCTGAATCTAAACCGGGACTAAACCAGGACTAAATCAGGACTCAAATAGGATAAGAACACTGTCTACATAACGACTGAACTGTAAACCAGGACAAGTGTTGCCTCTGAAGAGCTAAGTGTCAGACATATGCTTGCATAACATCACAAACATTATACAAATCAAGCATGATCTGTAGGATCAGTATAACCGACAGTGAGCTAGTGTGTGTCATTTGCATAAGATTGATCCAATAAGAAAAGTTCTAAATCAGATAATTTACATGTCTTTTGCTTCCCCCCCCCCCAAAAAAATAAAAATAAATAAAATTTCTCGGTGCTGTAATGATTCAAGCAAAACATTCAGTCACAAAGGAACAATTGTTGAAAATCCCTTTAGCCAGTAGATGAATGTGGCAATTTTCCAGAGCTAATCTATAAAAAGAAATATGACCTGTGATCCAGAATACACACTTCTTCAATACTCAAAGAAGTTGTGAGTCTGGTCACCATTGCTTCTCAGATGGATGTGATCAGGGACACACGTGGTCCATCTGTATCAAAACAACTGTGAGGAAAAAAAGAAGAAAAAAATATCACAGAAGACTGAAAAACATTGTGGATTTCTGCAGAACTCTGAAAAAATAAAAATAAAAAAAAATCTACCTGCATGATCATGTTTGGTTTTGGTCCAAGATGCAGTGGAGGGAGTGGTGACCAGACTCATATCTGTCTGTATAAATAATGAAGAGACATTTGATTCTGAATCTACCAGGGAATTAAAAAAATCATAAGCTTCAACATTGGTGGATTTTCAGTTTGGATCGTTTGTTTGAAAAATTGTGAATCCCCTGTAGAGTTATTGATCCCTGGCCTCTATCTGAAATTATGTGAACCACAACCTGTTTCTGAGTGTGTTTTGGATAAAAAACATAAAGGGGACGGCAGCTGCAGCTTGCCACTGGGCCTCTGGGATGAGGGATAGCACAGAGCTCATAAACTAAGATGAGTACAATGATTTCCCAAAGACGGTAAAGCATTGACATCCTCAAAAAAGAAAGTAGTGTAGCTGAATGTGAAATGAGGTTTATAAAATAGCTGAAGGCACTGTACCTGATTTTGACTTAAAAACGTGAAGAATATGGCTAATTCAGTACACAGGTCCTATATGTCAGAAATGTGTTGTGTTTGGTTTGATTCACACATGTTTAACACAAACCCTGCATATTTAGGCTTCTCTCAAACTGAAAACACTCTGTTCCACCTTGTGATGTCATTGAATGATGACACAGGAAGTGCTCCGCTGTGTTTTCAAACTCTATACACCTTGAGCAGAATAATTTAATATATAACCCCGGAATTGTCTTTACTCCCAGTAGACCAGAAGATAGACTGTAGACATTCTGTGGCAATCTCAACTGAACAAAAGGTAAGACAATAAAACAGCTATGGTTATTCTAGTGTATATTGTAGAGTAAATCAGTTAAAAAAATAATTGCTAACGTTCAAACTCACAAGTTGTAAATGAGCATTTTGAGCTTTGGAGATGCTGACATCTTAATAATGCAGGATTACTCAAATTTGAAATGAGCAAATCTCAACTCCGGGTATGTTTTTGATGAGGTAACAACATTCCAACATGATTAAACGTTCACATGAGTCATATTTTTGTAATATACAGTTTGCACTGGTCCAAAGTTATTTCTCACTTACCTTATGCATTCCAAGTATCTTAATTATTCATCATTGTTAATTTATAAGCACTTTTTACAACTATTAGCTGACTTATTTTGACCTCAAGAGCTGTTTATACAATGTATCTGTACTGGGGTAAGACACACTGCTTTGAGGCTCATTTAAATGCATTTCTTTTTGTTTTTATTTAGCCATTTTTCTGTTGAAAAGTATAATTTTATCTAAGAAAAAAATCCCACTCAACATGTTCTGTATGGACATAATTCCTCTGCCCACCGGAGCCCAAAGCACTGTACTGTACTGTTCAAGCCAACTGTGAAGTGCTTTTACTTGGATTAAAACGAAAATAAAAATGTTTTGTGACCCACGTTTTGTGCAAATTTAACCAAAAATTAAATTCAAACAAGAACTTTTTAAATGCCATGGCCTCAACTATTTTGCACATGATTCAAATGGACTTGTAAATTGTAGTGCACTCTAACTTCTCTGAATAAGAGTGTTTTAAATATCAAAACTGGTGACTATTAATCACATAAAACCTTTCTAATTGTTCCAAATGTGCAAACTTAGTTAATAAGTTACTTGTTAAAAGTTTATTTTCTTTCATGGTGTCTGTCTTAAGGTTTATGGAATATATTTACTGTTAAGAGAAGGCTTTGAACACATGGATGCATTAATGACTAGTAGGTTGAGTGGGCATCTGTTTATGAATGGTTAAATACATAAGCCAACAATAATTATTTTTTATACAATGTTTCTATGTGTTTCAAATAAGTTTAATATAGTGACCAACCAGTTTATAAATCAGTGTTCTATGTGGAAGAAGACCATAACATGCAGCTCTATTGTCATAAATGATCTATGAAATTGTGTAGATTTAACCATTGTTTTGATATTTCATAGATGTAACTGTTGAATGTGAGAATGTCAAAAATGTACTTCAAATGTCTTTCTAGGAAATGGCGCAGTACAGAACCGTTCAAAGACATTTGAATGTGTGCTTAGTTGTGTTGATACACTGACATACATATTTTTGGTGCTCCATGCGAACAGTTCACTACATATTTTGTCAGATGTATACATTGCAGCACTTTTTTTAACAGATTTTTTCACAGATTATTATGCAAGCCTCTGGAACGCAAAATGAGAAGAGAACTGGTCCAAGTATGGAGCCTTGTGGGACTCCTATAGTACATTTTTGATAAGGTGATTTGACACATACTGTAAGAAATGTTTTTAGCGTTTTAGAATTTTAACGAACCATAACTACTGGAACTATTTTCCAGAAGGATAATACCACAGAGTGTTAACTTAACACATGTATTATGTGGCATAAACATCACACTAAGAACTGACTTCAGATTAGTTATCCAATTAACTTTACAACTTCTGTTTCTGTTATATCATTTATATTAAAGACTGATCTTGTGTGTTTGGAGATGTTAATGCTTGGCCACTGCATAACAATAAAGCGTAAATAATACATCTTGTGTTTTTTTTACCTATAACTTGGCCTGGTGGTGTCACCTGTTAAACTCCATGGAGACAGATGTTATTGTAGTTATTATTCATTCTAGGCAAAGCAAAAAAACCCCAAAACAAACACATACAACATAACACGCCCTCTTTAAAATTGAATTTTGAAATAAAACTAAATGATAAAACAAATCACTACATTTTTTTAAAACTCAAACACTGAGCTATATTTTAGTAATTTGTCTTTTTTTTTAACTATTACACATGACAAGCCCTGACATCCAAAAACATAATCCATAACAGCCTTTCCCTGTGTATCCACCAGCGCATCTGTCTCTGCCTCCCACTGTAGTTAGTCACAACAGCCTGCACTGTGATGTGCTTTATGTTCAGATTGTGTTTTTATGACCTCCTCTCCGTGCCATCTGGGCTACTCTGCGTTTTCTGATGCAATTACCATTCTCATCTGGGAATACACCACTATACTGTATGCAGGCCTACACACTCCAAGCAGCCAAACCAATCTTCCTTTGGTTCTTCCCCATTTGTTTAGCCCCATCGCCGGGACGTTCATTGGCGTCGACAAGCTTGTGACGTAGAGTGCTAGCTAGCAGGTGTTGCCGGATCCGTGCCCACTCGCTCAACCGGCCACCGAGGAATATCTGTCAGCATCGTTTTACTGGCAATGCTACCTATCATGGGCACCAGTGGTTTTATTTAGTTAGTTATTTATTTTTCTTGGTTCAGAAGTAGAAGAAATGCATTTTCTTTCTTTCTTTTTTTTTTTTTTTCATGATGTGTTGGTGGAGATTGGAAAAAGTGAACATTGAGTGACAATGAAATGGGAACAACAACAACATGGAGGAGACAGGCGCCCAGGAAGGACCACTTTAACCATGCATTTCAAAGAAAAGTCTATAGTGTTGTATTTATAGAAAGCAGAGATCACATACGCTCTGGTTGCACAGCTGAGTCCAACTAGAAAATAAAGACACAGTGAAGTAAACAACTTGGCGAAAGATAGCATGGTTAGGGTTTTCTGGATTCAGTTGGACCCTAAAAATACAATGTGGGAGGTGAAGATGCCATTGTGTTTCGCATATTTCAAAAATGGGAATGGTTTTAGATTGTAATATAGCAAAAAATGCGAATAAATAGTGGAAGGGATACAATAGCAAATGTCAATGTGGTAGGTTGGCACTGTACCTGATATTTATTGTTAAAATGGGGGGAAAAAATGGGAACTAGCTCATGGTAAACGGTTTACAGTGCTCCAAAGTTGTCCTAATCACCACAAAGCTAACAACAACTAGGATGCTAGCCATACAATTCATAAAACGTTTTATAATTAGATGCAGCCAGTGCACAGGCAAAGGCAAATTTTGCACAAATACATGAAATCTAGGTACATATGATAGAAGAGTACACACATGCTCTCAGTCTGACCTTTTACTTTTTGAGGTACAATCACCTCTGAAGCCATCTATAATTTGAAAATATTGAATAGTGTTTTTGTTGTCTTACATGCATAACAATTGTAAAGATAACAGTTATGCATTTTTAGTAGGATTTAGTAAGATTCTGTTATTTCATTCATTCGTTTAACAGGATTTCAGCATTGAAACTGGCAAGCTAAATGAGAATCTCGTGTGAGGCTCATTCTGTTTTCTGACTGGATAATTGCCTTGAACCAAAACAACAAATTATAACATGAATAAATGGGACATCATATCCAGAGTTTTTGTAAGTAAATTGTAGAATAAATCAAAATTGCCATCAGTATCAGTAAAGGCAATATTTGATTTGAACAAGTTTACCTAGTGTCTGGGCACACAGATAACTCAGGTTTATGAAATTTAAGAACAAAATCTTACATACAGTTTCTTTACCATTTGCAAGCAACTGATCAACTAAAACATGAATCCCAAACATCTCAGAACATGCGTGTAGAGGTCTGGGTTGGGGTTGGCAGGTTTAATACAAACAGTTTAACAGGATATTTTGTTGTTTGCAGAGAACAACCATTGGAACTACTCAATTGTGTATAATCATGCAGCCCTAATTCAACTGAAAATGCCTCCTCACCATCTTATACATGTTTTCTTTATGCTTATTGCTTGACAATGTGCATCCACTGAACCATATAATAAAAGAGCTGATGGAAAAACAAAAATAATTATTTAGTTTTCTTATTATGTTTGATCCACACTGCATTTGTCATTAACTTGTTGGCCCTGAGAGAAATTACAGACGATGTAGCTGTTTTACTGTGCAAAAACAATTAAAGTTAAACAAATGCATTTGAATCTACAGAGCCTTGGGTGACCTCTTCACATCTTCATATCAGATTGAATTAAAAAACAATAACAACAAAAATAAACCTTAAAGGCGCCGTATCTGATGTACTGAACTTTTTTCTTACATTCTGAACACAATCTGAGCATCCAAATTTTACACCGCAATGACTTTCTAAGCGTTTTTGCCACCACAATAATGCTAACAACAACAGGCATGCTAAAAGCGCACTTCCTGGTTTGCTGATGATGAAAATGCTTCATAGTTAGATGTAGACAGCCACCATTTTGACCACAAGAGCTACACACACACATTAATACACTTATTACAAAAAGAAAAGAGGTCTAAAGGTTACAGATTAAGACACACAGGGACATTTATTTCTCTATAGAAGAAATTCACTAACTGCAGCCATTCAAAGTGAGAGACATAGCATGAATAGAATCTTTGAAAAGTTAGATTAGCATAATTTGGAGCTTTGTAAGAAACAATATCAAAGCCTTTCAGAGCACGTCTGGAGAGGTTAGCAGGTTTAATATATAAAAAAGACAAGATAAGAATATATGGATTAAATGTACCTATCTTCAAGGAAACAAGAAGATAAAGTCAGATTTGTGGAAAGGTGACCCGCACCCACAGGAAAAAATGCCACAAATAGGGCCGGTTCTAGCTATTTAGTGGCCCTAAACACGATTTTGGAAGTGGCCCCCTAATGGATACACGGTTTAAACAAAATTAGCATGACATTATTAGCAAAAAAACCCCCAAAATAGCTCACTGACCTTTATCCCATGCTCTCTTTTCTTGTTCCAATTATTTCTATTTTGTTTTTTCCAGCCCCACTCCTAAACCTTCTTCTATGAGCATAAAGCTTTTTCCCTTTATTTCAAGTGAGTGCAGTGTGCTTCAAATTAATTGAAATAAATGCGGTCAGTCCACAGCACTTCTCTTTTCCAACCCTAGGACCAAGGAGATTATAATTCAATATTTGTGGTTTTCAGATTTTTGAATGTTCTGATGTCATACTCCGAGATGGAGGGCAAGAGCCAGTTAAAGTGTCTGAACAAAACGTATTTCTTATGTGTAAATCGTAAGTTTTGGACAGAATTCTCAGTAGCACGATGTCATCAGTATGATTTAGACCTCTTTACTTCCTGTATCTATTAATATATTTTTCAACTTTTATTTGCAAACTTCTTCTTGATTGGTGAAAGACTATCATTTATATTTACGACAGATATTATCAGACCAAATTAAGTCAAAATGAAAGACTCAAAAATACCTGTCATACTCACTTTAATATTGGGAGACTTTTGACGATATCAGACCATTCTGTTGCAGCTCTACCTCTCGGTAAATGTTGAATCGCTCCATGGTCATGACTGATGCGTCTGTGAGTCGTCCCACATTGGAGCAGACGTATTGATTTGACCGTTGGATCTGTGGCGCTGAATGATGACTTTTTCATCCTTTTATTGATATCTCATCATGATTCCACTGAACTCTCTTTCTCCCATTGCAAATAGTCCCCTCATCGGCCCTAGTGAAAATAGGACTTACTGTAAGAATATCGTTGTCCAGAAAAGATAGTATTCCAAATCTTTTCTCACCAAAAACACTGTTAAATACAATTAAAAGAGGAAAGAATCAAAATATCACATCATCATCATCATCATCATCATTGCATCAACATCAACATCTAAAAAGCTGCTGTCTGTTTGTCTTCGTGCTGTTTGTGTTCCCTGTTGTGCTACCTGTTCGTGTCCCTGCTGGTGTTACCTGCTCGAGTTCCTGCTCGTGTTCCTGCTCGTGTTCCTGCATGTGTACCCTGCACCGCTCTGGACTACTGACTCCAACCCTGTTTCCCGGTACCGGTATTGACCCTTTGTCCACACCTCTGCAGCTCTGTGTCTGCCCTGGATCCCGACCTGCACTCCTGCACCCAGCTCCTTCTGTATCTACCGCCATTTGCTTGTGTTTTGTCACTGTATATAAATAAACACTGTAAACTTGCCCCGAGTCCTGCATCCTTTGGTCCTTCTCACCCCACTCACTACGACAAAAAATATTTTTTTTTAAACCGATTTAAAAGGTGGTAATGATTATGCTATCTTTATTTCCTCAGGCAGTTCATTCCAAAGCCGAGGAGCCCAGACCAAGAAGGCTCTATCACCCTTTTTCTGGAGTCTTGTCTTTGGAACAGCTAATCTGCCTGAGGTTCTAAGGCAGCAGGAGGGCTTGTAAGGGGTTAAAAGTTTTGAAATGTAACTTGAAAATATGGACTACTGTTCTAAACAAAACCAACTAGGAGAGACACCAAACAGCATCAAGGATTAAGACTGGGCTAAGAACGTTACTTTAATCTAAACATGAAACCAACTCAAATACTAAGATAAACCGACTAGCTTTCAAAATCCCCAAAGCACTTTACAATGCAGTATTCATTCCATACTCTATGGTGGTGGTCAAGTTACCACTGTAGCCACAGCTGCCCTGGTGTAGACAGATGGAAACAAGGCTGCCGATAAGCACTACCAACCACTCACACACCCCTTTCATATAAAGGGAAGGTGGGTGAAATGTCTTGCCCAAGGACACAACACAATACACTGATCCAAGCATTGTTTGAACCAGATAAGATGGTACCACCAGCAATTATCTAAACCTCGTCTACATTATGGGGAGGGATAAGTAACTTCAAAATCCTCACTCCTGAAAGGGTCTTTGGTTGCTATGATACACACTCAGAATTCCATAAATGAAACTTTCTCAGTCCACTTCTCTTATACATCAATCCATTTTCTTCCGCTTATTAGGGGCTGGGTAGCAGTCTAAGCAGGGACTCCCAGATTTCCCTCACCCCAGACATGTCCCCCAGCTCCTCCGGTGGGACCCCGAGGCATTTCCAGGCCAGCCAAGAGACATAGTCCCTCCAGCATGTCCTGGGTCTTCCCCAGGGCCTCCTTCTGATAAGACATGCCCGGAATACCTCCTCAGGGAGGCGTCCAGTGGGCATCTGGAATAGATGCCCGAGTCACCTGAGTGGCTCCTCGCGACGTGGAGGAGTAACAGCTGTACTCCAAGCTCCTCCCTTGTGACCGAGCTCCTCACCCTATTCGTAAGGGAGCACCCAGCCACCCTGCGGAGGAAACCCATTTCGGCCGCTTGTATCTGCAATCTTGTCCTTTCTGTCATTACCTAAAGCTCATGACCATAGGTGAGGGTAGGAACGTAAATTGAGAGCTTTGCCTTTCGACTCCGCTCCTTCTTTACTACGACAGTCCGATACAGCGACTACATCACAGCAGACGCTGCACCAATCCACCTGTCAATCTTACGCTCCATTCTAGCCTCACTCATGAACAAGACCTCAAGATACTGGAACTCCTTCACTTAAGGAAGAGATTCTACACTCACTCAAAGAGGGCAAGCCACTATTTTCGAGAACCATGGCCTCAGATTTGGGGGCTGATTCTTATCCCAGCCACTTCACACTCAGCTGTAAACTGCCCCAGTGCCTGCTGAAGGTGGAGTATTGTGATTCCCCTGTTAGGGGGATTAGAACACACCATCTGGTCCCCCTTCTTAAACAGAGGGACCACCACCCAGTCTGCCAGTCCAGTGGTACTGTCCCCGACCACCACGTGATGTTTCAGAGACATGTCAGCCAAGACAGCTCCACAACATCCCGGGACTTAAGGTACTCAGGACGGATCTCGTCCATTCCCAGAACCTTGCCAACCTTGCCAGGGTGATGAACAAGTCCGCCTCCAGGTCCCCAGTCCCTGTTTCCTCCTCGGAAATTGTGACAGTGGGATTGAAGTATTCCTTCTATCGTCCAACAACATCCCCAGTCGAGGTCAGCAGCCCTCCACCTGCACTGTAAACAGTGTTGGTGGAGCACTGCTTCCTCCTCCTGAGCTGTCGGACGGTTTGCCAGAATATCTCTGAGACTGCCCAATATTCCTTCTCCATGGCCTCCCCAAACTCCTTCCAACCCCAAGTTTTTGCCACTGCGACAGCCCTAACCGCAGCATGCTTGGCCCCCTGCCTCAGGAGTCCCACAAACCAACACGGATTAATAGGACTCCTTTTTCAGCCTGAAGGCATCCTTCTGGTCTGTTGGATCTGGTGTCCACCACCGGGTTCGGGGGTTGCCGCTGCAACAAGCACTGAAGACCTTACGACCACAGCTACGAGCGGCTGTATCGTCGATAGAGGTGGAGAACATGACCCACTCAGAATCCATGTTCAGAATGCCATGTCTTTCCCGCTTCTTCCTCCACCAGCAGATCCAATTCACCACCAGGTGGTGATCAGTTGACCGCTCTGCCCCTCTTTTTACCTGAGAGTCCAAGACATGCGGCCGGAGGTCAGATACATAACAACAAAGTCGATCATCGACCTCCGACCAATGGTGTCCTGGTGCTACGTGCACTGATGGACACCCTTGTGCTCAAACATGGTGTTCGCTATGGACAAACTGTGGCCAGCACAGAAGTCCAATAACAGAACACCGCTCCAAAAAGGTGGAGCACTCTGTACTGCTGTTTGGCCAGTAAGGCAAGACAACAGTGAAAGACCTGTCCCCAACCCGGACGGGCAGGGAAATAACTCTCTGGTTCACCAGAGTGAACTCGAGGCCCTCTCAATGAGTCACGGCCAGGCGCTCACTGTCGAGCACCCACCCCAGGCCTGGCTCCAGGGTCGGACCCCAGTGATGCAGGTCCAAGCGACGTAGCTGGCTTTATCTTCTGATTGTCATCAAAGGCTTCTGAACCGCTCTTAGTCTGACCCATCCCCCAAGACCTATTTGACCCTGGTAGGGTCACCCATGGGAAACAGATCATTCGGGTGTTCAAGCCCCTCCACCATGTTAAGGTGGTTCGGTGGTTAAGTTCTTATCTTATTTTATGGTTAGTCATTAGCTTACACATTAGCATTAGTCATGTTGCTTACATATGACTTAATTCAGTAATGCTGCCCAGTTTTCAGGAACACAGTATAAATCAAATAACCTAATTAGACTTGAAGGAAAAGTTAAATAGTCCTTAATTACACAAAACTAACTCTAGTGATATTTAAGCCATGTTATAATGCTGTTTCCACCTCAAAAACGTCTCTGGAGTAGTGCTTTGTTTCATTCACGTTTGAGTAGTCCTTTATTATTAGTCTGTATACTTCTTCAAAGCCGGATATCTTCTGTTCCACCTTGTGATGTCATGAAGCAGTTGTTTAAGTTAACATCTCCTTTTACCTTTAGTTCAGTGGAGATTGGCAATTCTAAGGCTGAAATTATCCAAATGATTCTAGTCATGGTGTATGGTGTTTACAAGCACAGTGGAGCACTTCCTGTATTATCACATGACATCACAAAGAAGAACAGTTTTTTTTTTGTTTTTTTTTTCTGTTTGAAAGAAGTACTCGACAAAATATATATGATTTGTGTATTAAACGTGTGAATGATGCAAAACACAACTCCAGGTATGTTTGTGATGAAGAAACATGTAGATGTAGATAAAATAGTGTAATATGGACCCTTGAATATGTTGTTGTTTATCTGTATCAGAAAGATATATAGAGAAGATACAGTATGTTAAGAAAATAATGCCTTCTTATTAGATTAATACATCTTCTCTGAAGATAAATTTCCTTAACCTTTGACAGAACTGGGTCTATAGCTGCATTTCTAACAAAAGTAAGCCATGGTTTATTCAGGAAATGAAATATGGTGTAGTATTCATTAAACAAGGAAAAAACAGATGTGTTCATTTTTGTTTATTCAAATGGCTCAGCATTTAAATCCCTTGGATAAACTCAACAAAGTCAGCACAGGATACAAATAGAAGCCGCTTCTTCACCACTCCACTGTAGCACCTTAGCTCTGAGTGGAGATTTGGGGATTTAGTATTTTAAACACTGGCTGTTCGCTGACACTCGCAGCTCCTGTCTGCTCCTCCATGGAATAATCATCACGTTTGTCACACCAGGCCTGACTGAGTAAATAGAAAAGATGCACCGCCAACAGGATTTAAATGCAAATGACAGGTTAGTGCTGCAAAATTGTCATTTTGAGAGAATGATTAAGCATAGTTGCTTTCAGTCATGAGATGAATGCATAATACAAGCCCAATTACCATGCATTATGTCACATTTGGGTATGATAAGCTAAAAGGTATCCCCTGGACAGAGTATTTTATTCAATTTGCATTGTATTTATTTATATTAGCTGGGTTGAAATGTGTCTCTAGGGCTAGCCTCATGAGCCAAATTCATGTTTCTGTATATTCATCCGGTCAGCACCTCCTCTGCGTTTTGTTTTTGTTTTTTTTCAGTGACACGTGGAAAATAGAGGAGCTCATTGGTCTTCTATCATTTGGAACAAAATCAAACTTCTCACATCTCTGATTAATAGAGTTTATTGCTTCTGCAATGTTCACACCAGAGACAATAGATTCATAATAGAGATTCCTAACTGTTGTTGTGCTTGAGTGCTGTTCCTGATTTGGTGAAAAAAAATCCTGTTGTATTGGTTGGCTGAGCTATTGTTCCATCTCATACAGATGTTTGAAAAATTGGAAGCGGCTGTAAGGTAACGCAGCTCCAGTCACTCCAGGGCACGGATAAAAACATAACACAAGAGTTACAACAAAAGAAAGACCGCATTAGAACTTTTCTCCTACAAGTCAAGCTGTGTGTGAACATAAATCATCCTGTACTGTGGAACACTTAATGCGGCCATTGGTCCAAACTAAAGAAATATCTCACAAGAAAACTATGTCTGAGCAGAAATACTGCAATGTTTTCCACTAAATGCACTTTTATAATCTCAAAGCTACCATCTCTAAATTTATTTGATTTTAGCAGTAAATGGTATATGTGAAACTTGTTCCCCCCTCCTCTCACCTGGCAGTTGTGGAGTGATTCTTGCGTGTTTGAGCAGTCTTGTTTTCAAGATGCCATTTTGCCAATCAACTCGTCCACTGCTCTGTATCTACTTTGTTCAACTGCTCTTTGTTGTGATGACTTTTACGGCGACGTCAGCTCCCATTGGCCCACGCAGTTCTTTAACACAGAAGACTGCGGACTTTTTTCTTTTATCAAGTCGTTTTAGATGAATATTGTTATTTAACATGACCAAATTATAACATAATGATCTACAGGTGTCATAAATTATAACTATATTGAAAACACAAGCATAATAAGTGTTCTTTTGCAAAAACACTTAAACCTGTTGGCGCCACCTTCTTGTTTCCATAGAGATACAGAGGAATGATTCTTTACCGTGAAACAATCCAGGCAAAGCAATAACATGTCCACAGAGCCAAGCAGGCGACATAAAAGTTATAAAGTACGCCTTTAAGAATAGAAATAATTAATTTTGCACTAGATCTGGTTAAACGCTAGGCCTTTCTTTCTCTGCCCATCTTTGAATCTATAGTGGGATATTAAGATGCAAATCAGGAGTGCCTTAGCATAATGATCCTTTTATGTTGAGTTTACTGAAGTTGGCGATAATGATCATTTTATGTTGAGTTTACTGAAGTTGGCTGAGTACAGAGAATGCAAAGTGTCCTCTGTCCATGTGAAATTAACTTGTACTGCATTAATCAGAATATATGGGCTTTAATGCCACCGCACTCAGCCTAATGCTTCTAGTTTTGTCTTACTCAGCACAAAATCCTCCCCAAAACAATAGACCCCGTGTACTTTAACATCTGCTGTACTCGCTCTGAAATATGGTGAGACATGCTAACGTCTTGTGTTTTAATAGCTCATGATACATCAACTTTATCACCCAATTATTCCCTAATACACTTTTCTATCAATGGGGGGAGGATGTGGTGGGATTATAGGCCCTTGTATTCTACGTACAAGACACAATTATACAGTGAATGATGTCCGTACTAGCTTAAACTAATCATTTTATACTGTATCATCACACCATTAATTGCATCACAATTTAAAGCTGGAGCCTGGAATGCTGCATAGTATGGCATTAAACTGATCTATGTCCATGGAGATAAGTTGGTAATGCCACCAGGCCAAGTTACAGATCTGTGGAGAGTAAGAATGCATGTTTTTAAAGTTTTTTTCAGAGCAATAAAGACACTTTTATTTAAGGAAATTCATGTTCCTTGTCATTAGGGATGAGACGATATACAATAAAATCGTTAATCGCGATTAAAAAAAGGTTTGCAATTAATCGTTTGTGGCATTTTTAAAAATAATAATAATAATAATCATCATGCGTGATGATCACGATCGTCGTCTTTACGGCACCAGACTGCCTCATGTTTCTGGTTTCAATACAATGTTTAGATGCTAGTTTTGGTGTTTGCCCACAAGGGGGGGCTTCTGTCATAGCAATTGCACTTGTTAGCGTCTGTGCATATTCTGGTGGCTGAGTCTGCTGAAAAAAAGTTGCGGGTCCGAGGGCAAACACAAGCAACTTGCACGCACTTTTACGAGACAAACATCCTGCATTGTTTGCCAAACTTGAGCCGGAAATATCCATCGTAAGTGACATAAATTATTGAATGTAGATTGTGTTGTGTGTAGTGCTAACAAAACAGCATTTTACAGACACACTATATTTACCTACAATCATGTCAATAGCAGAATAAACCACGGTTACCGATCAGCATCCAATCCATCAAAGAATGAAAAGAAAGAACTCCTGAGTCCACAGTCATCTTCACTCTTTGCCAGGAACCATTCTGGGTCAAAGATGACTCTAGTTTAACTTGTACAAACATCCACAGTGTCCTCGATCACGTACTTCCTTTGTTTTGTTCATTATGTCCGTTTCATCATGTTTAGAGCATAAAACAACAGCGAGAAGAATGCGTGCGCATTACTCACAGATCCACTCGGCTTCGTTTACGCACTCGTCCTGCTCCGCCTGTTTACGGAAAATCTGGGCATGTCACACACGTGCTCGCTGCTGCTCATTGGCTGTAAGAAGAAAACGTCACTAAACGTGTGTGATGTGATTGGTTGATTCTACACGGCGGAAAGTGGGGTGTAAACTTTCAGTCATCTGTAGCACTGATTCTCTCTCCGGGGCTCCAGTGACCCACAACCCCCACCTTTACTGGACAACATCAGTGTCAGTCAGAAGCTAACACGTGTGTTTATCACTGAGGAAGAAAGCAGACGCTGTCTCAAGTTTATTATGCCTGAAATCGACCAAAGAAATGCAAAAAAGTGACGGACCAGATTTTGGAATACTTTCCTGCAGCAGTTTCGACATGGAGGATCTAACTTATTTTGTGGACATAATTTCTTCACTGGGTTATATTCTCTGGACCTGTACGAAACAAATGAGACCAACTTTCTGGGAATATGTTGATGTTTGACAGAGCCCTCAAAGGTGTGAAGTCCAAATCCACATTTTTGGCTTTTCTGTAAAAATGGCTTTCCTGTCAGCGCTGTGGTGATTGCAGGTGAAAATGGTTTGCATAACTGAAAATACGAGCACTGTAGCTTCCATTTGATGTGTAGGTTGTTTGCGTGGGTGACGCAGAAGTACCTGTACATTCCTGTAGAGTTGAAAAGTAGGCCCGGGCCATCGGAACGTTAACAAGTTAATAATTATCGCAATAATGTTGTTAATTGCAATTATTTTGGTCACAATAATCGTGAGTCTAAATTTTAGTATCGTCCCATCCCTACTTGTCATACTGGCAAAGTAAGAACATCCCCAAGGTGAGGAGGTAGTGTATTTGATAAGGTTAAGGAACACTTTATTGTCCCCTTTGGGAAATTTGTCCTCTACATTTGACCCATCCTTCAATGTCTGTGGGGCAACCTGTCAGGAGCAGTGGACCCTTCTCCAGATCTTGAGCTAGTCTTGGTCAGGACTACCTTAGCTGGAGGATTTGATCTATTGTAATCCCCCAATCGTCCATTGCCAAAGAAAATGCAATTCTGTAAACTTTGGAGTGAAATGGTTGTTTCTCCATTATAGCACTCATTGCACTCTTCACTACACTGAATGGAGTAGACCACATTGCTTTGTTTGTGGCTTCGGGTGAACAATTTTTTGTCTTGAAGTGTTAGTGGGTTTAAAATAGACCGGGACTGGGATTTCATGCTGTCTGAAAAATGTTTTCAGAGTTTTTCGGACACACCGGCCATGTAGGTATGGGTAACCTGTACTGGTGGCAGATAAATGCAAATGTACTTGTCCCTTACCTAACAGTAACCATATTCTTTTGTTCATGAAGATTTATTTCTTTCATATAGTACAACCATTATTTAGTTGTTTGACAATGTATACAGCATCCTCTAAAAGGTTTTCATGACTAAATAAATAATGCTGATCAATACAGCATATTCCTTAAGTATAATAGCATTTTCTCTATCTGCTTGACACTTTCAAGGACACCAGTGGTCTCCTATCTCCTTCATCTCCCACTCCTCTTCAGCTTCTCCTCTGCTCTACTTCGAGTGGGCCAAACGCACACATAAACCTGCCACATTAATGGACTGGGAGTGCCATAAATCTGTGAATGCTTGGCTAATGTAGAAGCTATCTTCACTAATGCTGTTGCACACAGCCCCTCCAGGTGTAGCACACATCACCTACATCTGATTACAACGCTGCAACTGGAAATGACACCCCGAGACACAAGTGAAACGTGATTATCCAGCCATTTTTACCAGGTAAATGTTTTTTTTATAACAAATACACTGCAAAAATTAAATCAGAATCCTTTCATATGACTTGAATTACAGGTGCTATATGTAGCCTGTTCTTTTACTTCTTTTTACACTCACAACTACAATCACAACTGAATCTGGGTTGCCAGAGCCTTAACACGCATGTGGATGACACAAGTTTTCGCATTCTCAGTATAATGGACAGACCATGTCTCATGAAAGCTCAAAACCTGAGACTCGTGCTCATTCTGCTTTCTAATTTGATAATCATCTTGAGAAACTGAACCTCAAATTATCAACAACTTAGTAATTAAGAAAAAATCAGCATTACAATTGTTTCCAGTAATATGTTGCTTAAAGAGCCAAGATACCTGCCATAGTATTACACTTCTATGGGATATTACACATAACATATTTTAATCACCACGTTGCCTTTTATAGTTTTGAAAGGCCATATTCGCCAAAAACCATAAATTAAAACATGTAATTAATTTCCGTTTCATTTCTTCTCTTTGCTCCCTGTGCAAGGTCACAGCCCCTTCAGAGCACTATCAAAGCGCAGTGAGTGTGCATCCCGCTAATGAACCTACTGCACATTGCATTAGGGTTTTGAAGTTGTAGCGTATTGGTTTGTATCATGCTTTTTTATGTTGATTGAAAATTGCAGAGCACAGGTGACGTAGGCTTGTGGACCGAGTCTTGGACAAACTCAAACATGCATGGATGACATCTAAAACCTCTTCAGGCATGCTTTTGGTCAGGGAACAACATTATAACATGGTAAAAAGCTCCCAAAAGTTGATTATGCATAATATCACCTCTGAGCTTGATTTGACTAACAAATGTTGTAGCTAACTCCTTTTAATTCATTTTAACTCACAAAGCTTGCAGTTTTTTACAGTGTATAGTCACTTCTGAACGCTGTAACTGCATCTGACATACTGACAAAGGGAAAACACAATTATTCCTCCATTTCTATTCAAACAAATGCATTTCCATAACACGTCGCTCCACAAGCTGACGCTAACTCGATCTGGCAGAGGTTTATTCTAGTTTGATAGCACCGTGAGCTATTAAATAATATTCCTATCACCGATATTGGCATTCCTTAATGACGAGCTTTATCCAACCAAATGGTGCTTCACATTGTGTCAGGCAGATAAATCATGATGTATTAAAATATAACTGTGATGTGTGCGCACGGTGAGAAAGTCCAATATCTTTTTAAAGCGCTGATGGCTGATAATTTCAAGCGTTGTTAGCTACAGCCTGCAGTCGTCCGTCTTGCGAGAACGCTAATGTCGTTTTTGCAGCTTACGTGGAGTGAAATTGCCAATATATCGTGTATTTTTACGGGATTGTATTGTGTGTACTATGTTGTGAATAGGATCATTTGAAACAGTTTGAATTCAGAACATTTGTCAAAATTTGAGTCTAAATGTGATATTTTATTTAAAACAAAAATATTGAAATGTTGCGGCTAAAGCTGGAGAAGCGGCCTAGCGATTTTCTACCTTCAAGGCAATCAAAGTCTTTACATCAAGGAGCCACTCACCGCTTCACACACATTCATACACCAGTGTACTCCAGTGTACTCAGACACTGTTGTGTCCTTGGGCAAAGTGTCTTGCCCAAGGACACAACAGCATTCATCTGTGGGAGCTGAAATTGCATCGCCAACCTGTGAGACAGTGGATATGACCGCTCTACCAATGATATTTATGTCGAGAGCAGGATCCAAACCACCAACCTTTGGATCAGTGGACAAACACTCAACCAACTGAGCTACTGACGCCAATTTTAACATGAAAACGATGATGGATTTACTAGATACGATCACGGAATAACATAATTTGAAATGATCACAAAATGAATAATACCAATATTATAATACCATATCAATTTTGCATCACGTTATGTACATGATCCCTTTGTATCAAGTTTTAACATGAAAATAATACATAATTTAACTGCCTGACAAGTCCAGAAAAATATCTATGGAAGATCATGTGTGTTGTTTGAATTAGGTCTGTGAGGATAAATACTATATCAACTTATTGTTCAATATATGTTAGATGAAATAATACTATTGAGGGGGTCAGTATTTATTGTAGGAATGTTTTCTTTGTAGTACTGGCTATTTTTCTGTACTACGATGAGATTTGAGCCTGTAGAAGAAAAAAACCAAAAACTTAAGTGTTACATTCAGTTATTTATTTTTTGCAGCTCATATTTTTTAACAAAATTGCAGATTTAGAATATGTTTTGGGGCATGATTCCACTTTGGTTTCAATAGTATCGTTTGTTGTCTATATTTACTTCAGCAGTGTATCGCACTTCCAAATTTGTTATCGTGACAGGCCTAATTTGATTTTTATTTTTTTTTTACTTTCAGTAGCTGAATTTTTAAGCATGCATTTTCACCATGTTTTACAAAACTTATTTATTTAATTTTAATTTATATATGTGTGTGTATAAATATACAATCTGCAATGTTTTTAGGTCCCTTGTGATATTTTTTATATATCTATATATTTTTTTCCATATTTGTTTTGATACAGACGTCGCATGCTCGTTCTTGATAGGCTAATCCACCTGTCAATCACGTCCATCTTAACACAGGGTGATTCACTGTTGAACAGACTCACATCTTTGTGAAGTATTGAAAAAAGGTGTATTCTTTTCATGTAAAATGTGATACAGCTACTATTCAAAATACTGCATCACACTAGAAAGCAGCACTATCACTTTACTATACTACTACTGTACTATTACAACTATTACTATTACAGTCTAATTTGTATCTTAGCTGTTTGACATGATATCTTAGCTGCTTGTATGCGACTGAACTAAACATCCTAAATTTACACTGACTCTTATCGAATATTGTTCTCTTGTCATTATACTTCCCACACAACTTCAAACCCATGTCTTATCAGTGTTCCAAAGCTTGACGAATAAGATTTCCAATTCTTTGAAAATGACACTGAAAGAAAGTACATTTTTATAACTAAAGACTATCTGGAGGTAGGTCTATAATGAATGGAGCACATTTGATGAGGTTCATTTGGGGATTTTCGGTTTTTGGTACAGTTTTAAAAATTGATCAAAAAGCCTTCTATGTCGTCAACAGAAACGCCTCCAGCTTGAGCAGCAGGAGGGTGAACCAAATGTGCGTCTTCACAATGAATTGACATCAGCAACTTAGCACACATTTTCACTGTACTGGCTTGTTCTTGGAGGTTTCTAGTAAAAAAAAAGTGTGATTTAGGAAAGGAGGCTAAAACATCTATACAATGTTACAAAAATATCAAGCTTTTTAGCACAAATTAAATGCACACTATGTAACTTTTCTGGAAGAGAGTCCTCCACCTGCTTTGTCTCCATGGCGATGTTATTGCTTTGCCTGAAATGTTCCATTCAAAACGTCGCTTCTTCCGATCAACACCTGTTTTTATCGCCAACGGTACACATCTACTTTCCTGTACTCACTTTGATATGTCTTCCGTGCATGTTTGAGTAATCTTGCGATCTCTCCTGGTCCCTATTCGAACTCCAACACTGAGCCCAAACTTACATCGCCTATTCTCCTGCACTGCATCTTTCATAAATATACAAAAGCAGGGTGCAGAACAATACACTACAACTTCTCAAACCTGATACGATGTGCAGTAGTTCCATTAGCAAACGCAGGCTGATTGAAACATGCGTGTGCTCTGAAGGGGGAGTAATAGTGCAGAGAGCAAAGGGAGGGGGGAATGAAAGTGAAACATTACACATTTTAATACTGTTTTTTTGCTGATCTAAATATGCTATATGCTAGTTATTAATACCCCATAAAAACTCTTTTTCAATGAGCAAACCTGTGCGCCTTATGTTTCGGTTTGGTTCATTTTCTGGGCTAAACCCCCTGTAGCATTGTCGGTTTATTTTCAGTTTATTATAATTTTGAAGATACTTTGCTTAATCCCCTCTCGTATTCTCTCACACAGGTATTGCTTTCCTTCTTTTCACCTTGGCCAGTGTCTTTGCCTCACAGGAAGCTATCAACATTACAAATTCAACCCATCACTGATACCTGACTGTTTTTTTACCTCTTTCATACGTTTTCATCAGAATCCAATTTTTCTGCATCAACCTCGTGTCACTGTTAAATATCACCGCTGCTGTGTAACAATCCTTGACTCAACTCCTCAAGCAGGTGTGAAGTGTCCTCAAAGATTTCTTTTCTAGAATACTACATCTACTGCGTTTTAAAGTGAAACTGAAAAGGTGTTCTTGACCTTCACAATTTAATGTATTTGAAATTCATAGACCTATGGGAAGTCAAATTAACTATATCAGCAGTTCTCAAAGTTTTCACGCCAAATATGATTTCAGATACAACTATTCATGACTTTTACATGTAATTAAATCAAATCTGTTCTAGCCCCAGTACGGATATACTCTAAAACAGGGGTCTCAAACTCGTGGCCCGGGGGCCAATTGCGGCCCGCGAGACGATATTTTGTGGCCCCGCAGGACAGTATGAAAGTTTAATGTTAGTGTGCCATTATCATGTTGCGCGTAGAAGGTTTTGCCAAATCGGTTACCCCAAACACACATGTCACTAGCGCAGTGTATTCCTGTCACAAAAGATTCAACAAATAACGATGTATATCCATAAAATCCGCAAGACTTGGCATTTTTCCTCATGTATGTTGAAAACAGCGATGACTTTTGAGAAAATTTTAACAAAGCTTTTTTTGTGGAATACCTGATGCAGCCCAGCCTCACCCAGACTCTGCCTCCTGTGGCCCCCAGATAATTTGAGTTTGAGACCCCTGCTCTACAAGCAGCTGTGAGGGTGAAAATGAGACCGCTGTGTACCGTCTCCATCTGATTATAGAGTGTTTTATTCTCCATGAAACAGGAAGTGCACTAACAGCATTCTAGTTGTTGGTAAAATGATCACATTTTTATATTCCACTTTTAAGGTAGTCAAAGGAACCACTCACCCATTCACACACACCAGTGCATGCAGACACTGGGGGCGAGCTGGGTTAAGTGTCTTGCCCAAGGACACGACTACATTCATCTGTGGGGGCTGCAATTGCACCACTAACCTGTGGGTCAGGGAATCGGACCACTCAACCAATGACATTTACACCAACAGGGATTCCAAGTACCAACCTTCGAATCAGTGGACACACACTCTACCAACTAAGCTACCGTCGACACTGTGACTACCAGCCTTACTGTGACAGCAAAACTCCACTCTTATGGTCTGAAAGATGTGAAAAGCACTTGTAAACTCATCATGGAGAATAATTACGATGCTCGGAATGCCTAAGGTAAATGAGGAATAACGTTGGATCAAACTGTTTAGCTGGAAGAGTGTGTGTGTGGGGATGGAGGTCTGGGCCTCCCTCCTGAAACTGACCCGGCCCCCGATAAAGTGGAAGAAATTGGATGGAATGGCAGTTTAAAATGAACTAGCTCAGTTTTTCACATTTTTAAGACCGCAAAACGTTTATATTTCACTTTTTATAACTCTATGCTCAGACCCAAAACAGACAAGAACAAAGAGAACAATAGGGGGCCCATTAAGGGTTGAATATGGTCATTAAGGCTGAAACTGGAGACAATAGCTGTTTAAAGTTTTAGTGTAGTTAGCTCCTCCCTTCAGATAGATTTAAGGCAGTGTCCACCAGCGATCTGACCAGAACTGAAGAAGCAGCGAAATGTCTCCACTCCTACAGCGATTTGTCCAGTTGGCAGATTAAAATTTTGTCTTTTGCTATGGATGAGACTTGGATGACTGAGGGATTACACAGACAGCCAAACATTTACTTGATATTATTAAATAAGGCAAGTTCGAATAGTGTATTTAAATAATAACCCTAGCCTTAACATCCAATAGTAGAAAATAGAGTAGCATAAACACAAGTGGAGGAAGTCTCCCGGAAACACTGTGTTTAAATGACCATAACTATAACTAATAATAAGGACTATATTAGGCAGAAATATCTCAAAGGACTTTTCTGACAACTGCATCCCACTAAAAATCACCTTTATACTTCAGGGGCATGCTCCGAGGTCCTGTTCCTGGAGCTAGCTGTCACCAAGTCTGCTCCTACGCAAGTTAATTAGCAAAATATGGTGTGAAAAGCCTATTTAGAAATTATATGGGGGATGGAGAGAGAAAAGATAACAGGTTTTATATGGGGATCGTATTGCACTGCTTCACCGTTTGGGAAAGATCCCAGAGAGGAGGATAAAAAAACTGTAAAACGCACTAAAATACAACTCAGGAAATAGACAGAGCCCTAACCTACGACAATGTTACAAGTGCTAGCAATAAAAAAATATATAAAAAAACATTCTAAAGCTTTCGACTGCCAGAGGTGGGTAAAGTAGCCCCGAACAGTACTGAGCACTGTTATTTCCACATGACGTTATTCAGGTAGAAGAAGTACAAAGTAGGTGTCTAAGAAATGAATAGATGTAGTATTTGGGGGAAACCACTCAAATAAAAGTATTTGTAAGAGTAGTTTGTCAGCCTCTCATTTGCAAAACACTATGACAAACTGCTTTATGCATGAACCATTACTCAATTTTACTCCAAGACTGCAAAGTTGCAACTTACAGTCCAATATGACACAATTGCCGTGTTCCAATTCGCCACATCCTCCGATATCGACGACGGCTGCTCTTACTTGTAGCCTCTGTGGACAGTAAAGGCAGTGCAGGGATGGGGCAGGTCTAGCCCACGGAGTCGTTCCTGTCATCCAGCAACTGAGACATGCTGCTAATGCCAATGCTAAGGCTAACGCTAATGCTAATGCTAAAACTACTGCTAAGGCTAACGCTAATGCTGACACCGTGCATATTACGCATATGGATCAATTGAAAAGATTAAAGTTGGACTATAAGCCTAACTTCTATAAATAATTAAGATAACTCACTTCTCTAACTATAGATAACTGTAACTTCTATAAATATAACTAAATTGACAATGGTCTTGTATTAAAATATCCTAAATGACCTTCAACTAAACTAAATAATATGAATTAAAGTAAAAGTAAAGTAGGAATTTGATATTACCAAGTGAATACATGAATGGTAAAGGTGTATTAGGTCAGTTTATGAAGAAAGATCTTTGAGTAAAGACGGTTTATTAAACAATAATAAATAGTCAAACATAAAAAAACATAAAACACATTGCAAAGTTAGTACAAAATAATAAATAAATAAATAAAATAAAAAAACAGTTGTAAGTCAGTATACTCTCAGACTGTGTTCCCTTTACTGAATCATGTGACAGTCCAAAACAAACTCATTGTTACATATATAAAATATCAACAGGTGGAATACTACAGCTTAAACATTCTGTAGTAGAATTATTTATTATCAAAAGAGACAAATACCTGCTACATCTGCAATGAATCCAGTACAGACAGAAACATCATTAAAACACAAAATACCTAGATTTGTATTTCACATTTGAAGTATATGACAAGAATCAGAATGTTTAAAGACCAAAGTACAATTTCTGTAAGTGGAACATTACCATGGTACATTTCCTCAATGATAAAACTGTGTAGGTGTACTACACTATAACACTATTAGGACACATAAGGGACAGCAGTACACAGCATGGGCCTGGATGGAACCATAGATGCCCCACAGGTCTTCTGCAGGACCAGCTCCTCCTCAGTGACTCTGGACAGGGAGCAGTGGAGACATGACCACTTAGACCACTCTGTATGATGCTTCCCTTGTCGAGGAGGACTCAGCTCGCTCTGACCGCTGCACACTGGGATAATGGGCCGTATCTTTGGTCAGTTGAAAGTCCTGCAGAGTCAAAACCTGTAGTGACAAACACATTAAGAAAGTTACAATAATATTACAGGTTAGGCTGAAATTAGGTTCACACCGTTATAAATATTATTAATATCCACTGGACATTTATATACACACAAACAGCTAAATCAAGTCACCAATAGTTACATTTGAGGAATACTGAAAGCTTATTTTCACCATTTAAATAGAGATTTGGTTTGATCATAATTCATGTTGCAGCTCTCATTAATATTACTATCATCATTACTATCATTGTAGTGTTAGGTTCACATTATTGTCATCTGCATTTCACCCATCACCTGGATCTTATCAGCCACCAGTTCTAAGACTTGTAGTCTCTAGGTCTCTAGTCTCTACATCAGTGTCGGTACAAATCTGTTCAATGTCCATCATAAATCTAACCAGTCTAAACAGTGTGCTTTACTCTTTCATTTAAAAACATTCATGGATTGTAAAAAGCAAATAAATCACAGCATTAAATACATAAATTGGAGGCTTAAATTGTGTAACTTGCATATTTCTAGGCCGCATTTTGGGTTGCATGAAATGGGACAGCCTCGTCACATCGATCATGACACAACTGGCCTTCAAATGCAGCCACCGAAGGATGCAGCCATTGAACTGGGACACGGCTATAGATGATGCAGGCTTGCCCTTAAATGCACCATGTCACTTTTTCTGGTGGTGTCCTCCACCTGCTTGTCTCCATGGAGATGATTTAGCTTATCTGGAATGTCCTACAGTATACTTGTACATGTGTGTGTATATATATATATATATATATATATATATATGTATATATAATATATATATATAATATATATATATATATATATATATATATATATATATATATATATATATATATATATATATATATATATATATATATACACACACATGTACTAATATAACTAATACTTTGACCTGTCTTTTCATATTTTTAATAGAGTAACTTTCTGCTGGTGGCTTGTCACATGCATGATTCCATGGAAATAGAAAGTTAAAACCAAACCCCAGAGCATTCTCCATGGAGATAGATTTGTTTTATGCTTTTCTGTTGAAAATTATATTCAAAGGAACAACATTTCCATGAAAACATGCAGGAGAAAGCCTACCACCAGGCAGAGTAAGAGTCAGGTTTGTGGAGATGCAAGCCCACTCACAGTAAGGATGCATGCTTAAGTGAAATATACACATTCAAAATGGATTAAAAAAATATGCTTTTATTTTAGTCTATTTTGGGTTAAAAAGTTACGTACTAGGCTTTAATTATTATGAATTTTACTACCACTTATTTTGTTATTATATTGTAAAGAGCAAGCTACTGTCTCCAAGTAATTTGCTTTGTGGATCAATAAAGTGTGTCTAATTTTAAGTCTACCTCCTTATAGTCGAGCATGTGGCAGACCCTGATCTAGAAAAGCTCCACAATGAAACTTTATTTCCAATAACAGATAATCTTATATATTGGCTGAACAGATTGTCTATAGTATCTCTGCTTGTGAGCGATTGCCTGGCAGCCATTCGGACAGACCTACATGCGCCGAATCTAGTGAGTGGCGAGCTACTATTGCCAGTTTGATAAGAGAGATTACATGATTGCCGTGTCTATTGTGCAGGTTGTAACAAAGCGTTGTAGGGCAAAAAGGTCGATGGTTCGGGAGAATGGAGCAGAGATTGGAGCAGATATTGGGAAAAGCACTGGGAGCAGAGGGAGTAGCGAGAGATAGTGGAGAAAAGGCAGTGTTGTGTTTGAGCAGGAGTACATGGATGGGCGGACAGATAGACAGATAGGAGCAGGACCATTGGAGATGTGGAGAAGGGGGGCAGGAGTGGACTGTAATCCCAAGACAGGGACAATGTCTCTGGGGAGAAGAGTAAATATAGAATTCAGCACTGTTCATAGCAAGCTCCTCAGTGATTGACAGGAGGTAAATAAAATAAAAAAGCGAATAAGTAGTATATTATCACAAATTAATGAATGCATGTATTTTATATCAGATTTGACCTTTTATTATTATCCACGATGTCCTTTTTTAGACTGTCAGATACCTCTGTTTGATGGTTTGAAATGGTAATCTTTTGTGTAATCTTATACATGAGCAAGTAATTGTGCCAAACCAGGTCCAATCTTGGATAAACAGGCTTTTGTTTGTGACACCACTGCGATGCTATAAAGAGCTGCAGTGCAGGTCAAAGTTCAGTGGTATTATGTTCCTGATCTACATATGTTTTGGCCTGGTTCATGGTTAATATTGCAGTAATTGCTGGGCCTATCTTCATAAAACAGAAACTGGCACAAAGTTCCACATCTTCACTGTCAGCATAGTCAAAGACAAAGTCATTGTTTCTGAAGTTGAAAGGACTGTTGAAAGGACTTAAAGGCTTGAGATTAATATGGCAAGTTTGTGGATTTTCAGTTTTAGACGTTAGATGAACCTGCTTTCCATCTGAAACTCTGACTATTGTGAAGGCAACCCATTAAAAAACTGTCTTAAAGGACACATATTATGCAAAATTGTTTGTTTGGGCCATTTTTAACCATGTTGTAACAGTGTTCCCTCATCCAAAACATACCTGGACTTCTGAGCAGTCACACAACACTAAGTTTGAATTTTCCCAGGATTGTGATGTCACAGGTAAAAGTCCTGTGCAGTTCATGTCAAATCTGTAGGCTTGTTTCTTAGCATCTTCACTGTCATTACAACTGCGTGCTTATTTAACATGTTCTTTAATTTGCTAACATGGCAGTTCCCTTTACTTCCAGTAGATCGAGGCTTACACCAGTGTCTAGCACCGGAGGTGCACAAGCTGATAATGAATGACTGGTTCTTTACAAAGCCATTATTTAAAACATGAGATGTCAAAGCAAAAGGTGCCCAAGAGCACGTTTAGAGGCCAATTACAATACAAATGATTTTATTAATCTATTATTGTACTGTTATTATACACTCATTCACTCAGCCCTTCGTTTCATAAAAGGCCATGAATTTAAAACTCATCACTGTAGACTCAATGAAAAATTAAGTTGGCCATCGCTATCTGTCAGAACAGAGCAGCACTGCATAAAATGTATTTATAAAGGGACTACGTGATAGACTGCCTGAATATCTCACTTGCTTGTTGAACTTTTAATACAAGATCTCATGATTGCATAAGTCTAAAAACTGGCTGCACTAGAAATGAGATTTAAAAATTATATTTTTATATATATATATATATATATATATATATATATATATATATATGAACAACAATTACACACTTCAATACTAAGATGCCAGTCTGGTCATCACTGAATCTTTCTGTTTTTAAATGGATCTGACTGACAGATGGATGAGTATGGGGTCACGCATGGTTCACAGTATCAAAAAAAATAAAGGAAATAAAAAATAAATATCACCGGGGGCTGAAAAACATTGTGGATTTCTGCAGAATCAATGAGCGAAGCATAAAACTCTGATAATCTGAGGTGAGATAAATTTGATTTTATTTGTAAGTCATAGGTGACCAATGAGCTCCTTCGTTTCACATGATCACATTTGACAATATATACAAATAAATATAAAATAACAGTATAAAAAATACAGAGCGATATCATTCTGGATTTCCCAGGCAAGACTTGTATACTTATTTGTTTCGTTTTGTTTCTATATTTATTTTTTTCTGTATTTTAAACAGGGCTCCCATGAAAAGGAAAGTGTAAGTGCTTTCGTAATAAATCAATAAATAAATTGTAAAAGTATTGGAAAACTCTATTAACTTCCACCCTGACTGCTAATCTTCCTGAGATTCTGAAATTTAGCTGAAGTTTTACAGTACACACTTGTCAAATTATGACATAAATTGTCATTACAGCAAACATATTAAAGTAATAATCTTTACTTTCTTTTCACATCTGCAGCCTGCCCGTCCATGGGAGCAGATCACCGCCTTCACTGTGGTTCTCGAGGTTTCTATTTTTCCCACTGTTCTTTTTTTTTTTTTTTTTTTTAGGAGGATCTAAGGAGGGGGCGCGCTTGGACACTTATCCATTTGCTTGTTTTCTGTTGATTAATTTGCTTGTCTGTTTCTGTTTCATTGTTGATTTTCTAACTTTCTGTTGGTTAAATCAATTATTATGTTCAGCCCTAAGAGGCGAGCGCTGTTGTGATTTTGGCCTTTACAAAAATAAATTGAATTTAAAGGGTATTCAAACTTTACCATGATTTGTTATGATGAAATTGAAAAACCAATATGGAGAACACACTAACTCTAGTACAACAACAGCTCTCGTCTGCTTTGAACATGCACAATAAAAGTATATTTATTCTACTTTTTATTGCCTATTATTTTTATGTCTCCCCCTCCCAACCCCGCTGTGCCCCCTGCCTTCCTAAGGACTGTAAAGCTCCTCTGTTCCCTACAACATAATAAAATGAGTTTGCCTAATATTAGACAATTTGCTCAGCGCAGGATTACAGGGCCGCAGCTATCGTTAAGGACTGCTGTAAATAAATCATAATTAGTATTTATTAGTTTTAAATGTGTGGCGTAGGCATTTTACCTCGTTCCATGGTACAATGCTTATGGAAGGCTTGGATACAGCAGGCAAGTTGTGCTTTTAGCCGTAGGTCCTAAAATTTATGAATATATTTTAAAATGTGACCATCGGCACTCCTCTGGGTTCTCTATTTTCAACCTAAAATATGCACAAAATAAATCCTCCAAGTAGATTCTCCTGAGTAATATCATTGCTTGAAATCTGGGGAAGAGTCCCCATGTGCCCATATCCAAGGTTACCATAAAGTATTTAAAGCAACACCAGTCATGTAATCTGCATCATCCGATATGAATGAAAAAAGTTAAAACAATACTTTGGAACATTCTTCATGGAAATATGTTTTATGCTATACTGTGGAATATTCAGTTTGGTGTTTATGCGTCATGTATCTGAATAAATGCGTTATGTAACGGTTGATTCTATGAGTTGCAGTTCACTTGTTTGACCACCAGAGGGCACTGTTGTTTGTAATACCTGTAAGAAAATTTGCTTGACTCATTTTCTTCTATACATTTCATATTTAATTCCCCTTATTACTTGTTCTACAGTGTGAACTGTGATGAAGAAGTAAGACCACAGTAAACTTCAGTGAAAAGAACTCTTGTGTCTCTCATGTTTGTGGACAAGCCGCATGTTTTATTTTTTTTAAGTCACTTTTTCATCACTTTTTTCCAAAGTCAGAAGTAGTCCCACTGTATTAAATCCACAGACAACCAGTTTGGGTTTAAGGCTATGCTGGGCACTGACATGTGTGTATATGCTCTAAAAGACATTATTGACAAATACAGGAGGCAGAACTCATCAGTTTTTATGTGTTTTTTTAGATGCATCCAAGGCATTTGACAGGGTTAATCACCGAAATTATTTATGAAGTTGGTTCAGAAAGGTGTACCCAAATATATTGTGCGTATTTTAATTTATTGGTATGGACACATCAGACAATGCAGATTAAGTGGGAAACAGGGTTTCTTTCCCCATTTAGAGTCACCAATGGGGTCAGACAAGGAGGTATCTTGTCCCCAGTTCTGTTCAACTTGTATTTAGATGAACTGTCTACAAAGCTCAAAAGATGTAGAACTGGATGTGTGGCTGGGGATCTTGTCCTTAATCATTTAATGTATGCAGACGATTTGGTTGTGTTTAGTCCGAGCACCGCAGGGTTACAGCAGCTACTCAACATCTGTTCAGCTTATGGTGTGGAGCATGATATTAAGTATAACGCAACAAAGAGCATGATCATGATTTGTAGGACTAAAGAGGATAAACACATGCGATATCCTGATTTTTGCCTGTCTAATGTTGTTCTGAATGTTTCAGCTAAAATTACATATCTTGGGCATATCATCACTGCGGACATGGCAGATGATGATGATATTTATAGACAATGCAGGATGTTGTATGCACAAGCTAATACTCTTCTGTTCAAGTTCGGTTCTTGCTCTGATGATGTGAAGATGATGCTATTTAAATCATATTGCACACCACTATACACTGCCCACCTCTGGACTCAGTACAAAAGGCCAGTCTACAGAGGCTGCAGGTGGCCTATAATGACGCGTTTCGGGTGCTCTTGAGGAGGCCACGATGGACCAGCGCGACTGAAAATGTTTGTCACTGCAGGAGTGAACACACTGCAAGCTGTACTGAGAACTTTAATGTACAGGTTTATCTACAGACTGAATAAGTCAGAAAATGAAATTATACAGTCACTCACAAGTATAAGATGCAGTGCAATTCGCTACCAATCTAGAATGTGGAAACATTGGTATAGTTGTCTTTTTTAAAACATAGATGTATATTGTCTGTATTGTTATTGTGTTTTTCTTTTTTTTAAAGATGGACCACGAGTCCGAAATAAATAAAGATGATTATGATGATTTACATACAGTAGGATTACTATGCATTTAAACAATTTAGGAAAACCCAGATGATGAGGTCATGTCTTTGAAAGTTTCTTATAGGTTTATTGAAAACATCTGACTTAGAGACGGATGTATTTGAAGCAGTACCTGAAACACACTGCAACATCATGGGAAAGTCAAAAGAAATCAGCCAAGACATCAGGAAGAGAATTGTGAACTTGCACAAGTCTAGCTCATCATTTTGTGCATTTTCCAGAAGCCATCACAAAGTCTTGATCACATTCTTGAAAATTTATGAGCAAAGCTGAAAAGGCATGTGCGAGCAAGGCGGCCTACAAACTTGGCTCAGTTACACCAGTTCTGTCAGGAGGACTGGGCCAAAATTCCTGCCAACTGTTGTGAGAAGCTTGTGGAAGGAAATTCAAAACATTTGACCAAAGTCATACAGTTTAAAGGCAATGGCACCAAATACTAATGACATGTATGTAAACTTCTGACGTTTAAGGAAGCAATGAATTATTCTGGCATTTAGCAAATAGAAGGAATTTTGGTAATTGACCTAAAACAGGAAAAGTTTAGTCTGATTTCAGTGAGAATGAAAGAAAAACTGTCCATCTTTTTATATAGTGTATGTAAACTTGTGGTTTCAACTGTAGAGGTGTGCGTTCATACTGTGAGCGGGGTCGCCTCTCCACAGCTCTGACTTGTAACTTGGTGCTGTCACCTGCTTGTCTCCATCAAGACAGCTAAATTTAATGCTATACTGTGTAATATTCTTGGCAAAGCAAACATCTCCATGGGGACAACTTTGTGATGAACCCACTACCAGAGAATTTACCTAGAGTACCATTATATATGTACATTTTTATAAGTTAGATTTGTGCTCAGCATCTGTGAGTGAGTACAAACTGGGCTGATTCTGAAATAATATTTAATTTGATTTACGACAATCTTTTGCATAGCTCTTTCTAAAACGCCAACTTTATCGCACTTGATAGAACTGACAGATAACAGCTAACGACTCCTAGAGGGTAAAATAATGCAAATAGAGTCAGGCTAACGTACTCGCATGATTGACGCAAATTGGGAGAGAGAACTGAGCTTATCATATCCGACAATTATGGAACTTTTTTCTGTAAATGCTTTGACTTTCTTGCTAGCAACAGAACTGTGAAGAATGGCTTTACATGACTCTGTTGGCACAAACACTGAGATTGAGATGTATGCTGACAGCTGCAGGTCGCACTCAGGTCGCAGATAGCTCCAAGTCGTGTGTGGTTTGATGAAAAAGCATTTGTTCCGAGCCAGAGACGTACACGGCCCATATCGGAAACAGGCAGGCAAGCTCTGAAAAGACAAGCTCGGAGAATCCCTGAAATGACGAAATGAAACTTAAACCAACAGTCCTTTTGCTGGTAAAAGAGATACTGTTCTTTCAAGAGCTTTTAGGAAACATATGCATTCTTGAAACGTCAATTACATTTCCAACATAGAATTTGACCCTGAGAGCACCTTCCCCTGTTATCAGTGGGATTGAACGATTACAAATAATAAAATAACCCATTGGGCAATATGGCCTTGTGTTTTGTTGCGAGTGCAGAACCAGTCCAGTGATGGTTTACAGACTTCAGTTAGAGAAGTTTCTACCTTTGATGCAACTAATTGATTTCAGAGACTAATTTGAAATGAACACATATTGTACAAAAATCTAGTATGGTCGCAATCCACAAATGGTTCGTTCTGCAATGACTTAGAGCAGCAGTTTCCCATAGTGAGGAGGAGTGCTAAAGGTTGTCTGTGCAACAAGTAGCACACTTAAAAAGAAAGAGTCATTACTATATTTACTAAGTGTTACCACCCAGCTCGGGTTTAGGGACGTAAAAAAAAATAAAAAATAAAACAAGACAGAAAATTGAATGAACAGGGTTGTAGAAGGTAAACTAAACAGAAGGGATCTCAAATACTTAAACAGAAGGTCACTTACAAGGTTTTAAACAAGGTTTATTTTCTTGGCTAAGTTTAACTAAGAAAACAAATTTTACAAATACATGACAAACAAACACAGATCCAGTACTGACCTGGTCGAGTGTCTCAAACACAGAGTCACTTCTACAGTAGTGACATGACAAAAGAGACACACACAACAGTGTCATACTGCCCACCAAGGCAGCAGCCCTGAGCAGGTGTCTTGAATCTTCTTAAATGGGGGGAGGCGGCTGCAGGTGAGACACAGGATTGGCCAGGCTGGGAAACAGTCCTCAGATCATCAGCAAGGACTCACACAACCAGACAGATTCAGCAACACACTAACAGAACAGAACTAAATGAGGATACACTTACTAACTATGTAGTAAATAAGTAAGTTAGTAAGTAAGTAAGTTAGTATTTACTAAATAAGTAGGCATACATTTACTAATGAAGAAGGTATCCATTTTTTTACCAGGTATTTGACCAAAATTTTGTCCCAGTACAAAATATTGTAAGTAGAGGTCACAATAAGTCTCCTCTGTGCACTGTTAGCATACTAGTTGTTGTTACCTTTACCGTCCCGGCAAAACTCAAAATATAACCAAAAAAATTTATTTATAGTTTTTCAAATAAAGCAATATATACTAGCAATAGCACTATCTGTTTTATTGTATTACTACTCGAGGTACTTTGGTAAAACATCAATATGCAATGACAGTTTGTGATGTATTCTAGCATACCTTTACAATTTTCAATATGTTTATTTGAGTTGACACATTGAAAACCTGCCAGTACTGGTCAGACAAAGGGTTGAACCCACATCCAGCTCGGTGAGGGGCAGAAACACTACCCACTCACACCCACACTTGCAGATTGCTATTTTTCCTTCTGGCTTTTGATTTAGTAAATGATTGGATAGATAATTTGCTGTTCCCATGAAAATCCAGCTCGGATCCACCAAAACACATTTGTATAGAAACTGTGCAGACTGAGCTGGAGCAGAGTCCACCTCCTGCTGGTGTTTTGGGGTGAAATACACAGAAAAGATCTGGCTGTGCTTCAGATGTGTGAGAGAAAAGCTGCATTTCGAAAAAAAAAACATGCCAAAATGCAGCCAAAAGAAGAAATTTACCAAACAGAAATGTAATGCAGAAAGTTCTCCCATGTGATGTAACTCAATTTAAAGGACCTATATTACACTATTTCTGATCTATGTTTTAATGTTTCCTCATCAAAAACATACCTGGAGTTGTGTTTTGTTTTCATTCACACATTTAACTCACAAAACCTGCATATTTAGCCTGTGTTATTTTCGCAAACACTCTGTTCCACCTTGTGATGTCATATGGTAATACAGGAAGTGCCCCAATGCGCTTTTAATCTCCATACACCTTCACTAAATTCATTTGGAGGATGACGGTAAAAGGTAGCTGGCTTCCACGACATGACCTCACAAGTGGAACAGAGCATTTTGATCTTTGGAGATGTAGACAGACTAACTACTAACAGAAGCGAAACACAAAATCTGGGCATTTTCTGGAGGAGGTAACATTATATCGTGGCTTAAAGTTCAGAAGAATCATTTTGTGTGTAACATAGGAGAAGTGTTTGTGTAATATAGAAAGTGTTTTGTAAAGCGGAACCACTACACACTGTCTTCAGCTAATTAGGAGCCATTTTATTGATTGTGAACTATAAAAAAAGAGCCATATGAGTCACTATTTGATGCTTTGGGAAGAGAGCTCATTAGCTGTGCAAAGGTGGGTCTACCCTGCTTCATTTTTACATCTGAAAAAGTTGTACTTAAGTTGTTCTGGTGGCCATAATCGTGCATGTAAATACTAGTGATCTGCCAAAGGGTTTGTGAGAGCTAAGCTAACCTACGTCCAACTTTAAAATTGGCATCCCAGCTTTATTTTGGGGCCTCAGACCACAATGCTACCCTGTGACTGGATGGTAACACTTTATAATAACTATAGCCTGTTTAGCCTTAATAAAGCATGAACAACACTTAATTAATAATGAACAAACACTGAATTAATAAAGAAGAAACACTTAATCAGTAATGAAGAAACACTTAATTAATTCATGCTTAATAACTACTTAATTACAACCTTAATTAACACTGAATTAGCAATTAATTGACCTGTGTTGTGTAGTTACTCATACTTATTTCACACTTAGTTACTCCTTAAATAAGCATTTACAAATGGTTAGTTAAGTATTAACTCAAACACTTGTTAATGAAGTGTTAATAAAGGCCATAATTAAATAGTTATTAAGCATGAGTCATTGTTAATTAAGTGTTTGTTCATTATTAATTAAGTGTTTGTTCATGCTTTATTAAGGCTAAAGAGGCTATAGTTATTATAAAGTGTTACCGACTGGATTGGTCAGTCAGTGGTGCAGGGCAGGGTGGATTCTGTCACTTTGGGAACAATTAAAACAGCGATTGATCTTGTTGTGAAACAGAAGGAATTTGGAGTGCCTGGAGGAAACCCACCCAACACAGGGAGAACATGCATCCACACAGAAAGAGCAAAATGTGACCCCAACCAAGGACCTTCGTACTGTGACAGTGCTGGACACTCAGCCCTGTGTACCTGTCATGCTCTCTCTGCATCGCCTAAGCGCCAAAGTGGGTCTACGCTGCAAAATAAACACCTTGCATGTTGTTTATCTGCTTGACTCTCCAGACAGGCTGCAAACATATTAAGCTAAAGTGGGATAGTGACCACTGAAATTGTTCTTTTGATCCAAATCCCTGTTCAAACCCTTTTTTTTTTTTCACAGAACTTAGCTTTTTCTTGTAATGCTAACAGGGTAAAATGGTTGCCTAGTGGTTTGCACAAGATTTGGATCAGTCAGAGAAGGCTTTCCATTTTTGTAGAGCAGGACTGTCATTCAGGGACACATATTGAAATATACACCTAGAAGAACTTCACAGACTTGTGGTCAATACCATGAATCATTCAAAAAAAAAAAGTTGACCATTTATATGAAGTTTGAACGTGCCTCCACACATTCATTTAGTCTCAGAGCCTTAATGTCAGGTCTGTCTTACACCAAAAAGTGATTTATTGAGGATGCAATGATGGTAAATGGGTAGATTTCAGGAAGGGCCAACAAAACTGTTCTGAGGGCTGCATTTGGCCCCTGTGCAATAGTTTGGACACCCCTGATGTAGAGTTTGCATGTTGTGTCTATGTCTGAATAGAGTTTCTCCAGTTTGTTTCCTGTATCCTCTGCATTTTAAAAAGGTGAAAGTCATAACTAGTTCATTTTACTAATACTGTATTCTGAACATCCTAATTATTCACTGTGATGAGTTTCTAAGTTCTATTCACAACTCTCAGAGACAAGAGCGGAGTTTTGCCAGTTTACTAAAGCTACCGACAACTAGCATGTTAATGGACCATAAAATGCTTTCTAATTGGATGCAGATAGTACTCAACGGACATATTTTGACCAATATATTTGCACTGGGGCAAGACAAATTTAGCTCCTATGTATTTGAGCCAGTCAGGGGGAACAGGGACTTTTAAGTAATCTCTGGGGTAGGACTATCTTGTGAATATTTTTTTCCAAATCTCAAAGTGACTTTCTGGCTTGACTAAAGTATTTTCTCTGATGTGTTTGAAGTATTAGCGACCAGAGGCTTAATGTTTGTGCTTGTCTGTCCGTATCTCCCTCAGTGTGTTTATGAGCAGCACGGAAGACGACAGCTGACAGCAGTTTGACAAAGTCTGACGGAGCCGCTGTGACGCTGTACTCCTCAGTCGGCACAAACCCATTTACACACATTCATTCAGACTCTAGCCATGCAGAAAATGACTTCATTAAGCCGCCCGTGTTAAATGCTTGTTTGGGGAGCGGCGCACTGTTGTTTTGAATTGCGATCTTGATGGGGAGTTATGGAAATAGGTTCTGCCACAGATGACAAGAAGTTAATTTCTCCACTCAAAGAAGAAATGTTGAAGGAAATGTGACTAATATAAATGACCAGAGGAACACGGGTACCACTCTGCACGGGCTGTGAGGAGGGAGGACAGGACTGCAAGTGCACACAGCGAGTCAAACAAGATTTTTAAGAGATATTCTGTTCCTTTGATAAATTGTTTGGTTGCTGTAATGCAAAGAAGCCTGTGAATATGATTTTTAAAACAGACCCAGATGAAGATCAACTGAAGATGTGAAGTATACTTGCAGACAAGAAAGGTTTGTCCCTGGAAAAACGGAAATAGCAGGTTTCACATCTGCCATCTACTGGTGGAAAAAAAATAAAATAAAATAAAATAACAGCAGATGGTATCTTTAAGTTTAAGGCTTTGTAGCAGAGTCAAGATTAGACTCTGGTTGAGGGATTATATTTAAGGTTAGGGTCTGGTTTTGATTAAATATCTTTTAAATGTGAGGAAAACAGGGCTGTGGGAACATTGACACACTTCCCTCCTCGCCAGAAGTCACTCGTCCTTTTGGCAGGGGCAGTTTGGATAGGCACCAGCCCCCCGGGATGCCCAATCAACTTAATATAATACTTGTGTATAGAAAACACGTTCCAACATGGATTCGGTGTCAGCATCTTCTGGCAGCATAGAGAATTACCACTGAAGAAACAAACAAAGCTAAGCTTCCTGCCCCAACATGCTAATGTAAGAATGCATTTGTAATGAAGACGATTTCACTGCAAAAACGTAGTCTGGCAATGATTTTTGGACAACACATATTGGACAATCCATATTTGGACAATCCTTGGAGTGTTTTCAGGGTGCTCAGAGAAAGAAGAATAGATAGAATAGGTAACAGAATTAATGAAACAACCATCATTTAGGCTAAATACAACTCCAGGTATGTTTTTGATTGGTGGAACCTTGTTATAACAGGGCTTAAAAAAAGCTCAAAGTTATTTTTAATAATGTTGACTTCTCATATGAAATATGTGGCATTCTTAGCCCTCCCAGTGACCAAATGTCCTCTCCATCACCAGTCAATGTTTAAGCAGCAAACCCAGCCACTTTCTGTGGCTCCTTTCCTCCATATTTGTCCTGAATTCTGGTGTGAGCTCAGTCCTACTCTTGTTTAAATGATGATTACCCAGAGTACTTTTGTGCAGCATGGGTCCACTCCGCTCCAGCTGTTTCGGTGAGGGCCGTGATTGCAGTCTCAACAGTTCTACGTAGTGCAGATCTGGGAAATCCGGTCAACAAGCCTCTGCCCCTGACCCCTCATATAACTTGAGTTGGGGTTTATTTCTCCTCTAAGAGGAGTAAAAGACAAAGGTTGCCCAGTTCAGAAGCAAAAGTTGACGCTGAACTGCAGGAATTTGAACAAAATATTGACAGTGGTATTTGCCAAATGGAGTCTGGTGCGATGTTTGGTTATGGCTGCATATTTCAGACATTTGTTGAAAGAAGTTGAAAGTTCCATATTATGTAAAAACTTGTCTTTTGTTTCTTTGAATCATGTTATTATATACACTACCAGTCAAAGATTTGGACACATTTTTTTTTTCTTCTTCTGTGTGTTCCAAGGCACAGCTGGGGAGTGAAAACCATTTCAGGAGACTTCATCATAAAGAACAATGAGAGAAGGCCAAGGGTTTGCATCACCGTCAACAAAGCTATAAAACTCTATTTTTCTTTGCTACATAATACATATATATCTTTCTTCATATACATGACGTTTTCCATATGTATCTAAAATGCTAGTGTAGTATATACAAAGAAAAATATACTTTTGACTGGTAGTAGTAGTATATTTTGCTGCTTATAATGTTCCACAGTACAGCGTTAATCTTCCAATCACCGTGGAGAGAAGCCGGTGACACAGCAGGGCAAGTTACATATACAGCTCAGATCTGTGGAGAGGCTGAGCAATAAAAACACCTGTATATGATTAAACGCAGGATATATTAGTTCAATGCCATAGTGCAAAACATTCCAGCCAAAGGAAGAACTTCTCCATGGAGACAAGCAAATGATGGATCTACATACAAAAAGATAGTGAGTACATCGTTAAAAATCTATATACCATCACTTGTATCCCATCTGATCATTTTAGAGTTTAAATTACCTGAAAAAAAAAAAAAAAAACAAATAAAAAAGCTAATGCTAATAACCAACTGGATGTTTGCAGATAGTGTGTTAGTGCAGTCCTGGTGACCTCTGCTGGTGTTTTGTAAGCACATAGATCAAGGCTTATATATTACATTTACATAAACATGTATTTTTAACTGTGAAAATAACAAAACATAAATAAATAATAATAATAATAATTAGATGGAAGCTCAGATGTTTTAGGATAAAGCTCTATCGTTTAAATCAATCATGCTTGTCACTCATTCAATCACTCGCTCATTTCAAGTGATGCTGCCTTTAATGCATTTTAGAACAGATAAATCAGTCACCACAATGAAAATAAAAAAATAAATTAAAAAAAAAAATAAAAAATGTTATTTATGTATTTTTATGATGCTGATATACTGCACACATCCACATAGAAGTGTTGGGTTTCACTCGGGGGTGGAGCAGGTGTTCCAATAACCCAAACACGGCTCCTCTCCCCAGGCACAAGTCCAGTAACAAGAATGTTGGCAGTTCAATCCCCACCTCGCTCTGCTGCTGTGCCTTTAGGCAAGACATTGTGGCTTTGTTTGATGAACATTTGGACACCAAAGGCAGTCTGCTCATGTGAGGTTAGTTGGCAGCTCAATTTCCTGTTTTGTATGTTGACAGCATGCCTTTGGGCAAGACATTACATGCCATCATTTGGTTGTGGAGCTTTTCCTTTATAAAAAATGAAATGTTGCAGTCAAAATTTCATCAATATCTGCAAGATATCTACAAAAATATTCATTTTTTTTAATTACATAAAATATGCTAATGTATTATCGAACACTCTCAGACCCTGTAGCCTTGAGACGTCACATTTTAACAGCCTGCCCTTGTGCAAGTCCTTTTTGCTGGAGACACACTTGTGGATTTAGAATATATTCTGCAATTTTAAGGTATCCAAAATCATTCAAGAGAATACTGTGCTACAATTATTAGTTTCACAGGACAGCCAGAGCACACACTACACATTTTCATAACAGATCTGAGGTGGAGTCTAGTCCTCCGTGAGTCATGTCAATGACAGTGTCAGAATCAAAACAAACACATAAGAATAGGAGACAGTGTCTGACTGATGTTCAGCTAAAAGGGAATAGTAAATGACTATTTTTCTCACCATTTATGAATGAAACTTAAGACACAATATAGAGCTCAGACATCACACATGTTTCTGCTGATAGTGGCAGAGCGCACATGCTTTTAGGTTTAATATATACTACAAACGCACTGCAAACTTTAAATGTGAATTTCTCCAGAATTATTGGTCCTATCAAAAAAATAATACAACAAAATAAAATAAATACATGTTGATATCCTGACGCCCTGTTCTTTATGCCTGAAGTCAAAACTAAAGTCGTGCATCTTATGGTTTCGTGAATATGTGTATGGATCAGGGTTCTAGAGCAAAGTCTTTTTTCAGCGGGCTGAAGTATTGTCCTCAGCGCACTCTGTACTTACTTTGTTTTTTTTGTCTCTTTTATTTGACACAGGTGAGGTTTCATTGGAGTCAGTTGAGGTGTATTTGAATCTGTAATATTGCATGTTAAAGTTAATTATCCAAACTATAAAATAAGGTGCAGGTGTCTTAGATTATAACTAAAAGCATATGTCTAACAAAGAATACAGTGTGATCATGTACGATATATTGATGGACATATACTCTCCACGTCTGAACAGACGGCCTGACCCTCTGGCGACCTCTGGCAGTCGTTCACTGTTGTTATTCTATCTCCCAAACCCATCATTCGGCCTCTTTGTGCTGCCAGTCAATCCCACATCTTCTTTTTTGGGACAAATCACCACATTTGTAGCAGTGGAGCTGTACTGTACGTACCGAGCACCTGCTGATTCTTTCTCTTCCCTTTTTCACTGCTACAACTGCTATACCATTGTGACGTATGAACAACCCTGTACTATCCTGTTTTTTTTTGTCTATTTAATAATGTTGTTTCCTGATCAAAGCTTACCTTGATTGTTGTTTTGTTTTCATTCACACATGTTTAACACCTCATGTCATACAGGAAAAGCTCCACTGTGTTTTTAAACTCCATACACCTTCACTAGAAACATTTGTATAAGTTCACCTTTTGAATTCACTACATAACGAAAGTTAAAAGATAGTGATTAACTTAAACGATGCTTCAGGACAGTCGAGTTGGAACAGAGCATTTTGAGCTTTGGAGATTTAGACAGATTAATAACAAAGGAACAATCTACAATCTGTCAGTCAAAAGTTTAGACACACTTTTGTCATTTATTTCTTTTATTTCCATGATGATTTGTATGTAGATTCTCACTGACGACATCAAAACTATGAAATGGACACATATGGAAGTAGCGATCAAAAATACTCAAACCTAGACTTTTAAAAGAGATATTCTTTTATGATCATCCCTTTATCATTCTTATTATTCTTTTATCTG
>JAIEZT010000007.1:23978985-24315229 GCA_019594935.1 Periophthalmus modestus | reverse complement strand
TCACCGCTGCTGTGTAACAATCCTGACTCAAATCATCAAGCAGGGCGTGAAGGGTCCTCAAAGACTTTCTTTTCTAGAATACTACATACTACTTGCGTTTTAACAGTTGAAAACTGAAAAAAAAGGTGTTCTGGACCTTCACAATTAATGTTATTGAAATTCATAGACCTATGGGAAGTTCAATTAAATATATCAGCAGAGTTCTCAAAGTTTTCACGCCAAACTAGGCTTTCAGATACAACTTATGCATGGACTTTTACATGTACTTAAATCAAATCATGTTCTCGCCCCAGTTCCGGATATATCTCTAAAACAGGGGTCTCAAACTCGTGGGCCCCGGGCGGGCATTGCGGCCCGCGAGACGATATTTTGCCGGCACCGCAGGACCAGTATGAAAGTTTAATGTAGTGTGCCATTATCATGTTGCGCGTAGAGGTTTTGCCAAATCGGTTAACCCCAAAACACACATGGCACTAGCGCAGGGTATTCCTGTCACAAAAGATTCACCAAATAACGATTTTTGGTATATCCATAAAATTCCGCAAGACTTGGCATTTTTCCTCTGTATGTTGAAAACAGCGATGACTTTTGAGAAAATTTTAACAAAGCTTTTTTTGTGGAATACCTGATGCAGCCAGCCTCACCCAGACTCTGCCTCCTGTGGCCCCCAGATAATTTGAGTTGAGACCCCTGCTCTACAAGCAGCTGTGAGGGTGAAAAAATGAGACCGCTGTGTACCGTCTCCATCTGATTTATAGTGTGTTTTATTCTCCATGAAACAGGAAGTGCACTAACAGCATTCTAGTTGTTGTAAAATGATCACATTTTTATATTCCACTTTTAAGGTAGTCAAAGGAACCACTCCCCATTCACAACCAGTGCATGCAGACCTGGGGGCGAGCTGGGTTAAGTGTCTTGCCCAAGGACACGACTACATTCATCTGTGGGGGCTGCAATTGCACCACTAACCTGTGGGTCAGGGAATCGGACCACTCAACCAATGACATTTACACCAACAGGGGATGTTCCAAGTACCAACCTTCGAATCAGTGGGGACCACACTCTACCAACTAAGCTACCGTCGCACTGTGACTACCAGCCTTACTGTGACAGCAAAACTCCACTCTTATGGTCTGAAAGATGTGAAAAGCACTTGTAAACTCATCATGGAGAATAATACGATGCTCGGAATGCCTAAGGTAAATGAGGAATAACGTTGGATCCAACTGTTTAGCTGGAAGAAGTGTGTGTGTGGGGGATGGAGGTCTGGGCCTCCCTCCTGAAACTGACCCGGCCCCCGATAAAGTGGAAGAAATTGGATGGAATGGCAGTTTAAAATGAACTAGCTCAGTTTTTCACATTTTTAAAAGACGCGCAAAACGTTTATATTTCACTTTTATAACTCTATGCTCAGACCCAAAACAGACAAGAAACAAAGAGAACAATAGGGGGCCATTAAGGTTGAATATGGTCCTTAAGGCTGAAACTGGAGACAATAGCTGTTTAAAGTTTTAGTGTAGTTAGCTCCTCCCTTCAGATAGATTTAAGGCAGTGTCCACCAGCGATCTGACCAGAACTGAAGAAGCAGCGAAATGTCTCCACTCCTACAGCGATTTGTCCAGTTGGCAGATTAAAAATTTGTCTTTTGCTATGGATGAGACTTGGATGACTGAGGGATTACACAGACAGCCAAACATTTACTTGATATTATTAAATAAGGCAAGTTCGAATAGTGTATTTAAATAATAACCCTAGCCTTAACATCCAATAGTAGAAAATAGAGTAGCACATAAACACAAGTGGAGGAAGTCTCCCGGAAACCACTGTGTTTAAATGACCATAACTATAACTAATAATAAGGACTATATTAGGCAGAAATATCTCAAGGACTTTTCTGACAACTGCATCCCACTAAAAATCACCTTTATACTTCAGGGGCATGCTCCGAGGTCCTGTTCCTGGAGCTAGCTGTCACCAAGTCTGCTCCTACGCAAGTTAATTAGCAAAATATGGTGTGAAAAGCCTATTTAGAAATTATATGGGGATGGAGAGAGAAAAGATAACAGGTTTTATATGGGGATCGTATTGCACTGCTTCACCGTTTGGGAAAGATCCAGAGAGGATATAAAAACTGTAAAACGCACTAAAATACAACTCAGGAAATAGACAGAGCCCTAACCTACGACAATGTTACAAGTGCTAAGCAATAAAAAATATATAAAAAAACATTCTAAAGCTTTCGACTGCCAGAGGTGGGTAAAGTAGCCCCGAACAGTACTGAGCACTGTTATTTCCACATGAGTTATTCAGGTAGAAGAAGTACAAAGTAGGTGTCTAAGAAATGAATAGATGTAGTATTTGGGGGAAACCACTCAAATAAAAGTATTTGTAAGAGTAGTTTGTCAGCCTCTCATTTGCAAAACACTATGACAAACTGCTTTATGCATGAACCATTACTCAATTTTACTCCAAGACTGCAAAGTTGCAACTTACAGTCCAATATGACACAATTGCCGTGTTCCAATTCGCCACATCCTCCGATATCGACGACGGCTGCTCTTACTTGTAGCCTCTGTGGACAGTAAAGGCAGTGCAGGGATGGGGCAGGTCTAGCCCACGGAGTCGTTCCTGTCATCCAGCAACTGAGACATGCTGCTAATGCCAATGCTAAGGCTAACGCTAATGCTAATGCTAAAACTACTGCTAAGGCTAACGCTAATGCTGACACCGTGCATATTACGCATATGGATCAATTGAAAAGATTAAAGTTGGACTATAAGCCTAACTTCTATAAATAATTAAGATAACTCACTTCTCTAACTATAGATAACTGTAACTTCTATAAATATAACTAAATTGACAATGGTCTTGTATTAAATATCCTAAATGACCTTCAACTAAACTAAATAATATGAATTAAAGTAAAAGTAAAGTAGGAATTTGATATTACAAGTGAATACATGAATGGTAAAGGTTGTATTAGGTCAGTTTATGAAGAAAGATCTTTGAGTAAAGACGGTTTATTAAACAATAATAAATAGTCAAACATAAAAAAACATAAAACACATTGCAAAGTTAGTACAAAATAATAAATAAATAAATAAAATAAAAAAACAGTGTGTAAGTCAGTATACTCTCAGACTGTGTTCCCTTTACTGAATCATGTGGACAGTCCCAAAACAAACTCATTGTTACATATATAAAATATCAACAGGTGGAATACTACAGCTTAAACATTCTGTAGTAGAATTATTTATTATCAAAAGAGACAAATACCTGCTACATCTGCAATGAATCCAGTACAGACAGAAACATCATTAAAACACAAAATACCTAGATTTGTATTTCACATTTGAAGTATATGACAAGAATCAGAATGTTTAAAGACCAAAGTACAATTTCTGTAAGTGGAACATTACCATGGTACATTTCCTCATGATAAAACTGTGTAGGTGTACTACACTATAACACTATTAGGACACATAAGGGACAGCAGTACACAGCATGGGCCTGGATGGGAACCATAGATGCCCCACAGGTCTTCTGCAGGACCAGCTCCTCCTCAGTGGACTCTGGACAGGGAGCAGTGGAGACATGACCACTTTAGACCACTCTGTATGATGCTTCCCTTTGTCGAGGAGGACTCAGCTCGCTCTGACCGCTGCACACTGGGATAATGGCCGTATCTTTGGTCAGTTGAAAGTCCTGCAGAGTCAAAACCTGTAGTGACAAACACATTAAGAAAGTTACAATAATATTACAGGTTAGGCTGAAATTAGGTTCACACCGTTATAAATATTATTAATATCCACTGGACATTTATATACACACAAACAGCTAAATCAAGTCACCAATAGTTACATTTGAGGAATACTGAAAGCTTATTTTCACCATTTAAATAGAGATTTGGTTTGATCATAATTCATGTTGCAGCTCTCATTAATATTACTATCATCATTACTATCATTGTAGTGTTAGGTTCAATTATTGTCATCTGCATTTCACCCATCACCTGGATCTTATCAGCCACCAGTTCTAAGACTTGTAGTCTCTAGGTCTCTCTAGTCTCTACATCAGTGTCGGTACAAATCTGTCAATGTCCATCATAAATCTAACCAGTCTAAACAGTGTGCTTTACTCTTTCATTTAAAAACATTCATGGATTGTAAAAAGCAAATAAATCACAGCATTAAATACATAAATTGGAGGCTTAAATTGTGTAACTTGCATATTTCTAGGCCGCATTTTGGGTTGCATGAAATGGGACGCCTCGTCACATCGATCATGACACAACTGGCCTTCAAATGCAGCCACCGAAGGATGCAGCCATTGAACTGGGACACGGCTATAGATGATGCAGGCTTGCCCTTAATGCACCATGTCACTTTTTCTGGTGGTGTCCTCCACCTGCTTGTCTCCATGGAGATGATTTAGCTTATCTGGAATGTCCTACAGTATACTTGTACATGTGTGTGTATATATAGATATATATATATATATATATGTATATATAAAATATATATATATATATATATATATATATATATATATATATATATATATATATATATATATATATATATATATATATATATATATATATATACACACACATGTACTAATATAACTAATACTTTGACCTGTCTTTTCATATTTTTAATAGAGTAACTTTCTGCTGGTGGCTTGTCACATGCATGATTCCATGGAAATAGAAAGTTAAAACCAAACCCCAGAGCATTCTCCATGGAGATAGATTTGTTTTATGCTTTTCTGTTGAAAATTATATTCAAAGGAACAACATTTCCATGAAAACATGCAGGAGAAAGCCTACCACCAGGCAGAGTAAGAGTCAGGTTTGTGGAGATGCAAGCCCACTCACAGTAAGGATGCATGCTTAAGTGAAATATACACATTCAAAATGGATTAAAAAAATATGCTTTTATTTTAGTCTATTTTGGGTTAAAAAGTTACGTACTAGGCTTTAATTATTATGAATTTTACTACCACTTATTTGTTATTATATTGTAAAGAGCAAGCTACTGTCTCCAAGTAATTTGCTTTGTGGATCAATAAAGTGTGTCTAATTTTAAGTCTACCTCCTTATAGTCGAGCATGTGGCAGACCCTGATCTAGAAAGCTCCACAATGAAACTTTATTTCCAATAACAGATAATCTTATATATTGGCTGAACAGATTGTCTATAGTATCTCTGCTTGTGAGCGATTGCTGGCAGCCATTCGGACAGACCTACATGCGCCGAATCTAGTGAGTGGCGAGCTACTATTGCCAGTTTGATAAGAGAGATTACATGATTGCCGTGTCTATTGTGCAGGTTGTAACAAAGCGTTGTAGGGCAAAAAGGTCGATGGTTCGGGAGAATGGAGCAGAGATTGGAGCAGATATTGGGAAAAGCACTGGGAGCAGAGGGAGTAGCGAGAGATAGTGGAGAAAAGGCAGTGTTGTGTTTGAGCAGGAGTACATGGATGGGCGGACAGATAGACAGATAGGAGCAGGACCATTGGAGATGTGGAGAAGGGGGGCAGGAGTGGACTGTAATCCCAAGACAGGGACAATGTCTCTGGGGAGAAGAGTAAATATAGAATCAGCACTGTTCATAGCAAGCTCCTCAGTGATTGACAGGAGGTAAATAAAAAAAAAAAAGCGAATAAGTAGTATATTATCACAAATTAATGAATGCATGTATTTTATATCAGATTTGACCTTTTATTATTATCCACGATGTCCTTTTTTAGACTGTCAGATACCTCTGTTTGATGGTTTGAAATGGTAATCTTTTGTGTAATCTTATACATGAGCAAGTAATTGTGCCAAACCAGGTCCAATCTTGGATAAACAGGCTTTTGTTTGTGACACCACTGCGATGCTATAAAGAGCTGCAGTGCAGGTCAAAGTTCAGTGGTATTATGTTCCTGATCTACATATGTTTTGGCCTGGTTCATGGTTAATATTGCAGTAATTGCTGGGCCTATCTTCATAAAACAGAAACTGGCACAAAGTTCCACATCTTCACTGTCAGCATAGTCAAAGACAAAGTCATTGTTTCTGAAGTTGAAAGGACTGTTGAAAGGACTTAAAGGCTTGAGATTAATATGGCAAGTTTGTGGATTTTCAGTTTTAGACGTTAGATGAACCTGCTTTCCATCTGAAACTCTGACTATTGTGAAGGCAACCCATTAAAAAAAACTGTCTTAAAGGACACATATTATGCAAAATTGTTTGTTTGGGGCCCATTTTTAACCATGTTGTAACAGTGTTCCCTCATCCAAAACATACCTGGACTTCTGAGCAGTCACACAACACTAAGTTTGAATTTTCCCAGGATTGTGATGTCACAGGTAAAAGTCCTGTGCAGTTCATGTCAAATCTGTAGGCTTGTTCTTAGCATCTTCACTGTCATTACAACTGCGTGCTTATATTAACATGTTCTTTAATTTGCTAACATGGCAGTTCCCTTTACTTCCAGTAGATCGAGGCTTACACCAGTGTCTAGCACCGGAGGTGCACAAGCTGATAATGAATGACTGGTTCTTTACAAAGCCATTATTTAAAACATGAGATGTCAAAGCAAAAGGTGCCCAAGAGCACGTTTAGAGGCCAATTACAATACAAATGATTTTATTAATCTATTATTGTACTGTTATTATACACTCATTCACTCAGCCCTTCGTTTCATAAAAGGCCATGAATTTAAAACTCATCACTGTAGACTCAATGAAAAATTAAGTTGGCCATCGCTATCTGTCAGAACAGAGCAGCACTGCATAAAATGTATTTATAAAGGGACTACGTGATAGACTGCCTGAATATCTCACTTGCTTGTTGAACTTTTAATACAAGATCTCATGATTGCATAAGTCTAAAAACTGGCTGCACTAGAAATGAGATTTAAAAATTATATTTTATATATATATATATATATATATATATATATATATATATATGAACAACAATTACACACTTCAATACTAAGATGCCAGTCTGGTCATCACTGAATCTTTCTGTTTTTAAATGGATCTGACTGACAGATGGATGAGTATGGGGTCACGCATGGTTCACAGTATCAAAAAAAATAAAGGAAATAAAAAATAAATATCACCGGGGGCTGAAAAACATTGTGGATTTCTGCAGAATCAATGAGCGAAGCATAAAACTCTGATAATCTGAGGTGAGATAAATTTGATTTTATTTGTAAGTCATAGGTGACCAATGAGCTCCTTCGTTTCACATGATCACATTTGACAATATATACAAATAAATATAAAATAACAGTATAAAAAATACAGAGCGATATCATTCTGGATTTCCCAGGCAAGACTTGTATACTTATTTGTTTCGTTTTTGTTTCTATATTTATTTTTTTTCTGTATTTTAAACAGGGCTCCCATGAAAAGGAAAGTGTAAGTGCTTTCGTAATAAATCAATAAATAAATTGTAAAAGTATTGGAAAACTCTATTAACTTCCACCCTGACTGCTAATCTTCCTGAGATTCTGAAATTTAGCTGAAGTTTTACAGTACACACTTGTCAAATTATGACATAAATTGTCATTACAGCAAACATATTAAAGTAATAATCTTTACTTTCTTTTCACATCTGCAGCCTGCCCGTCCATGGGAGCAGATCACCGCCTTCACTGTGGTTCTCGAGGTTCTATTTTTCCCACTGTTTTTCTTTTTTTTTTTTTTTTAGGAGGATCTAAGGAGGGGGCGCGCTTGGACACTTATCCATTTGCTTGTTTTCTGTTGATTAATTTGCTTGTCTGTTTCTGTTTCATTGTTGATTTTCTAACTTTCTGTTGGTTAAATCAATTATTATGTTCAGCCCTAAGAGGCGAGCGCTGTTGTGATTTTGGCCTTTACAAAATAATTGAATTTTAAAGGGTATTCAAACTTTACCATGATTTGTTATGATGAAATTGAAAAAACCAATATGGAGAACACACTAACTCTAGTACAACAACAGCTCTCGTCTGCTTTGAACATGCACACATAAAAGTATATTTATTCTACTTTTTATTGCCTATTATTTTTATGTCTCCCCCTCCCAACCCCGCTGTGCCCCCTGCCTTCCTAAGGACTGTAAAGCTCCTCTGTTCCCTACACATAATAATAAAATGAGTTTGCCTAATATTAGACAATTTGCTCAGCGCAGGATTACAGGGCCGCAGCTATCGTTAAGGACTGCTGTAAATAAATCATAATTAGTATTTATTAGTTTTAAATGTGTGTGGCGTAGGCATTTTTACCTCGTTCCATGGTACAATGCTTATGGAAGGCTTGGATACAGCAGGCAAGTTGTGCTTTTAGCCGTAGGTCCTAAAATTTATGAATATATTTTAAAATGTGACCATCGGCACTCCTCTGGGTTCTCTATTTTCAACCTAAAATATGCACAAAATAAATCCTCCAAGTAGATTCTCCTGAGTAATATCATTGCTTGAAATCTGGGGAAGAGTCCCCATGTGCCCATATCCAAGGTTACCATAAAGTATTTAAAGCAACACCAGTCATGTAATCTGCATCATCCGATATGAATGAAAAAAGTTAAAACAATACTTTGGAACATTCTTCATGGAAATATGTTTTATGCTATACTGTGGAATATTCAGTTTGGTGTTTATGCGTCATGTATCTGAATAAATGCGTTATGTAACGGTTGATTCTATGAGTTGCAGTTCACTTGTTTGACCACCAGAGGGCACTGTTGTTTGTAATACCTGTAAGAAAATTTGCTTGACTCATTTTCTTCTATACATTTCATATTTTAATTCCCTTATTACTTGTTCTACAGTGTGAACTGTGATGAAGAAGTAAGACCACAGTAAACTTCAGTGAAAAGAACTCTTGTGTCTCTCATGTTTGTGGACAAGCCGCATGTTTTATTTTTTTTAAGTCACTTTTTCATCACTTTTTTCCAAAGTCAGAAGTAGTCCCACTGTATTAAATCCACAGACAACCAGTTTGGGTTTAAGGCTATGCTGGGCACTGACATGTGTGTATATGCTCTAAAAGACATTATTGACAAATACAGGAGGCAGAACTCATCAGTTTTTATGTGTTTTTTAGATGCATCCAAGGCATTTGACAGGGTTAATCACCGAAAATTATTTATGAAGTTGGTTCAGAAAGGTGTACCCAAATATATTGTGCGTATTTTAATTTATTGGTATGGACAGCAGACAATGCAGATTAAGTGGGGAAACAGGGTTTCTTCCCCATTTAGAGTCACCAATGGGGTCAGACAAGGAGGTATCTTGTCCCCAGTTCTGTTCAACTTGTATTTAGATGAACTGTCTACAAAGCTCAAAAGATGTAGAACTGGATGTGTGGCTGGGGATCTTGTCCTTAATCATTTAATGTATGCAGACGATTTGGTTGTGTTTAGTCCGAGCACCGCAGGGTTACAGCAGCTACTCAACATCTGTTCAGCTTATGGTGTGGAGCATGATATTAAGTATAACGCAACAAAGAGCATGATCATGATTTGTAGGACTAAAGAGGATAAACACATGCGATATCCTGATTTTTGCCTGTCTAATGTTGTTCTGAATGTTTCAGCTAAAATTACATATCTTGGGCATATCATCACTGCGGACATGGCAGATGATGATGATATTTATAGACAATGCAGGATGTTGTATGCACAAGCTAATACTCTTCTGTTCAAGTTCGGTTCTTGCTCTGATGATGTGAAGATGATGCTATTTAAATCATATTGCACACCACTATACACTGCCCACCTCTGGACTCAGTACAAAAAGGCCAGTCTACAGAGGCTGCAGGTGGCCTATAATGACGCGTTTCGGGTGCTCTTGAGGAGGCCACGATGGACCAGCGCGACTGAAATGTTTGTCACTGCAGGAGTGAACACACTGCAAGCTGTACTGAGAACTTTAATGTACAGGTTTATCTACAGACTGAATAGTCAGAAAATGAAATTATACAGTCACTCACAAGTATAAGATGCAGTGCAATTCGCTACCAATCTAGAATGTGGAAACATTGGTATAGTTGTCTTTTTTAAAACATAGATGTATATTGTCTGTATTGTTATTGTGTTTTTTTTTTTTTTTAAAGATGGACCACGAGTCCGAAATAAATAAAGATGATTATGATGATTACATACAGTAGGATTACTATGCATTTAAACAATTTAGGAAAACCCAGATGATGAGGTCATGTCTTTGAAAGTTTCTTATAGGTTTATTGAAAAACATCTGACTTAGAGACGGATGTATTTGAAGCAGTACCTGAAACACACTGCAACATCATGGGAAAGTCAAAAGAAATCAGCCAAGACATCAGGAAGAGAATTGTGAACTTGCACAAGTCTAGCTCATCATTTTGTGCATTTTCCAGAAGCCATCACAAAGTCTTGATCACATTCTTGAAATTTATGAGCAAAGCTGAAAAGGCATGTGCGAGCAAGGCGGCCTACAAACTTGGCTCAGTTACACCAGTTCTGTCAGGAGGACTGGGCCAAAATTCCTGCCAACTGTTGTGAGAAGCTTGTGGAAGGAAATTCAAAACATTTGACCAAAGTCATACAGTTTAAAGGCAATGGCACCAAATACTAATGACATGTATGTAAACTTCTGACGTTTAAGGAAGCAATGAATTATTCTGGCATTTAGCAAATAGAAGGAATTTTGGTAATTGACCTAAAACAGGAAAAGTTTAGTCTGATTTCAGTGAGAATGAAGAAAAACTGTCCATCTTTTTATATAGTGTATGTAAACTTGTGGTTTCAACTGTAGAAGGGTGTGCGTTCATACTGTGAGCGGGGTCGCCTCTCCACAGCTCTGACTTGTAACTTGGTGCTGTCACCTGCTTGTCTCCATCAAGACAGCTAAATTTAATGCTATACTGTGTAATATTCTTGGCAAAGCAAACATCTCCATGGGGACAACTTTGTGATGAACCCACTACCAGAGAATTTACCTAGAGTACCATTATATATGTACATTTTTATAAGTTAGATTTGTGCTCAGCATCTGTGAGTGAGTACAAACTGGGCTGATTCTGAAATAATATTTAATTTGATTTACGACAATCTTTTGCATAGCTCTTTCTAAAACGCCAACTTTATCGCACTTGATAGAACTGACAGATAACAGCTAACGACTCCTAGAGGGTAAAATAATGCAAATAGAGTCAGGCTAACGTACTCGCATGATTGACGCAAATTGGGGAGAGAACTGAGCTTATCATATCCGACAATTATGGAACTTTTTTCTGTAAATGCTTTGACTTTCTTGCTAGCAACAGGAACTGTGAAGAATGGCTTTACATGACTCTGTTGGCACAAACACTGAGATTGAGATGTATGCTGACAGCTGCAGGTCGCACTCAGGTCGCAGATAGCTCCAAGTCGTGTGTGGTTTGATGAAAAGCATTTGTTCCGAGCCAGAGACGTACACGGCCCATATCGGAAACAGGCAGGCAAGCTCTGAAAAGACAAGCTCGGAGAATCCCTGAAATGACGAAATGAAACTTAAACCAACAGTCCTTTTGCTGGTAAAAGAGATACTGTTCTTTCAAGAGCTTTTAGGAAACATATGCATTCTTGAAACGTCAATTACATTTCCAACATAGAATTTGACCCTGAGAGCACCTTCCCCTGTTATCAGTGGGATTGAACGATTACAAATAAATAAAATAACCCATTGGGCAATATGGCCTTGTGTTTGTTGCGAGTGCAGAACCAGTCCAGTGATGGTTTACAGACTTCAGTTAGAGAAGTTTCTACCTTTGATGCAACTAATTGATTTCAGAGACTAATTTGAAATGAACACATATTGTACAAAAATCTAGTATGGTCGCAATCCACAAATGGTTCGTTCTGCAATGACTTAGAGCAGCAGTTCCCATAGTGAGGAGGAGTGCTAAAGGTTGTCTGTGCAACAAGTAGCACACTTAAAAAGAAAGAGTCATTACTATATTTACTAAGTGTTACCACCCAGCTCGGGTTAGGGACGTAAAAAAAAATAAAAAATAAAACAAGACAGAAAATTGAATGAACAGGGTTGTAGAAGGTAAACTAAACAGAAGGGATCTCAAATACTTAAACAGAAGGTCACTTACAAGGTTTTAAACAAGGTTTATTTTCTTGGCTAAGTTTAACTAAGAAAACAAATTTTACAAATACATGACAAACAAACACAGATCCAGTACTGACCTGGTCGAGTGTCTCAAAACACAGAGTCACTTCTACAGTAGTGACATGACAAAAGAGACACACACAACAGTGTCATACTGCCCACCAAGGCCAGCAGCCCTGAGCAGGTGTCTTGAATCTTCTTAAATGGGGGGAGGCGGCTGCAGGTGAGACACAGGATTGGCCAGGCTGGGAAACAGTCCTCAGATCATCAGCAAGGACTCACACAACCAGGACAGATTCAGCAACACACTAACAGAACAGAACTAAATGAGGATACACTTACTAACTATGTAGTAAATAAGTAAGTTAGTAAGTAAGTAAGTTAGTATTTACTAAATAAGTAGGCATACATTTACTAATGAAGAAGGTATCCATTTTTTTACCAGGTATTTGACCAAAATTTGTCCCAGTACAAAAATATTGTAAGTAGAGGTCACAATAAGTCTCCTCTGTGCACTGTTAGCATACTAGTTGTTGTTACCTTTACCGTCCCGGCAAAACTCAAAATATAAACCAAAAAAATTTATTTATAGTTTTTCAAATAAAGCAATATATACTAGCAATAGCACTATCTGTTTTATTGTATTACTACTCGAGGTACTTTGGTAAAACATCAATATGCAATGACAGTTTGTGATGTATTCTAGCATACCTTTACAATTTTCAATATGTTTATTTGAGTTGACACATTGAAAACCTGCCCAGTACTGGTCAGACAAAGGGTTGAACCCACATCCAGCTCGGTGAGGGGCAGAAACACTACCCACTCACACCCACACTTGCAGATTGCTATTTTCCTTCTGGCTTTTGATTTAGTAAATGAGTTGGATAGATAATTTGCTGTTCCCATGAAAATCCAGCTCGGATCCACCAAAACACATTTGTATAGAAACTGTGCAGACTGAGCTGGAGCAGAGTCCACCTCCTGCTGGTGTTTGGGGTGAAATACACAGAAAAGATCTGGCTGTGCTTCAGATGTGAGAGAAAAGCTGCATTTCGAAAAAAAACATGCCAAAATGCAGCCAAAAGAAGAAATTTACCAAACAGAAATGTAATGCAGAAAGTTCTCCAATGTGATGTAACTCAATTTAAAGGACCTATATTACACTATTTCTGATCTATGTTTTAATGTTTCCTCATCAAAAACATACCTGGAGTTGTGTTTTGTTTCATTCACACATTTAACTCACAAAACCTGCATATTTAGCCTGTGTTATTTTCGCAAACACTCTGTTCCACCTTGTGATGTCATATGGTAATACAGGAAGTGCCCCAATGCGCTTTTAATCTCCATACACCTTCACTAAATTCATTTGGAGGATGAACGGTAAAAGGTAGCTGGCTTCCACGACATGACCTCACAAGGTGGAACAGAGCATTTTGATCTTTGGAGATGTAGACAGACTAACTACTAACAGAAGCGAAACACAAATCTGGGCATTTTCTGGAGGAGGTAACATTATATCGTGGCTTAAAGTTCAGAAGAATTCATTTTGTGTAACATAGGAGAAGTGTTTGTGTAATATAGAAAGTGTTTTGTAAAGCGGAACCACTACACACTGTCTTCAGCTAATTAGGAGCCATTTTATTGATTGTGAACTATAAAAAAAGAGCCATATGAGTCACTATTTGATGCTTTGGGAAGAGAGCTCATTAGCTGTGCAAAGGTGGTCTACCCTGCTTCATTTTTACATCTGAAAAAGTTGTACTTAAGTTGTTCTGGTGGCCATAATCGTGCATGTAAATACTAGTGATCTGCCCAAGGGTTTGTGAGAGCTAAGCTAACCTACGTCCAACTTTAAAATTGGCATCCCAGCTTTATTTTGGGCCTCAGACCACAATGCTACCCTGTGACTGGATGGTAACACTTTATAATAACTATAGCCTGTTTAGCCTTAATAAAGCATGAACAAACACTTAATTAATAATGAACAAACACTGAATTAATAAAGAAGAAACACTTAATCAGTAATGAAGAAACACTTAATTAATTCATGCTTAATAACTACTTAATTACAACCTTAATTAACACTGAATTAGCAATTAATTGACCTGTGTTGTGTAGTTACTCATACTTATTTCACACTTAGTTACTCCTTAAATAAGCATTTACAAATGGTTAGTTAAGTATTAACTCAAACACTTGTTAATGAAGTGTTAATAAAGGCCATAATTAAATAGTTATTAAGCATGAGTCATTGTTAATTAAGTGTTTGTTCATTATTAATTAAGTGTTTGTTCATGCTTTATTAAGGCTAAAGAGGCTATAGTTATTATAAAGTGTTACCGACTGGATTGGTCAGTCAGTGGTGCAGGGCAGGGTGGATTCTGTCACTTTGGGAACAATTAAAACAGCGATTGATCTTGTTGTGAAACAGAAGGAATTTGGAGTGCCTGGAGGAAACCCACCCAACACAGGGAGAACATGCATCCACACAGAAAGAGCAAAATGTGACCCCAACCAAGGACCTTCGTACTGTGACAGTGCTGGACACTCAGCCTCTGTACCTGTCATGCTCTCTCTGCATCGCCTAAGCGCCAAAGTGGGTCTACGCTGCAAAATAAACACCTTGCATGTTGTTTATCTGCTTGACTCTCCAGACAGGCTGCAAACATATTAAGCTAAAGTGGGATAGTGACCACTGAAATTGTTCTTTTGATCCAAATCCCTGTTCAAACCCTTTTTTTTTTTTCACAGAACTTAGCTTTTTCTTGTAATGCTAACAGGGTAAAATGGTTGCCTAGTGGTTTGCACAAGATTTGGATCAGTCAGAGAAGGCTTTCCATTTTTGTAGAGCAGGACTGTCATTCAGGGACACATATTGAAATATACACCTAGAAGAACTTCACAGACTTGTGGTCAATACCATGAATCATTCAAAAAAAAAAAGTTGACCATTTATATGAAGTTTGAACGTGCCTCCACACATTCATTTAGTCTCAGAGCCTTAATGTCAGGTCTGTCTTACACCAAAAAGTGATTTATTGAGGATGCAATGATGGTAATGGTAGATTTCAGGAAGGGCCAACAAAACTGTTCTGAGGGCTGCATTTGGCCCCTGTGCAATAGTTTGGACACCCCTGATGTAGAGTTTGCATGTTGTGTCTATGTCTGAATAGAGTTTCTCCAGTTTGTTTCCTGTATCCTCTGCATTTTAAAAAGGTGAAAGTCATAACTAGTTCATTTTACTAATACTGTATTCTGAACATCCTAATTATTCACTGTGATGAGTTTCTAAGTTCTATTCACAACTCTCAGAGACAAGAGCGGAGTTTTGCCAGTTTACTAAAGCTACCGACAACTAGCATGTTAATGGACCATAAAATGCTTTCTAATTGGATGCAGATAGTACTCAACGGACATATTTTGACCAATATATTTGCACTGGGGCAAGACAAATTTAGCTCCTATGTATTTGAGCCAGTCAGGGGGAACAGGGACTTTTAAGTAATCTCTGGGGGTAGGACTATCTTGTGAATATTTTTCCAAATCTCAAAGTGACTTTCTGGCTTGACTAAAGTATTTTCTCTGATGTGTTTGAAGTATTAGCGACCAGAGGCTTAATGTTTGTGCTTGTCTGTCCGTATCTCCCTCAGTGTGTTTATGAGCAGCACGGAAGACGACAGCTGACAGCAGTTTGACAAAGTCTGACGGAGCCGCTGTGACGCTGTACTCCTCAGTCGGCACAAACCCATTTACACACATTCATTCAGACTCTAGCCATGCAGAAAATGACTTCATTAAGCCGCCCGTGTTAAATGCTTGTTTGGGGAGCGGCGCACTGTTGTTTTGAATTGCGATCTTGATGGGGAGTTATGGAAATAGGTTCTGCCACAGATGACAAGAAGTTAATTTCTCCACTCAAAGAAGAAATGTTGAAGGAAATGTGACTAATATAAATGACCAGAGGAACACGGGGTACCACTCTGCACGGGCTGTGAGGAGGGAGGACAGGACTGCAAGTGCACACAGCGAGTCAAACAAGATTTTTAAGAGATATTCTGTTCCTTTGATAAATTGTTTGGTTGCTGTAATGCAAAGAAGCCTGTGAATATGATTTTTAAAACAGACCCAGATGAAGATCAACTGAAGATGTGAAGTATACTTGCAGACAAGAAAGGTTTGTCCCTGGAAAAACGGAAATAGCAGGTTTCACATCTGCCATCTACTGGTGGAAAAAAAATAAAAAAAAAAAAAAAATACCAGCAGATGGTATCTTTAAGTTTAAGGCTTTGTAGCAGAGTCAAGATTAGACTCTGGTTGAGGGATTATATTTAAGGTTAGGGTCTGGTTTTGATTAAATATCTTTTAAATGTGAGGAAACAGGGCTGTGGGAACATTGACACACTTCCCTCCTCGCCAGAAGTCACTCGTCCTTTTGGCAGGGGCAGTTTGGATAGGCACCAGCCCCCCGGGATGCCCAATCAACTTAACATAATACTTGTGTATAGAAAACACGTTCCAACATGGATTCGGTGTCAGCATCTTCTGGCAGCATAGAGAATTACCACTGAAGAAACAAACAAAAGCTAAGCTTCCTGCCCCAACATGCTAATGTAAGAATGCATTTGTAATGAAGACGATTTCACTGCAAAAACGTAGTCTGGCAATGATTTTTGGACAACACATATTGGACAATCCATATTTGGACAATCCTTGGAGTGTTTTCAGGGTGCTCAGAGAAAGAAGAATAGATAGAATAGGTGAACAGAATTAATGAAACAACCATCATTTAGGCTAAATACAACTCCAGGTATGTTTTTGATGGTGGACCTTGTTATAACAGGGCTTAAAAAAAGCTCAAAGTTATTTTTAAATAATGTTGACTTCTCATATGAAATATGTGGCATTCTTAGCCCTCCCAGTGACCAAATGTCCTCTCCATCACCAGTCAATGTTTAAGCAGCAAACCCAGCCACTTTCTGTGGCTCCTTTCCTCCATATTTGTCCTGAATTCTGGTGTGAGCTCAGTCCTACTCTTGTTTAAATGATGATTACCCAGAGTACTTTTGTGCAGCATGGGTCCACTCCGCTCCAGCTGTTCGGTGAGGGCCGTGATTGCAGTCTCAACAGTTCTACGTAGTGCAGATCTGGGAAATCCGGTCAACAAGCCTCTGCCCCTGACCCTCATATAACTTGAGTTGGGGGTTATTTCTCCCTCTAAGAGGAGTAAAAGACAAAGGTTGCCCAGTTCAGAAGCAAAAGTTGACGCTGAACTGCAGGGAATTTGAACAAAATATTGACAGTGGTATTTGCCAAATGGAGTCTGGTGCGATGTTTGGTTATGGCTGCATATTTCAGACATTTGTTGAAGAAGTTTGAAGTTCCATATTATGTAAAACTTGTCTTTTGTTTCTTTGAATCATGTTATTATATACACTACCAGTCAAAGATTTGGACACATTTTTTTTTTTCTTCTTCTGTGTTTCCAAGGCACAGCTGGGGAGTGAAAACCATTTCAGGAGACTTCATCATAAAGAACAATGAGAGAAGGCCAAGGGTTTGCATCACCGTCAACAAAGCTATAAACTCTATTTTTCTTTGCTACATAATTACATATATCTTTCTTCATATACATGACGTTTTCCATATGTATCTAAAATGCATAGTGTAGTATATACAAAGAAAAATATACTTTTGACTGGTAGTAGTAGTATATTTTGCTGCTTATAATGTTCCACAGTACAGCGTTAATCTTTCCAATCGCCGTGGAGAGAAGCCGGTGACACAGCAGGGCAAGTTACATATACAGCTCAGATCTGTGGAGAGGGTGTTCACAGTGAGCACGATGTTCAAAGCACTGTGTGAGCAATAAAAACACCTGTATATGATTAAACGTGGGATGTATTAGTTCAATGTCATAGTGCAAAACATTCCAGCCAAAGGAAGAACTTCTCCATGGAGACAAGCAAATGATGGATCTGCATACAAAAAGATAGTGAGTACATCGTTAAAAATCTATATACCATCACTTGTATCCATCTGATCATTTTAGAGTTTAAATTACCTGAAAAAACAAAACAAAAAACAAAAAAAAAGCTAATGCTAATAACCAACTGGATGTTTGCAGATAGTGTTTTAGTGCAGTCCTGGTGACCTCTGCTGGTGTTTTGTAAGCACATAGATCAAGGCTTATATATTACCTTTACATAAAAATGTATTTTTAACTGTGAAAAAAACAAAAAAACAAAACATAAATAAATAATAATAATAATTAGATGGAAGCTCAGATGTTTTAGGATAAAGCTCTGTCGTTTAAATCAATCATGCTTGTCACTCATTCAATCACTCGCTCATTTCAAGTGATGCTGCCTTTAATGCATTTTAGAACAGATAAATCAGTCACCACAATGAAAATTAAAAAAATAAATAAATAAAAAAAAATAAAAAATGTTTATTTATGTATTTTTATGATGCTGATATACTGCACACATCCACATAGAAGTGTTGGGTTTCACTCGGGGGTGGAGCAGGTGTTCCAATAACCCAAACACGGCTCCTCTCCCCAGGCACAAGTCCAGTAACAAGAATGTTGGCAGTCAATCCCCACCTCGCTCTGCTGCTGTGCCTTTAGCAAGACATTGTGGCTTTGTTTGATGAACATTTGGACACCAAAGGCAGTCTGCTCATGTGTGAGGTTAGTTGGCAGCTCAATTTCCTGTTTTGTATGTTGACAGCATGCCTTTGGGCAAGACATTACATGCCATCATTTGGTTGTGGAGCTTTTCCTTTATAAAAAATGAAATGTTGCAGTCAAAATGTCATCAATATCTGCAAGATATCTACAAAAATATTCATTTTTTTTAATTAATTACAAAATATGCTAATGTATTATCGAACACTCTCAGACCCTGTAGCCTTGAGACGTCACATTTTAACAGCCTGCCCTTGTGCAAGTCCTTTTTGCTGGAGACACACTTGTGGATTTAGAAATATTCTGCAATTTTAAGGTATCCAAAATCATTCAAGAGAATACTGTGCTACAATTATTAGTTTCACAGGACAGCCAGAGCACACACTACACATTTTCATAACAGATCTGAGGTGGAGTCTAGTCCTCCGTGAGTCATGTCAATGACAGTGTCAGAATCAAAACAAACACATAAGAATAGGAGACAGTGTCTGACTGATGTTCAGCTAAAAGGGAATAGTAAATGACTATTTTTCTCACCATTTATATGAATGAACTTAAGACATAATATAGAGCTCAGACATCACACATGTTTCTGCTGATAGTGGCAGAGCGCACATGCTTTTAGGTTTAATATATTCTACAAACGCACTGCAAACTTTAAATGTGAATTTCTCCAGAATTATTGGTCCTATCAAAATAAAATAATACAACAAACAAATAAATAAATACATGTAGTGATCCTGACGCCCTGTTCTTTATGCCTGAAGTCCACTGGTCTGTGTTTTCAATACACAGGTGAGAGCAAACTTTCAGCTGGAAGTCAGCGGACTGTTTCTTTTATTTTAGGTTTATTTGAGTCATTTGAGATCTGTATTGCATGTTAAGTTAATTATCCAAACTATAAAATAAGGTGCAGGTGTCTTAGATTATAACTAAAAGCATATGTCTAACAAAGAAATACAGTGTGATCATGTACGATATATTGACTGACATATACTCTCCACATCTGAACAGACGGCCTGACCCTCTGGCGACCTCTGGCAGTCGTTCACTGTTGTTATTCTATCTCCCAAACCCATCATTCGGCCTCTTTGTGCTGCCAGTCAATCCCACATCTTCTTTTTTGGGACAAATCACCACATTTGTAGCAGTGGAGCTGTACTGTACGTACCGAGCACCCTGCTGATTCTTTCTCTTCCCTTTTTCACTGCTACACTGCTATACCATTGTGACGTATGAAACAACCGTATTATGCCTGTTTTTTGGTCTATGTTATAATGTTGTTTCCTGATCAAAAGCTTACCTGGAGTTGTGTTTTGTTTCATTCACACATGTTTAACACCTCATGTCAATACAGGAAAAGCTCCACTGTGTTTTTAAACTCCATACACCTTCACTAGAAACATTTGTATAAGTTCACCTTTTGAATTGCCAAAGGTAAAAGATAGTGGTTAACTTAAACGAATGCTTCATGACATCGAGTTGGAACAGAGCATTTGGAGCTTTGGGGATTTAGACAGATTAATAACAAAGGAACAATCTATCAATACTGTCAGTCAAAAGTTTAGACACACTTTTGTCATTTATGTTCTTTATTTCCATGATGATTTGCATTGTAGATTCTCACTGACGACATCAAAACTATGAATGGACACATATGGAATGTAGCGATCAAAAAATAACTCAAAACTAGACTTTTAAAAAGAGATATTCTTTTATCATCCTTTATCATTCTTATTATTCTTTAATCTGCTTAGGAGACTTTGCAATAAAAAATAATTGGTGAAAGAGTTTGCAGTGCTGTAAAGCAAAGGGTGGCTACTTTGAGGAATTTGAATTAAAAAAAATTAATTAATTAATAAAAAATAAATAAATAAATATAATAACAATAAAACAATAAACATAATAATAATAATAATAATAATAATAATAATAATAATAATAATAATAATAATAATAATAATAATAATAATAATAATAATAAATGATATAAAAAATATAATACTAATAAATATTTAGTTGAGTTATTTTTTTCTTTGCTACATAATTCCATATATATTCCATTTGTTTGACGTCCTCTGCATGTATAGAAAATGTAGAAAGTAGTAAACAAATAAAAATGAGAGTAGAATCAGAAGGTGTGTCACAAATTTTGACTGGTAGTTAGAGACATAATGTTTGTGACTGAGTCCGCTCTTTTGAACAGTTCCTTAACATGATGCTTGGAACTGAATCTAATTTTTTAAAAGAACCGAATCTTTTTCTTTCCAAATTGTATGCATTTTTAAACTGCTTAACGCTTAACCAACAAAAGAATCAGCACAGAAACAGAGCAGACGACATGAGTGAGAGCTTTGTGAACAAAAAAACATATTTGGTATCATAATAACAGTATTTAGATTATTCATAAATTCAAAAAAACACACTTCCGTTTTCAGTTTGAACCATTTTAAACACATCTGAGTCTTTGTTGCTTCTCTCTGTGTTTGTAGATCCCACATTAGCTTCTGTCATATAAATAAATAGTAAAAGAGCCAGTCATTTGAACGGCTCTTTGAAGAGAACAGATCAAAAAGATACTACTGGTAATGTATCGATCTTTCCATCCATCTCACTAATTCATACTTATCTATCTATCTATCTATCTATCTATCTATCTATCTATCTATCTATCTATCTATCTAGCTATGTCTGTCTGTCTGTCTATCCATCATCCATCCAGCCACCCACTCACCTATCTATCCATCTACACCTATCTATCTGTCCGTCTGTCCATCCGTCCACCTATCCACTATCCATCCATCCATCTGTCCAGCTTTCATTTTGTAAGTTTTATATTTATAATTTCATCTTTTAGCTAAATAATTATCTACTGTAAGAAAACTTTCACTGTCATCCATTTATCTATCCAGCCATTCATCCATCTCACTATATCATACTTATTTGTCCAGGACTGTAGTTGTCAGAGCAGGTTAAAATGACTCCCTCTCACACATTTCTTCTAACTTGTTTTCTAGCATTTCATATTTATCATCCTCTATTTTCAGATATACTTTTGGCGCTTGTTTACTTGCCTTCTCCGCGGTGGCGCCTGGCTGATAAATCTGGTGGCTTAACTGTGTCCTATCGTCAGGAGTATAGGACCAAATGTAGCTCATACATATGCACATTTCCAGTTCATGTCGGGTGTACCGCAGGGAATAGTCTTTGCTCCGCTCCTGTACATCGGAGGAGAGGGTCTAACCGCGAGACTCAGGCACACGGAGTAAACAAACCGAGAAGAGCAGGTGGAATCTCTGCAGAAATAAATATAAGGCCCAAAGAGAGGTGTGAAGGGAGTGCATGGAGAACAGGCTAATTTAAGAAAAACGGGAAATTTGTGAATAGTCTCAAAATAGTGTCGCTCGAAATGTACAGTAAACCATCTCTTCCTTCTTTTCTTCCTCTTCTCTCTCTCCTCTCCCTGTTGTTTCAGGGAATTCTTATTTTCTTCACTCCCCCTTCTCTCCTCTTTCTCCTTTTTTGCTCCATCCCTAATCTTTCTCTTCTCTTAACCTCCATCGTCTATTTTCTCTCTCTTCTCCCCCGCTCTCTCCCACGTCGCTCTCCTCTTTCCCTGCACTTACCCCTCTCAATCTGTTTTCTCTTTTCTTTCTCTCCCACCTCCTCCCACTCCTCTCTTTTTCTTCTTTTTCTTCTCGTCACTCACTCCCCCTCTGTCCCCCTTCTCACTCTCTCTCCTCTGTTCTTCTTCCCCCTCTGTCATTTTTCTCTTCTCTCTCCCACTTGTCTCTCTCTCTCTTCTCTATCCCCTCCATCTCTCCCTCTCTCTCCCCCTCCGTCTCTCCCTTCGCTGCCTTATCATTTCTCACCCCTCTCTCCTCTCCATCCCTCTCTATTTTCTCTCATCCCCCCTCATCTCTCTTTTCTCTCCATCTTTATTCCCCTCCCTCACCCCTCTTCTACCCTTCTCTTCTCTTATCTTGCTCTCTTATCTCTCTCCTCTCTTTTCCACTTGTCTCCTCCTCTGTCTCTTCCTCTCTCTCTTCTTTCTCTCCCTCGTCACCCCCCTCCCGCACTCTCTCTCTCTCTCTTTGTTCTCTCTCTTCCGTCTCACCTTCACCTCTCCCACTCCCTCACGTTTCTCTTGTCTCCATCTCTTTCCCCTTTGTCTTTCTTTTCTCTACTTACCCCTACCCCTCTCTATCCTCTCCATCCATCTCACTCTTTTCTCTCATCCCCCTCTCTCTCTCCCCTCATCTCTACTTTCTCTCCCTCTTCACCCCTCTCCCTCATCCCTCTTCTCATTTCTGTCTTCTCCCCTTTCTCTCTCTCCTCCACCTCTCCCACTCTTCTCCTCTTTTTCTCTCTCTCTCCCTCTCTCCACGTCTGAACAGACTGCGTGACCCTCTGGCGACCTCTGGCAGTCGTTCACTGTTGTTATTCTATCTCCCAAACCCATCATTCGGCCTCTTTGTGCTGCCAGTCAATCCTACGTCTTCTTTTTTGGGACAAATCACCACATTTGTAGCAGTGGAGCTGTACTGTACGTACCGAGCACCCTGCTGATTCTTTCTCTTCCCTTTTTCACTGTCGTACCATTGAAACAAGCACCCTTTTCATCGACTGTATCTGGCACTACAGCGGTTACACGTTAGACAGTAAGGACTGGTTTCTATGTTCGCTGAAAGCACCAAAGAGTAGCTGAGTTTCAAGATAACGACTTAGTTACTTTGAAATCTGAAGTAGGAGTTGGCAAGTGAACAAAGGAAAGATTATATTCCATGTAGGACAATTTGCACTCTTAAAATAACAGTAATCTAATTGAATCTTTCTGCATCAGAAATGTGCTTAACATGTTTGTAAATGTCTCGGTTGAGGTTCAGGTATTAGACAAAAAATAACAAAAGAAGAGTTTGTAAATTGAAAAGAACTACACTACAGTCACAACTGAAACTGGGTCGCCAGTGCCTAAACCTGCAGATATAGGACACACATGCAAGATTTTCTCATTCTCAGTATATGAACAGGCCTCATGTGAAAGCTCAGAACCTCCAGAATTCACTCACTGAGCTGCAGAGGCTGCACTAGCACTGATTCATGATTGGCTGCAGGTGCTGAGGTTTAGGTAGTGACCATTCAGATCTGAGAGAGACATTTTAGTTTTAAATTAACTGGATTTCAGCACTGGAATTGGCAGCTCTAATGAGAGACTCATATAAAGCTCATTCTGCTTTCTGATTGGATATGTCAAATGATCAAATTATTATAAGTAATGTGGCCGTCATGTGCATTGTTTTGTTTTTTTGTTTAGATTTTTTGTAATAAAGTGAAAAACAGTATCCTAATAACCTACAATGATTATTAATGTTCCATACATCAATGTGGTGTAAAGTTAGTGAGCTTAATTGGGGAAAAACCTCAGGACTGGCTGGTTAAAATATTAGTCAATGCGCAAATTATATTTCAGGGTGATCTCAGTGTGACCTATCACTCAACCAAATTTTATGGGCCCACTCTCAAAAAGCAGGATGAAATTCCCATTCCAGGGGGCACTGTTGAGCCTTTTAGTGTTAGACATGTCCAATCCCCCCACTCACATTGGATTTATTTTTATTTTTTTTGGATCACTATCGTCAATTTTAAAAATTGTTCCATGGAAAGATATCGCAGTTTGCAATCTTGGCCTGGGAAAAATGAGAAGCTAAGCCTTGAATTCAACAAAATTTATTAAAATACAAAAAAAAAAAAAAAAAAAAACTAAAATTAAACATTAAAGGCACTGTAACTGATTTTTACTGTCTTAACAAAAAAAAAAAAAAAAAAAAAAAAAAAAAAAAAAGAACTATTTGATTTTAAATGGTTTGCAGTGGTCCAAAGTTATTCCTCACTGACCTTATGCATTCAGAGCATCCAAATTTTTCACAGAGATGAGTTTATAACAGAACAGAGCAGAGTTTTAATGTCGCAGAAATGCTAATAACAACTAGCATGCTAATGTGCACTTTCTGATTACCACAAAACAAAAACACCCTATAATTGGACGCTAACCATACAAAGCAGACTTATTTTGACCTCAAAAGCAGCTTATGCAATATATCTGCACTGGGGCAAGACATATTTTGCTCAAATAAAATTGGTTCACATGTGTATTTTTTATATTTTTATGAGGACAACCGGAAAAAAAACCCACCCAGACATGAGCACTTAATGAGGTTCGTGTGTAAAGTTGATTATTCATATATTTATTTAAGCAATTTTCTGAGTTTCTAAATTATATTCATAATTACATTGTAGAGCGCCAATATTTAATCACCATCTCTTCCACTTGGGCACACTGCAGTTTGTTTGTTTTCTATCAGCACTACCCATTTATCTTTGAGTCCCATCCTTTTACGCTATTAATTAAGTTAGCACTCTCCCCAATGCTTTATGAAACGCAATTAAACAAAACTCATAAAAGATATCACCAAATACATAAAATAAAAATCACTCACTACACAAATGTGCCAATTTAATTTGATGATTTAAAAAATAAATATTTGTTGGTCCCTTTCGCAGTCCTTTTCAGCAAACACAAGCTACGTGCTCTGTCGGATTTTTGTCTGGGTAATTTTTTTTTTTGTTGCAGAAATTAAAAATATTTCCAGGCTAAAGGGACGCGCCGCTCATTGGAATTGCTAATGGGGCTTTAGTTGTCCTCCCACTGAGCGCAGCCATGTCAACACCACAGATGGCTTCCACTCTTTTTGTATTCCAACAGGCATGACAGCAGAAATTAGGAGGCTCGTTTCCCCGTTTTCCAGAAAGAGGGTTTCATTTCAGTTCAGCATGCTAAATGTATATGGTTATCCAGCGGATTTTGGAGTGTGGTTGGATAAACAAAGCAGATCCAACATTAATCAAAGTAAATAATTAGGAAATATCAATGTCTCTAGTGAAAATAAAACAAAAAAAAAAAAAAAATAATACCAAAGCTGATACAGACATACTTAGTTTATTCCCTCATATGAAACACTTGGCACAGTATTACAAAAGACTTCAAACATATCCCATGCTTTTAAGAACATACTGTGTGGCCATACTGTCAAAGGAGCTCATTGGTCACATATCACTTATAAACAAAATAACATTTCTCCCACCTCAGACTAACAGAGTTTAGTGCTTTGCTCATTCATTCTGCAGAAATCCGTAATGATTTTTCAGTCCATTTTTTTTTTCCCCCTTTCTTTTTTCCACGTAAGCAGCCATATTTGTTTTGATATGGACAGACCATGCGTGTCCCTGACTGGCTAATCCACCTGTCAATCATGCCCACCTGAACTAAGAGAGATTCTCCAGTGACCAGACTCACTTCTTCGTAAAGTATTGGAAAGTGGTTATTCTGGATCCAATACTTGGATGGGGCGCCACTGGGAGTGCCAGTCATTGAGTCCTTAGGGAAGACACTTCACCCGCCTTTTGCAAGTGTTTTTATGTGGTACGTGCTTGAGTGTTGGTGGTGGTTGGAGGGGCCGATGGTGCAGATACAGTTTCACTACTGTCAGTCTGCCCCAGGTCAGCTGTGGCTACAATAGTACCATAGCACCAAGTATGGAGTGAGTCAGTAATGCACTTTGGGTGGCTATGTACACTATGACTATGTACAATGTGACTATGTACTATATGACTTTGTACAATATGCTTATGTACAGTGTGACTAAGTACAATATGACAATGTACAATATGACCATGTACAATGCGACTATGTACTATATGACTACGTACGATATGACTTGATGTTTGTGATTTTGTTGCAATCGGAATGACTTTGGCAAACACTGTTCCCTCTGCGGCATTCAGACAGAGACAAAGTACTGAATGAATAAGGGCAAAATTCTACTTCGAAAAGTGCTTTACAAAACATTATAATCAGCACATTTGTCATTCTGAGCCAAGTTTACATGCAGATTTTCAGTGACTAATCTCCCGCCACATAGCCTGGGGTGCCCTCCTTTTTGGTCACCTGTGCTGTCAGATGAGATCATTGTTCTGGTGACAAAGAGCAGTTAGAGGCAAAGTTTCTGGGCTATTTAAGATAATTTGTGGAGGCTCTGCAGAGATGAGGAGCTGCAGCTGACACAAGATTTGGATAAAAGAGGAAAGGCCTGCAGCGGCCATTGTGCTCTGTCACCATCTAAGTATATGAGTGTGTGTGCCTGTGTGTTGGGGAGTGGGTGTGCTGGGTTAAAATTAAAACTGGAGTTATCCCAGAGGTGTGATTTTTTTGAAATTGTCGAATGAGAACTGAATAAACAGATTAGACAAGTGTGCTCCATATCTGACCGCAAATAAAACTCAACAACCAAGGTTCAAGGGTTGGGGTGAGGGTTAGGTAATCTGGTGATCTGTCTTGCAAAAATGAATTCTCATGATGCTTTACCAGGGGTTCAGACCAATCACAGAGCAGCATTGTGGTTTCGGTGAAAGCCAAAGGGGAAGCACCCAAACATAGCGACGTGGATGGACGTTCTGTGGCCTATTTTAGCAAAAAAGGCTAACTAAGACGCATGGGTCTAGAAGTGTATCCTGTGTCCACAATTTCAGATAGGCACAAATGAACCAATCAAACAAGAAGCAAGGTGAAACAAACATGCCAAACAAAGCACTAAACATTTTCTTTTTTTAATCTCAGGTATAACTGATTTTGTACTAGCCATAAAGATAGACATAACGACAGGCATGGAAAACAATCTTCTTCCAATGGCACTCTATTGTGTCAAGATGGAACCATTCATTTCCTTGTTTCTGGTAGACCAAAAACAGAGACGGACCTCGACACCACCCAATTTAGCTGGGCAAAACTTTATTTGTAGGATTTTAGTTTTGCTTGCGCCTGTCCTGGACATATTCAGTATTTGTTTCGTAAATTTAAGTCATGGGATGTATACAAAAGCCAGTACCCAACACCTCTACGCCTTTACTTTCTATACATTCTCTTCACAATGTGACTGTGGAGCGCTTGTTGAAGGGAGAATACAGGAGTAGAGGATGAGCAGAGGAGTTAAGGATGCGTGGAAGAGGAAAGGGAGAGGCTCACAACCTGCTGAGGCTCTGTCTCTGTACTTCTGCGAGTCTGACAAACTGTGAACAACCTTCCATCACAGTGCTATCTTTCTAACATTTAGTTAAACATGCTGTTTTAAATATGTGCAATGTTTTGAATATGTTAAAAAAATAAATAAATAAATAAACAAAAAACATTATTAATAATCCAGGCACATCCCTGACACCTGTTCTAAATAGGAAGTGATCATGGACGCTGTTCTGGCTCCATCGACTCTGGTTCCAATTCACTTCACATTGGAAAACTGCCACCCCTCTCTCTGTAACTGCTGCTGTCAGGTTCGTCATTTTTGGTCTTAAAATGTTCGTATTGACCTGCTCTACATGATCTCGCTGGTATTTTTCATTTCGCTTTTGTGTCTGTAAATCAAGATATGAACATTCATAACAGACCAATCAGGAGCCTATTCCCCGAGGTCGCTGCCACTAGCGTTAGCAACAGGTTTGATTGACAGCGTTGGTAAGCGCTCGTTCCCTGCTAAACCAGCAGTGCGGGCGTAAAGGGACGTTACCTTCACCTTCAGCAGGCTCGTTCTGGATTGGCTCTTTGGTTGCTATGATACTCAGGGTCGAAATTTCTAATATGCAACTTGGCTCCAAATTCACTTCTGTAACCTCAGTGAGCTTCATTTGACTGGAGCCAAATGCCATGGGTGACGTCATAGTCCTTTAATTTATGTCTTTAAACAGTCTCTTGTCATGACAAAGAAAAAAAAAAAAGTTCCTAAAAATTAAAAACTTTTACCTCATAAAAATCTCTTAATTATGTGGAAAAAATAATACATAAACACTAATAAAGTAATTATTTGAACTTATTTCATGTTTAATGTCATATAGGTGATGTTTGTAAAACTCCAAACTCAAACCATTCATATTCTTTCATCTCTCCCCCTTTTACCCCAGCTCCAGGAGCGCTCTAATCGCGTAACGTCTCAAAAGAACCAAATAATGCAGCGAACAGCAACTCAGCAGTAGCTTGTGAAAACGCCTCACCTTTTTCATTTACCGTCAGGAGTCTAAGAGCGAGAGCGAGAGACGGAGCGAGAGGCATAGCCGGAGACAGAAAGAGAGCGAGAGGTCTGATCCTCTTCTGTCCTCCGTGCTGGGTTTTTGTCCTGCTCATCAGTCCTGCTCTCTATCAAAACCCCTGCGCGCTAATGGATTCTCTCCACACAGATTTTCTATTTACGATAAGGAGGCGCTCTCAGTCTTTAAAGCCAAATTGAATGTTGATGGGGGCAGCTTTCTTAGCGATATTAGAAGTCTTTTTGTGAGGTCTGAAATTTTACTTCCTATTAGAGTCCATTTGGCTAAAGGGACGACTTTGGATGAGAGTCAACTTTGGAGAAAAACTCTGATGGGAATGTTACGGTTGTGTTAAAGAAGTCATATTATGTCTGTGTCTGTTATATAAGTGTAATCTATGACTCTCGTGGATCATTATGTTATATTTTACACATTTAAAGTCACAATATTGATCTAATGACGTAAAGAGGGGGTGGTTTATTGCGGCGTATTCACTGCTAACACGCAACATATTTAGATTAACATGTTGCATTTTATTGTTTTGAAAATGCCATATTCGCCGATGTGTTTCACTTTCGTTTTTTGGTGCTCTGAGTCCCCCGTCTCTTTGCTCTCGCAGTCACTCCGCCTTTAGAGCGCAATCACAACACATTCAAAGTGCATCCCGCTAATAAAACTACCCCACGTAGTGTTTTGTATCATGGTTTTATATATGGAGAATTGTCATGTGGGAGCATGGCTGATGTAGGTTTGTGGCCAGAGCATTGCACAGAATCTTACTGCTAACTGTGAGCAGGGCCGGCCCTAGGTTTCAGGGGGCCGTAAGCAGAATGTGTCTCTGGGCCGCAATGGATGTACCTGGGCTCAGCTATTGATGACTCACATTTGACAACATTATGACTCTGCTCTCATCACCTTGACCAGTTGTATTTGTATTTAAATGACCAACATGAGACTGAAAACATCCAAAATGTCTCAACTACCACAGTCACAAAACAACAGACAAACATATAAGGAGGGTCAAGATTTTTGATATTCTAGAAATGTTTTCTTTGTTTCTGGTGAATTTTAAACACATAGATGCCCTCACCTCTGCTCAGCTCAAAAACAAATATAGGCAGTAGTCGATATTTTGCTACTATAGGTATATAACTTTATATATTGTATTATTGTCAGTATAAATGTATTTTCTCTTGGGGGCCCTCTGGTGGTCTCGGGGCCCTAAGCAGCTCCTAGTCTGCTTATAGACTTTTAGGCAAATGTTACAGATTATTCCTGTTTTGGCCTTGCCTCCATTGCACTTAGACCCGCCCACCGGTTGAGCCGCACCTTGTCCAACTGTGTTTCTATTTATATGACCAAAAGACTGAAATATTTTAATCTGATTTGTAAAACAGACATTCAGAAGTACTTCGGCTGCCTCAACACACCTCGGGCGTGTAAACACCTAGCTGCCCACACTTATGTTGGTTCAAAAACAAATGTAGGCAACAGATATTATGCTACTATATATATATAAAACAAACACAAAAACAAATGTAATCTTTATAGGGGGATATTTAGGCTGCTGTAAACACCTGAGCTCTGTTTCCAATATAACTTTACATATTATCTTATTATCCATACAAATCTATGGGCTCTTGGGGGCCCTCTACAGTTGTTTAGTCTGCTTAATGGCTGGGCCGGCCCTGACTGTAAGGAAGGCTCAAATAGGGCCCGGGAAACATCACTAAAATACTGCAGGGATGACATTTCTAAGACGTGTTCAAGCATGTTTCTGATGAGCTGTTGTAATGAGGCATGTCTGAATATCTAATTGGGGATCAGTACTTATCGCGTGGACCTTTACATTGCCTTACTGAAAATGTTTTGGTTATTTTTTGGCAATATGATAAAATTCAAGCTGTAAAAGGTTGAATTTATACTATAATTTCTATGACTCATTACAGATGCAAAGTGTTTCATTCTGATATTTATTATTGCCAATGATATTACAGATTTAGAAGAGTTTTTGTGGTTTATATCTGCTTTTTGGTTATCATGTCAGTGGCAAAAAGTAGTTTCAATATTGTCATTTATCATCTAGATTTACTTCCACACTTCAAAACCAGACTTCAAGTTATGGGCCCAGACTTTTCATTGAGGCTCACGTGGGGCATTTTGCAAAGTCCACAGAGACTTGATCAATTATTGAGTGAAAGATAAGTAATCCCCTCGCTGGTGTGATGGGTAACACGCTGAAGGCTGTGATTCGAATCCTGCTCAGAACATGCTCTTGACAGTTTTAATACCCAGCATGCACTGCTCTTCACAGCTGACTTCAGTCGAAATTGTGTTAGCAGTGAAGTCAAGCTGAAACCAACAGCTCCAAAAGTCCAGGCTCGTCCGTGTGGTGGTTGTGTAGTGGATACACCACACCACTTCTAAGGTCAGCGGTTCAGGTCCTGACTCTAGCACTTTAAAATTGTCTCTGTTTGCTGTCCCTCACAAAGGCTCAAGGCATTTCACTGCATCTAGTTCGAGGTAGAAGCTTAAGAATGAGAAGCCATTTTAAAGAGGCACAATGTGAAAAACGTAACAAAATACAACACCAGGAAAATGGAAGTGTGGGAGCATGGGTGTGACATAGGGATGAACTTTGGATAGGATCGTACTGCTAACAACAAAGAGGGCTTAAATAGGTCTTGTGAGAGATCACTAAATTACTCAAACATTCATGGCTGACATCTAAAACCGCTTCAGGCATGTTCTTGATGCTTATAACATGGTAGAAAGCTCAAAAAAGTAGATTTTGCATAATACCTCCTCTTTAAAGTTTTGAGCAAGAAGTCAATAATTTCTATAGTAGGTCAATTTAGCTTAATATTGTGTTTTACAGTAAAAAAAAAAAAAAAAAAAAATCATCATCTACATATGTGATTTTATTGAGTTTCTTCCTAAATACCAGAGGAAAACAGATATAGTAGGTATGTTTCGGGAGGTGGCACGTCACCAGCATGATTCCATAAAAATAGAAAGTTATACCCAAACTTCAGAACATTCTGCAAGAAAGAAAAAAAAAAAAGGATGGAGAGTGGGAAGAGAGAGAGTTATAAGGATGGACACAGGAGAGAAAGGAGCTGAGCAGAGAGAGAGGGAAAGAGAAGGGGCAAAGTGGGGACTTTGAGAGAGAAAGAAATAAAATAAGAGAGAGGAATAGAGAGAGTCGGGGATAGGAAGAGGAGAGTAAGACAAGGCAAAGGGGAAAGATAGAGAGAGCAGAAGCAAGGGAATGGATAGAGAGACAGAAAAGGGGAGAGTGTCAGGTCTGCAAGCCTACTCAGAGCAAGGACGCACATTTTTCAGTGCAATAAACACACACACACACACACACACACACACAAAACTAATGCAAAAACACACACACACACAAAAAAAAACATGCTTTTATTTTAGTCAATTTTTGGCAAAAAAAAAAAAAAAAAAAATACTGTAGCTTAAAAGAGCCCATATTGCGCTATTTTCTCATCTTTGTTATAATGTTGTTTTAGGCTGAGTTCTTCTCTCAAACAGAAAACACTCTGTTCCACCTTGTGATGTCATGTGGTAAAACAGGAAGTGCTCCACTGTGTTCTCAAAGTCCATACACCTTCACTGGAAACATTTGGATAATTTCAGTCCTGGAGTCGCTAATCTCTGCTAAACAGTTTGTTAACGGTAGCTGTTAATTTGAAAACTACCACTTCATGACATCACAAGGTGGAACAGAGCATTGTGAGCTTTAGAGATGTAACAGGTTAACAAGTGGGAATGGTTTGGAACGTTGTACTACCACGTCAATCCACCCTTTCATCTCTATGCTACTTTTACCCTTTTTTTTTTTTTATTTGGCTTTTTCTAATGCACATTATCTCAGATCCCAGTCTCTCGGCTCTAACGCAGATGACGCCGAGTGCACTTTGGAGCGGTGCATGTGTAGAGTGCTAATTCCCGCGCGACAAAGGCCCTTTTCAAATGCATGAACTCATCACAGTTCCATGGGCTCCCAGCGCGGCGGCCCCCATCTCCTTTCAATCCACACTCTAATGAAAAAAAACACAGCAAACTTCACACCTGGATATAGAGACTTAGGGCCCGAGAGCGGACAAAATGTGAACCAAAGGTAAAGGGTTTGTGTGGAAATGGAGAGAGAAAGGGAGAAAGAAAGTGAGAGAGGGGAGGTGGGGGGGTGATTGATGGAAAGAGAAGGGGATAAATATGGAGGGAGCGAGAGAGAGAGAGTGTGGAAGGGGATGGGGGTATGGTGGAAAACGAGTGGGAGGGAGAGTTGGAGAAGAGGAGACAGAGAGAGAGAGAAGGAGAGGGGAATTGATGGAAATGGATTGGGGGATAAATATGGAAAAAGAGAGAGGGAGGGGGAAATGGGGGTGTGGGGGGAGAGAGGGGGGGAAAGAGGGAGAACTTTGGAAGGAGATGGAGGTATGGAGGAAGACAAAAAGGAGGCAGGGTGAGTGGGGGAAGAAAGATGGAAGGAGAAGGGGAGACAGGGAGAGAGAGGGGTTGATGGGAAGAGAGGGATGAATATGGAGGGAGTGAGAGGGGAGGGAAAGAGGGAGGTATGGAGGGACAAAGGGAGCGAGACAGAGTGAGAACTGTGGAAGGAGTTGGGGGTATGGTGGAAGAGAGAAAAGATTGGGAGAGAGACGTGGAGGGAGAAAAGGAGACAGGGAGAGAAAGGGATTGATGGAAAGAGAGGGGGATAAATATGGAAGGAGAGAGAGGGGAGGGAAAGAGAGGGAATTGTGGAAAAAGGGAATGGCAAGGAGAAGAGGAGACAGAGAGAGAGAGGGACTGATCGAAAGAGAGCGGGGTAAATATGGAGGGAGATGTGGATGAAAAGAGGGTGTATGAAGGAAGAGAGGGAGCCAGGAAAAGTGAAAACTATGGAAAGAGATGGGGGTTTGGAAGAAGACACAAAAAAGAGGGAGTGGGGGATAAATATGAAGGGACAGAGGGAGCAAGGGAGAGAGTGAGAACTGTGGAAGGAGATGGGGCTATGGTGGAAGAGAGAAAAAAGTGGGAGGACTGATGGAAATGGATAGGGGGATAAATATGGAAGGAGAGAGAGGGAGGGAAAAGTGGGGGTATGGAGGGAGAGAGGGGGAAAGAGGGAGAACTGTGAACGAAGATGGAGGTATGGAGGAAGAGACAAAAAAGAGGGAGGGAAAGCGGAAGAATGAAACATGGAGGGAGAAAGGGAGATGTGGAGAGACAGGGATTGATGGAAAGAGAGGGGGATATATTTGGAGGGAGTGAGATGGGAAGGAAAGAGGGTGGTACGGAGGAAGAGAATGAGAGAGAGAACTGCGGAAGGAGATTTGGGTATGGAGGACAAAAAAGTGGGATGAAGAGGGACAGAGAGAAAGCGGGTGAGAGGATGGAGAGAGAGAGATAAAGATGGGTGCTAGAGAGAGAGATTCTCAGAAGAAGAGAAATGGGGCGGGATAGGAGGAGCTGAAGAGAATGACAGAGGGTAAGAGAGAGAGTTGGGAAAAGAGAGAAGAAATATATTAGAGGGGAATGAAAGACAAAAAAGAGAACGGGGAGAGAGAGAGGTAAAGGACAAAAAGAAAGAGAATTAGGGGAGGAGGTGAGAGAGATTGAAATAATAGTTTAATAGGGGAAAGATGAAGATGAAGAGAGAAACCGGAGAGAGAGGAGTGAGAATATTGTATAGGGGAAGGATGAAAGGAGAAAGAATGAGAAAAAAGAGAAGGAGAGAGGGAATTAGAGAAAAAAGGATAGAGGGAAAGAGAGGCAGTAGGAGGGAAAGGATGGAGTACGAGACAGAGAAAATGTGAAGAGGAGAAAGGGAAAGGTGGGGAGAGGGAGGATAGAGTGAGACAAAGGAGAGAGAATGAGAGAATAAATGGAAGGGGAGTAGAAAGTATAGAAAGGAGGAGTAAGAAGGAAAGGAGAGCAGGAGAGAAAGGGCAGGGGGAGGAGATAATTGTGTAGTAAGGAAGGGAATGAGCGTGAGACAGGAGAAAGAAGAAAGAAAGAAAGTGAAGTAGGTAAGACAGACACAGAAAGAGGGAGTAAGAAAGAAAGGATAGGGGAGAAGGACAAAGAGAAAAGATAATGGATCGAGGGAGTCAAAACAGAGAGAGAAGTTAAGAATGAGACAGAAGAGAAAGAATGAGAGAAAATGCAAAGTGCTGAAATGGTGAAAATGTAGCAAGAGAGAGAGAGAGAAAGGGAGGGGGAGGACAAAGAGAGAGAGAGCGAGAGAGATGAAGAGAAGTAGGTAAGGAGAGCATGAAAAGACAGAGAGAGCGAGGGATAGAAAAGGGAAAGAGAGAGAAAAAAGTAACAGTGCAAGAATGGAGCGAGGGAGAGAGGAAAATGCAGTGATTGGCCATAGTAAAGGCCAGAGCAAATGGCAGAGGAGTACATGGCAGCAGGCTGATAAAATACACTCTGAATGCATCACTATGTTCAACAAGTCTGCCATTGAAATGTGCCCGCGTGTCAAAATGCGGTGCGCGCCCCACTGGAATGCAGAGGACATTTCGGAGTTCAGCTTTTGTGATGCAAAGCAAGACTGCCTATTAGTGTCCCCATTTTGGATGTGTGTTATACTAGTCCTGAACTTAGAAGCAATGTATTGAATTATTGATCATTTTGGCTGTGTCCAAATGTTCCCCCCTTTAGCCCCTAACTCCTCATTAACTACGCATTCACATTCACACTTTAGCGGACTTCATAGTGCACTCATTCACAGAGCGATTCAGACACGCAGCTCACTACTTTCAGATCCTGTGAGTCTGGAGTCTGTAAAAAAAAAAAGTCAGCTAAAACTTCATTTGTGTTGTACATAATGATCGGATTTAACTTTCACACGAGTATATATAGACCAGAGGTGCCCAAACTTTTTTTATCGAGGGCCACATCTTAAAACATATTTGAAGCGGAGGGCCACAGACCAGTGATCAATGCAGTGCGGTGCTTTATACACAGCTTTGACAGAGCTGCTGTTTATTAATAAGGCTTGAAACACATTCAGGTCTGTATCACCCTGCAATGTGAGTTTTAGGTCTAGATAGATCTTTAATTTGCTGTTAAAAGTACTGCTTATTATCAACTGGGGCAGTTCAGCAGGAGGTCTGAGGACCAATAAAAACTGGTCTGAGGGCCATAGTTTGAACACCGCTGATGTAGACTAATAATGACCGTACACGTTGAGATGTGGAAATTATGGGGGAAGTGACTAACGCTACCAACTTTAAACCTTGGCAGTGATGTTTTCTTCATAATCCCGGTCAAAAGAGCACAGCTATCTGCTTTCCTTCAGTCACGTTGTCCCGATTTAAGAACCTGTCGCTGTCTGCTTGTTGTGTTTCCTGCTCTCGTCATGCATTGTGGTTTATATTTACCGGTTTAGTGACCAGGGCTGGACACTACCTTTCAAGGTGCTTTGTGGGGAATTTTGAGTGTAGTACTTTGTCATCAACTGGACATTCTTACATCACTAAAAATGGCGTGACCCCTAAATACTGCAGCTGTGGCTACAATAGTAGCTTACCATCACCAAGTGTGGAGTGAATGAATAATGACTTCAGTGTAGCGCTTTTTTTTGAGCAAAAGCGCATTACAAATGTAAGGCATATTATCTCACGTTTAAAAAAAAAAGAGATTACAGTCGTTTAAAGCTAACATAAGCATGAATCTGTGGTTAGGACTTTGACAAAAAGTGTATGAGGGAAGTTCAGGTGAGTGACTGTGTGCTAGAATATTACGACATTATCCACATATTTGATACAATTTGATACAATACAGTGCAATTTGTGTAAGGCTATTACTCGATTAATAAAAACTTTGATTAATTAATAGGTCAATGGTGTCTAGACCAAACAACAAACGGACTGCAGCCCTAACTGTGGATATTGCAAAATGTGAAAATTTGGAGTGTTGTTTTTGATAAATGTATCAAAATGCAAAAAAGCTGATTAATATAAAAACCTTGACTGACACAGATAAAAGTTATAATCTTTCTATCAACGGCAGTTGTGTGGATAATTGTGCAGTCCTTTTACATGTTTGGGATATTCCAAAAAAATTAAAATAAAAAATAAAGTCACACATAAAATATCTAGTGAAAAGTCTACCACCTTGTCTCCATGAAGATGTAAATGTTGAGAAGTAATTTTGCCTGGAATGTTCCACGGTATTGCCTTGAACTTAACTATCTCCATAGAGACAAGCTAGTGACCGAGTTATAAAACGATTAAATATCTACATTTCTGGAGGTGGCACATCACAAACATGCAGTTTTTTTGTTTGTTTGTTTGTTTTTTTCTACCAAAAAGTGTCATAGTGTTGCTTTAAAGCTACCATTTGCATTTAGATTGGCCCTGTTGTATTCTCATATATCACCACTAGATGCTATCTATGTTACTGCAGTCTGATTGTGCGTCAACTGGCCTGACATTTTTGAGCATGTTTGGATCCTAGTTTAGTCCTCGTTGGGATCATGACGTGTATTTCTTCCTTAAAGGGCGTATTTATTTCAACACATTACCCTTTATTGTTCTGAAAACGCTAAATTCATATATAAACATGTTTTATAACTTTCACTTCTGTTTTTGACACTCTGAATCATCTCACACAATGTACTGTATGTTTTTTATATCATGCTTTGGTGTATTTCTGGAGATTTGTCGTGTGGGAGCCTGGGTGACATGGGCTTGTGGGCTGAATATTGGATATGAATAAGGCTTGGAAGAACTCACTAAATTCCTCAAACATGCATGGATGACATATAAAACCACTTCAGGCAGGTTTTTGATGAGGGAACAATGAGTACGCGACACTGCCGAACCCTATGTGTATCACTGATTAAGACAATAAAACTGTAGAACGAAGTAAGTAGACAGCAGGGGGCGTATGCTGGTGGCGGTAAAATCGGGTTGATCAGCAATATGACATCTTTAAAATAAATGATTAAAGATTGCTCAAACATGCACAAATCACTCCAAATACACATGTGGGTGAGTAACTGGTGAGAGGAAACAGTTATTACATGGTTAAAAGCTCTGAAAAGTTGATTTTGTGTAATACATCTGCTTTAAAAGTACACTTCGGAACATTCTAATACAGGTCATGTTTGTCAAGGACAAGTCAATTTGGAATAAGGATGCATGTTTACCAGTGCAATAAACTCAACCAAAAAAAATACAACAACATATTTTTATTGTATTTTTTAAAGCTACCATTTGTGATTAGATGCCGTCTAAATTGCTGCTGTCTGATGTGTGGCAGCTATAGCAGCTTTAGCCAGACTGAAGTAGACCAGAGAGCACAGGGATATTACAATCTTAGAATTTGTTATGCCCGTTTCAGTCCTGGAGCATGTTTGAATCCCAGTTTAGTCCTCGTGGGGCTCATGTCTTACATTTAGTCTTTAGAGAGGAGTTATCATGCAAAATATTTTCCAAGCTTTCTCCCGTGTTATAATGTTGTTCACTCAAAATATGTCTGGCTCATAACATCACGGGTGTGTTTAATCTGACTGGACCACAGACCGTGTTTGAACAGTCCTGTGTGAGACAGGCTCTGAACATCATCACAGACGCCTCCCATGTGCAGCACACAGTGTGAGCTCCTGCATTCTGGGAGGAGATGCAGGGAACCTTTAGTCCATAAAACTGATGATCGACGTGGACTGACTGTGCAGGTGTGAAGCCTGAGTGATGGTCCAGTTCTTGTCCAGTTTTAGCTTTTTGTTATATCATGTCTGTATGTTAATGCTATTGACCCCTGCTCCAAGTCAATTTTTCTCTATGTAGGCAAAAATAAATGAAAAGTGCAACCTGAAGGGGGAGCAGGGGGAGGGGGAATTCAAAAACAAAAGTGAAACTTATAAAACATGTTAATATATTGTTTTTTTTTCTAATTTCAATTCAATTTCTTTTATTGTCAAATGTGCATATGAAATTTCTGTTCTCCCCCACCTCAGTGCAAACATAAATGTGCCAAAAAGATTAAATAAAAAGAATAAATTAAAAAATTTGCAAACAAGAAAAGAAGAAATGTGCAAACCACAAAAGACAAATGTGCAAACCACAAAAAAAAAAAAGAAAAAAAAAGAAATGTGCAACCCTTCAATTAGCATTAAGACAAACAAAACAGAAAACATTCAAGAGAGACATACAAGTGTAAACAGCCGGAGATTGCGGATAAAGTGAGGTAGTGATTAAGTAACAATTATTGATTGTCCATATAAAAGTGAGGTAGACAATTATTGATTGTTTGCAGCATACAGCATTTTCAAAACAATAAAATCACCATGGGGATGTAAATATGTTATGTGCAAACAGAAGTAAAATACCCCCTTCTTAAATACATGTGGTTTAGTCCTTTTGGGTTTTTTTTCCCTTCTATTTTGGGCTTGTTGTAGCTAACGGAAAAAAAAAGTTTAACAAACTATCTATGGTGTATTACATAAATCACAATTGCTATTTCAAGTAAGTTCCCTTTGTACAGATTGAAAAGCATTAGAGCAATTTCCAAAGTATACCTTGTAGTCACACATTCAAAGGTCACAGAGAGAATACTGATCGTGTCTTCTTCTTCTGTTAGATCTGTTTGTGCGAAGTACAAAGGTGAGGTCATAAATGGTACAGACATAAGCTACATTTTTAACTGTGTTTTTGCTTAGAGGGATGGCTGCAGAGAGTTGCTGCTTTTCAACTGATCTCGTCAACATTCTCTGGGGGTGTGGTGCTAACTGGAAGGCACTGCTCTGTCTGAAACTTTGTTACTCAAGTTAGACTTTGATCTGAGCTTTGTTTTCACCCAATCTGACCTACAGAACTGACTTAGTTTGAAATACAACAGGTGAGTTCATTTGTGCTGTTAAACACGGCTCTCAGATAACGTTACAACAACTTGCTGTCAGTGTTTGCTAATGTGTGCATTGTGTCACCATGGTAACCGCTGAACATGCCTGAACAGCAGATGTGCAGAACCGCGATGTATTAATACAATACTCGTAATTTTATTAAATTAATTAAAGGTTAATTTAATGGACTGTTAAATTTACTTACATAATAACCATTGAAAGGATAAATAAAAGCTTTTTTCTATTTTATTTTATTCTTATTTTATTTTTCATTTTGGTTGTGTTTATTGCACTGAAAAACATGCATCTTTACTGCGAGTGGGATATCACCTCCACAAACCTGACTTCTGCTCATTTCCATGGAAATGTTGTTCCTTTGGCTATAATATTCCACAGTTTGGCATAAAACATATCTATCTCCATAGAGAATGTTCTGAAATATGGATTTAACGTTTTATTTTTGTGGAATAATGCAGGTGACGTGCTACTTCCAGAAAGTTGCATACCGTACCTTTAAGTAACAGAGTTTTTCATTTATTTACTTGTATTCATTCTGCTCCCTTTCTGTTAAGAGTTGCCAGTTGACACACACTAGTGCCTGGCATTGAGGTTGCAGTGTCTTGCTCAGAGACACAATGATAGTCTACCCCTCAATCAAGACCAAGATTTCCTCCTGCAACCCTCTGGTCATAAGGTGAAAACTTGCTGACTAGGGCCATATACTAACCTTTTTAGCAAGCACCGATTTGGTTTAAAAATGGCCTTTATTTTCCAAAAAAAATGTATCAATATCGTGGTTTATGAACAAAATGTTAAATATTTGCAGCGACCAAAAATGAACTCAGAATAACTCAAACATTTCAAGAGAATTCATCATGAAACTCATTGAAAGAAGGACAAAGATTTGCAGCGCTGTCGACAAGGCAAAGGGCGGCTGCTTTGAGGATTTGAAAACTTAGAAGCACGTATTTAGTCTCCTTTAATGATTAATCAATTCGTAAAATAATTACTAGGATCAACCATCACATCAAATCAACAAATATTGATTAAAAACATAATTTCACAGCATGTTGGTCTCCATCCGTGGATTAGCTTGTCCAATCAGCTGCCTCGGTGTGCGTCATGTGATCCGCCGCTGCTCAGACCAGTGGACTGTGGACTGGAGGATTTGTGGTCGTGATGGGGCTCTCTCTAAAACTGTGGACTCAGGTCTTAAGTCTTATCCCTACTCTCAAAGACACTCTCTGTGACTGCTCTATAAACCACTGGGGCGGTTTAACGGGAGACAACCGTTTTATCAACTGACAAAAAAAAAAAGATGACGAGAAAAGCAAGTGTGGAGCGCAGAGTTCAGTGGTAAATTTAAGGCTATACAGAAACTGCTTTTTTGGCAGAAATCGTATGGTACTGTTGCCTGGGATGTAGAATGCACACTTCTTCAATACTTTACAAAGATGTGAGTCTGGTCCGAGGGTTCAGATGGGCGTGATTGACAGGTGGGGACCAGACTGATCCATCTGTATAAAAAATACAGAGACATCATTCTGGACTTGTCAAGAAAATGGTTCTGGGCTAAAGAAAACATATGACTTCATAAAAACTAAGTAGCCTTCAAAAGCATGAACAAATACTTAATTCATGAAGAACAAATTGTTTTTTTAAGAATGATTCAGGCTTCAGGCAAGTACTTCAGAGTTAGAGTTATCGTGATGAAGTTTTACGCAATTTTTCCCATGTATTTGACCAAAATTTGCCTTGGCCCAGTAGATATTTTGTATAACCAACTCCTCAGGTCAAAGTGTTGTGTGTTTGAGAACCAGGAAGTGTAAGTTAGCATGGTAGTTGTAGCATGGTAGTCTCCACACTGGGCTTTGAAAGTTGTGAACAGCGGAATGCATAAGGTAAGTGAGGAATAACTTTAGCCCACTGCAAACTGTGTAGAATGAACGAATTATGTGTTGTTGTTGTTGCGTGCTTGTTTTTTAATAAAAAAATCTGGTACAGCGCCTTTAAAACTGACCCATTCTTAATAAACTATTTGTTAATTACATCTTTGCTCATATTTATTAAGGCTAATTATAATAAGCATGATGTAGTTATTATAAAGTATTGCCCCAGAAAATAAGTTTCCCTCCCTTAAAGATGGACTATGTATTTATTTATTTAATTTTTTTTTTTTCTGGCGAGGGGTCTGCCATCATCGGATATGTTCTTGCCTTGCCTGGAATTATTCATACTATGGCAAAAAAAAAAAAAGAAAAAAAAAAAGAAAAATATGCATTCTTACTATGAGCAGGGTTGCCACTCCACAGATCTGACCTGTCACTTGGCCTAGTGGTGTCACCTGCTTGTCGTCTTGGAGATAAACAAGATTAAAAATGTATTACTGTGGAACATTCTAAGCAAAGCAACAGCATATCCACGGAGGCAGGCAACAGAAGCTAACAGAAGCACACAGTGGTAATAACAGTAAAGTGTTCAGATTTTCATTAATGGATTTAAAAACAGTGCAGAAGACCTCTTCTGAATGTGGCAAAAAATATTCAAAAAAATCACGTGTTTTTTGAGTGCTCAAAGGGAGTGAACTCACTAAACAGGGTTCAACACATGAATGAAACTAAATAGAACTCCAGATGTGTGTTGTTGTTTTTTTTGTGTGTGTGTTTTGTTTTTTGTTTTTATGAAGGAACAATGTTATAACATTGAAAGCTCAAAAAGTCCATTTTGCATAATATATGTTCATTAAAGGTGCACACTGTAACTTGTGTGGTGGAGTGTCTGTCAGAGCAGTTCTGGGGCGGATTTGGAGCAGAGTTCCATATTTGGAATTCTGGCCACGAGTATCATAGCAAGTACAAGTATCATGGTGTAGCAGGGGGCGGGCAGTTAGCAATGCTGTCAATCAAACCTGTTGCTAACATTAGCGAGAGTGACCCCAGTGAAAGAAGGCGCCCGATTAATGTTCATATCTTGATTTACGGATACAATAGCTAAATAAAAACATCAGGACTATGTTGCACGGGTTAATATGAGCATTTGAAGTCCAAAATGATGAGTCTGACAGCAGCAGGTACAGAGAGAGGGGACACAGTTTTTCAACGTAAAGTAAATTGGAGCTATAGTCAATGGAGCTGGAAGCATGCCCATGCTCACTTCCTATTTGGATTGTTGCAGCTAGCAGGTTAGCTATGTCTATTTATTTATACAGCCTATGCTGCAGACATTATAAGATATTATTAGCATGACTAATAGTATTAGTATTAGCGCATTCATTCAGTTACAGGTTGTTGTACAAAAAATACTTTGGAAAACATGCATTGCTACTAGGAGTGGGGATGCCTCTCCACAGACCTGACCTATAACCTGACCTGATGATTGTCTGTAAAGAGATCGATCATGTTCATACTGTGGAGCATTCCAGGCTATATCATTTCTGTAGAGATAAGTAGATGGCAGACCCTCCATAACAACTTAGTGCACCTTAACTTCTACTCAGAACAGTAACTGTCTTTAATATTTCTTATTAAGCATAAACTTCTGAATGTCAGACTTATCCCACTGAAATAAACCTCTTCAATTATTCAAAAGCAAATAAATGAGAAGGCCGGGTTAGACTGCCTCAGAGGTAATGGCATAATGGCTTTGGTATTTCCAGACCTCAGCTCGAGCCCTGTCCTACAGGCTCTGCACTCTGGAAAAAGAAGGACACTTACCATGAATTACTATATTTTCAAGTGTTATTTTTTTTCTCTGACTTTTTTGCTCATTTCATAGTCTTTTTTTTCTCAGATCTCCTTGATAAAGAGGAGATGTAGACTTGAGTGGGGTTTTAATATAGCACGTGATGAACCCAGAATGTGTTTTTTTAACACTGACCAAGATGAAGATGGAACAAACACTCAAGTTATTCAAGAAGAGGTGGTTTGGATGATAAGTGCATGCAAATGGGTTCAATAGCTTCCATATTTTCTGTGTATTTGAGCCGGTACAGATATATTGCACATGGATTTTATTGAATTGAGCTCAAAATAAACCCCCTGCTAATTAGATGCAGTCTGCATCTAATTAGAAAGCATCTCATTGTCCAATAATCAGTATGTGTGTGTTAGCATGCTAGTTGTTGTTAGCTTTGCTGTCATGGCCAAACTCCACACTGGTCTCTGAGAGTTTTAAAGCGCTTATACATTTTAAATAATGACATTAAATAAAAGTTTTTGAGTTCAAGCTTTGACTTTGAGGAAACAAAAATAAATACAAAAAAAAGTCATAAGAAAAGTTAGGAAATTGATTTGTGTTGCTACTATTAATCAAAATATGTATCAAAAAACATTCTCTTTAGGCAACAGAATGTGATTTTCAACATGAAATCATTTCTTTCATTTTACCATGTGACCTGATATCTGTGTAATCCCTCAGTCGTCCAGTAGGTTCCATAATGGTCCACGGGTGTGTACTATGTGTCTATATATGTATAGACGTGTGTGTATGTGTATGTCCCAAGATCATTGTAAAGCTACACAGGAAAGGTTCATTTTTGTCCTGTGAAAGGGACTTTTTTAGTACCTGCTCAAATGAGTATTTACTATCTGATTTTTGATACTTTTGACAACTCTATGAGGCACTCATTCTAAGTGTATGTCTATTCAAACGCAGGTTAACCAGGTTTTATTTCACAACTGTTATAAATATCCTATAATCATTTCCACACTTAACAAACATACACGCACTTAGTAAATGTACATATTTTATATTTCATGTTTTTATTATTTTTATGTGGGACTGAAAATAGGTGAGATGTATGTTTGATGTATGTGTGAGGATGGTCAGCACTTTTTTAAATTTCGTTGTACATGTGGATGTTACAATGACAATAAAGACTTATTCTATTCTAAAACCTCATATTTAAAGTCCAGTCATTTCATTAATATTTACACATTCAAATCTTCAATAAAATACATTATCCCACTCACTTATTAATTTCACTAAAATGCTCAGGTCAAACTCGGGGGCACAGAGCCCCTGCAACTCTGACTAGAAGACAGAAATTTTTATTAGCTTCAAAAACAACCACTTATTCCTCACTTTCCTAATGCATTAGCATCCTATTATGCTGCCTTCATGTGCTATGGGAATTATGGTACTTGCCGTGTGGGAAATGAAGGCCCCCTCCTGTTGTAATTTTTACTGGTGAACTGGGAAATCATTTTAAAACCCAAGTTGCCAGGATGAAATAACCTTTGACCTTTCAAGGCAGACAGCAGCAAAAGAATCACAAATGAGATTTAACTATTTTACATCTGTCAGCTGGTGGATTTGAGGCCTACACAGTCACGGGGCATTCGTCATTTAATTTCAATGGCAGCTCTATTTCCACTTATTAATTAAAGGTACAGTATGTCACTTTCTGAAGGCAGCATTATTCACTGCGATGAGTTTCGTAGCGCTTTTCACAAGGTTCAGCGTCTAGAACGGTTGCCAACAACAACTAGCATGCTAACAGTGCACCAGCCCAAAAAGTTGGGTACAGCCATATACTGTATAACAGAAGTGGACTAGGGGAGTGTGACATCACCCATAGCGTTCAGTTGTAAGCTAATTGAGGCTAGCAGTAATAGAGGCTACTCTGCAACAAAGACCCATATTTGGAAGGCTGAGCATGTGTATCATAGCAACCAAAGAGCCAATCAGGAGCGAGATTGTTAAAGGTATTCACCCCTTCTTTTCTGCACTGTTGGTTTGGCAACAGAGCGTGAGAGCTGTCAATCAAACCTGTTGCTAATGCTAGTTAACACCACCTTGGGGAAAGAAGACACCTGATTGGTCTGGTATTACTGTGTGTATCTTGATTTACGGACAAAATAGCGTAATGAAAAAACACCTGGATCATGTAGACCAACACAGTATGGACATTTTCTCAGAATAATGAGCAGCAGCAGTTACAGCGAGAGAGGCAACCATTTTTCAATAGAAGTCAATTATAACCAGACCTTGAACAAACCACTTTGCATGCATTTGCGTCCTACTTGTAATGCAGCGGCTAGCGGGTTAGCTATGTCCATTTATATATATATGACTACAGCTCCTTCTAAGTAACTTCAACTTCGCTCTGACTCTTCAACTTTTTAAGACTTGTGACTTTAAAACTTGTGATAATTGCTTTTCCACTTGATTCGGTAAACGTTATGTGCTCTTGTGCCCTTTAAATTAAATAAAAAAAATAGTACTGTAACGCCACTGCTTTGGTCTCACGCAGCTGAGGAGAAAATCAGTCAGTCCAACCGAGATCCAAATCTTTTAATTTACAGTTTGAAATGTCCAGCGGGATTTGTAATTACCATCCACGTTTCCCTCTGTGTAAGTTAGAGATGGCCTTATTTTAGTTTTCAGATAACTCCCAAGAGAATACAGCTAAGTGGGAACTCGTCCAACTTGGAAAAAAGAGGAATTAATATGTTAAATATAATAACAGAGAAGGAGGAATGAATATGCTAAATATAATGACAGTGATAATTTAGATTTCTGAGGGGCTGAGGGGGTTTGAATATGGGCCACACAAAATGCTAAGTTGTGACTACAGTAGAACTTCTTTTCTTTTTTTTTTTTTTTTTTTTCACATGGTATTAAAATGGGAGTTATTTCAAAAAGGTCGGTCTCCTGGGTGAAGTATGTGGTGTAGTATCTTGCATTTATTCAATTAGAGATGTTATTACTCAAAATTCGTTTGAAAAATATGCATTATTACCAGGGCCGGCCTTAGCTTTCAGGGGGCCTTTTGTCTCTGGGGCCCCCTGACAGAGAACGCCTCCTGGCTCAGCTATTGGTGATTCACATTTGACAACATTATGACTCTGCTCTCATTACCTTGACCAGTTGTATTTGTATTTAAAAGACCAACATCAGACTGAAAACATCCAAAATGTCTCAACTACCACAGTCACAATAACAAGAGACAAACATAGAAGGAGGATCAAGATTTTCGATATTCTAGACCAGTGGTTCTTAACCTGGGTTCGATCGAACCCTAGGGGTTCGGTGAGTCCGTCTCAGGGGTTCGGCGGAGCACCTGACTCCTATGATTCGCGAACTGCGAGCGTCTCCAGCTGCCGGCCGTGTCCCAATTCAACAAATGCACCGTTCAATGTGTCTATCAAAGTACTCGCTCGACTTAAATGCAACGTTCGAACGGTGTATTTAAGGCCACTTTGCTGAATTGACACACGGCATGACACACGGCATGAGACACAGCCAGAGTGATGCCCCGGCATTGACTGGGAGGATCCCGGCGACAACTGCGCTCTAATTGGTCGTCTTCGAGGGTGACGTAAGCACGTTACCGTAATGACAGTAACATATTTAAAGAGCCCGATGCCTCTGCTTTGAGATGCTGTTTGAATTTACATGAAGCATAATTGGTGGTGGAGTTACGGTGATGGAAAGTCCGGAACCGAGAATCTATCGGCAGTGATAGCATCCGATGCTAAAGAGTTATTATTTTAATTCATACTAACTATGTAAAAAAAAGCATAAAAAGAAAGTGGTCAGATGAATATGTACTACATGGATTCACATATATAATGGAACGTGATGGGAGTAAGCCTCCTGTCTGCATGATTTGAAATGCCAAGTTAAGCAATTCTAGTCTAGTACCGGCAAAACTAAAGGAACACTTCCTTAACCTGCATGGAGATGGGGAATAAAAGAACACAATGCTTGCTGAATTCAAGGTGAAGAGAGCCAAATTTTGATGAAAAGGCTACTCTGTGAAAAGGTAAATATGTAATTTATTGTGAGTTCATGCACTGTATTGGTTTTGTTCTTTGAACACAGTGATGTTAATGCACGGTTCATTTTGTGACCAGTAAAACATACTTATGTCTTGAAAAAAAAAATCATATTTTATTTTTCAATAAAGAGGGGTTCGGTGAAGGTGCATATGAAACCGGTGGGGTTCGGTACCTCCAAAAAGGTTAAGAACCACTGTTCTAGACATTTTTTTATTTTTTTCTGGTGGATTTCAATTTTTGCCTTGCCTCCATTGCACCTAGATCCGCCCACCGGTTGAGCCGCACCTGGCACGGCTCCGCAATCAACTGGGGGGAATAAAAGCCGAAGCAGAGCACCACATCGACGACCAGTGGCGTCCTTAGTTGCAACAGTTTTGTTTGATTATTTACTATTTTTTCATCCTAACTCACTGTTTAATTTCATTTTTGACCACTTTTTGTAAGAATACATTTATTTTATAGCTTTTTTTGACCACACCTCCACACTCCTCTTTTGTTCTGCGCCCGGTTATCAACATTTATAACATCATTTCGGTACGTGCCACCTCCCCTGGACAAAGTGGCACATGACAGATTGGGGGCTCGTCTCTGTGGTATGTAGAGCAGTAGTGTAGTGTGAGTGCGGTTGTGTGTACACTCTGGTCGTGTGTACACTCTGGTCGTGTGGTGTTATAGGGGCCTTTGTTATTGTATAGTGAGCACATTTTTTATTATACGCACTTATCCCAGACTAGACCAGGGGGTGTCCAGCTCGGTTAATTTAATTTAGCCATTCCATAGGGCACCCGTTTTTTGTTTTAGTTTGTTATTTTCGGGGTGGATCCTTGGCGAAGTGGATTCTCCGGTGGGGGCTTCACAGTGGCCTCGAGCTCAGCAAACCCCAGAAAATAGATTAGGTTAAGTTTTACAGAATAGGTATCTGGGATTTATTTTTGCTGTGTGCAATTGTGGCTACTGTGAGTGGTGTGCCCTAACTAACTCTTTTATTCCATGGTGGACTGTGTGTGGAGCTTGAGTGGGTGAGCGCAGGTGACTCCTTCGGGTGCACGGAGCGGCTCAACTGGGAACAGGTGTGGCTCAGCTGTGATCCGGATCAATAGTGATTCTCGTTGTCCGGTGAGTGATGGCTACCTTTGATTTGGACGCGTTTGTGGCGAGCACGACGCTTGAAGTGTTAAATTCTTGTAGAAAATGCGATTTGATTGACATCGCTAAGCATTTTAATATTCCCGTTTCTGTTACTTCTCGTGTGGGAGAGTTGAGGGAGACTGTACTGACTGTTTTAGTTGGTAAGGAGTTTCTGGTCTGACCTGGCTCTAGCGAATTTGTTGGCGGGGAAGAGACCGCGGGTGATGCAGTGGCGTCCCCAGTGCATCCTGGTTTGGAGAGCGCCTTGACACCGCCGCCGCAGGTAGGCTCTCCAGATGTGTTCAAGACGATGGAAAAGTTCCGTACTTCGTCTGGAGAATTGGGTGCAGAATCCTCCCCTAGAGACGCCCGTGTAAATGTCCGTATAGCGCGTCTCGAAAATGAGAGGGAAGTAAAGGAGCATGAGTTCCAGCTCTGATGTGAAATTAAGCTAAAGCGACTAGAGTTGGAGGACGCTAGAGAGGTGAAAAGTTGGAGGCCGAATCTGCTTTTAAAATGTTGTGGTACAGAGCAAGACGTTGTTGGTCCGCGCAATGCGTTTGACATAACCGAAAACATCCAGCTTGTCCCAGTTTTACTGGGACAAGCCTCGGACTTTGTTACACTGGCCTAAGGATGTCTGAGCTGTATTACTGCAATGTAAATTAAGCAGAAAAGCTTCAGAACCCTGTGCATCATTGTCAATTTCGGACAGTTTAAACTATGACAAATTTAAAAGTGCAATCTTGCGTGCTTATGAACTTGTGCCTGAAGCATACACACAGCGTTTTAGAGCGCTAAGAAAGTCATTCAGTCAGAGTTTTGTGGATTTCGCTCGTGAAAAGAGCCTGTTATTTGACAGATGGTGCTCCACAAGTCAAGTCGGCACGTTTGCGTGAGTTGCTACTGATCGTAAACCTTTATACAACTTACAATATATATATATATATATATATATATATATATATATATATATATACACATATTTATGATATCCTTTTTTTGCCTAACTTTCAAAAAGGACAACTTCTACTACGTTCAATGTATTTCTGATTGTTTTTCTTCACCCTATTAAAAGTTGGTCAAAACTTTTAAGTACAAATCATTGCCATGACATCAGCTGATGTATATTCTCTACATTTCCCTCACAGTGACCCTTTCCTATAGATCCATAACAAGGTGGTGGTAAACAATGAAATCCAATCAGAATCCTCATTACTGCAGTGTGGCGTATGCCCTATTGTTTCTCATTTACTCTGTTGTATTGTTTCCTCCTGTGTGTAATCAGTGTGTGACCAATCCATTTGTGAGTCATTAAAAATAAAGATGACCTCCATTTTCTATGGGACCTGTTAATTCAACCATTTCATAATGTACACACGGGTCATGTGGAGGGAGTATGGGCTGTTCATTGAGAGGATGGGAGGATTGTTCAACACATAATTAATTAAAATATGCATTTATTTTGAAGATGACCCAATGAAAAAAATGCAATTTACTTCCTGGCTGAAGGATGGAGATTGGTCCAAGGACGCTGTCTCTATTAAAAACCACTATAGCAGATTTTTACAGACTTAAAAACGTTTTAAACAGTTTGCAGTGGTTCAATGTTATTCTTTAGTTTATAATTGTTTTTCACAACTCCCAGAGACCAGAGCAGAGTTTGCCTCTAATGCTAACGACAACTTGCATGCTAACGTCCCGATTACTGGACAATAAAACAATTTACAATTAAATGCAGACAGCACACAGCGGACTTATTCTGACCTCAAGAGCTGCTTATTGAATATATCTGCACTGGGGTGAGACATATTTTGCTCAAATGTATGAGAAACATATCAGGTACAAATGACGGAAATGTAGAAGTAGTGGTAGGGGTAGTATTGGTACTTGTAGCTGAAGTAGTAATAGCAGTAGTAGTAGTACTGATTGTGCTTGCTATGAAATTAGCCTGGGTAACCAAACACTGAAGTCCTCTATATACAGTAATACTAGTTGTAATTAACAAAATTCATCTGTGGATCATTATTTTGTCATTTAAACATTTTAATATTTATATAAAATGTAAACTTTTATGGTGAGTCACAACAAAGTGGCATACTGCTGGACCATGCTATTAGCTGAGTGATTTTTTTTATTTTTATTTCATGCCAACATGGCTAAATACTATGTGTATTTTATTATTATTATTATTATTATTATTATTATTATTATTATTATTATTATTATTTTATTTTATTTTTTTAAATAAGCACAGAGCAGCATGTATGTGTATGGTGGGTAAAGGAAAACAGGAACTTCTCAATGCAATGGCTCTAAATACAACTTTGAGTAAATGAGAAGGGTAAAGAATTATAACATGTTTAAAAGTTCACAAAAACTTGATTTTGCACAGTATCTCCTTTAGAAAATAATTAGAAATAATGTCACATTCATTTGACTCTAGACCAACTTAAGAGATCAACAATAACTTAACTACTTACAGAGGGGTATTACACTTCTATGATGTATTAACTGGTAGCACATAACACATTTATATCATTTTAGAATACTTAATTTGCAGAAAACAACGTATTAACATGTTTAATACGTTTCAATTTTGTTCATAACTCTGAGCCCCCCCCCCTTCCTTTGCTCTCCATACTAAAAGTCACTCCCCCTTCAGAGCGCTGTCACATTACAATCGGCCTGCATTTCACTGAAAGTCATGCACATCGCATCAGGTTTGTGAAGTTGTAGTGCATTGTTTTGTATATTTATGTTGGAGTATGGGTGATCTAAGTTTGTGGGCTGAGCTTTGGATAGGGTCATACAACTACGAGAGCTCAAATAGTGCCCAGTATAGATCACTAAATTACTCAAACATGCATGGATGGCATATAAAACCTCTTCAGTCATGTTTTTTTAATGAGGGAACAGTATTACAACATGATGGAAAGCGCCAAAAAGTTTATTTTGCATAATATTCCCTCTAACTTTCTTGAGGAACACTTAAAGCCATTGTAGGAATATGGAGGCCTCAGGAGGAGAGTTTTGAGCCTCAGACTCGGCACTTTATTCGTAAGGGATTTGTAAGTCATTCATTTGTCCATCCATACATCCATCTTCTGCTTATATGGGGCAACAGTCTAAGCAGGGACACCCAGACCTCCTCAAGCTCCTCCAGGCAAACCCCAAGGCATTCCCTGGCAAGCCAAGAGACATAGTCCTGAGTATTCAACAAATGAATCTTGACAGCTGGTATGAATTTTAGCAATAAGTGCAATTCTTCCCATTTTCTTGGTTTTTGCATTTGTACTGCCTCAACTAGCTTCTCCAGTGAGGTACATCCTATGGGTTTGGACTGAATACACACAAGCCACTTAAGTACTTGATAATTGGTTTGTGAGACATTGCTGTTTATGCATGGCTCAGGGGGTTGTTGGTTAAATTCCCTCATTCCAGTCTCCAGCCTCACGCCTAATACTGTGAGGGGGTTTGAAAGTATGAATGGCAGACGTTCTTTTCACATTCTAACTCTGGTGGAGGACTTTAAATATAAATCTGGACTGGGATTAGCTGCTTATTCATGTGTGCCAGTGAAAAAGGTGGGCAGCATCAATTCTAAAGCTCAACATAAGATTTGAAAACAAAATTCTGTAAAACAAAACTTACGTGAGATGGAATGGAAGTGGAACTGTGCTAGAACATGAGCAAGTGATTTCGTAGACTTGTTGGACTAAAAACTAAATGTAAAAGCTTGTAAAGGTAGATTACTGTACAATGTATATATATATATATATATATATATATATATATATATATATATATATATATATATATATATATATATATATATATATATATATATATATATATATATATATATATATTATATTATATTATATTCCTTGTGTAAAAGTTACTAAACGGTTGTAGGTGTGGCCAGGGTAGTGCTGCTGGTGAACGGTTATTTGTGGTGTCACTCCTCAGGCCTGTGGTGTCAGGACAATTCTGTTACCACTATTTGACAGGTCACAGCCTCAAAACCAAAACGTAAGGTTCCAACATGTTAAAATTTTACACCTCTCACTTGCAATAAACTTAGCAACATCCAATCAGAGCAGCCAGTCTGCACCACGCACCCATGACCTACGGCTCTTCAACGATAGAAAAATTGCAGTAAATACTAACATAGACTACCTGCAAACTTTTTCACTTCTCATCAGGGCTACCATGACTGTAATAGGCTCCTTACCTCCAAGCCATACTGTGAATACATCACGTCTGTGGCCTTTATTAACAGGATTTAATCCCTACTGTGGTCTGTGCACTTTGTGCACAGGTGTATACTGTACCTTCATTTAATTTGATGCACACCATTATTACAATCATATCAGTTATGTCTTCAGTTTGTTTGTCCTGTGGAGATGATTTCTGTCAGATCTGCAATGGTGTGTGAAGAAAGTTTATTGGTACGGCTTTCCTGGGCTAGTAAGAGTCCAGATAACATCTATAATCCTACAGGCCCATATTATTTTCTGATCTGTTATAAGATCAGAAAATCTCCAACGTGTCCAGAGAAGATCCAGGACACGTTGGGGTCCCACCGGCGGTGCTGGAGGACATGTCTGGGGTGAGAGATGTCTGGGAGTTCCTGCTTAGACTGCTGTCCCCGTGACCCGGCCCCAGTTAAGTGGACGAAAATGGATGGATGTGTCACGTTTTAACTTTGCAGAAGATTTCATAATCCTTCAGTGTGCAGCTATAATTTATGTAAATATTGAATTTGATACATACCAATATTACAACCACACCAGTTATGACCTCAGTTTAATCCTGATTAAGTTGCCTGTTGTCTGTCCAGGGGGAGATGCTGTTTGTCAGATCTGTGATGGTGTGGTCTATTAAAGGTGAAAAGTGCACCAAAGTTTAGCAAAAGATGAAGTTTAAATCTGTTAAATGAACAAATCGTTGTAAGAGTGAAGACGTTTCCCTATTCACCCTAATAGGGTAGTTTCAGCTGAAACTGGAGACAATAGATGTTTATAGTTCCAGTGTAGTTAGCTCCTCCCTTCAGGTAGGTATAAGGCAGTGGCCACCAGCAATCTGACCAGAACTGAAGAAGCACCTTGGATGAGCAGCGAAATGTCTTCACTCCTACAACAATTTGTCCAGTTGACAGATTTAAGTTTTGCCTTTTGCTATGGATCAGACCTGGACGACTCAGGGATTACGCAGACATCTCACAAAAGTTTCTTTTGTTTTATAGACCCCTTGGATGCTATGGCTTTCCTGGGCTAGTAAGAGGCCAGATAGCATCTGTAATCTTAAACATTTGGTGTCAGAGGCGAGATCATTGTGCCAATCTGAGGACATCACCAGGCACAGATGGCACCCAAAAAGGCACCCAAGTCTCAGGGATGGAGAAGGCTCCTGAGGAGGGAGCTGCTGAAGGAGAACTTGTGGCTGAACACAGGGTGCTGAAATAGACTCTCTAGTATGCATGCTTCAAAAATGTCTGAACTTTCAATCTGACTTGAGTAAATGATGGAACAGAGAGTTAAAGATGCACAAGAAGAGATGGCAGCAGATTGGCACACACATCTCCAACAACCTCAAATGGAAAATACACTCAGATCAAGAAAGCAAATCAAAGATTATTTTTCCTCAGGCAGCTTAAGAAATTCAGAGTCAGACCCAACCTTCTCACACAGTTTTAAACCTCTATCATTGAAAGCATACTCACCTTCTCAATAATTGTATGGTATGGTAACTTGGACTCAAACTCACGCAAAAAACTACAGCGTATTGTCAATAAATCCTCTAAAATTATTGGTCACCCCCTTCCATCCATAGACACTTTATATCAGCGACGCATCACACAAAGAGCTTTTCGGATCACCTCAGACAAATCCCACCCTCTACATCACTACTTCACCCTCCTGCCCTCAGGGAGGCGCTACAGATCTCTGCCAGCTAAGTCTGTAAGATTCAATAACAGTTTTATTCCATCTGCCATAAGGACTCTTAATCAAACCATGAACTGAACACTTCTCTGTCATGTATGTCCTGATGTTACTGTTGCTGTCTTCTATGTGCTGTTGTTGTCTTTTATGTGCTGTATGTCTGACAACACAGATGTGAGCTTTGTAAATGCTGTACCGGAAGCAAATTCCACCAATTTATTTGTGTGGCCATTAATAAAGATTCTGATTCTGAAGTCAGCAGCCTCAGAGAGGGTCTCGCATCACCAACAAGGGCCCATTTCACTCCCCATCGACAACAGGAAAAAGCTACGAGGGGACATTGTGAGAGGCTGGGCACAGTCAGCTATTCCCAGGTTGGAAGAGGGGGATGACATTTGAGCGAAGATGTGAAGCAGCTGAGTTTGTGGAGGACAAACTAATTCAGCTGCCTCACATCCGGATGTGATGCAGCGGAGTTTGTGGAGAACCTTTTATCTTCTGGACGGTGACCAAAGACCTTCAGGTTCGATGCACAGGCCAGGGGCAGCACATCGCAGGGTAAGTCTGTGGGGTTTGGTGTAGGCAGTGATTTGGGTTCAGGTGGGAGGGGTAGCTAAGCCTAGAAAGGAAAGCTCTACCCTCTGCTAACCGCCTGTTTGTTTTTTTCACGTGGTCAGGAAGGGCACAAAAAGCCAGAATGCCCTACCAAGAAAGCTAAGTCAGTTTATATTTTGCACCGTATTTCGACCAGGAAGAGAGGAGGTTCCAAGTGGGACTGGACCTTAACATATCTGTGCAGTGTCTCAACTCACCAAAGAGCCCTTAAATGCACCGTTCGAACGGCGCATTTAAGGCGGGCGGGCTCTTTGACCCGCACTTTGAAAAGTACATCGAACAGTGCATTTGGTGAATTGGGACACGGCCCTTTTGTGCATAGGGATCACTGGCTCTATCCCACCGCCATAGTTTATGTTGCGGTGGCAGGTCAAACGTACCTTCTAACAGTTGGGGTGGTGGAAAATCTAGCACATCAGGTGATCTGGGATGCCCTGTTTGACTTACCATTTTTTTAATCTGATGTACCGAACATGGGCTCCTTCAAACCATGTAAAAGTAGCCGCCAAAGGAGACAAGAGAAAATGTTAGGTGCTGCCAAAATGTTGTCAGAAAGACACCAACAGCCGGCTCACCAGGTGGTTCTTGTCCCTCCAGCCTTACAAGTTCAGCATCTGCTCTGCGCCTGGGAAGCAGAAATGTCATGGCAGACTTCCTATCCCACAGCCAGGATGTCGTGTTTTCCAAAGGGGAAGAAAATGTGAAGGAGCTGTAAACCACACCCTCACTTATCAGGTGTATCTTATACCTTCATTTCATATGATGCACACCATTATTACAATCATATCAGTTATGTCCTCAGTTTGCCTGTCCTGGGGAGATGATTTCTGTCAGATCTGCGATGGTGTGGTCTATTAAAAGGTGAAGAAAGTTTATTGGTACGGCTTTCCTGGGCTAGTAAGAGGCCAGATAACATCTATAATTTTACAGGCCAATATTACGGTATTTCTGATCTAGGTTGTAATGTTTCCTCATCACAAACATACCCGGATTTGTGTTTTGTTTCATTCACACATGTTTAACACATGATCTCTGGATATTTAGGCTTCTGTCAAATGCTCTGCTCCACCTTATAATGTCATGTGGTAATACGGGAAGTGCTTCACTGTGTTTTTAAACTCCATACTCTTTCATTAGAATCATTTGGGTAATTTCAGCCCTGAAATTGCCAATCTGATGAACTGAAGTTAAAAGGTAGTTGTTAACTTGAAAACTACCACTATATGACATCACAAGGTGGAATTAATAATAAAGAATTACTCAAATATGTGTGAATGAAACAAACACAACCCCGGATATGTTTTTGAGAAGGTAATAACATTGTAACTTGACTAAAAGCTCACAAGAGTCAATTTTGCGTAAATAGGACCTATAAGAATCATAACTATGTAACACTGCTATACTGTCTGAAGGTATGGACTTTTAAAAACATGGAGAAGCATTGCCACCTGATTACAAATCATTAGCTACAATACTCCTGACCCAATCAAGTAAGATCTGGAAATGGGTCCCTTAGCACTGCACTGCGGCACCCACTGCTCCTGACAGGTTGCCCCAGCGGCATTGAAGGACGGGTCAAATGCAGATGATACATTTTCCTACAGGGATAATAAAACAGGTAAAATTTATCTTACCTTATCAAACAGTTTTGCAATTACTCAAACATGTGCAATGGAAATAAGCACTCCAGGTAGGCTATGTTTTTGTTGAAAGAAAAAAATGTTTTAAAAAATGAAAATGGTCCAATAGAAGTAAGTATTTTGTGATTTCTATCTTTCTTCAGTGACCTCTGTACCATCTGTATAAATATCTTTTAATTGCACTCTCCTACAGAGTGTCCGTGTCCTGTCCTTGAGTGGAGAGTGTGGTGATTCCAGAGGCGCTCTGCACTTACACTGAAACTAAAGCTGAATGTGAGATACATGCAAATGAGACTCACCTGAAATGAAACATGATGAGGGAGGGATGCTTTCCACTCACTCACTGAAACAAGATACCAGGTTCAGTCTCAAGACCCATGAATAGTAATGTAAAATAGTGGTGGGGGTAGTAGTAGCAATACTAGTAAAAGCAGTAGTGGCAGTGGTAAATGTACGGGAAGTGGTAATAGTGTCAGTGGAAGTAGTAGTTGTAGTTGTAGAATGCAATTTGCTTGGATAAAAAAGAATAATTAGTACTAGCGACTGAAGTGGTAGTCGTAGTAGCCATAGCAGTTGTTGTCGTACTGTCCATTGTTTTAGTAGTGGTAGAAGTTGTAGTAGTACTAGTTGTAATAGTTGTAGGAGGCAGTAATAGCAATACCAGTAATAGTGGGGGTAGTAGTAGAAGCACTGGAAGTAGTAGTGGCAGTGGTAGTAGTAGTAGTAGTAGTAGAAGTAGTAGTAGTAATAGAAGTAGTAGGTTTTTGTCATAGTGGTAGTAGTATGAAATACTTTGCAAACAGAAGCTAATTTCTGTAATTTAGCAGTAACAATATGTTTTAAATAAAATATGCTTTTAGGAAATGCTTTCACTAAATAATTAAAAATACATCAGTGGTGGCTGGTGGACTTTCAAATAGGGGAAGCTCATTATATTTTTTCTTTTTACATTATGATACAGGGCCCTTCTGTTACCTTCTCTTTTTTCCTGTTATTTTAATTAATGGTATAAACACTGTGGAATTAAAACAGTTGAATACAACAAAGTTCTGTACCAGGAATTGTAGGCAACTACAGCTATTGAACCAGGCCCAGTGAGTAGGCTGCTAAGCAAATCTGAACACGGTTTAAATTGGAACAAAATCAGAACTAAACCAGGTCTAAATCGGGACAAACCCTGAAACCAGATTAATCCAGGGTAGATAGTGACAGGTTGGTGGGTCTAATTCCAAATGGGCAAATCTTAAACTTTCTAAACAATTTGCCCCTCTCTGTCTCCCCTAGGCTGTTTTGGAACAAACAATGGTACAGTTATATAATCATTGAATTATTAAGTGTTAATGCGCAGACTATTAATTAGTATTCAAATTTGTCTGTTCATACCTCATTCATGTCCGTTTCAGTCATCTACATGTAGATCACTAAACATGAAACTCCAAACAATACTGAAGTTTTGACAGTGAGAGGCAGTGTTTGTAGCCTGGAACAGGAACAGGAGGAACTGTGCAATATACAAACACCACAGACGTCTTCACATCATGCAAAAGTAGAATCTCATGAAAGTTTCCCTAAAACAAATCATTCCCTCTGTAATTAATGATTAAGTCCGTCATTGGCCTCCACTTGTGGCTCCACATAAACAGCAGCAAAAACAAGCGCTTCTGTCAGACAGCCAATCAGCTCTGGAGCTGCAGAGCTGTCAGTCAAACATGTAGATAAGAGCTGCCAATCACCAGTGTCCAACCCAACCCCACACACACACTGGTGTGAAGGTTGTCGTCTGGGTGGGACTTTTTCATTCTTTTCCACATGTATCTAATCAGCGCCTCATATTTCCATTGCCCTGATTGGCTGAGAGTCTCTCACACACACACTCAATTGAAGCTGAGGAACGTCCAGCTGCCCTTGCGCCTGCAGCAGTCAAACAGCAACATATGACAGAGAGCAGCCGTGCACCAAACACTGCACTGACAATGGCAAAGTTATGAGCAATGTACTTATGAGACTAAACATAATTTAGTAGACTTTTAAAACAGTTGAATCGCCACCGAAATACATAAATAAATAACGTTAACCTTAAAGCATGTACCGTATTTTCCAGACTATAAATCATACTTTTTTTCATAGTTTGTCCGGGGGTGTGACTTATACTCAGATGTGACTTATATGAGAAATTATTAAAACATGTAATTTCACATCTCCATTATTGTCACACTGGCAGCGGCGTGAGGGCACCTTGGGCTTATGTTCCAGTAGGGCAGCCATCTACTTCCGGAGAGGTGTTTCATCTGCTACCGGAGCAGTGTCACTGCTACCTCAGTGACACTGAGGATGAAGAATTCAATGGATTTAGTGATTTGGAGTGATATCCAGAGTAAACTTGTTAGCTTGTTTTTTTATGCTTTAGTTATCTGATTAACTGTTAATATCTTACATAAACATACCAGACAGTTTGTTGTCTATGTGTTACGTTAGCGTGCTGTACCACTATTCAGCCTGTTGTTCTCTATTTTACTGCTATTATTATAATTTGCCTTTAAAAATAAAATGTCTGTTCTTGGTCTCGGTTTTTGTAAAATAAATTTCCCCAAAAGAGCGACGTATAGTTCGGGCAATTAAATAGTTAAATATTGCAGTTATTAATACGTCTCACACACATACACACACACACACACACACACACACACACACACACACATACACACACACATACTGGTACAAGAGATTTTGTATAATGTTTCAGAGATGAGTTTTAAAAAGGCCAGAGGGACAAGAAACTAGAACAAAAGAAAACTTCAAACTTTCAATCAAACAACCACTCACAAAAATTATAATCCGGCAGAACACATTCCAAGCTTTGAGTTAACTGTCCCTCTTACACAGAATTATACAAGATGTAACATTTATCATTATGCAGATCTCCAAACTTTTGTGTTTACATGTCTAATCTGAGATGACGGGTATAATCCTTACCGGAACGAGAATGTTCACAACATTTTAGCGTAATCCTGAATAGTTTTGCTCATCTGTAATGCATTGAAAACTGCTCTGAGCCTCACATCCATATTCATAGAGTCATATGGGCCTTTTTTGTCATTTTATTCTGATCACACTGTGGAAATCCATGGTGTCAGTTTTGGTTTGAATAGTTGAACGCCCTGTACCAGATCTTTCACTTTTTTTTCTTTCTTTTTATTGCCTGAATCTAATTATAAAGTGTTTTATTGTCATAGAATCAGGAAGTGCACATTAGCATGCTGCTTGTTGTCAGTATTACCATGATGGGTCAACTCTGTGAATACTTCAGATGCTTGGAATGCATAAGGTAAATTAGCAATAACTAGGGTCTGTTTTGCACTTGTGTTCCAGGCATGTCCCACCGGGAGGAGGCTCCGGTGAAGACCCAGGACACTCTGGAGGGACTAAGTCTCTCGGCTGGCCTGGGAACGCCTTGGGGTTCCATCAAAGGTGCTGGAGGACATGTCTGGGGTGAGGGAAGTCTGGGAGTCCCTGCTTAGACTGCTGCCCCTGCGACCCGGTTCCGGATAGGTGGAAGAAGATGGATGGATGGATGTTTTGCACTTCTTTAAGACTGTAAAAGACAGGTAAATGGGTCACATTTTTATACAGCAGTTTTCCACCTTCAAGGCACTCAGCGTGTTTTACATCAAGGAACCACTCACCCACTCACACAGATATTGTATGCAGACACTCGGGGCAAGGTGGATTAAGTGTCTTGCTTAAGGACACAACAACAGCATTCATGTGTGGGAGCTGGAGTTGCACCGCTGACCACTCTACCAATGATGTTGATGTCGAGAGCAGGATTCGAACCACCAACCTTCAGATCAGTGGACAAACTCTGTACCAACTGAGTGACTGTGACCCAGTTTTTATTTCCTACATACGTCCCACACTACTATTTTATTTTTATTTTTTTGTATTATTTCAAATTTCACTGGTTTTTAACATCATTAAAGGAGCTACACCAAATTCCATGTATCTGAGCAAAATTTGTCTTGCCCCAGCACATATATGTATTATATAAGCAGCTGTTGAGGTTAAAATAAATCTACTGTGTGCTATTTGCATCAAATTATAAAGCTTATTATTAGCAGAAACTTTGTGCAAGTGTGCAGTTATCATGTGTTAGCATTACTGTGATGGCAAACTACACTCTGGTTGTGTGAAAAGTGCTTATAAACTCATCGAGGTGAATAACTAGGATGTTCAGAACGCATAAGGTAAGTGAGGAATAACTTTGGATCTCACGTTACAATAAACTAGTTCTGTTTTTCACATTTTTAACACAGTAAAACTCAGGTAATTCTTTTAAAAATGCGCCAATGCCACATCTGACCCAGCTGAACAGAAACACCTCCCATTGTTACCCCGTTGCCGCTGTACATGGTAGTATTGATTTTTCCAGTTCTTGGGAGTGAGTGGACAGCTGATACAAAGTGACATATAGACAGCCTTAGTCCTTTTGTGAAAACCTTATAAATCTGTGCTACTTCACTGTCTGTTCTGTCAATACGAGAACTACCACCATACAAACCCCGTAGGCACCTTTCACTGCGCTCGTGATAAACCAGTGAGTGATGAGGGATATTGACAAAACCGCTACAAGTTAAGCAATTGTGTAGCAAGCGATGAGAAACTTGTCATATTCTGCGCATGAAAATTTAAATATCAGTTCCAACTTTTTTTTTTTTTAATCACTTTGGAGACTACTTTTCTAGCAGCACATTTTTTAAACTTATATTTTTAATGAATTTACGGCACTGTTAGGTGAGTAACAGTTTTGGTTACTCTTCCCACCGTCTAGAAGTGACACCTATTAAAGCAGACCTACAGTATTATGCAAAATCGACTTTCAGCCATGTTATAGTTGTTGTTAGTTGAAATTAGGAGTGATTTGTGCATGTTTCATCTTTAATCGCTTATTTTTAAGCCGCCATGTTGCAGATGAATCCCTGTTTTCACCGCCACCCACATACGCCCACTTCTCTCTACCTACATCGTTCTCCAATTGTATTTTTTTAAATCTGGGATGAGCGTAGGATTTGCATAGTCATTTTAGCACAAATGAAAAAAAAAAAAAAAAACACGCTTGCTATTGTGATCTGTAGCTATCCATCGGAGGCGACATCAGCTCTCATAGCGTGACGCCGTTTTCTAACACACAACTCAGCAGACTTGTTTCTTTTATTGTCAGTTTAGATTTGTTTATTGTACTGAAAAATGTAGAATGACATGTCCTTCGTCTGAGTGAGACTTTTGCGACTCCAAAAACTGAATGTTATTTGGCCTGGAGGAGGGTCTCGAGCTTGTTTCCATGGCAATGTTGTTAGTTTTAGCTATTATCTTCCACAGTATGTCATAAATGGAAAATGTTACATGAGTATGGTTTTAACATCCTACTGTATTTCCATGGAATTATGCAGACGGCGTGCCATCTCCAGAAAGTTACATACTATACCTTTAAAGAGATATTCACTTATAGGTATATTTAGCTAAGACTATGACTATAACAAAAGTACAGCCCTTTTTATATATATTTTTTTGGCACAGCCTGTTTGCTAATGCTAGTACATACACCACATGTGGGTGAAGTTAAATTGCATTTCAAGTTTGTGGCTTCACCGTGCACATAAGAGCAAAATAAACTAAACACCGCAAATATCACAGAAAAACAAGCAATCAAAAAGTCAGAAACATCCCGAGGCCCTTGAATGCAACATCAATAATTTAAATGTTATACCTGACAGGGCTGGCTACGGCGGCATCACCAGTCCAAAGCAGGACCTTTTAATGTTGCTACCAAGGACGCTACAATGCTGACGTGAACCAAGGCCACATTATTCATTCACACTCCAAACCCACGTTTTCAAACTGCTCCCTGGGAATTGGACTGGCGACCTTCCAGTCTCCAGCCCTGAGTGCCATACTAACAAAGCACAAAGCGACCAGCGGCAAAATGCGGCCATCCAAATGTAGTCGTAAAAGAACCACTCAGCGTGTTTTGGGATTTGCAAATTTTCCCCTTGGCGTAGAACTGCAAATAGAGAGAGGTTGAAAAGGCGAGTGTTCATTTTCTTGTTTGAGCTGGAGAGATGAGATGAGATGTGGTCAGGAGGAGGGCAGAGGTTGGAATGGCTGAGGAGCAGAACAAACAGACAGAGCAGAAACTATGAACCATATGGATCTATAGTAAATACCACACACTAGTGGTTCCTAACCTAGGCTGATATCTCTTGACCAAAAGGTTGTATTCACTGACAAATCATTTTATTAAGATTATTAAGAGCAGAAAGGAGAAAGTATAGCATGAGTTATGAAGATTTGGGAGTTAGTTTAATCTGCCTTCATACAAATAAATACAGTTTTCTAGTACTATTTATATCCTTTTTGAGTCACATATGATCAGGTTATAGATATTTCATTGTTTGGGGAGTTTTGCCACGCCCCCTTTTTAGTTGACTAATCGATCTTTAGTCGAAAAAGAATATTTTTATTTGAAGACAGCCCTAGGGTTTTTTACACACTAACAGTCTGAGGGATATCAGTCTGGTCATCACTCCCTCAGTTGTGTTTCGACCCAGAGCCAAACATGATTGTTCAATCACATTTGTTTATTTCAGTGACACATGAAATGAATGACCTCATTGATCATTTTGGACAAAATCTATTTTCTCTCACATCACATTAACAGAGTTTAGCACTTCACTTACTGATTCTGCAGAACTCTACAATGTTTTTCAGTGCACTGTGATATTTTTCTGTACTTTTTTCCTTGTAAGCAGCCATATTTGTTTTTATATATCGACATACATGTCTGTGTCTCATTGGTTAATCCATTTGTTAATCTCACCCATCAGGAAACAGGAAGATTAGCCTCTACCTTCTACAGTAAAAGTTCATCAAACCTCTTCTGGTACTCAACCAAATCTCTTCTTGTACATACATTTCTTTCACCTGCTTTCAGGTGTAAGTGAGGCTGTCCCTGTGTCATCTGGACTTTGTCATGGGACTCTAGAGCTGAGGGGGGTTGGGGGACCCTCCACAGGTGTTTACAGTCAGAACAGGGCACGCTGCTGTGTGCTGTGTAATAACACCGTTACTCACATTTACTTGACGTGACCGCCCCAACTCGCACCCACACTGAAATGCACTGGATGCACAAACGCGAGAACCTGATTGGTCAGATTTGTCTAATAAACTTTCAGCGGAGCTGCTGGGCTGTTTTAAGATTGCCCCAAGCAGTTCAGTCACACATGAAATGCAGAAAATATTGTTTAATAAATGTTCCTGTGATTTATGTTATTTCTAGTCAACATTTATGTAATATTTAAACACTAATACTGCCGAACTATCTCCAGTTTTAACGATAAATTGTTTTACAAATCCCTTTATGGATCAGCCACCACTTCAATAGACTGACAGACAAAAGGCGGTAACACAACACCGATCTTGGCAGAATGGTGCAGGAGTGATAGGTGGTTGTCATGGAGACCAGTGGGGCGTATTGGCAGCTTCACTTTCATCAGTGAACATGCACAAGGTTAAAGACACATTATGCTTTGTCAGGTATTAAACTATAACATTTTACATTTAGTTCATTGTAAACTGTAATAGTGCATGTTTTATTGTTGAAAAATCATTAATTGACATTTTTAACCCTGTATGGCCAGGTGTGTGATGATATAAAATAAATAAAAAGGGGCTAAGTGATGGCGAGATACACAAAGTAGCACTGTGTTTTATGAACAGCATAGTATCCAAAACAATATTCTGTAATTTTACCAAAACTGAAAGAATAAAATACTCTTTTACTTTCATACTCTAGCCAATCTAACATGTGTCACTTCATCTGTTGATTACAAATGAGACTTTAGGCAGAATGTTTGTGCCAAAATCAGTGTTTTTAAAATGAGAAAAGTGTCAGAAGAAAACGAAAACATGTTGTGATTATCCTTGATTTGGCACTGATTTATGACAAAAATGCCAAAATTGCTCAGAAATTTGTAAGTTTGGTAAATTATTTCTTCAACTTTAAATGTTCTTTTGGCTGCATACAGATATTTAGTTAATCAATTACACAGTTGAGCCAGTGTTAAAGTGTAGTTGGGATCCAAAATATACACGTCTCCAATACTTTATGAAGATGTGAGTCTGGTCAATGGTGAATCTCCCCGTTTATCAGGTGGGAGTGATTGACAGGTGGATTAGCCAATCAGGGATATGCATGCTCTGTCTATATCAAAACAAATATGGTTTGAATGAGAAAAAGGGGGGGGCGGGGAATCACAGGGGACTGAAAAATACTTTGGATTTCTGCAGAATCAATGAGCGAATCTGAGCTGAAATAAATCTGTGTCATTGAAATAATGAATTTGATTTTGGTGTTTGCTTCTGCATAAAATGGCCATAAATTACACAAGTAGAATAGTATGTAGTGTAGTAAAAAATAAGTGGTGGTTCAAAAGTTACTCTAGTAATAGTAATAAGTAGTGAAGTATTAAAAATTGTATCTGAAGGAGCAGTGAGAAACGCTCAAAAAGTGCTCAAATCATTTCATATTATCAACAAAAAGCTTTTGTCACTTGTACACTTACTCACAGCGAGTAAGACTAAGAGCAACCATAATCTTCGCTCAAGTAAGAGTATTGTTACACCGTAAAAAAGTATTACTCAAGTAAAGTATGGTGTATGAAAACTACTCAGAGAGACTACTCTTTCTGGCCGTGAGGTGATTGCTCCACCCTCTCATCCACCATCATCTCTGCAGTGTCTGTACTAAACATAGACTCTCATGTTTAATAATGTTCTTTTATCCGCCGCACTAATTTGAAGCCCAAACTGTTGATGGATGGTGCCATTACTTCTCATTACCTGTGCGTGTCAGCTACAGGAGAGCAGCAGCTAATGACGCTAATGCTAATGAAGGCTAAACACACACATCATCCATTACGCAGACTATTCCAGGAAGTCCACTTCATCATGGCAGGTCAAAGGTCAGGCAATGCATTTTCATTTACTGGAATTGCAATTAAGTTTAATCAGTGTTTGAGTGGGAGAGTGTTGCTAAATTGTTTTATGGAATTTGTCGAAGTTTCGGTTCCACAAGTTTGCATTGCTGCTCGGGTAATTAGTGCAAAGGCATCTGAGTCAGATGCACTTTGCCCTATGTAACCTCTAGTGGAGGGTCTGCCAGACACTTGTCCCCATGGAGAGAAGGAGGTTTTAATATGTATTTTCTGTTACCAGTAGATGTCAAATGTCCAAACATGTCACCTGGCCCCTCACCTCCTCCACCCTCCCCTCACCTGGCCCCTCACCTGGCCCTCGTTTAGGCTCACCTGTGCTCTTTTCTCTGCCAGGTCAAAGCTAACACACTACAGACAGCATCTAGTGGTGATATGTGAGAATACAACAGGGCTAGGTTGGCAGATGGCAGCTTAAACAAAATGCGTTCTTTCTGTAAGAGGGGGGCACCTCTTCATAGCTGTAATTTAGCCTAATAATACCACTTTTTTTTTATTTTTTTTTCCATGGAGGTAGATAATTCATTTGCTGTACTACAGGATATCCCGGTGGAAGCAGATGAGTTACAGAGTAGACGTTTAAAAGTGAAAGGTGAGTTCTCTCTTATCAGTAGCTATAACCAGTCCTGATGTATTTACACTTCACCTTATAATTAAAGATGCATTATGCAACTTTTCTGGTGGAAGGTCTGCAATTGTCATAATGGCATTATTGCACAGAACAGAATTTCTTACAGCATCCATCTCCATGGTAACATGGTGTTTTATTTATTTATCATTACTTATACACTTAACATACACATGTCATACCGTGGATCATGCCAAGTAAAGCAAACCACCAGAAAGGTAACACAGTGCACTTTGTGGTACAGTATGTGACTTTCTGGATGTGGCATGTCACCTGCATGATTTCACAGAAACAGAAAGTAAAAATCATTCTTTGGAACATTATGTATGAAGATAAAGATTTAGATAAAGATCATACAGTGGAATATTATAGGCAAAGCAGCAACATTTCTATGTAAACAACCAGAAGGCCCTACTTTTAGTGAAATAAACACCAAAATGAAAAAAGAAAAAAGAAATAAATAAATAAAACAAAGAACAAAGTTACTTAATTAAAATAGAAAATAAAAACATGCCTTTACTTAAGTTACATACTGTAGCTTTATATCCGTGACCTGTTACTATGCTCTGTTTACAATTTTTGCTCCCCCCATATTCCATTTTCATCCACATGCTTTAGACACATGAAACACTGTGCATTTGCATGTGCATATGAATGCATTATTGCGTGTGAGAGATGAGATGGAGGACTTGAGTTGACAGCAACAATTTACGAACCAAGTCTAGAAACAAAGAAACCATCCATTGTGAAATTGCAGGTATATGGTCCACCCACGTGCAGACTGCTTTTAAACAAGTGTTGTATTGTAAAAATCCATATAACCATTGAGATGTATTTTCTTCTCCTGTTGGCCCATTACCTCCCTTAAAGGCACTATATCTGAATTTTACGGTCTTAAAAATGTGAAACACAAAACTTGTTCATTTTACCTTATGCATTATGAGTAGTCTGCTACAACTAGCTAACACGCGCTTTCTGATTATCAGATGCTTTCTAGATGTGGACAACACAAGGGACTTGTCTTGACCTTAGGAGCTGCTTATGCAATATATCTGTACTGGAGCAAGACACATTTTGCTCAAATACATGGGAAAAATCCTGTACAGAGCTTTTAAATGGTCTTCTTGTAAATACTGTGGGTATTAGATGACATCTCAACATTCAAGATGCGACCAATAACCATAGAGTGTCATAACGACTGACAATGGGACCGAAGAGACAGAACTTGGGTAACAGTTTAATAATATTTATTTACAGTTTTTAAAAGTGCAAATGAAGGTAGATTGATCAGATAGTTGAGAGCGGGGTTGTTTGCAGTAGTGCAGGGGTTGATCGTGGGCAGCGGGGTCTGAGACGAGGTGAGCAGTACAGGTAGAGGTGAGCTGGGTCGGAGGGTGTGAGGTTCATACCGGTCGTGGAGAGCTGGGTCGGAGACAGCGGTAGTGATGGGTTCAATGACACTGAAGCCTCGGCGCATGTGCCGAGCAAACGAGGCAAAGCCTCATGTCGGTGCATGTATGACTTTAAAGCAAATCATGTGACCGATACAGTTCCTGTCTCATTTGGTTGGAAAGCGCCAAATTGTATTTATAAGCAGGAAAATGTTTGTGGGTTTTGTTGGATGGAGATAGTTTGTGTGTTTTGCTTTGCATTGTTTTTTGGCTTGTCATCGGATACCATGGATCAGCCAAGGAAGAGGAAGTTTTCTCCCGTGTGGGATCATTTTGATCTTATCATGGAGAATAAGGTAAATGATTTTCCCGTTGTCCTTTCCACTATTATTATTCTTTCGGGTTTTTACAATTTCTTTTGAATGACATTTGAATTAGTTTACATGGATTCATTGGTAATTATCATTGTTGGTGAAATGTAGGATTTGCTCTCAGGAGCTGTCTTACATTAACCGGAGCACTTCTGCAATGCTGAGGCATTATCGTGCCCGGCACGAGAGGGAAGACCTGGTTAACACTCCTGTGTTTAACTCTGGTGCTTCCAGAAAGCAGGCGGTGGATGAGGCAATTGTGAATATGATCATCAAAGATTGTCAGCCGCTTAGCATCATGTAAGACGAGGGGTTCGGAGAGCTGCTCCAGCTCCTTGAGCCCTCATATGTTCTGCCAAATAAAAGGTTCATGAAAAGAGCTGATGAATTGGAATTGGTATTATACAAAGTAGTATTTCTTGCATGCCCTTACTTTATATTCTGTTTAATACTTTAAATATTTTTGATCATAGTTGAAATGTGTTTTTTATTATGATTTTATATTTTTTATTAATATCATCATTAGTGTTTAATGTTGCACATTTGCATTGAAGCAAGTTCCTAGTTGGTGAGTTGTGTTCACTGACAATGGCAATAAAACCTTTTCTGATTTTGATATGCATGTTATGTGCTTTCACTCATTAATCTCTTCTACTTGTGTTTTTAATTTTAGGCTATCAAGAACATGATTAGCCAGAGGTATGAGGAGAAAAAGGAGAAGGTGAAAAAACAACTGCAAAGTGCTGCTGCAGTTAGTTTAACGACTGACATGTGGACATCCATGAACATGGAGGCTTACCCGGCTGTGACCTGTCACTACATCGACAGTAAGAACCACACAATGTGCACATCAGTGTTGGGAGTGGAACCCTTCCCCCAGCGGCACACTGCTGAAAATTTGGCCCAAGCTAAACAAAAAATAATAGAAGAGTGGACCATAGCAGAGAAAGTGAGATGTCTGGTCACAGCAAATATGATTGCATGTGCCAGAAAGCTCCAAATCAGGCATACAATTTGCATAGCGCATTCTTTAAATTAACTGTTAGAAAATCATGTGACCAAATTGAGACACTCACAGATATCCACAATAAAACAAATTGTTACATACCAGTACCACAGCCAAAGAGTAGTTGGCACAAGTCCAGCTGCGGATGGGATGACCAGTGTTGGGCATCTTACTTCAAAAATGTAAGTTAGTTATAGTATGTATGTTAGTTATAGTTACAAGTTACCATCTCAGTTACTTTTTGGGAGAAGTAACTAGTTACTAGGCAAAGTAACTATGCCGTTACTTACTTAAACAATAAACAATAAAACAATAACAATAAAAACACAACAGATGAGAATCCTTAACATTTATTTCACTTTAACAGATTGTAATTATATTGCATTTGTTTATAAGTGATCCATATCTGACAACAGCCTGGACACTTTCAGTCACATTTAAACATATGTCGATATTAAATATGTGGCAGTAGTTTGTGTAAAGTTGAAGGAGGAGGGAGCTGTGCGTCAGGGCGGCACGTTTCTGATCAAAACTCAACTCGGACCCAATCAGCTGTCAATGCACGTGTGACAGGACATCATTTCCCATCATGCATTAAGCGTTTGTAGTCCATGCAGGCGCCGCAGTTGGTGGAGAGCTGCCGCTCACCTTGCTCAAAAATTGTTCCGTGTCCAAATTCGTTTGAACTGTTCCGGTTCTGTTTGAAGTGCGGGTAGAAGTACCACCCGGCGTAAATGCCCCGTTCGAGCAGCACATTTAAGGGCACTTTGGTTAATTGAGACACGGCCTGCGTCGGCCTCGCTCTCACGAGATTATCTGCGCCCGCCTCGCTCATCTCAAACAAGCCTCTCACCCCGAGCCTCTTTCACCAAAGAAACACAACAGCTGCAGCTCCCTTCGATGAGAGACTCTCTGATGAAGAGCAGAGTGAACTAATAGTAGGGGTAATAGTAACGCTCCACATTTTATTGTCAGTAACAGTAACGGCGTTGGGACACTGGGAAAAGTAATTAGTTAAATTACTCCATTAGTGAAAAAACGACACCGTTAGTAGCGGCGTTATAGTTTAACTCCATTATTCCCAACACTGGGGATGACCGGTGAAGAAATTAATGAATGAGGTGTCAACTAGATGGAACAGCACATATTTAATGCTGGAATGCATGGCAGAGCAGAAGGAGTCTATGTTGGTATCTCTGGCATCTTTAAAAAGAGACATACCACCTTTAACTACTCAAGAAATTGAAATCATAGAGGAGACACTTCGTGTTCTTGCTTCATTTCACCAAGCAACAGTGGAGCTATCGGATGAAAAAAGAGTGTCAGGATCAAAAGTAATTCCAATGCTTAAAATGTTGCACCACTCACTGCAATGCAATGCACATAATGTAGCTACAGAACCTGCAATTACTCTTGTGGAAAATGTTAAAAGAAGACTATTAGAAACTGTGTACAGCCTTGAGTCATTAAGTGTTATGACAATACCAACACAGCTGGATCCTCAGTTCAAGGAAATGGCATTCTTAAGTGAGTCCAAAGCCAATGATGCTGTGAAAAGGCTAAAGTCGGAGTGTGCAGCACAAATGAGAAGCACTGTGCCAACACAAATGGAAGATGCCCAGGCTGGACCGTCAACTCAACCATCTGCTACCAGTTCAGGTATGTCATCTTATTGTTAATTATGTTTATTTGCATTTTAATGTTCTTGCAAATGACTATGTGATTCATAAGGAATTAGTAACGCAGATGCATTGTATTTTTTCCTCAGATGACAACCTGTGGCAGCTTCTAGACATGGAAGTCAGGGAGAGTAGAGTAGTAGTAGGGAGAGCTAACTCAAATGTCACCACAGATTCCATTAAAGAGGTACAGCGATATCTCTCCGAGGCTAACACCCCAAGAACACAAGACCCTCTTCAATACTGGAGCACACAAAAACAAAATTACCCTCACTTGTACAGACTTGCAATGCAATTTCTTTGTACGCCGTCATCATCGGTGCCCTGTGAAAGGGTGTTCTCCAAAGTGCTGCTTTATTTCAAAACGGCGCAGTCACCTTGGCCCAAAGATGTTGCAGCAACTGATGTTTCTCAAGAAAAATGAGTGAAAGACCCTTGTGATCATTTACAGTCTTTATTGAAGTTGCCTGCAATGACTTTTTAAATCCAGCAGATGTCGACATTGATACAGTAACACAGTTTCAACACAGTGTCAACACAGTTTGGGAAATGTACCATACACCCAATGAGGCCTCATCTGCCCATCACTAGAGAGAGGGAGCTGAGCGGGTCCAGGGAGCGGGATCTGACAGGGAACAAAAACATCCAACTTAGAAAAGAGTAGCAAATGCAAAATCAGGAGCCCGAGCCAAGAAGAGCTGTACCACTGTGGATAAACGGACGATCTGGGGCTGAGTGTCAGGACCTGGCTCCCCTTGTCCTCCATAAGTGCAGCTTGATTGGCAATTAGTCGCAGGTGTGCATGGGAGGAGCCCGAGTCTTCGTCCAGCTCCAGGCTCTGACACAGAAGGGAGGAGGAAAACAGCACAAAACACAAGGCAGACTGGGATCTTAACATAGAGATACAGTAGCAAAAACAACATTAAAAAGTTAACAAAAATGCCTACTGGTAAATCACTGTATCACACTACAGTCAGAGTCCTTCTGAATGAACGTTAAATGGGCGAAAGTTGCTCGGACGATCGATCCGAAGGTTGGCAGTTCAAATGCTCGCTCTCAACGTAATCATCAATGGTTGAGCGGTCAAATCCACTGACTCACAGGTTGGCGGTGCGACTCCAGCTTCCACAGATGAATGCTGTTGTTGTGTCCTTGGGCAAGTCACCTACCCCCAGCTTGTCCCCAGTGTCTCCGTACACTGGTGTATGAATGGGCGAGTGGTTCTTTGATGTAATACACACTGAATGTCTTGAAGATGGAAAAACGATATATGAAAGTACCTTTTATTATTCACCTAAGTTTAGTATCTAGCATCTTAAAACATTCATTGGCTTAACATTAGACTAAATAAAATTGTCTATGGTGTCATGACACAATTCTGCTTTTTGCCTTTGTATTATTTTAAAGGTCCCATATTACATTATTTTCTTATCTGTGTTGTAATAGTGTTAGTGTTAGAGATGTGTTTAGTTTCATTCACGCTTGTTTAACACACAAACCCTGCACATTTAGGCTGAGTTCTTCTCTCAAACAGAAAATACAAACAGAAACAAGTGCTCCACTGTGTTTTAAAACTCCATACACCTTCATTAAAATGATTTAGGTCATTTCAGCTCTGTAATTGCCAATCTCTACTGAAGAGAAGGTAAAGGGTAGCTGTTAAGAACTACCACTCCATGACATCACAAGGTGGAACTGAGCATTTTGAGCTTTGCAGATGTAGACAGACTAATAATAAAGGGTTACTCAGACATGTGCATGAAGGTATATGGCTAAAAGATCACCAGAGTAAATTTTGTGTAATAAAGGACCTTTAAGGGTTCTGTACCTGATTGTTTTTCATGTTATTTAATTTTTTTATTTTTTTTTTTGCCCCAGTATAGATATGTCTGCATCTAATTATAAAGTGTTTTTATCCTCTGGGAAGTGCACAGTTAGCATGCTAGTTGATGGTTACTTTTACCCTGATGCCAAGACTCTGCTCTGGCCTCTGAAATTGTGAAAAGTACTTATTAAGTCAATGTGATGAATAATTAAAATCCTTTAAAATATTTTTGGACCACTGAAAAAACCGTTAAAATGAACTAGTTCTGTTTTTAACATCAGTAATTTTGAGTAAATTCTATCCACATTTATGTCCTCTTTTGGTGTTAGTCCTTGTTTAGAACTATAGAAAATGGAAATTGTGTAAAAAGAAACAAAAAAACAAAAAATAAACAAGTGGAATGATGCAAAACCAACACACTGCATTATGAGCAATATCCAACTGCTCGGGTAGCTATAATTGCTAACTGATAACTCAGGTTTTATGGAGAAGAAATGATGGATGCCTCCCTTTCCAAATGTCACAAACCAAAATACGTGCACAGAATTTCCACTGTGTGTAATAATCAGTCAGATTGTAGTCATTTTAGGCTATGGAGCGCAACAGTCCCAACCACTTCCAAGTCTGCTCTCGTTCTGGAACTAAATTTCTCATTCATTTTGTCATTGCCTTTTTGCATAATTTTAATGTTTTTCGAAGTGTTTAAACACAGCATGAAGGCTAACCAGCTATGTCGTAACTAATATTCATAACACAGTCACTTTAAATCCAAAAAAGCACATTTTAAACTCTTGCAAAATGGTAAATCACATATGTATATAGTGCTTTTCTACTCTCAAGTCATTCAAAGTGCTTTACAATGGAAGGTATTTTGTAGCAGTTCAGCACTACATCAAACTAGTATCTTGATTTACTAATGATAAGGTAAATAACACGTGCCCAACAGTGGATATGGAATACGTGGGGGATCACCAGGACGCTATGGAGACCAGCGAGGGAGATTACAAGGACGTGCGGACAATAAGATAACAGCAATGTTCTGGTCATCTCAGGAGTGTGTGACCCCCAGTCTGAGAGGGTTGTAAAACACTCTCCTTGTTCGACTTTGCCTAAAGTTTCTTAATGTGTAACACCATGCTGACCAGAAGAGGACCCGCCCCTCAAACACGTTCATTCGTACATTGAAAGACACTCCAAAAGCCGTCAACATGCACATCTCAGGACTCTCTTCCTGTCCTTTCCTGAGAGTCCGCTGCTTCATTATTCACTTTATCTGTGTGAAACTCATTAAAACCCTTCTCACTTTATGTTTCAGACTTTTGGTCCTTTTTGACGCTTACAACAGAAACAAAGATTCTTACATCATCAAGGAACCACTTCCCCATTCGCTCACACATTCACACACCAGTGAACGCAGGCACTGAGGGTGAGGTGGGTTAAGCGTCTTGCACAAGGACACAATGACAGCATTCATCTGTGGGATCTGGAATTGCACTGCCAACCTGTGGGTCAGTGGATCAACTAATGATGTTTTGTTTTTTTTTTCAACCAACTGAGCCACTGTCACCCCCTTCATAATATAGTATAGTATTTATGAAGTTTCGGGAACAGATTTTAAATAAAAGTGTGCGTCTTGTGGTCATTAGTTACCACAGAGCTGATTAAACCTGAGCTTTCAAATGTCTAATGTACTTTTTTTTTTTTTTTTTTTTTTTTTTGGATATTCTATGGAAAAAAATCATGGGAAATTGACTGTACTTTACCAGAACCAAACACTGCCAATCTCCATATCAGCCAATTCCCAAAAAACTTAATAACACACTTTTTTGCCATTATATCTTTTTATATTTTTGTTCTATTTAAATTTTATTTTACCTGGCAAGACATTCCTCCTATCAGAAAGTGTGTGGAGTAAACAGAAATTGTGAAAAGATTTAGCGATTGTCTGACATTTGTAAAACTTGATTTGAGGTTTTTTCCCTGTACTTGATTGTGAAGGCTACTTGAAATTGTGTAGTAAATAATAGGCTTGTCCTTCTGCCAGTTTGAAATAGTGAGATGTTTTCTTTGTTTTTCTTGTAATTTACTTTTGAGTTGTCTTAATTTTGTCAAAAAACAAGTTATTTTTCAACCAATTTTTAGTAAGAAGGGAAGGACTTCGGGGAAAACTATTGAAAAGTCAAATTCCCCAAAACGGCAGAACTCAAATTGTGACAAAAAGGTGATATGGTAGTTAGCGCTCAGACCTCACAGGAAGGTCCCAGGTTTGATTCCCCGACAATGCAGCACATGTTTGAGTGCAGTTTGCATGTACGTTCGGTGAGTTTACTCCACTTTAAAGGTCCTGTAGCAGTTTTTTTTCCCATGTATTTGAGCAAAATTAGTGTTGCCCAAGTACAGATATACTGTAGTCAAAATAAACTCACTGTGTACTGTCTGCATCAAAGTGTTTTAATCAGGAAGTGCACTTTAGCATGCTAGTTGTTGTTAGCATTAACATGAGGCCAAACCGGGCTGTGAGACTTGTGAAAAGCGTTTATAAACTCGTTGCGGTGGATAATTAGGATGCTCAGAATGCGTATGGTAAGGCAGCAGTAAAAGTGTTTTCATTTAAGGTGCTGGTTTGAGTACAGTGTGTAACTTTCTCGGGTCGACACATCACCTGCCTCATTCCATGGAACTAGAAAGTTAAAACCATACTTAGGAACATTCTCCATGGATATAGAAAGAGTTTATGTCATATGTTTATGCCATACTGGAAAGGACCAGAATTTCCATGTGAACAGTCAGAAGGAGGCCCTGCTTCAGGCCAGACAGGAGTCAGGTTGGTGGAGATGCAAGTTTTTATGTATTTTTCAGTGCAATAATCCAAACCAAAATGAAAACCAAACAGGTCTTTGTATAGTATATTTTTGGACTAAATAGTTACATACTATTACTTTAAGGTTGATGGTTCAATCCCGGAGCCTGATAGTGGTGTGTGTGTGTGTGTGTGTGTGTGTGTGTGTGTGTGTGTGTGTGTGTGTGTGTGTGTGTGTGTGTGTGTGTGTGTGTGTGTGTGTGTGTGTGTGTGTGTGTGTGTGTAGGTGTGTGTAGGTGTGTGTGTGTGTGTGTGTGTGTGTGTGTGTGCTGGTGGGGGTCGAACGGCACAGATTGGCAAACTCACTTGTGTCAGTCTGCCCCAGGGCAGTTGTTGCTGTAGAAGTAGCTCATCAACTGTAGAGTGAATGAATAATTACTACAGTGTAGTGCTTTGAGGGGCTTGTCAGGCTTGTGAAGGGCAGTACAAGAGTACGACATTATTATTTTCAACCTTAGTATAACACAAAATTCTTGCTTGAAGCCCCCACTGCACATTATTTCATTATGTTTTTTTTGTTGTTGGTTTTTTTGTTTTGGGGTTTTTTTGCCCCCACATCTTCATAGTGGCATTTCACAGATTTCATTTACATGTTTTTATTGTTGAAAAACTGTCCATGTGACATTTAAACCCTACATGTTTGATCCAAAGTTAGAATCTTTGAAATACCCACAAGTACAGAGACGTTGGCAGAGATGGGGAGTAACAAAGACAACTCTTAGTACGCTCATAATGATGGAACAATATGTCCCCTTTAAAGGGCTTATATTGCTCAATTTTCAGATCTATGTTATAATCTGACATACCTGGAGTTGTGTTTAGTGTCATTTACACATGTTTAACACACAAACTCTGCATATTTAGGAGTTTTTCTCTCAAACAGAGAGACATTTTATTTCACCTTGTGATGTGATGTGTGCTTCACTGTGTTTTTACACTCCATACACCTTCATTAGAATCATTTGGATCATTTCAGACCTGGAATTGCCAATGTCTACTGAACTAAAAGTAAAAGCTGTTAACTTGAAAACTACCACTTCATGACATCACAAGGTGGAACAAAGCATTTTGAGCTTTGGCAATGTATGCAGAGCTACTCAAACATGTGTGAATGAAACTAAACACAACTCTGGGTATGTTTTTGATGACATAACATTCTAACCTGGCATAAAGCTCACAAGGATCAATTTTCTGCTAAATAAAAACTTTAAGAATGGTCAAAAATCCCATTAAAAAAGCACACTTGTTCCTACTATCCGCTGTGATATTACTCATGACTCCCAGTGCGGACTCACTACTGCAGATCCAGTGTTTTAGTCAAATATGAGTGCAATCAAAACCAACTACCTCCTCATCAATTACCCTGCACCGCCCCATTCGTCTCTGCTCAGCTCTGATGGATGGACACGGAGCAGTCTAATTAATGGATAAATTATGAAATGGACCCGATTCATCACTGCACTGTCGTTCTATTAAATTCACCGTCTCTCCGTGTGTATCCCGGGCCCGGCTGCTCCGCTTCCCTGCTCATATCAATCATGAATCAAAGAAAAATAGTCCCCGCGGCGGGAGACGTGGTGAGTTTTTTACTAGGTCGCGGTTTGGTTGGGTAAATTCTGGGCTTTCGTGGTAAAAATGAAAAAGATCCCTGGTGTACTGACTGTGGAGAGGCACGGAGTAAAGCACCTGATGCCGTGGCTAAATCACAAATTGGTTTAGCAAACTAAGTTTTTCGTTTAACAATTTCTGTATTTTGAAAATCAAAGGAACCATATGTAAGTGTTTGATTTTAAATACCATAAACATGACCTAGATATGAGGTAAACGAGTTCAAACCAATTATAGCTTTATAGTTTTAGCTGTAGCTTAATGATAACACTTGTACTGCTGATTTATTCTCAATTACAGAAACAGTGGACATGATGGCCAAACAGTGCTGTGGTTCTCAATAATCTTTAGTGAATATGGACACTTTATAATGCCGGTCAAATTAATAAGACCGCACTGTTTGCACTGTTGTTCTAAGTATTTTTATTTTATTTTCAAGCACATATTTTTTTTACTTTATGCATGCCCTTATTTGTACTTATTCAGTGTTTTTATGTTGCACTTTATCACCGAAATAAGTTCCTCGTTTGTGAGCTGTGTTCACTGACAATGGCAATAAAAGTCTTCTGATTCTGATTCTGATTCAAGATGATTATCCAAGAAAGCAGAATGAGCCTCACATGCGTCTACCATTTGAGTTGCCAGTTTCAGTGCTGATCTCCAGTTAGTTTAAACCTAAAATGACTCTCTAATCTGAACCCCAGCACCTGCAGTCAATCATGAATCAGTGCTAGTGCAGCCTCTGCAGCTCAGTGAGTGAATTCTAGAGGTTCTGGGCTTCCACATGAGATCTGTCCATATACGGAGAATGAGAAAAACTTGTATATGTCCTCTGTCTGCGGGTTAAGGCACTGTTAGCCCAGGTTCAGTTGTGATGTAATACCTTTTTGAAACTGTAAGGGCACAGGCTGTATACAGTTAAAGGGGATCTATGTGACACACAGGTGGTGCACGGTGGAGATGTTATTCCTTTGCCTGGAATGTTCCACAGATTTTCCTTGTATCTATCTGTAAATGTACCTATCACCACATAGAAAATTAGGTGACAACACCAGGCCAAGTCACAGGTCAGATCTGTGGAGAGCTGACCTCACTCACACTAAGAATGTTTGGTTTTCAAGATATTTTTGAGCAATAAAATTCTTATAATTTAGTTTATGCAAGAAAAATATGTTGAATGCTATATTGTAAAACCTTCTGCAACACAAAGTCCATAGAGACACCTGAAAAGTTACATAGTGCACCTTTAAGAGCAGGATCCGGTGGGGTTGCGTTGTCATTTCGGTGCAAAATGTTTAAAACTCCAACTGGATCTGCAGCCGCTATCCACTGGAGGTGTCGACAGCTGCACGGCTCTTTGTTGTGATGATATTTACTGCAACGTCAGCTCCCATTGCGTTTTCAGCTGACTTATTTTTCTCTAAGTATGTAATAGCTAAGTTGTTTTAGACGAATATTAGAGTTTAAAATTTCCAAATTCTAAAATAATGATCCCCGGGTGTCATAGATTATAACTATAAAGCAGACACAAGGCCTAATAACTCTGTCATTGATATGTTAGGGGTAGGATATTAACTGTAGTCATTAATTGATTTTTTTTTATTAAACTTTAATCATTTATTACATTTTCAAGGCTTCATGCTTTATTTAGGTGCAGTTATTATAAAGTGTAAGGTGGGTACAATTGTTTTTGTTGCATCAATTTTGTGGTGTTTGGGAAAATATTGGGGAATAATGGTACTTTCCAATACTACAAATAATCCGGTTCAGTATGTTCAGTGGGCTTTTCTTTAGAAGGCTGATTATGAGAATGGCGTATTATGGATGGACATAATTTAATTGGTTTATGTGACTGTTTTAAAACAACAGACTCTGACAACAGCGCCCTCCAACCTCACTGTTAGCGTCTCTACTTCCTGTCCAGTTTTCTCTATTTGAGGCTGTGGCAGATTCACAGTAAAATGTATAAATATTTAAAGATAAGGCAGTGGACAGGGAACATGATGAAGACTACAAAAAATCAAATGAATACTTCAGCAGAGACACTTCTGTGTTTAGAAAGAGGGATATTCACGTCTCAATGCTAATGCTAATTTCGAGGCATATAATAAATATTAAAACAGCACCACAAACTGAAGTATTCTACATATAAAAATAATTCAGCAGTCTTTATTTTTAATAATTTGAATTTAATAGTTAGTTTACTTCATATTTTCTGATTTTAATAAAAAATAACTGGCTGCACAATTAACTAAAAAGTCATGAACTTTAAAATAATCAAAGATCATTTTAATAATCACTAATTTAACTGGAAACAGACTTAAAACCACAGCCGCAAAGCACTGGACTTGTTTCTTTTATTAAATTGTTTTCAATGAATATTGCAATTTAAAATGTCAAACTAAAACAAAGTGGTAAAAACAAATATAAAAGTTGTATTAATATTATCATCATTATTATTATTATTATTATTTTTTTTATTATTATTATTATTATTTTTTATTCAATGATATACTTTGTTCTTAAATATCTAGATATCTTCAGTCAGTTTAAGTTTTTGCCATAACCTGTCTTAAGTCTGCTTAAGATAAATGCATTTGTCCATCACATTCAAAGCTATTCATAAACTTGCTTCATAATACCTCTCTGATCTCCTCCACTTTGGTGCTCCCTCTCACTCTTTCCACTCCTCCTCCTCTCTGCAGCTCTCTGTTCCCTCTACTTGTCTCGTCACCATGGGGGGCAGAGCTTACAGACGCTCTACTCCCCAGCTCTGAAACTCACTCCCTCCCAACATTTGCAGCACTGACTCCCTTTCAAAAACATTGCAAAAATCAAAGATACACTGTCTAAACCAGACTTAGAGAGACTTATCCATGCATTTGTCTCCAGTAGGTTAGACTATTGTAACGACCTGCTCACTGGCCTCTCCAAACGGGCTTTAAGACAACTGCAGTACATCCAGAACGCTGCTGCTCGGGTCCTGACTAGAACCAGAAAGTACGAGCTCGGTCCCAGAGTCAGGACTAAACATGGAGAATCAGTGTTTTCAGTTTTCTGCAGCTAAAACCTGGAACAGTCTTCCCAAAGATGTGAGACAGGCCTCTACTTAACAAATTTGATTGTTTGTATTGTGATTTTAACGTCTTTTTTATTCCGTAAAACACTTTGAATTACTCCGTGTATGAATTGTGCTATACAAATAAACTTGCCTTGTCTTCTACACCACATAACTGATCACACTGTCATCCAGTTTTGTATTGTATTGTGTGTTTTTATGTTTTTAACTCATTCTGTACAGCGTCCTTGGGCGGTTTGAAAGACGCTTATAAATAAACTGGAGACTGGAGTTCAGCTGTGCAGAAAAACTCCACGGTGAGATCGGCATTTGCCTTGAATCGTAATTATTTCTACTGTGAAAACAATCAAGCACATTGTGAATAGAATCATAAACATTGTCAATGAAAAGTATGTCATTGCAGGTGTTGTATAATTGCATTAGTGATTTTTATTACTGTTCTAAAATGAAATACCTCTATTCCATCCAAAATGTTGTGACAATTACGAGGAAGACATTTTCTGGCAATTAAAACTTAAATGTAGCCAGAATAAATCCAATATCAGTTATTTTTATTAGTCTAATCATAACTATTGTACAATTTAGACAAGTTTATCCTGCTTCTACTAGGTAACAGAAAACAGAACTCACATTACTTCTCTGTTTGTCATATCTGCTTTCGGTGTCCAGAGAGAACTTTCATTTATAAACTTCACTAAAATCTGAAAACAAAAATTGTGAAATCTTAAATATAGTTATAGTTAACGAAGTTTTAGTAAAATGAATAGTCTAAATCTGGCATGTCCAAACTTTCTTGGCTCTCAGGCTTCCCGGTGAATCAGCCCATATTACATTCATTTCTTGCTACATGTTTTTGAAAATCTACCTTGATAAAGGCAATATCAAATATTTAGTGTGACCTGTTGAGCATCTGAGCATGAATAAAGGTTCAGTGTCTCATTCTAACTTGTTAAAAATGCACACATTTGAATTATTCATGTATTCACCACCAGTTTATGGCCCTTGATCTGCCCTTTGCTTCATCTGTGTTTTGCGGTCCTCGATGAAAAAAAGTTTAGACACCCCTGGTCTAATCTGTCATAAGCACTTTAAGTTGGATTGAGACTTCCATATTCACAGATCTTCAGTATTATTTGCTCTTGCACTGTGATGATTGTGAGAACATAACTTACGCAACTCCAGGGTGTAAGATGCTGCAGGGAAAGCATACAGGGAGCGGAATAACCAAGAAGTGAACACAGTGTAAATAAACATCTGTGCAGAGTACAGACTGGAGACCCCGAGGTCAGGGTGGAAAACACCTCCAAAGGTAGTGGAGAATGATCGAGCCAAGATCCTGTGGGGCTTCCAGATACAGACTGACAGAATGGTGATGAAACAAAAAGACATTGTGGTGGTGGATAAACAACAGAGCAAAGCCGTTGTGGTGGACATCGCAGTACGAAGTGATGGGAACATCAGGAAGAAGTAACATGAGAAACTAGAGAAATGCCAGGGGCTCAGTGAAGAGCTGGAGAAGGCCTGGAAAGTGAAGGCATCAGTGGTGCCCGTGGTCATCGGAGCACTCGGGGCAGTGACTGGAGGAGTGGCTACAGCAGATCCCAGGAAAAACATCAGACATCTCAGTCCAAAAAAGTGCAGTACTAGGAGCAGCAAAGATACTGCGCAGAACTCTCAAGCTCCCAGGCCTCTGGTAGAGGTCTGAAGTGTGGAAGAAAGGGGATGAGACCACCTGCGGAGGGTGAGAATTTTTATATATATATATATATATATATATATATATATATATATATATATATATATATATATATATATATATATATATATATATATATATATATATATATATATATATATATATACATAATTTCATCCTTCTTTCATCCTCTTTTCTTTTTATTTTATTATTAAAAAAGAGCAATTTAGATCATTTAGCTGTTTTTTTGTTCTTTTTACAAATAAACCATTGTAGAAAAAAATATTGTGTTGCTATTTCTTTTATTAGGAATATCATACAAATGTGTTGTATTCACATTCTCCACAGTACCAGCTTCTTTATGAAGTTACAATCTCACCAAATTGACTTCCAGTGAAAAACTTTTTACTTGACAGTAGTAGCCTCCACTCTCCTCTCTCCTCCGTACATCCAGAGACATCTTCTTATTCTAATGTGAGCTGACATTATGAATAAAACAAGTGCGTGTCAGCGCTGCCGGGTACAGTGGTGCAGATGTACAGGAGCTGTCCATGGTGCTGGAGAGAGCCCGGTGGACCTGTAAATTCTGCTTATGTGGACAGAGCTTTTGTCACAGTAGGATCCTCCCTAAGCCTCCTGTGTGATGTCCTGGCTCATTATCTGCAGATGGGAGAGGGTGCTTCCTGAGAGAGACAAAACTTTATATGGAGTTAACTCTGTGAGGTATGGAACAAATAATGCAAGCTCTACCTATAGAGATATGATATGTGTTGTACTGTCAGTGTACATGGCAGTTAACCTGGCTCATTCTGTGTGTGGTACTGTAGTATTCTGAATTTAGTTCTTCACATTTATCAGTCTTTAACGGCTCTCACTGAAAGTTATCGAGAAAAGGTGGAACATCATCACGAATATTTTAATCTGATTGGTTGAAGTGTCATGACAGCGGAACAAGTTGCAAAATCTAACTTTTGTGACATCCATTTAAGAGAAAAGCACAGACATCCTGTCCACAAATGCACAAAGCTCTTCTTTCTGCTTTTTCACACAGTAGTCCATCTACATGACTGTGTTTGTTCTGGTTTGTTGGGGGCTTCACCTTTTGCACTGCTCAAACCACGATGTTTCTCTGTAATTGGTCTAAGTCATTGGTTTCCCTGGTCTGATCACATCAGTGGGGCCCGGGACACATGGAGCCCAGGTACCAATATCACAAAAATTCTCTTGCTGGCCAAGTTCCATCAGTAATGCACAGAAATGGCACTATGTTAAGCAACTCTGGCATCAAAATTAGACTGTGTGCTGTGCTTTATCCTCTCATCAGCAAGTGCATTTCAGCATGCTAATCTTTTCAGCATTACCATGATGGGATAAGTGCAAAATGAGCTCATACTCATCATGGTAAATAATTGGGATGTTTAGATAAGTGAGGAATAAGACCACTGGGCCACCTCAAACTGTTTAAAATCAACTAGTTCTGTCTTTCTTGTTTTTAAGACAGTAAAAATCAGGTACAACACATTTAACCATTCAACAAGTCTGTAATCTGACAGATAAACAGCTAATTTCACCATAAACGTCTGCCCTATCCTCCAGCTCAGTTTTAAAATATGGGGATTGTAACATGTTGTGATATCATGTACCTTACTGTATTTTCACTGGACATGTCAATATACTCACTCATGAACACAAAATCTCCAGACCCCCCACCAGAAAAGTAGCACAGTGCACCTTTGATAAGAAAACGCCTTCCTAAATCAGCTTTGACACATTTCTTTACCAGCATTCCTATCCGATAAAGCTCCTCTCTACTTCCCCCGCCTTCTCCCTACTTATGTCGCATTATGGAGAGCCACACTTTTCTATGGAGTGTTATAATTGCGCTCTGCATTTTCTGTGCCTTTGTAGAGTCAAGTTCTCCTTCCCCCAGCACAGATGTATTGTATAAGGAGCTCTTGAAGTCAAATGTACTGTGTGTGTGTGTGTGTGTGTGTGTGTGTGTGTGTGTGTGTGTGTGTGTGTACTGCCTGCATCTAATTCACATTTTATTGTCTGATAATCAGGTCTGGTCTCTGAAAGTTTTAAAAAGCACTTGTAAACTCATTGTGGTGAATAATTAGGATGCTGGGAATGTATAAGGGAAGTGACTTTGGACAACGCAGTGTTCCAAAGTCAGTGACAAATTGCGTTGTCTAAAACTAGTTCTGTTATTTATTGTCCAATAATTAGGAAGTGCACTGTTAGAATGCTAGTTGTTGTCCAAAACTCCACTCTGGCCTCTGAAAGCTGTGAAAAACACTTATAAACCCAATGTGCTGGATAATTAATGTCAAGTAATTTTGGACCATTGACTTTAAAATGAACTATTCTGATTTTCACATAAAAAATAAGTAAATAAATAATGATAATGATAATAATAATAATGATAATAATAATAATAATAATAATAATATATAATAATAATAATAATAATAATAATAATAATAATAATAATAAAAAAATGATGATGATAATAATAATAAAAATGATGATAATAATAATAATAATAATGATGATAATAATAGTAATAATGATAATAATAAAAATTATGATGATGATGATAATAATTATGATAATAATAATAATAAAAATTATGATAACAAAATAATAATAATGATAATATAATAATAATGATAATAATAATAAAAATTATGAATGATAATAATAATATGATAATAATAATAAAAAAATTATGATGAGAATAATAATAATAATAATAATAATAATAATAATAATAATTAATTCATAAAAAATAATGTAGCTATACTTGATTAAAAAAAAAAAATAATAAAAAAAAGCAAAAACAGTAGCAGAAGCAATAACATCTGCATAGAGACAAGCAGGTTGCAGATCCCCTACCAGAAAAGCTACACAATGCACCTTTAATAACAAAACTAATTCCTTAAAATCAACTTTGACACATCCCATAGTAACAGTAACACGCATTCCCGTCTGATGAAACTCCCCCTTCTCTCTCCTTGTATCGCGTTATAGAAGACCAGACTTTTCTATGGAGCTGTATAATTGCACAGTGCAGTTTCTGTGTCTTTTTAGAGTGGAGTTCTTCCCGTTTTGCCGTTATCAGAAAATTACACGGCCGGAAAAGTGCGTGGGAGAAGCCGATAAAACTCACAAAAGGCCCCCTGCTTTTCAGTTCCATAATGCGCATGTAAAAACCACCCAACGTCAATAGATACACGTACAAGACATCGCAAAATCCAATTCCCGAATTCAAACTTTTCAATGTTTTTTTTTCTGTCACCAAAGTTCGAATAAGATGAGTTTGGGAGAGTAAATCTGGACTTTCATGTGGGATAATCGGTGTTAATTGCGCTGTCGAAGAAATGTCAAGATTATTGTTAAAAAGACAATAGTTCAAATTGTGTAATGGGTGAAACTAGGTCTTGGTACAAAAAAATAGTCTATTATTCTAGCGAGAAAGTCATTTGATGTACTTAAGAGCATAAAAGGAATTAGCAGTTTGAAATTTCAGTGCAGAAGTTGTGGGTTAGATTCCTATTCCTGCCAAGTGCTATCTATTTAAAGGGGGTATCGCGCAAAATTGACTTTTTTGGAGCTTTCTACCACGTTATAACATTCCCTCAACATGCCTGAAGAGGTTTTAGAAGTCATCCATGCATGTTTCAGTAATTTATGGTACGATTCTGTCCAATGCTCAGCCCATAAATCTACGTCACCCATGCATGATGCAAAACAACACACTACAACTGCAAAAACCCGGTGACATTTGCAGTAGATTCATTAGCGGGTTGAACGCGGATTGTGTTGTGATGTCACTCTGAAAGCGGAGTGACAGGGAACAAGGGGAAGGGAGACTCTGTGCATCAAAAACAAAACTGAAACTAATTAGACATTTTCATATGTTGTTTTCAGCTAACATTTCCAAAACAATAAAAAGTAACATGGTGATCGAAATATGGTGTGTGTTTGCAGTTAATACCCCATAGAAGTGTAATGTCCCCTCTGAAAGTGCATGTTTGCCCTGTGTTACTGCAGTAGAGTTTTAGCCTGTGTCTCTCTCTCAGTAAGGAGGTTGTGGGATAGACTCTCTTAGTGGAGTGTGCATGAGTGTAAGTCAATTTTTTTTTTTTTTTTTTGTATGGTGCTTTCACGGATAAAAATTACAAAGCGCTTTACATTGATAAACTGAAATAGAAATAGAAAAAAAATCAAAAGCTTTTCTAAAAAAAGAGTCTTCTGCATCTTAAAAGAGTTCACTGAATAGGCCGGGCGGTCCACAGTCTGGGGGCTACACTCTGGAAGGATACGTCCCCCCAAGTTTTAAAACAAGTCTTTGGGACTATGACAAGGCTCTGGCCAGAGGACAGGAGAGAGCAGCCAGAGGAGTAAGGGCACAGCAAGACAGCAAGGTACTAGGAGGCCTATCCATGCAGCACTCGAAAAGTGAGGACACAAAGTTTAAAATGAAATGTATATTTGTGAAGAGACGATAAAACTGGGGTGATGTGGGCTGCTCTGGGGGTTCTTGTTAAAATCCTTGCAGCAAAGTTTTCCCCAAGTCTTTGAAGAGATGCCTTATTAAAACAAGTCAAAACTGAGTTGCAATAGATGAGAGCATGTGTGATCATCTCCAGACAACATTTTATTCAGTTTTGAAATATTTCTCAGGTGATAAAAACAGTTTGGTCAAATGTCTTTTGATGAGTGACCATCAAAAGACACAGCCCGGTCAAACACAGCACGCAGGATTCTTAGACTGGTTTGTACAAAGGAGCTCAGAGAACCAAGATGCTGTTTAATAAAATGGATCTTTGTGTCAGGAACAATAATCACAGTTTCTGTTTTGTTCGAGTTTAACTGCAGATAATCAGACACACTCTAAAAACACGGTTAAAAAGTACAACTCTGGATCATTAAAAGAGAAATACTGTACATTGCATCGGGATAAAAGTGATAAGGCACAAATTATCTGATAAGAGGCACCAGGTACAACAGGAATAAAACTTGACCGAGCACTGACCCTTGTGCAGCTCCTCGGAACAGACTGGATATGTCAGACATTACATTGTTTACAGCAACACTGAGATGAGAGCGAGTGGAGGACAGGAGCAGAAAAACCCAATCTCAGTTTTTAGGCGATCGGTCAGAATCCTGTGATCTACAGTGTACCAAAAGCAGACGATAGATCAAATAGGACAAAACAGTGTATCGACCAGAATCGGCAATCGTCATCACATCATTCACAACTTTTAACTAAAGCAGTTTCACTTTAGTGCAATTTTTGGACCCCAGACTGGAATTTATCAAACATTTTGCTGTGTAATCAGAGTGGTAAAGTGTCCTGGCACCACTTTCTCCAAAATGTTTGAGATGGAAGTTTTGATATAGACCAATAATTTTTTTGGCTCCAGTGGATCAAGATTGGGCTTTTAAGGATGAGGTTCACAACGGCGCGTTTGAAATAGCTGGGGACTGAGCCAGTTTCAAGGGATTGATCAAATTTAACACGTTAAAAATCTTTAAAAACAAATATGTTGGGACGATGTCAATAGGACTGGATGAAGTCAGTGTAGTAATCTGATCAGAACTGAAGAAGCGGCTTGGATGAGCAGCGAAATGTCTTCACTCCAATAACGTTTTGTCCAGTTGATAGATTTGAAGTTTTATTTTACTAAGAACTGGATGAAGGTTTATGTTCTTCACTAAAAGTTCCTCATGTTGTAAGCTGACTGGGGTGAAGGTAGACCATGAGTACGTAGGCGAGGACACAGTAATTAATATTTTTTCAAGGCAAGGTTTATATTTGATCACTTGCACTTCCTGAAAAAAAAAAAGAAAAAGTCACTGGTATAGACATCCTGCGAGCTGATGGTGCAACAAGATTTTGAATGGTGTCAAGAAGGACATTAGGATTCTTCTTGTTACATGAAACAAGATTAGACAAATATCTGGATCGAGCATGATCTATCATTTCATTAAGCTCCATTGTCATGTCTTTAAGGTGAGGCCTGAGCACCTTTTAATTTTGCAGTGGATATCAAACTCTGTCATCAATGCTTCAACATCATCCTAATCAGAAAGACAACTGGGGTTAAATAACACAGACAAGCCACTGATTTTGGACTTCTTAATAATATGCTTTTGAGTTACAACGTTGCACGAAGAAGGAATATTCAGAGACAAGAAAATTAACTGACTTTTCAAAAGAGGAAACCAAATCCGTAGTAGTAGTCTTGTGAGTAATTGTACAAAATTCAGAAAGAAAGAGTTAAAGGTCCTATATTACACAGAATTGACTCGTGTGAGCTTTAAGCCATGTTATAATGTCGTTACCTCATCAAAAACATGCCTGGAGTTGTGTTTTGTTTCATTCACACATGTTTGAGTTACACTTTATTATTAGTTTCTGATTCACCTTGTGATGTCATGAAGTGGTAGTTTCAAGTCAACAGCTACCGTTTACCGTAGTAGAGATTGGCAATTCCAGGGCTGAAATTACCCAGATTATTCTAGTAAAGGTGTATGGATTGTAAAAAACTTCCTGTAGTGACACATGACATCACAAGGTGGAACAGAGTGTTTTCAATGTGAGAGAAGAACTCAGCCTTATTCTGCAGGGTTTATGTGTTAAACATGTGTGAATGAGACAAAACAAAACTCTAGGTCTGTTTGTGATGAGGAAACAACATTATAACATCAGAGAATAGCATAATATGGGACCTTTAACAGATCTGCAGCTTTAAGATGTCAGGGATCATCATATGAGAACACTCATCAAGAAATAAACGAGCAGGACCAGGGGGATGGTAAACTAAGACACAATAGAAGAGGCCATCGATTTCAACCTTGTTCATCTGAAGTTGGAATGAATCTTTGTTCATCTCACTGCAACAGAAGCAGTGTTTAGCCTGTCTCCTCCTCTCGGTAAGGAGGTGGTGGGTTAGATGTCCACCCTGTGTTGCTGTGGCAGAGTGGTTATCCTTTCCACATTTTTAGTATTCTGTGTAGACACAACAGGAAAAAAAGCCTTTCTGAACATGTTTGATTCTAGTTGAAATAATGGGAGCCGCTTGTCATGAGAAAACAATGCATCTTTGTGTTTTGTTTTTCATCATCATTTATCACCATCTGCTCCTTCTGCTCCGCTCAAAGCCTCATGGACCAGTCGGAACCAGGGCTGCTCTGAACTAAGTGTGAGGGAGCTCTGTCATGGATAAGTTTCAGCTGTGGCAACAAACTAGAGCGTATTAAAAAATGATCTGATGTTTGGATACATATTTGCAATGGTACTTTTATTTGTTAGTTGGTCGTAGGCAAAGGATGAGACAAAAGACACAAGATTAGGTACAAAATTCACGTCTGCGAAATTTTAAAACTATATATGGTATACATATATATGTGTGCTGTGGTTTGTGTGAAAGGGTTATTGTTTTGTGTCTGTGCGATGCTGCCTCTTGGCCAGGACCCTCTTGAAAAAGAGATTTTTAATCTCAATGAGTTTTTATCCTGGTTAAATAAAGGTTAAATAAATGAAAAAATAAACAAATATGGTTAGGTAGATGGGCAAGAAACAATCTCCTCCTACAATGCTTCTCCATCTGCAGTGAAAATCACTGTACATCATCTAGAGCAGAGGTGAACAAAGAGGGGCTCTGAGATTTTAAAAGGAGTCTATTTTGATTAAATTGTGTATTGAAAAGACTGTCAGAAGATGGGAAAGAGGCCAATCCCCCCTGTTTCCGAATATTTAAAGTTAATTTAATCATACATTTCTTTGCCGGAGAAATTTTTTTTATATACATAATTACTTTGGGATGTGATTTTTATATGTGCATTCATTTTGGCCTGCTGCAGAAAAAAAGCTGGGACATCAAAAGTTATTCAAATTATCTGATATTATGGTTTACATGCAAAACCGCAAATTTCACTGAGAAGTTTTAAAATTTTACAATTTCAAAATCCTGTTTATGTGTTCAGTTCAGTCTGTCTTAAAACTGCATCACCTGTACAACTTTCTTACCTAAACCTCAAGAAAGGTTTAGGCATGAAAGATGTGATTCTTTAACATCTCATCTGTGGAAAAATTGAATTTTGTGCGATAGCTCCCCCTACAGACTGAAAACAACTTTGGTATGGAGTTTGTTTGTTTGAAAATTTACAAAATGTTTTGGTCAAAGTCAATGGAAACCATGGTTTTATTTCACTGTGTTGCCATAATAATGTGTCACATCTGCTGTGTCTAACCAGAAAGTAAATGTATAAACTTCATACATTTTGTTTTATTTTATTTAAGTTTTAATGATTTTAGTGAAGGACTCCTCAGCCTTCCCGGTAAGGTCTATTCCAGGGTACTGGAGAGGAGAATCCGACCGATAGTCGAACCTCGGCTCCAGGAGGAGCAGTGTGGTTTTCGTCCTGGTCGTGGAACACTGGACCAGCTCTATACTCTCCATCGGGTGCTCGAGGGTTCATGGGAGTTTGCCCAACCAGTCCACATGTGCTTTGTGGATTTGGAGAATCGACCGTGTCCCTCGTGGTGTCCTTTGGGGGGTGCTCTGGGAGTATGGGGTCCGGGGCCCTTTGCTAAGGGCTGTCCGGTCCCTGTATGACCGGAGCAGGAGCTGTGTTCGCATTGCCGGCAGTAAGTCAGACTTGTTCCCAGTGCATGTTAGACACCGCCAGAGATTTCATCTCTGCTGTTTGCAGATGATGTTGTCCTGATGGCTTCTTCGAGCCAGGACCTGCAGCAGGCACTGGGGTGGTTTGCAGCCGAGTGTGAAGCGGCTGGGATGAGAATCAGCTCTTCCAAATCTGAGGCCATGGTTCTTGACCGGAAAAAGGTGGTTTGCCCTCTCCGGGTGGGTGGTGAGCCCTTGCCTCAAGTGGAGGAGTTCAAGTATCTCGAAGTCTTCACAAGTGAGGGAAGGATGGAACGCGAGATTGACAGGCGGATCGGTGCAGCGTCTCCAGTGATGCGGCAGCTGTATCGGTCCGTTGTGCTGAAGAAGGAGCTGAGTCGAAAGGCAAAGCTCTCCATTTACCGGTCAATCTACGTTCCTACCCTCACCTATGGTCATGAGCTCTGGGTCATGACCGAAAGGACAAGATCGCGGATACAAGCGGCTGAAATGGGTTTCCTCTGCAGGGTGGCTGGGCGCACCCTTAGAGATAGGATGAGGAGCTCAGTCACACGGGAGAAGCTCGGAGTGGAGCCGCTGCTCCTACACGTCGAGAGGAACCAGCCGAGGTGGCTCGGGCATCTGCTCAGGATGCCTCCCGGACGCCTCCCAAGGGAGGTGTTCTGGGCATGTCCCACTGGGAGGAGGCCCCGGGGAGACCCAGGACACACTGGAGGGACTATGTCTCTATGGCCTGGGAACGCCTTTGGATTCCACCGGAGGAGCTGGAGGACGTGTCCGGGGTGAGGGAAGTCTGGGAGTCCCTGCTTAGACGGCTGCTCCCGCGACCTGGCCCCGGATAAGCGGAAGAAAATGGATGGATGGATTTTAGTGAAATCTTAAATATAATCCTGTTAACTATGTTTTAGTGCAAATAACAGGATAAGCACTTTATAATAACCCATATTTGAACTTTAAACCTTGTTGTTAATCTAATAATAAAGGACTTTCGTTATGGGGACCTGATTTTCGTCCCCATAGTGGAGGCAGGTCCCCATAATGTGAGTGTGTGCACAGATTCTAGTCCCCACAATGTGATAAATAACCACCTACACCAAATCGGACCCATTCTCCGGCTGAACCAAAAGCCTTATCTCCAGCGACAGACTTTGATGAAATCCGGTAAGATTAAACCAGGACTAGGTCTTAAAGGAGTCACCTTCAAAAGCACTGGTGTAGATTCACATCAGGTTCTGCTGTGCAAAAGGTCTGTGAGATTGTGTGAGTTTGGCGGTTCACATTGTACAGAAAAGATGACAATTTAGATGTAAAATATTTCACAGTGCAATGCGACAGATGTTTAACTGATAAAATGCAAAAACTCTATTCACCAGATGACAATGGGGAAGGCCTTAGAGAAATGAGGGGCAAGTTAAAACGTGTTATCTGGTTTAATGTTAGACGAGTAGCAGCAGTCAAAGAAGAAACTTTTGCAATTTAACTTTTGCAATTTATATGAATCTATTATTTTATTAAGTAGTCGTAAGTAAATAAAGAGTATAACAAGGAGGTACTGAAATAGAGTCTATTTTGAGAACATTTTACACTATAAAGAGTGTCAGGAGATGGACGGAAGCCCAAACCTATTCTCCTCAGAAGCACAATAATTGAAGACAAGTTCATTTTAGTCACTTTTGAATAAGAATTAAGACATTTCTTTGCATATGAACTCTTTATATATAAAACAGAAATAGGTTTAGCCTTCTGCCAGTGCAAAAAAAAAAGTTCAGAAACCCTCGATGTAAGAAAACTGATTTCCAATTTGAAGTTAATAGAAACTGAAGGACAAAAATAATGCACATAAAATTCAACAATAAATAAATAAGTAAAAGTAGTCATATTATGCAAACACTTTTAACCTGTATTTCTGGGTTTCCGATGGCATCACAACATTATGTAGACCAGTAATATTTAATACAGATGGTGGGCAACACAAATTATGTTAAAATGCAAATTCTTGCTGTAAAATTGTGTTGTAAACTAGTCACTGATAGAAATGATCAAGTTCATCATTTGTGAATTTAACTTTTAGATATTTCTTATGAGAATACTACGTAATCAATAGGTGAAACTGGCTCTTGGTCCCCATCTGAGATATATGACACATTCTATCATCTGGAAAATCACCAATTGCCTTGCTTTTGAGATTTAAGACTTACTTATTTTTTTAGGGACTTCTTCACAACAAATTGGCACAAATTGGAGACCACACTTCTGTCTGCCTTTGTAGTTGAGGCTATAGGTGCTTGGTTTTGGATATAGTAATGTACATATTTTGACCTATTTAACCTGGCAGCTGCTACATTCCAAATAGGAAGTGAGCTTCTGGCTCCATCCACTGTGGCTCCAATTAACTTTGCATTGAAAAATCTCACCCCTCTCTCCATAACTGCTGATGTCAGGCTTAAAATGTTCATATTAATCTGCTCTACATGATCCTGGTGTTTCTATCTAACTATTGTGTCTGTAAATCAAGATATGAACATTAATAACAGACCAATGACCTCCTTTCCCGAGGTCGCTCCCGCTAGAAACAGGTTTGATTGGCAGCGTTGCTAAGCACCTGCTCCCTGCTATACCAGCAGTGTGGGTGGGAAAGAGCATTACCTGAAACAGCCTCATTGTCGAATGGCTCTTTTGTTGCTAGGATATTCGCGGTCAGAATTACAAATATGGAACTCGGCTCCCATTTTGCCCCTATAACTGCTGGCCTCAATGAGCTTCATTCGGTTGGAGTCAAGCGCTATGGGTGATACACTTCCTTAGTCCACTTTTTTTATACAGTCTATGGGAGAAATGCTGTTGCTTTTCCTGGAATGTATGCCAGTATGCCATTAACCTTGTCTATCTCAACAGAGAGGTGCTGTTACCAGGCCAAGTTACAATCAGATCTATGGAGAGGCATGCCCACTCATAAAAAAATCATGGTTTTCAATGTATTTTTGGGAACAAAAGCAAAAGGCTGCAGACCTTCCACCATAAAAGTTACATAGTGCACCCTTAAACCTAAAAGTTGTATAATTACTATGACATATAAAGTTGAGAGCAGAAACCTCACAGTAAGTTCATTTCAAAACACAAGCAGATTCAGCTCTTGCATAATGATGAATAATAAGTTGTGGAAGAATTGAGCAGGATTTAGACGTCTCAGTAAATTACAATGTGACACATCATTAATTATAACAATCCTAAACCGCCCGGAGCCGAACACTTCTCTGTGCCTCCCGCCTCGACTGCCTCTACACAAGTTACACAAGTAAAAGTGCTGTTGCAAATGAGAGTGAAAAAAGTACAGCCTTTATTCTGATTAATTACAACTGAGCGCGTTTCAAGAAAATGCTTTTTAATGTTAAATTGTGTAGCGTATAGGCCTGTCCCAAAAACAGATTTTGAAGTTCAATATATTGCTGAAGTAAATAAATGATAATACTGAAACTAATATAATACACTGACACAATAACCCAAGAGCAGATTTAAACCACAAAAACTATTCTAAATGCACAATATTGTTAAAAAAAAAAAAAAAAATCTGGAATAAATAAACAGCAGGAGAAACACTTTAGTACTTGTATCTATTATGAGTCATAGAAGTTATTAATTCAACATTTTATCATATCGCCAAAAAATAACTCAAAATTTACCAGTAGTACACACAATAAATACAAACCCCCCCAAAAAATATGTTCCAGCTTTCATATATTGAATGATAAGTCGATATTGTAATTATCTTAACAGGCTTAGCAGTGTATGGTTCTTGTATCAGTTTTACATCATCATTCCATACTCAGTTTTATCACTATCTGCACTATCATGTGTTTTACTGCCAAGAAGTGAACTGTCCAATAAAGGTCTGCTATCTTAATAATGGACAAATAGTTCTCATTATTTGTATTGGTGACCTTTAAACATGCTCATGAGTACTTTTGCTTTAGCGTCATGTTTACCTTAAATAATGGCCAATTTAAGCAGCAGAGTGGTGACCAGACTCATGCCCTTCTGTATCACAAATATAGAGAGATTTAATAAAATGCAGACTACAGAAAATGTCATTGTTTTAGTTTTAGTCAAATGGCACCTTTCTTTTAAACCCAAAATCATTCCAAGCACCCCATGGCAAGTGTAATACAATCCACCCAATCTCTACAACAGAAGTGGACGAAGGTAGTGTGACGTCACCCATAACATTCGACTCCAGTCAAAAGAAGCTCATCGAGGTTAAGAGGGATGAATTTGGAGCTGTGATCCATATTTGGAATTTTGACCGGAAGTATCATAGCAACCAAAGAGCCAATCCGGTACAAGCTTGTTTAAAGTAATGCTCCTTCGAACTTGCGTCGTTGGTTTAGCATGGAGCGCGATCTTAGCCAAATTAGGTGCCTTACAAACAGGTTTGGTTGAAAGCGTGGCTGTTATTAATGTTAATTTCTAGATTTATGGGCACAATAGTGAAATAAAAATACCAGGATCAGGTAGAGCAGGTTAATATGAACATTTTAATACCAAAATGACGAGGCTCACAGCGGCAGTTACAGAGACAGGGGTGACAATTTTTCAATGCAAAGTGAATTGGAGCCAGAGTCGATGGAGCCGGAAGCGGGCCCACGCTCGCTTTTTGGAATACGGCCGCTAGCGCATTAACTATGTCCATTTATATATACAGTCTATGACCCCACCCTAAACAACCGCACACTCCTGCTTAAGTCATAATGCTAATGGACAACATCAGCTGTTTCTTTTCCATCACTGAATTAGATATTGCATTCAACTTTCACATCCTTATCTCGTCTGGTGCATGCTGTTCAGCGGTCACCATTTTAAGATAGATCAATTTTATTGTCCCACCACGGGAAATTTGTCTTGTAAGGTACAAAGACATCACATAGACAGATACAGTACAGATAACCATAGGTGGAAGTCACGGGGGGACGGGGGTCCGGACCCCCACCTTGCTGACCAGTGTCCCCCTCTCTCTCTTACTGTCCCCCCTGTCCTTGAATTAACGCTTTATAAAAAAAAAAAAAAAAGTGAATTATACCAAAACTTACATGTCAGAATGTGTACAGTATCCACTCAAATCACTTTCATTAAATAAGTCTGAAAATGAAACTGATCACCCCTTCCTGTTGTTACACATTGGTTTAGTCTGTGCCAAAGTGCCAAAGCTCAGTGTATTTTCTTACTGGTAAACTGAAGAGTTGAAATAGTGTCCGTGTTGTGCTTAATAATATCCACATTCAGTCTCAGTCTGCGGTGTCCGCCAAACATAATGTGAACGAAACTCCGTCAAAACTCCTTCTCTGCCCTGGTAAAAAGCGTAATTCCAGCTAAATGTGATGTAAATATGTCCCTTGTGGAGGGCGTGCATAAAGATGGAGTCCACGTAAAGCTGCTGTAAGCATTCTCCTTCTCTCAGATAACCGCTTACTAAAAATAAAATCATACTAAGCATACTAAAAATGCAAAGACGGTCTGTGGTGTAGGGCTGTCCCATTTCGACCGGATACTTCGAGCGGTACTTCGAATGGTACTTTGAAGGGTCTGCATTTGGCGAATTGGGACACGGCCACTATCTTTACGCCTCAATCAGAAGCGGCCTGTTTTCCGTGGTGTTTACGGAAAACATCACTAAACGTGTCCTGATGTAACTGGTTGATTCTACACGGGGGAGAGTGGGGCGTAAACTTTCAGTCACCTGTAGCACTGATTCGCTGTGTGGGGCTCCAGTGACCCACAACCCCCACCTCAATCAGAACTTAACACATGTGGTTATCACTGAGAAACAAAGCTGGCGCTGTCAGAAGTTTATTATGTCTGAAATTGATTAAAGAAATGCAAAAAATATGAAGCAAATTTCACGTTTGGAATACTTTCCTGCAGCAGATTGGACATGGAGGATCTAATTTATTTTGTGGACATAATTTCTTGACTGGATTATATTCTCTGGACGTGTACAGAACGAATGAGACCAATTTTGTGGGAATATGTTTGATCTTTGACGGAACCAGAGCCTCAAAGGTGAGTTAAGTCCAAATCCACATTTTTGGCTTTTCAGTAAAAATGGCTTTCCTGACAGCACTGTGGTGATTGCAGGTGAAAATTGTTTGCATATGCGGAAAGATGAGAGCCGTAGCTTTCATTTGATGTGTAGAGTGTCTGTGTGGGTGACGCAGAAGTGAATGCATTGCTGTAAATTTGTAAAGAAAAGGCGACGGAACGTTAAGTAGTTAAAAATAGCTTATCAATATCATAATAACATAGTTGTTGAATTAATGATTGGGTATCATTACAATGCCCTTTGAAGCATAATTAATTTTTGGTTTATTGTTCCCCCCCTAGACGAAACTGAGAGTTTTGCCCCAGCAGATAACAATCGGTGCCATTCATAAAATTAAAATAAATTCATAGTCAGTACATAATAATGATAATAATAATAAAAACAACAAAAGTAAAGTGGCATGTGCACGAGTAGCCTAAATGTTAGCTACACATGTGAGGGCAGAGCTTATTATTGGGACAGTGTTGGTCTGAAAGGGCTGTGATCCCCCCATTTTCCACCTACAGAAGGCTTGGGGGGATCACAGCACCCAAAACCATCCTGACTAGGTTGAGGGGCTTCCCACTGCCCGAGGAGGGAAGTGAAGGAGCCAGGGACCAGAACGGCTTGTTTGCTTGTTGAGGATGGAGATTGAAGTGGGAATGAAGGACAGCTTGTACCGCCTCACCTCTCCGAGTTATTGCTTCGGGTGTTACTCTGAAAATGGCCCCCCTTCTGAGAGACATCATCCTGAGGGCGCATTATTAAATTTAAGTGCCAGGGGTTTGGAGGAAAACCGCTCTTTGAAAACATGACTTTGCTTTTAGCGTAATGTCCTGGAATTTGAACTTTGGAGCAAGCGAATTACAAAATGAAAGCAGATGAACGGGGGTGTGCTGTACGCAATGTTAATGTCTAAATATGAATAAGACAGGGGAGCAGTTAAGGCCTTTGTGATCGATACTGTAACAGTGGAAGTGAATGATATGACCTTTTCTAATTGGAGCGAGTGGCGTTAATATCGGCAGCTCAGGGACTATTTCACCTTTTTACTTCATTGATTTGCTTTAATGGGACATAATTGTATTGTTGAGGCGTTCCACTGGAGAATTTTCAGTTTCGTTCAAAGATGTAAAGAGGGAAATTAAAGATGGTATAGGCCTACCACAAAGGAGAACTAACGAACCAAGACGATATGTTGATTACTATTGCATATAAAATGAATAGTGTACATCATCCTGCTGATATTGCTTTCCAAATATACATGTTGAAAATGTAAGGACCCATCTCCTCATAAGTTTGGTGGCACAGTGTCTAGAACTCTTGCCTCAAAGCAAGAAGGTTGCAGGTTTGACTGCCTTTCTGTGTGGAGTTTGGATTTTCTCCCCATGCCTGTGTGGGTTTGGATGGATTAAATTTGAGTGAGGCGGCAGGTAGCAGATGCTAATAAGTGTCAACAGAAGTGGTGGGGGCCGGGGCCAACACATTTGCAAAGCATTCTGGGATTCATAGTATTAGAGGTGCACGCTCAACACTGGTGCGGCGGCCGGCAGACCAGCTCTAATACATATTTGATATGATCTTGCAGACCAAATGTAATTATATGGAGGGCCAAATTCGGCCCGCGGGCCTGAGTCTGACATGTCTGGTTTAGTTGATCTAAATTGGTCCATCAGTTTTTGAGGCTTTTGTTAAAGCCATGGTATGTAGCTTGTTGCCAAATAATAGACATAAAGTTGTTGTTTTTTTTTTTTGTTTTTTTTATTATACTGAAAAACATCTGTACTGTGTGCAGCCTTGCATCTCCTTAAACCTGATTTTTATTTGGTCTGAAGCAGAGCCACTTCCTGCTTGTTTCCATGGAAATGTAGTTCTTTTAGTTATAATATTCCACAGCATGGCATAAAGCATAACTATATCCATAAGAATGTTGTGGAGTAGGCTTTCTATTTCTATGAAATTATGTAGGTGATGTGCCATCTCCAGAAACTTACAATGTACCTTTAAGTGACATTTTGACAATGAAATTCTACCTATTTTTTGTTTTATGTTTGGTCAACTAAATAGATGAAGGAACATTCCAACATTAAATCCTCAAAATTATTAAAAATAATAAATTCCATCATGACAGCACTTAAGGCCACCGAGACTACCATAATTTTCGCAAAGTTCATGCTAAATCTGCTCTCATCTATCCAAGCCAGTCCATTTGGCTCTGTCGGGCGTCTCTGCTCCAGCTCCCCTGACCGTTTATTTAGTGAGTTAAAGTCTTTTTGATCACCTCCTGGCTGCGCTCCACTCACTGCTCACATAATGAATCACACCCATCTAATTAATACAATTATCTTTGGCGGATAAATGGATACTGCTGTACTCTTAATGCAGCTGCAGGTGGAGGAAACAGGCTGAACAGGGTGAATGTAGATTTATCAGTAACACTTACCTTAAATATAGCTAAATAGCCTTAACAAAGCATTAATAAAGACTTAATTCATAATGAATAATGGTTTTATTAAGAATTATTCAGACTTATATTTACTTAAAGGTTCTGTACCCAGTTGTTTTCCATGTAGTAGAGCAAAAAAAATGTCTGGCCTCATTACAGATACATCATATAATCAGCTCTTGAGGTCAAAATAAAGGTTCTTTCACACTTGCAACCTTTGACCTGGACTTTCAGACTTCCCAGTTTGGTTTGGTTCATAGTCCAGGTGTGAATGCTCATGGTCCAGGAAAAACTCCTTCGGAACCAAAACCTAGTCCTGAGCAGTGTGAACATGAAAGTTTGGACTTTGGACACACAGATGACCAAACATGAAGAAGACAGAGCGTAACCTGTGAGGAGAAGAGGGACAGTCGAGGCTACAGTGGTTATAAACAAAGGTAAAGTTGCACATTGTGTCACTTTGACACGGAAAGCTACACAGACTACTGGGTTCAAGTGTCAAATTAGCAAAGTTCCAGGCTTCCAGACAACATAACTGCAAACCACTGTGTCAAAACATATCCTGCTGCTTGTCTGAGTAAAAAATAAACCTTATTTGACCTAAATTCATCAAATGCATGCAGTGTCAGTTACGTTATTCTCCTTCCCAGAACCACCAAAATTGAGAAATGGCCACACAACAACAATATAGGGTAAACTGTTGTAGATAAACTAAAAGACCCGTCACCAAATGCACACTTATATGAGAACATATCAAACACATGCAGGCTGAATGACAGTGTGCGTTCACTTACATCAGAGGACACACCTCTGCAAATCACTGTATTTACAATGTAGTAGATGGATATAGTCTGGCAGACGTCTTTAACTCCACAAACATATAATCCGCTTGTATCTGCACATCTGCCACTGTTAGGTAACTCTTTACACCCTCTTCTGATCTGTCTTTTTCACGTTTTTCATGTTGATCTGTATTTTAACTAATCACTATCAAGCCTCATCTTGCTCATGTTTACTTCCAAAAACAAAATTTGCAGTTTTTCCATGCTACACATTCTTGAGGCGATAGGTCAGAATCTCCCATACAGTTATTTAGGAACCTGACCTCCAACTGAGATCATCAAATATTATGTTCTATTCTATATATTCTAGGATGTGAATCTAACGGTTTTGTGATTATGGTAATCTAGGATCGTTGCCATAGTGATTAACAATTGAAAACACAATCTATCTTTTCCATGAATACACAGGCACGTCCTCGTCTGTTGGAATTTGTATTGCTCTGTCTGGGATGTTCCACACTTTGGCAACTTCAGCAAATAAATAGCTTTTTTTATGTAACCTTTCTGGGGAAGGGTCCACTTCAACTACATATGTTTGTATTTTTTTTTAAATACTTTGGGGAAAAAAGACAAATCTAACAGTGAGCTGGGTTACCTCTTCACAGATCTGACCTGTAACTTGCCTCCATGGGAATTTAACAGCTATAAGATCTCCGTGGAGACAAGCAGCACTCCATCAAGTTAGATAGAGTATATTTTAAAATTGATCAAAATAAACTAAAATATACCTAAAATATACCACGATATTGGACATATTTCAGAAAGTGAGTGGTGTATTAAAAGTGAACATGCAGTCTGATAGTGCAAACATCCAGCACAAACCCTTCATTAGTTTGTGTTATTTTCTATCAGCTGCTAACGAGACGCAGTGTCAACAGTATAATTACAAACACTTAACAGCAAATCAGTCTAATCAAGTCCAGAGCCACAGCACAGAACAATGAGCTTACCAGGGAACGCCTTCTGTTGGTACGCACTGGTGTCTTTGACCAGGGGTGGATAATGGTTACGTTTGCTCAGTTAAATTTACTTCAGAAATGTCGGGGCAGATAGTACTTTGAAATGAGCAGTACACATAACTAGGCCTGATACGATAATCACTATACAGACTTATCGTTCAATATAGCTGGAACAATATATTTGATCTGAGCCGTTGTATCAGGAATAAATCACTTCTATGACTCATTACAGATGCAAACTAAGTACTAAAGTGTTTCATTCAGCTGTTTATTTATTGCAGCTCATGATTTTTTTTAACAATATTGCAGATTTATAATAGTTTTTGTGGTTTAAATCTGCTCTTGGGTTGTTGGGTCTGTCATAAATTAGTTTCAGTATTGTCTTTTATCGTCTGTATTTTACTTCAGCGAACAGCGAAGGCCTACGACTATTTGTTTACTTGTCTCCATGGAGATGTTGTATGGGATTAAACTATACAATTTTATTACTCAAAAATAGCTTGAATAGGGTGATAAGATTTTCAAAAGCTGGGACACCCCGAGGTTAGGGTGGTTTGCAATAATAAAATTGTGAAAAGAGCGTTTACTAATGAATATTATTATGCTCTCAATCCATTCATGACTTATTCACACCTCTTTCATGACTCGTGAGGCAGTAACTCAGTATATAATTTAAGAGACTTCTCAGTGTGTGCAACTGAGTGCTTTTTTTGGATAATTTTCAAGCACATATTTATGTATTTCCCCCTGTATAAATAAAGATAAGTAAATTTTGAATAAACAAATAAATTTAGGCAATTGGTCAAACATGCAGACAGCTGAGACATTTCTTATGTAAAACGGGGACAAATCAATGGTTCTGGAGAAATCTGGTGGGACAGGGGACACAGGGCTAGTATGGTTGTCTAGTATCAAGAATACACAGTTCATTAATACTTTACAAAGATGTCAGTCTGGTCATTCTTGAATCTCAGGTGGATTAGTCAAGCGAGGGCACGCATGGTCTGTCCATATCGGGGAAAAAATGATTACAGCGGGCTGAAAAACACTGCAGATATCTGCAGAATCAACAAGTGAAGCACTAAACTCACAGATGACCAATAAGCTCCTTCATTTCACATGTGTCATGTGGACAATATATAAATGTAATGTTGCTTAATTTCTTATAATGGTGTAAAACGTTCTGTTTTCCACGCAGGGTATTATAGACCTGATGCAATCACATTGTTCGACTTCCTGATTCAATCACATTGTTCGATTGTGCTTTAAATTTCTTATCAATAGAATGTTAACTCCGACTGCTCGAGTAATATAAAACACTGGTGCAAGCTCACCTTCTTCAGACTCTATGAGATTGTGACACTCTCAGACTCTGTCAGACTGACTTTGTTGGCCTCTGTTGGACCCTGGTACCATTTTGCCATGTACTGCCTTTAACCCGACTGTATTGCTGTAACCGACAATAAAGTTCTACAGAACGATCCTGTTCTTCATGCAACAGAACAGAAACCGACAGTCACTAAAGAAAAAAACAAAAAACACATATGATTGCACAGTCAAGTTTGAACGGGCTTGAGAGGGCAACGGAGGGCAGGGGGAACAGATGCATATCAAGATGTTTAAAAAATACAGAGGGATATCATTTTGGATTTGTCAGGCAACGAAAAAAACGGGTAAATAAAGACGTCTTATCACCCTAAGCTTGAAAAACATGTAACTAGATCTGACCTGTAACTTGGCCTGGTTGTGTCACCTGCTTGTCTCCACGGAGATAAATACGGTGAAAAATATATTGTGCCTTGACAGTGGATGTGCTGACACTGAACTGCACTGAGACTTTTGTTTGAGTGTTTCTCTGATTGTATTTTACAGCTCAATGTGCTTGAATAGACTCTGTACACAACAGCAGGCTAGCTCGCTCAGTGTGTTTCAAAGTTAATGCTACTTTTATAGAGCTCAACTGTGATCGCTCACCAGCTGAAAAAAATAAAACAAAACTTGGCCCTGACATGAGGTAAAAGAGGTGACTTTATCATGAAGATTAATGAGTGAGGCCCAAAGGTTTGCGGTGCTGTCAACAAAGAAAATGGTGGCTAATTTAAGGAATTTTAATCTGGTGTGTCCAAACTTTTGACTAGTAGATCAAATTCATCAAGCCCATTCAAACCCACTCAGCAAAGATCTCAATTCATTTTCTTCAAGACCTGGTTTTAGTATTGATTATTAACTTGGTATAGGATTTTTTGGCAATCCTACTCACCTCTCCTCTCCTTTTGGCACATCAGGAAGTTACACTGTCGGCAAAATAGCCGTTTGAACCGTAGTGAGTGATGCTCCTGCCTAAAACGGTGTACATATTTCATTCTGGCTGCCTTTCGGTCGGTTGTTTCAGTGATTTCAGACGTCGCTCTCACAGGGAAATACTTTTTAGCCTTCAGACGTGATGGATTCCTGCCTGAATTGCTGCTGATCATGCAAAACAGAGAAGAGGAAAGGAGGGGACGAGGGGACGGTGAGACCATTTTGTACAACGGTTTGTATTTATCACACAGGCTGATGAGCACTCGGTTTAACATAGTGCACTGTGTTGTAGAAAGAATGAGTAAAGGGTGGAGGTTGTATGTAAAAGTGATTAGAGGTCTAGCCTCATAGCAAGACACTTACACGTGTTTCATTTGTGGGACCAAACACCTAAACTCCTCGCCTGGGATGCAGAATACACACTTCAATACTTTACAAAGATGCGAGTCTGGTCACCGGTAAATCTCCCAATTTTCAAATGGGTGTGATTGACAAGTTAGAGACACATATGGTCCATCAGTATCAGGAAGAAAAAAAAAAATCTCACAGGAGAAAAAACATGGCGGATATCTACAGAATCAATGAGTGAAGTACTAAATTTTTTTTATTTTTTATTATAAATGACATGTGACCAATGAGCTCCTTTGTTTCACAAGCATCACTGAAAAAAACAAATCTAATTGGACGATCAAGTTTGACCAGACTTGAGTGTAATTGGGGGCCATTGGAACCAGACTGATATCCCTATGTATAAAAAATACAGAGGGAAATAATTTTGGATTTGCCACGAAATTTAACTCCTCCCACAACCACATTTCAAATAGAGCTGCTAAACTGGGAAGTACCTGGGGGACTAAAAAAGGGAATAACAGGGGAGGAGTGGCGCGGGGTGTGGTTCTACAGTATAAGCACAGTGTGATTGCTCTACACGTCAAACTCCGCCCCTGCGGCCAAATGTTTTTCATAAGAAACACTTGGCTACAATCAAGGCAGTGCTGTGTGATGTCACCAACTACTGGGAATTGCAGAGGCCACTGAAGGCAGCGCACATTTAGATTTAAGAGTTTTTGACCAGAAAGGTACACATGCACCTAGTTTGCGCTAAAGTTGCCAAAAATGACTAGGAGCTGTAGATAATGCTATTAAAACACCATATGCACAGCTGAGTAGCGAAAAATGTGGATTTAGTGTTTTGTTCAACTTTAATCCCATTTGCATTTCTCTGAGCCCCAGAAATAAGAGTTTTGTAATAGAAACTCAGTCCATAAACTCACTACAAACACATGGCTATCTTAGCAGCAGCTACATGACTGCTCACGCCTTACAACAAGAAGGTTTCGGGTTTGATTCTGTGTGGAATTAGCATGTTTCTCCCTGTGTCTGGGTGGGTTTCGTCCAAGGACTCACCAACCATCACCCAAAACATGCAACATAGGAAAAATCCTCCAGGTAAGATAGCCCAGTACAAATATGTTTAAAAGCTAATTAAAAAAAAAATAATAAAAAAATAAATAAAAAACCCTGTCAAATTAATGCATGATATGACCCACTTTTAAGTTCAAAATGTTTGATTTGAATAAAACTGAAGCTTTAACATCTTATGAACAAAGAAATACATAATTGCATAACACTTTACATAACAGGTCCAATGTTATTCCTCACTTAGTTTTTCTATTACCCATCCTAATTATTCACTGTGATGAGTTTATAAGCACTCATGACAACGCACAGAGACAGAGAGTATACAGTCACAGTAAAGCTAAAAACATTAGCATGCAGAAAATAAAATGCTGTATAATTAGATATGGAGAGCACAGAGTAGTCTTATTTTGAGTTTAAAAGCTGCTGGGGCAAAACCATAGACTGTACAAAGAAGTGGTCTAAGTGAGTGTGACGTCACCCATAGCGTTCGGTTCCAGTCAAATGAAGCTTGTCCAGGCTAGCAGTTATAGGGGCAAAGTCCCATATTTGAAGTTTCATAACAACCAAAACGCCACCCCGGAGTGAGGCTGTTGAGGCAATGCTGTCAATCAAACCTGTTGTTAACTCTAGCAAGAAGACGGAGGAAGAAGAAGAAGAAGGTGCCTGGTTTGTCTGTTATCAATGTTCATATCTCGATTTACGGATAAAAAAAAGCAAATAAATACACCAGGATCATGTAGAGAGGGTTAATGTGAACATTTTAAGCCCAAAATAATGAGCCTGACAGCAGCTGTTGCAGAGAGAGGTGCCACGGTTTTACAATACAAGGTGAGCACGCCCACGCTCACTTCCTATCTGGAACGCACCAGTTAGCGGGTTAGCTATGTCCATTTATATATACAATCTATGAGCAAAACAGATTTTACTTACATGAAAAACAACAGTACAGCCCCTTTAAACTTGAACTTTTACCACTGCCGTTCCTTATTATTTACCCTACAGTTGTGGATGTGTGTGGGTGGTCGAATGTGGGAAGCATAATGTACCAACTATTTGTCTAAATGTCAAAACTACCTTAGTATGCCTTTGACAGCTCTGTGTTTCTCATGCATATTTTTGGAAAGTTTCACAAACACAAACATGATGCAATGGTTACAACAGAACTGTGCTCCAGGCAGCGTCTTCAACTGTCCACAGGTGAGGAGTAAGCTGTATCTCTGTGGCGGGTCTTACTAAATATATTCATTCAACTACAGTCTATATATTAAAGTTATAAGTTGCTGAAATATTGCTTTATGTAAGTATTTTTGTTTGTCGTCATCCCGGAAGTAAGACCTGAAAGCAGTACCGTGATTGGCTGCGTTTAGGCGGGCCATCGCGGTTTCACGTGGCTGTCTGAAAAAAATCAAATGCAAAGCAAATTAATGAACAGTTAACTCTGCTCCCATCTCTAAAAATTGTGAAATCCACTTAAAAGCTCATCACAGGGAATAATTACGATGTTTGCGGTGTGTAAGATAAGTTAGGCATGGCGATGTACCACTGCAAACTGTTTATAATGAACTAGTCGTTTTTCACGTTTTAAAACTCTCAGGCACTTAAGTGTAAACTATCAGTTTCAATATGGATGTGGTCATCTCTCCACAGATCTGATGACACCAACTCCTTGTCTCCAGGGAGATGGATGAATATAAAGCAAGGCAAGTTTACCTGTATGGCACAATTGATACATAAAGTAATTCAAAGTGCTTTACAGAATAGGACAGACATTAAAATCACAATTCCAGTCATATGTACAGCTAAACAGAACCGTTTTGAGCCTGGATTTAAACATTGTCAAAGTCGAGGCCTGTCTCACATCTTCAGGAAGACTGTTCCAGGTTTTAGCTGCATAAAACTGAAAGTCCATGTTTAGTCGGACTCCCTGAAGTCCTCCTGAGTCCTGAGCGTGAGATGGTTCATAAGGTACTAACTAACTACCATTCCACAGGGTAGCCCACAAATGCTGAATTCAATCATTTGAGACACATAAAATGTTATAATAATTACTGACATTTCTTTTGTTTATCTGCTGTTTAATTCCCTTAACCAATTATACATGATTGTGTCAAAACTTGTATCATTTTGACTTTTAGACTTATCTTTACAGAGAACATTTTATGATTTTGTCAGTTCATTCTCCACACTGACTGAAACACGGGGTCCTCCTCCTTGGTCAGGATCACCTTGTTCTGAGCTGTGAAAGCGAGAGCATTCAAAAGAACAGCAGACCGTATAGATTTATCACCATCCACCCACTAAAGGCGAGATACAGTCTATAATGTGGCATCACACATTCAGCTCAACATCAGCTGAAACGTGGCCAAACACTGGGAACATTTCCAAAGTACAATCGCTGTCAAATCTATGTAATGTATATCACCATTTTACATAGAAATCCTAAATGATAGACTGCAAAGTGTTGGATTAATGTAGAGAAAATGGTGTCAATAGGTTGGACTCACATTATATTTCTCTAAACTGACAACTTGTTGATAGATTTGAAGGACAGGTGATAATTCCATTAGTTTATTAAAGTGCATATATGGAGCTGTTTTCTTATCTATGTTCAATGCTGTTTCCTTATCACAAACCTACCTGGAGTTGTGTTTTGTTTCATTTACACACGTATTTGCCACATTTAAGCTGATATTTAAGCTCTCAAACAGAAAACACTCTCTTCCACCTTGTGATGTCATGTGGTAATACAAGAAGTGCTCCACTGTGTTTTTAAACTCCATACACCTTCACTAGAATCATTTGGATAATTTCAAGCCCTTAAATTACCAATCTCTACTGAACTAACTAGGTAAAACTAGGTCAAAGCTAGCTGTTAACTTGAAAACTAACACTACATGACATCAAAGGATGAAACAGAGCATTTTCAGCTTTCGAAATGTAGATATTACAATAAAGAGTAACGCAAAAATGTGTTAATGAAATAAAACACAACTCCAGGTATGTTTTTGATGATATAAAAACATTATAACTTAAGCTCACAAGAGTCAATTTTGCGTAAAAATAATAAGACCTTTTAAATAAAGAGATTCTGTCCTGGTTTGTGGTAAATATCTCAGCAATTACTGGACTTTTTCCAAAATGTCACACATGAAATATGCACATTTTTAAAGTCAATTTTCTGTTTTTCTTTTGAATCATGGTATCATGTTCTAAAATGTTAACAAATACAAATATTACAAGTTTTTTCTTCCTTATAATGCAAAATATTTGTTGCATAAACCTGATAGTTTGCATGTGAGTCAGAGACGATATTGGCATTGAGAAATATTAGCATAAAAGAAACTGTTCATAATGTGGGCAAATGTAGCTCAAAATAAAGTTTTAGTGCAAAATTGAGTTTTAGTTCATCACAACTGTTGATAAGACTTACCAACACAAGGGCAGTTATTTTATATCATGCAAATTAGACTTTTTAAAGGTCCTATATTATCCAAAATTGACTCTTGTGAAACTTAAGCCATGTTATAACAATGTTACCTCCTCAAAAACATCCCTGGAGTTGGGTTTTGTTTCATTCACACATGTTTGAGTAACTCTTTTTTATTTTTAGTCTGTCTACATCTCCACATCTCCAAATGCTCTGTTCCACCTTGTGATGTCATGGAGCGGTAGTTTTCAAGTTAATAGCTAATTTTTACCTTTGTTTAGTAGAGATGGACAGTTCCAGAGCTGAAATCATCAAAATCATTCAAGTGAAGGTGTATGGAGTTTGAAAACAGTGGAGCACTTCCTGCATTACCGCATGACATCACAAGGTGGAACACAGTGATTTTCAGTTTGAGAGAAGGACTCCACTTAAAAATAAGCAGGGTTTGTGTGTTAAACATTTGTGAATGATACAAAACACAATTCCAGGTATGTTTGTGATGAGGAATCAACATTATACCATAGAAACAGTGTAATGTGGGTCCTTTAAAGCTCATAACCAAGTCAGTTTTAAAGGTCATTTCACAGCTCTCTTTGCCACCACTACAGCCTTCAGAGCACGTGTAGAAGCGAGGTGGGACAAACCCAGAGGTAATCCACAGAGGGAGTAGTTGGATAAACTGTACCCCCACACTCGGAGAGCCAGGATCGGGACAAAGCTCCCTGAGTGACGATGCAGATTAACAGCAGCCTTCTCATCACACTGGGCCTTACAGAATGCGTTAGGGGGCACAGACACACAGGAGGCAGTAAGGCAAGCGTAAGAAGTCCTTAATACTTTGTAGTGACCATCATTGGGGGGGTGGGGGTTCTATATGTACGTCTATGGCAAAATGTTTTGCATTTGCCATGTTGTCAGGATACACACATAAACAAATGTTTGGGCTGGCAACTTTTCACAAAAGATTGGAGTGAGATTTGAGCGGGTTCCAATCATTGTTAGGCATATACCTTTACTGTCAGCGGAAGTACAGACATTTTCCACTGGGGACGCTTATAATTTGACACCAGGTTCTACAAGTTTTTAGCAGCAGTCTACAATCTGATGTTTATAAAAAAAAATAAATAAATAAATAAAAATAGGGGCATCTGGGGAGATTTTTTTTTTATTAAAATAGACAGTATTGTGGTGCACATAGTGGTCTATGGGCATATACTAGTGTATGTGTCTTATACTTGTTCTGATAAGGTCAAAGATCATTCTAAAGCTTTTCTTTTTTCTAGCTGACTATCTAGTTTCTACACGACTTTTAGAACCAATTAGTGTCTGTTTTTCAACACTGTGGACAAATCTAAACTAAAAGAATAGTGAGTAGTTAAAGTAATAATATACCACTGAACCCATTTAATTTTTGTATACCAAAGCCAGATTGACATTTGACTGATAGCAATTATGAAAAGGCGGAGACAGAGAGGCGGACTTCAGGCTGATTGCTGTTTCTCTGTTGGAACAGACTGACCAAAGAAATCAAGCATTTGTTAAAAAAGCACAGGGATGTTTTTGGTCCACAAATGCAGAAAGCACTTCCCTCTGCACATTTTAAAAAACAAAACACTCACACAATCTTTATTTTTCCATATCCATCTGTGTCGCCATATTTGTTTCGGTTTGTTTGGGCTCTTCATTTTTGTCTTCTTCCAAACCGTAGTCCTGCCCTGGGAATAGTCTGATCATCCAGTAGGCCCAAACATTAACACAGCAGCAGTACGAAATGGATCCTGTGAGAATACATCGTGTGCATGGTACGCTTAAAAGTGCACTGTGTAACTTTTCTGGTGGAGGGTATGCAACCCACTCATTTCAAGAATATCTTATTGCTTTGTCTAGAATGTTCCACAGTATGTTATTAATCTTAATTATCTCCATGGAGACTAGCATGTGTCACTACCAGGTCATATTGTTTTATTTGCATTCAATGACGGTGTAAGATTTAGGATGGAATTTTGGATTTCATTCAAATTCAGCAGTTTTAAAAATGCCTGATCATCAGAGGGAGCACTTGCATAGAAAACAGCATCATCTGCATATAAATGCATGTGGCTTTCTCTTAAATTAACCAATGGAATAAAAATTTTTTAAAAAATTTAAAAAGCGGGCCCAAAATTGAGCCTTGAAGCACTCCTTTTACTCAAAGTTTGACCATCAGCTACTACTGCTGGTTCTGTTTGAAGGATGATTTTCGATCCAATAGCATGTAGCACTGTCAATTCCAACAATATGCTTCAGATGCTTCAAGAGGACTCCGTGATCCACTAAATCAAAGCCTTATTTAGATCTGTGGAGAAGCCAGCCCATTAGATCTGTGGAGAAGCCAGCCCATTCACACGGCTATATGTTTTAAACACTCTGTAACTGGATAAACAAAAGATAAATCAGCTATTATCCTACTGTGAAGATGTCTGTGTAATTCCTATTCCAGGTCTGATCCATATTAAAAGCCAAAAGTTTTGACTTTTACTATGTCCAACTGTGAAATACACCAAGCAATGCAGTATTATTATTTCCCTGTGGGAAAATGTGTCCCATCCCTCAGCGCTGCTGGGAAAACCTGTCAGGAGAGAGGAGCCATCTCTGTGATCTCGTTGCTAGGCTTGGTCAGAACTACCTTAGCTGGAGGAATTGACCATGGATCTATAATAAGCACTGGATAAGACACTCCCCCTCCGTCCCTATGTGAGACAACTAGTGGCCACTCCATAGGTACTGCAGCTTCAGAGAGCTTTGGCCCAGAAAGAAATCCCTCATAGACCACAGTGCCATTTTAGGGAATTCAAACTGCCCATGTTCGGCTGACAGGACATCCACCGCTTCCACAAAGGTCAGGTTTTATAGGGATTCTTCTGTATTGTCACAGCATGAACTTCTCAGAACTTTTAAATCCTCAAAGCACCTAAAATTTTGCTTTGTTAAATTTAGCCTAGCCCCGCACTGAGCCCATGCTGGCTCCGCTCTAGCAACTATCACCCTGATAAGTCAGAAGTGATCATGCGGTGCAGCGCTAGGCCAGGAAGTAATACAGAAGAAGAAACATTGTTTGGAATTTCGCACCAATGAGCTCGGACCATTGAAAGCAACACAATACCATCTTTGATTCATCTTCCAGTTCTCGTTATACTTCCATAAATCTGTTTTGGGAGACATACAGATTGCTGATTACCCACCTAAAAGTTAGTGCACATTTTAAAGCTATATGCTAAGAAGTTCAGTTGTCCAGATAAAGTTGACTTTTCAAAGATATAAGAACTCGCCATATTTGATGCGATGAAGTGAAATTGTTCAACATGTCAGTCAGAAACAGTGGGGGAGCAGAGACAGGGCAAACACTGTGATTGGACAGAGGAGACACAGCGATGGGGGTCTAAGTGGAGACAGATGGCCGTTCCATTGGACTGACAACACATAAATAAATATATATACAGGAAGTAGGTCACCAAATGTTCCTTCAGTGGAGCATACCTGGTCAGCAATTATGAAAATGAAATGTAAGGCCCAGGACAAACTATAGAAAATAGAGTTTGTGAATTTTGAGGCTTATTTAGATTCCAAACAGAGCAGAACCCATGACCCTTAGAAAGAATTATTATAGTACAAAATTTGCAGCTATCCACTGTGCCGACTTTTAAGGTGACGTCAGCTCCCCCTGGGCTCCACAGTTTTCTAACACAGAAGTCAGTGGACTTGTTTCTCTTATTAATCCACATGTTTTAGATGAATATTGCGATTTAAAATGTGCAAATTACACAGACAAGCACAATAGGACTTCTTTAGGGGACAATTGGCTCACATTGGCCTCCACAATTACCAACCCAGAAGTCAGTTGACTTGTTTCTTATATTAAGATGTTTTTGATCAATACTGGAATTTAAAATGTAAAAAAAAATACTACATAATAATCCACAGCTGTCATAGATTATAACTATATAGCAGACACTTTTTTATTTCTGTCCAGACAACCAGGTGACACCATCAGGTCGTAAGTTAAGATGCAATTAAATAAACAGTACAACAGGTACAATTTGGTAGGTTGCAGATGACATCACAACATTGTATAAATGACCAAAATGATTCAATACATATGGGGAACAGATAAAATGAATAATGTGCTCTAGTCACTAATACAAATGATCAGCTTAAACAGTTTTGCATTTACTTTCTGGATATTTCTTCGTAGTACAGTGTAATAAATTGCTGGGTTTCAGATGACATCACAACATTATATAGCCCAATAATATTTAATACAGACGAGGGGCAGATAAAGTTAATACTATTAAAACACAGATTTCTGGTGTAAAAGTGATTTACTGTCTCTAGTCACTAATGAAAAAGATCAGGTTTAACATTTGAGCATTTACCTTTTGAATATTTCATGGCAAAGTACAATGTTATCAGCAGGAAAACCTGGATTTTGCCCTCCATCTGGGAGCATGACATCATCATCATCCTAGAATCTGAAAAGCACTAAAAGGCAAAGAATTAAAATCTCCATGGAGACGAACAAGTGGCAGACCCTTCACTAGAGAAACTGCATAGTCTACCATTAAGTTTAACTACATTTCATAACAGTGTCATCCATTGCAGCTCGCCCTCTCCATTGTCACTGTCTGAATAACCTTCACGGTCTAAGGACTGCTCCGGGCTTTGACTCGTGGTGCAGTCTAGTCCTGATTAAGACACAAGAGACATGATATAATGCCCACACGTCTCTATGGAGGGCAGACATCCACCCACTGCCTGTGAACCAGGGCTAAAAATGATTATCACAAAATCTGAGCAGCAAAATAAAAATAACATGTCTCTATGGTAGATTCTGGGTATACTTTGAGGTGAGGATAATGCATTTTCTGTGTTTTTTTTCTCATTTAAAGGCACTGTACCCGATTTTTACCATCTTTAAAACGTGAAAAACAAAACTAGTTTATTTTAAAGATGATATATTCTGCTTCACTGTCTCCTATATGTTATAATCTATGACACCCATGGATCATTATGTCATACTTTGGACATTTTAAATCCCAATATTGATCTAAAACAACTTCATAAAAGAAACAGGTCCGCTGAATTGTGTGTTGGAAAATTACGAGGCTCAGTGGAAGCTAACATTGCCTTAAATCATCAAAACAAAATGCTGATATCTTAAATATTCACCACGATGAGTTCATGAGCACATTTGAGAGGTTAGACAGCTAGCATGCTAATGGTGCACTTCCTGATTCTTAGAGGATAAAACGCTTAATGGTAATGAATTTGATGTCAGACAGCACACAGGAGTCTCATTTCTAACTTAAGTACTGCCAAGTGCTGTCACAATCCTAATTATTAAATTGCGATACTAAGGAATAGACTTGGTACTGACAGCACGATGATCATTACACTGATCACTAAAACAACATTTTCTAATAATAGTTTTTCTGAGCATTTAGAACTACCTTTTTTTTTTATATGTGAGGCTGACCATATGGACTTACAATCTGTGAACAAATCCCTCAGTTGTCCAGGTAGGTTCCATAGTGCTCCATCGTTTATACAGGGTGGCCCAAAAATCCCTGACAGTTGAAAAAAATTAATAACTCTTTTGTTTCTACATACTTTTATTTTATTTTTTCAGAGCATTTAGAACTACCCTTCCGACATTAATATGAGCAAATATAGCACCAAGGAACGAGGAACAAGACCCCTCATTGTACAGTGGTACTTTGAGTCACGTGGGTCAAATTCAGAAACCCAGCGGTGCTACCGTTGACATTTTAATACCAGAGATATCCCAAGCGTAAATGCCATTAAAGGAATAATAAGTGGTTTTCAAAGACAGGGGGCAGTATGTGATCTCCCAAGATCTTACTAGTCCTGATTTCTTCCTGTGGATCTATCTTAAAGAAAAGGTGTTTGCTAATAAACCTCAGAGAATAAACAACTTCAAATGCAATATCAAGGATCAAATAAGAGCCATAAGCCCGGAAATACTTTTAAATGTTATGCAAAGTGTGTTGGATGGGGCTATTCAGTGCCAAACCCAAAATGGTGGACACTTAAAAAACATTATTAAAAAAAAAAAAAAAAAATTTGTACTTTCCCTGTTTAAACAATTAATTTAACTGTATATATTGTTAAAAATCTCAGAAGTATGGTGAGTATATATCTTAAGAATTAAAGTGTCAGTGACTTTTGGGCCACCCTGTACTAGTCTATGTGGTCTTTTTGAGTATCTATACCTGTTCAAATCAATATCTAGTTAATTAGTATCTTGATTGTCAATACTTTAGACAACCTAAGAGCTGCGTATTCAATATATGTGTACTGGGCGTGTGTACATATTATACTACTCTTAGCTACAGTAATAATGAAAATGTAGTTTTTTTTTGCTAAAAGCATGTATTGTTGGGGGAAAAAATGAAGAAAAAACATGTCCACAACCCATTTTCTCCTCCTCAGCAACATGGTTTAAATTATTCTTTAGTCAACAAGGAAAAGGTTTTTAAAATAATTTCTTCCAGGAACAAAATTGGGCGTGACACTCAAGATGGCTAACGGGAAAGTGGCTCTTCTTTTGTTACTGTAAAGTGTTAAAGATACACCACAACACAAAAGCAAGAAGCAACTTTCAGAAATTGGAGGGAAATTATGAGCATAGATGAGACATTCGGACGAGAACATGATCACAAAGAAGAAAAGAATACGGGAGTTGAGTAAGACATTAAGAAAAATGAAAATAAAACTGCAAAAAGAACTGCTTCTAGTGTCGAAAATCAGCTACTAAAGAGACAACAAGCAAGATTGAAACTAGATACTCATTTGAGCAAGTATTGACACTGCAAAAACCTCACATTCACAGGACAAAATTTGAAGCTTTTTAGTGTAATTTTGAGCTTTTTCATAACTAGTGTAAGATAACAAAGTACTGTTATTTTGTGTATGAAAACTGCATTATATTAGTAAAAAAAGAGCATAGTTTGTCTTCAATATGGAGTATTGTATCCTTATGGTTAGCAGTACAAGCCCATGCCTCTTGTACAATGCTCAGATCACAAACCTGCTTAACCCTGCACGGCCATTTTTACAATTTCTACAATTTAGGGTCGTCTAACGTATGTCAAATCTGTATTGAAACTAGATACTCCTTTGAATAAGTGTCAATATTAAAAGTCACATTCACAGGACAGAAATGAACCTTTCCTGAATAGCTTTAGAATGATCTTGAGCTGTATCAGAACAAGTATAAGACACATAGACTGGTATACACCCATGGACTACTATGAAGATATGAGGCCGCATGATAAGAAATGCTATGATTTAATGTTGAAAATCACAATCTGAAGAGTGTTTTTTTTTTTTTTTCAGTTCAGTTCAGTTTATTTGAGCTGTTTATGGAGAAAAGTCAAACAGTTCCATAGAAATCTGATGATATTACACAATTCTCAAAAGGAGTAAGCAGAAGCAAAAGTACTTCTTATGAGAGCCTACCCCCCTTTCCACATTTATATTTACAGCTGATAACTATAGACATGGGTTTTTTGGGGTATTTTTTTTATCATAATCGTAGTATTGGAACCGGTATTGAGTATTGAGTCTACACTACTACAACTTCACAAACCTGATGCGAGTAGTTTAGTTTCATTAGCGGGATGCACGCCGTTTGTGATGTGATAGCGCTCTGCACAGGGAGCAAGGGGGGGGGGGCCCAGCAGTAGTGAGCAGTGAAAACTAAGCGACCTTTTAAGTCCCTTGTTGCATTGTGGTTCATCATTCTGTATTCTTTGTTCGAATCCCCATTAGCTTACACCAAGTGCGTGCTAGTCTTCCTGGGGTCCATAAAATGATGATGTGACTACTGCTGTAAGGACCACTTCACACCATTATGTGCAGAAAAAAAAAAAAAAAAAAACTTCTGTGGAGAGCACAATTCTGCCGACTGAGGCCAATGTTCCACAGAACGCTACAGGAGCTCTCCCCACGGCCATTGTCCCTCTGAATGATCCCCGACTATTTTGCACATTTCAGTGAAAATGTTACACTTTTATTTTATATGTTGCAGCAGCACTTTTATTCTAGCTTTTATAGGGATGAAGTTTTTGTTGTGTTTTGGATATTTACTGGGGCTGCAGCAACTGGGTAATTTCCCCTTAGGGATGAAGTTTGAAAGCTCACTCATGGCTAATCAGCTATGCGGTAAATAATGACCACAAGACCTATAATTATATTAAAAATCTTTATAAACCTCTAAGTTATTCAAACATTTTGCCCAGTCTTCTTCTTTTTGGATTTTTAAAGTAACATGTATAAGATGAGTAAAGAGAACTAAGTCTAACTAAGAGTGCCTCGGATCTCTTCTTTTCTAGTATCATGAGTATTTGTCCAAACAAATTTATATATATAACCTTTTTTTTTTTTTTTTTTTTTTTTTTTTTTTTTTTAAATTCCCATTTTATGTTGAATCATTTTAATTAATATAAAAATGATGTAGAAGCTGGGACTTGAGAATGGACTTGGACTTGTGGTCAGAGACTTGAAACTTGAACTCAGACTTGCAGCAAAGACATCAGCCCACTGTATCTAAACCAGGACTAAAGCTAGACTGAACCAGGGCTAAACCAGGACTGAATGAGGGCTAAACCAGGACTGAACCCGGCCTAAATCAGGACTGAACGAGGGCTAAACCAGGACTGAACGAGGGCTAAACCAGGACTGAACGAGGGCTAAACCAGGACTGAACGAGGGCTAAACCAGGACTGAACCTGGCCTAAACCAGGACTGAACCAGGACTGAACCTGGCCTGAACCAGGCCTAAACCAGGACTAAACGAGAGACATGATGTAATGTTTTAGGTACCATATGAAGACATCCTCCCACTGTCACATAAATATAATCACAGCTGACATCGTGGCCCATATGCGCCCACTCAACAGATTAGGTACATGATGACTTCTTTCTTTGTATTTCACAGAGTCTCATCAGTGCAGGCTTTAAGACTAGGGGAAGTGTTTTGGGGAGTGAAAAACTGGATGGCATGGCATTGAGCTAATCTATCTCCATGGACACAAGCGACACCGCCATGTCTGATCTGTGGACAGGCAGGCCCACTCACAGTGAGAATGTATGTTTTTCCAGCTATTTTTTAAGCAAAACACCTAATTTAACATATGGAAATTCATGATTCAGGAGGTAGAGGACACTCCACCAGAAACATTTTATAGTGATAAGATATAAGATATAGATTTTAAACCCTAAATATGAGGTAGACAAGCTTTTACTGATCACTGTTTGTTTTTTTTTTTTTTTTTTTTTTTTTTTTTTCTTAATTACGAAAATGTTTGACACAATGGCCAGGTTGTTAATGTTTTAATTTAGTGTTTTGGTTCTTAAGATTTTGATCTAATTAGAAACTAGAATAATAGTACCATAGATGTAAACGGACCATAGTTAATCATAATTAATCAGGCTTTCATTTGGGGGTTGGGGTTTCAATGCTAAAATCCAGTTGGTTTCACCCTAAAATAACTCACTATCTAAACCCCAGTATGCAGCCAATCATTAATGAGTGTTAATGCAGCCTCTGCAGCTCAGTGAGTGAATTCTGGAGGTTCTGAGCTTTACATGATTTTTCATCGTGCCTTGATAGTTTTGGTCTACGGCAATATATTCATTTTCCAGTCCACAGTAAAAGACATATTTTGGACTTGGTTTGCTGCTCTGGTGTCACCTCTTTGGACTGCACTTCACATACAATGCTATTCACTGACCATTTGTTAATCACCTTCAATGTTAACCTTTCACTCTCCAAAGTCACCCTCCCCCGTTGCATTTCATGCCGTAACATCAAGGACCAAGCAACAGGACGACAACTAGAATGACTTTACAATAAAACTGGACTCAATATTCACAAAGAAATGTACAACAACCATACTATATTACACAAGGACACTCTTTCTTCTGCCAACTCTAACTACTACTCTGGTCTAATTCAGTCAAACCAACATAACTCCAGGACTCTCTTCTCCCTTCTCAACAGCATCACTAAACCCCCTGACTCACTCCTCTACCACCTGCAATCCACTGACTTCTCTAATTCGCTTATGTCATACTTCACATCTAAGATCACCAACATCCACCAACATCTTACATCATGTGGAGCTGCAGTTTCTGGAGTCGACATCTGCGCCCCCCCATCATACCCAGGCACCACATTTTCCAGCTTTACCCTCCTCTCTGTCATAGACATTACAGAACTCATTCAAACCCTCCACTTGTCCCCTTGACCCTCTCCCTTCAGCCCTTGTCAAAACCTGCCTCCCTGTACTAGCTCCCCTCATCACCAACATTATTCATTCCTCTCTCACCTCTGGAACAGTTCCCTCATCACTCAAAACCGCCACAGTCACTCCAATTCTTAAAAAAAAACCCTGGTTTAGACCCCAATGATTTCAACAACCTCGGTCCCATTTCAAACGTACCTTTCATCTCCAAAATCCTTGAATAACGACCTCCTCAAGGCAGCTGATACTGGTTTACTCTCCATCCTCATCCTTCTCGATCTAACCACAGCCTGCGACACCATTTCCCACAGCCTTCTCTTCCATAGACTATCCTCTATTGGTATCACTGACATCCCACTCACTTGGTTCACCTCATACCTCACCAACAGTACCTTACCTCAGGTAAAAAGTCTGGGTTCCTTCTATCTGCTGGGGTCCCCCAGGGTACACTTTCCTTTCCCTCATACATTATCATCTATGTCCTCCCTCGGTCTGCATCTTCCACTTACGCAACATCTCTCGTCATTGCCCCTCCCTCACTCTCACACCACTGCCATTCCAGGCCCTCGTTGTAATTCCCGCATTGATTACTGTCTCGTTTGCTTCTCTTTGGTCTCCCCAATAAATCCCTCCAGCCACTCTAGCCACATCCTTCAGAACTCTGCGCATTGGTTACTAACACGGACCCCCACTAGTCTCCCCAATCACCCCCCTCCTAGACAACTGCAGCTGGCTCAGAACTCCACCAGCCCGGGTCATAACAACTCCACTGGCCCCCATAAAACAGAGAATTAACTTCAAAATACTAATTACCACCTTCAAAGCTATACACAACCTAGCCCCTTCTTACATATCTGACCTCCTCCACACTGCTGCTCCTGCCCGCACTCTCCGCTCCTCCTCCTCTCTCCAGCTCATTGTACCCTCTGCCCGACTTGTGACCATGGGGAACAGGACTTTCAGTCGCTCTGCCCCCCAGCTTTGGAATTCTCTCCCTCCTGATCTCCGCGACTTAGACTCTCTTCCACTCTTCAAATCCAGACTCAAGGCTCACCTGTTCAGACTGTCTTACCTTTCATAACCAATCACACATCTTTTATCAGTCAGTTTTTTGTCATGTTTTATTATATTTATATGTATATGTAATTTTATCTTGTTCAGTGTCCTTGGGTGTTTTGAAAAGCGCTTATAAATAAAATGCATTATTATTATTACATGAGGTCTGTCTATATATTGAGAAAGAGCGACACTTGTATGTGCCCTCTATTTGCGGGTTAAGGTACTGGCAACACGGGCTCAGTTGTGATTGTATACCTTTTTCAAAACTGTAGGAGTGCAGGCTACATACAGGTCCTTTAAATTGAGATGTACTGTAAAAGAATTAGATAGTAAAACAGATGCGCCTGCTTCTCTATCAGGGTGCCCATCTACATATTTATGCACAGTTTGTCCATCCCACCCACTATCTCAGTAAACAGTCATTAAAGGGCTCTGTGGTCGCATTGGCACCTGCTGCAAATCCAATCTCGGTGTGATTTAGCCTGACCGTGCTGTGCCCAAGCTCCAGACCTCCCCATTCACAGGCAACCACCTGAAAATATGTTCAGAACAGTATTTAGTATTCATAACAGGGTGAAAGCACATGGACTAACTCAAAGCAGGACTAAACCTAGGAGGAAATTAGGACTAAACCAGGTCTAAACTAGAAGGAAATGTGGATTAAACTAGGACTAAACCAGGGGTAAAGCAGAGTAAAACCAGGGAAAACCAAGGGCTATATCAGGACTAAACCAGGGTTAAACCAGGACAAGACAGTTGATACAAGCGGTCAGAATTAGTTTCCTCCGCATAGTTGCTGGGAGGGACTATGTCTCTCGACTGGCTGAAGAATGCCTTGGGAACCCCTGGAAGAGCTGGAGGAAGTGTGCAAGGAAAATAAAGTCTGAGCACCTTTGCTAGGTCTAAACCAAGTCAAAACAGGGATGAAACCCAGTCTAAACCAGAGCTAAACCAGGACTAAGCCTGAAAGCCAGGGTAAACCAGAACTAAGCCATGGTTAAAGGTGCACAATGTAACTTTTTTGGTCTGCCTTTAATGTTCTGCAGTATGCCATTAACATATCTATTTTGCATTTATTCTATTACAGGGGTGTTTTTTTTTGCTCAAAAATAGCAAAAGAAAAATTAAATTCTGTCAGCTGGTCAGAGTGAAGACGTTTCGCCACTCATCCAACCGACTTCTTCAGTTCTGATCAGATTGCAGGTGGACACTGCCTTATATCTCTCTGATGGGAGGAGCTAAATACACTAAAACTAACTAAAACTGTTCTATTCAACTATGCTAAGTGTAAATTTTAAAACAACCCTGTAAAGTGCATTGCAAGTGTAAGACATTATTATTATTTAATGCTATACTGTGGAATATTTCAAACAAGCCAATAACATCTCTTTGGAGACAAGCAGGTGGTAAACCCCCCACAAGAAAAGATACATAGTGGAACCTTTAAACCTAAAGTGAAAGAAAGTTCCAGATCAGTATTCATGAACAGAATGACACATTCTCTCTGCTTGGATGGACATAATCACAAACTCTACATCACGTCCCCTGTTTGTGCCTCTGACGGAGAACAGTTGTCCTCCGCTGCCCCCTGTGTGCCTGGAGGGGTCTGTTGTCTCGATGCATATGCCATTTAAATCTCAACAGAACTTCACAGTGAATAAGAGGTCAAGTTTTATTTAAAACTTTGCAAAACTCTATAAAGTGACTTCTTCTTGTTGGCTTACCTGATGCAAGTGTCAAATATGGACCTTGTTTTTATAGTATACCAAGAAAAGTGAGAAATGTGTATAAAACTAGTATTCAGGTAAGGCTGGACATCAAAACACAGTTCTAAATACACACCAACCAAAAAGGTCCAGTAAGTTCTGCGACGAAAAACATGTGGTCACGAGGGTGTGCTCTGCATAAAGGAATAACACAAACAGCACAGGGGTTAAGTTTTATAAATAAAACCAAAAATACTTCATAAATCACAGGCTCTCATAGTGGGAGTGCACCTATGTTCCCACAGCTCTATGTTCCCACAGCCCTGTTTTCTGAACCATAATCAAAACCAGGGTCTAATCTTAACCAAAACCAGCAAAATACTGATTATTTACCATAACAAAATTATGAAAAAAAAATTAAAAAAAAAACAATTAACCATTTAGAAATGTTTCTGCACCTGTAACACGCTAGGGGAAATAATACAATTATATTTGTGTAAAAATTGGCACTTTGCAATAACGTCACCATGACATCAGATGGCAATGCCCTGCAGATGATGTAACATAAACAGGAAGTGAGCGAGGAGTTTTAGTTTGACTGTAGGAACTCGTGACTGGAAGATGGATTCTTGCTGAAAGTTGTTTGGCAGACAAAACTGTGGACATGGATGGTTTAACGGCAGAGAACATGCTAACACCGCACAAAAGGCCCCACACAGCCAGGGGAGTTGGACCTGAGAGATTCTTTCTATATGGGCAAGAGTATAGCCATTTACCCTTTGTGCCATAGTGTCTAAACGTTTATTTTATTTACCCCCTCCCCCCCAAGGACTCTATTTTATGTTTTACAGTTAGACTTACTGACCCAACAAATCTCGACAATGCACTTCTGCTGTCTCTAACCGCTCTTCTCTATCTACCCACTCTCTCCTACTCTGCCTGCTTCATGTATATTTATTGCCCCTATATTTTCTGTACTGCCAGGTGCATTCAGGGCATCTCTCCACCATTGTCCCTCTCTCTCAGTCCAGTAGCATGGTTCAGCTTTGGTCATCATGTCTGCAAATGGAAAAGGATTACCGCTGGACCCCGAGAAACAAACAAATGTGAAGAGAGGAGGCAGAGGGGCGATAAATCATACTGAAACTGTAGAGTCGGGATTTCTGCGGCTCGGCTACGGCGGAACGGGCAGAAAATGCTAGCGAGGTATGTCCCACCAGGAGGAGCTGTGGAGATTAGAGAGCAATAAAGCAGAAAGGACAAAGAAGAGGAGGAGGGGGCAGACGGAATGTGCACTGTGAATGTAAGGGGTGAACTAGGACTAAATCAGAGCTAAACCAGAGCTACATCAGGGCTGAACCAGGGCTGTACCAGGTCTAAAGCAGGGCTAAAGCAAGAATAACCCAAAGCTATACAGGGACTGAATAAGGGGTAAATTAAACCAGGCCAAACAAGAGGGACATTCCTATAGATACTTATGTCGCAAAAAAGTTATTTCTGATAACAATGCAATTACCTGTACTTGCTCTGATGATCTGCATCTTTAAACCGCCATCGCATAACATTTTTATACAAAAAATAGACTAAAATGAAACCATGTGGGGTTCCCATGCATCCTGGAAATTCTGGAAACCTAAAAAATAATTTACCAGTTTTCCAGACATGGAAAATGCATGAAAAATGAGAAATAAAGTATATACCAAATGCCCTGGAAAATATATATTTTGTCCAAAATATATCAATATACCACTATAGTACTGATATCCAATACTAATATTGGATATCAAATTAATATAGATTTACTCTCGCCTATAAGAGCAGTAGCATTTTTAAAAAACCCTCTCTAAAATCCTCTCTAAAAATGCAGGAAAATAAACCTATTTTGTACATTTCAAGGGAGAGTTACCCCAAAGCCCCATGTCTCCTGACTCACAAGTACCATTCCAAGTTGGTATGATTGAGTTTATATGTGTTCTCCATCTAATTTCAGTTTCAGGAAATATTTTTGGGTCAATTACATAACAAATTATAGTGTGTTTGTCTTGAAGCATAGCCTTAGGCTTAGACTACGTCTTTATTACAAAAACTGTATAAGCCGGGGGTAATCTGTTTGTAGATGCTCTGATTGTGTAACTCAGTATGTCCTGTAATAGTTCTGGAAAATAATTGCAAGCAAAGTGCAACCCTGGCATGTTTTTGTTGCACTGAAAACCTTGCGTCCTGACTGTGAGTGGACTTGTATTTCCACAAACCTGACTCTGGTCTGGTCTGGAGGAGGGCCTCTGCCGTCATGTTTCCATGGAAACACAGTATGGCATCCATCTTATAACTTATAGCTGGACAGGTGCACCTTCGTAAAGTTATGATGGCTCTAATTTCATTTTTTAATACAATCTGGTGACAAAGACCACACACAGTTGCAGGAAAAAGTATGTGAACCCTTAGGGATTATGTGGAGTTTTGCATGTATTGGTCATAAAATGTGCTCTGAACTTTATCTAAGTCACAACAAATAGAAAAACACAGTCTGCTTAAAATAATACTACACACACATTACATGTTTTTTATGTATTTATTGAAGATAACATGTAAACATTCACAGTGCAGGGTTGGAAAAGTATGTGAACCTTTGGACTTAATAACTGGTTGACCCTCCTTTGGCAGCAATAACCTCAGCAGATCAGACGTTCACAACGATCTGGTGTAACTTTGGACCACTCCTCTTCACAAAACTGTTTCAATGTAGCAATATTCTTGGGCTGTCTGGTGTGAATCGCTCTCTTAACGTCATGCCACAGCATTTCAATCGGGTTGAGGTCAGATCTCTGACTGGGCCACTCCAGAAGGTGTATTTTGTTCTGTTGAAGCCGTTCTTTTGTGGAGTTACTTGTTTGCTTTGGGTCATTGTCCTGTTGCATCACCCATCCTCTGAGCAGCTTCAGTTGCCGGACAGATGGTCTTAAGTTTTCCTGCAAAATGTCTTGATAAACTCTGGAATTCATTTTTCCATCAATGACAACAATCTGTCCAGGCCCTGAAGCAGCAAAGCCCCAAACCATGAGGCTCCCTCCGCCATGTTTCACAGTAGAGATGAGGTTTTGATGTTGGTGCTGTTCCTTTTTTCCTCCACACATAGTGTTGTGTGTGTTTTTTCCAGTAAACTCAATTTTGGTTTCATCTGTCCACAGAATATTTTGCCAGTAGTGCTGTGGAACGTCCAGGTGTCTTTTGCAAACTTCAAACGTGCTGCAATATTTTTTTTTGGACAGCAATGACTTCCTCCGTGGTCTCCTCCCATGTACTCCATTCTTGTTTAATGTTTTCCTTATTATAATATGTCAACAAAATGTGAGCAGGTGCCAGAGATTTCTGTAAGTCTTTCACTGACACTCTAGGGTTCTTCTTTACCTCATTAAGCATTCTGCGCTGTGCTCTTGCAGTCATCTTTACAGGACAACCAGGCCTAGTGAGAGTAGCATCAGTGCTGAACTTTCTCCATTTGTGGACAGTCTGTCTTACTGTGGACACACGAACATCAAGGCTTTTGGAGATACTTTTGTGACCCTTTCCAGCTTCATGCAAGTCAACAATTCTTGATCGTGTGTCTTCTGAGAGCTCTGTTCTGCGAGGCATGGCTCACATCAGGCAGTGCTTCATGAAACCTGTAAAACCAAAACTGGTGTGTGTTTTTAAAGGACAGCACAGCTTTCAGCAACACATCCAATATCATCACACTGATTGGACTCAAGATTGGCTCACTCCCGGCTCCAATTGGCTCTTGGAGAAGTCATTAGGTTAGGGGTTCACGTACTTTTTCCACCTTGCACTGTGAATGTTCACATGTTATGTTAGTTTTTTAGTTTTTTGTGACTCAGATGAAGTTTAGAGCACATTTTTTGACCAATTCATGCAAAACTCCACATAGTCCCAAAGGGTTCACATACTTTTTCCTGCAACTGTATATTTAAAGGGACACTATGTGAAGTCTCAATTCCATGGTCGTGGTTCACTTGGGGCCAGCTTGGTACAGGTCAGCTTGATGGGTTGTGTCTCCATGCTCCAGACCTCAGAAATCTTACATCATAGAGGACAAAAAATGTGCAGTGGCTTTATGCTGACCTGTAACTTGACCTGGTGACATTGAATGTTTAATAAGCCACACAGTATAACCTACTAAGCAAGTAGTGTAATTTTCAGCTGAAAAGTTACACAGTGTGCTTTTAACTGGAAAAACAAAACAAACAAAACATTGTATATTGAGACAGATTTCACAAAGTGCTACCTGTATACACAGAAAATGACCGAATATTGTCAAAATTAAGTGTTGAATAGTTTTCCTCACAAAAGCAACACGTGCTTCAATATCAGACGGTTTATTTGTGCCATGATAGTTATTTGGCCTTGCTTTATAAAGTTAAAAGGACTCTTGATTGAATCCATCAGGCCTGAATAGACACACGAGCGCAGGAATAGGCTGTTGTTTTGGCGTTAACTCAATGGCATGGTTTTAGATTAGATTGGCTTGTGCGCGGATGTTTCTCATATCTGCTCTATTGTTCCACTCCCAGCAAATATGAACTGTGCGGCTTCAATAAATGTAAGTTACAGAAAGAAACCACGCAATTTACTTTGGACCAAATGAAAACTCATCTTCAACTTTATAATATAAGATGTGTTCGAGTTTGTCCAACTTTTTTTTTTTTTTTTTTTTTTTTTCAATAAAGTAGAGTAATAAACCTGACTGGAACCTCCAAATGACCAAAAATAGATATACATGATCTATTCTATTCAAAATTCTGTGAGCATATATTGAAGAAGACCTATTGTGCTTGGTTCGCTATATAGCTGTGTTGTCCATGGATCATTATGTTTTAATTTGCACATTTAAAATCACAATATTCATCTAAAATGGCTTAATAAAAGAAACGCAGAGTGACTTTGACGTTGGAAATCCGGGGTGCCCAGTGGGAACTGACATTGTCATAAACGTCATCACAACAAAGAGTCGGCACGTCCAATGGATAGCTACAGATCACACTAGCGAGCAGTGGATTTAAAAAAAAAATTGCACTAAAATTACTATGCTTTGCTGCCAAATCCTGCGCGTATCACCAATTAAGAAAATAAAACTGGAGAAGTGCTTAAAGTTTGCTCAAACATGTTCAAATCACTTCAGATACAACTTTCTGTGAGTAAATAGTGACGGGAACAACCTTATCATGGTTAAAAGCTCTAAAAAGTTGACTTTGCACAATAAGTTTGCTTTAATTGCTTTGCTGCAGTCTGGGTTGTATCCATGGAGATGTGATTGCTTTGCCTGGGATGTTCCACTGCATAACCTTAAACTAATTCATCAGGCATTTATTCAATCACACATGTTTTTATTGCTAAAATGATATTATTAATTAATAATAATACCTTGAAGAACACATATTATAGATTATTTACATTGTTATTGGCCTTTAAACATGCTCTTGAGTAACTTGCTTCCTGGAGTATGCAGCAGAGAGAATTACCATAAGGGTAAAAAAAAAAAAAAAGCTAGTGGACTAATTAGCTAATGTTAGATAGCGAACATACCCTGGCATGTTACTATAAGCACACAGTTGTAATTAATGCAGTTTGACAACTGGAATGACAACTAAGCCTGGCAATGATTTATGGACTAAACACATGGTGTAGGGTGTCTACCTGTGATGCAGCAATTTTTGAAGAATTTACCGAAACCAGTGTGAATAAAGCAAAATACAATTCCAAATTCATTTTTTAGTTCAACATGGTTAAAAACAAAAAAAGGCAAGTGTCCTTTTAACAACATGCATTTTTAATGCTATTGTTCATATATATGTTTGTATATACACAACTGCATATGAATCTACTTGGTATAAAGGAATTGGTATGAGCAACAGCAGCAATAAACAAGGCAGTTATGAAGTGTACTTAATACCTAATGGAGAAGTTAGAAGCACATTTGTTGAACTTCAGAGACCTTCCATAATCAGGGTCAGAACGGTTCAGAACAAGCTGCCAACATCTCCCAGAGAACAGAGAGTTTCCTCCGAGGTACAGGGGACACAGCAGGAGAACTCAAAGCAATCAAATGATAATATGCTGACGGAACATATTGTAATAGGCTTGTAACTGAATTGCGACTTGTTCCTGTTCTATCCCTGTTGTGTCAGGAGGGGGGCACTGGGGATGAGTGTGTGTTCTGTGTTCAAAAAAGCAGAGAATTAGTTGACATGTTATTGGTTTTGATTTAGAAGTGAGGCTGAGTTCTGAGATCCTGGTCTTAAGAGTTAGTGTGAGCTGTGGCTTTAACAGCAGCTCCTATTGAGAACCACGGATTCTAATAAAACGTTTGAAGAAAACAAGGCATGTGCTTCTTACCTGTGAGTACAGGGCATTACATTGGTGTCAGATGCTGGCGATCTGTCCCTACCACTGTAAAACTGCAAAAGATGTTTCAAGAGGAGAACGCCCATTCACAGGTGAAGAAAGAGGCCGAGTAATGCTCCACAGACATTCTGGAGCATGCAGCTTGTGCTGGCATGTCCTCTGAGACCTTTATTTCGCGGAACCCAGACTTTTCTGAATCTTGCGACTGGGACACAGCTCAGCATGCCAGAGCCTCATGGCCGCACCGCGGGCCAGAATGTAAAGAGATGACAGCGCCCATTCTCTGGTTTTGGCCGGTTCAATGAATCTGAAGTTCTCCTGCAGAAGGAGCCTGGAGGTATACCTCGGGCAGTTCAAACTGCTAGTTGTGGCAGCTGGGTGGTTCAACCGGATGAAAGCAGTGCAACTAGTGCTGTTCCTGACTGAAGATGCAGCTGCATGTTTACTGCTCCTGACCCCGGAGGAGAGAGAGGACTATGCTATGCTAGTGGGAGCCCTGAAGAGGTGCTTTGAAATGCTTAATTTGAAAGAATCTCTACCCTGTGAGTTCAAAAATTGTGTAAGGCAGCCAGGTGAACTGCTTCTCTCTCCAGCTCATGAGATCGAGAGCCTGGGCAGACGTGCCTATACCACTTTGCCAAGTGTGATCCAGAGCAAGCTCGTTCATGACCAGTTTGTGCACGCTTTGACCCCAGTTGAACTGCACCTGCATGTACAGCTCACCCACCTTGTCACACTGAGCCAGGCACTGGAATTAGCACTGAAGAGAGACACTGCCATCTGTGCCACAAAACAGAACCATCCCTGTATCTGTGGTGGCTGCTTCTGCTGCTAAGGAGGTGTCACAGCTTAAACTTGCATGGGCAGAGGAGCTGATACATGGCGTGAAGACTCTGTCTGAGGACCTGGATCTCCTCAGGTTTACTGGATGTGTACTGGACCTGGGGCAAGCATACTGGTTCTTCAAGGGGGGCAGGTTGGTCAGCTTATCTCACCCTATAGCCGAACTACCCCAGTAGTACCTACCTGTTGCACTTCTGTGCTCTCCAAGGCTATTTAGCCTGAACTATCTCCGCTACCCTTGTCCAACCCATTGCCCCCGCAGGTCTCAAGGTCTTTTCATCAGCAGCTAAGTATACCCAAGGACAGAGCAGAGGCCATCAGGGGTATCTGGGAGATGAACTGCCCGAGGTTAGATGAGCAGCAGCAGACTGAACTGTGGCAGGTCCTGTGGGAATTTAAGGGCTTGTTTGCACTTAATGACAATGAGGTGGGGATCACACACCTGTTTGAGCACCAGATTGACAGAGGAGATGCACAGCCCATCAAAAAAGAAACTATGATGTGAGAAATAAAAAGATTTTCTACATACCTAAAAAGGAAAAAAGGACGCTGCCCTATGTTTGATAGCCATTGGGATGGTCCGTGTCGGGTGTTAGAGCCGGTGAGATAGATGATGTATAGAGTCCACATGCCCCCTAGAGGCAGAAAAATAGTCCTCCACTGGAATAGGTTGACTCCTGATAGAAGAGGTGTTGTCTGTTCATTTGAACATTTGAACACTTCCCCACAAAGAAACCCGACCAGAGTGACCCTCCCTTTCTCCTCCTGCCGTTTCCTCCCAACCACTGGTCACTTCTGAGACTGCCTTTGGGTCCGGCTCCCTCAGGCCACGGAGGCCAAGGTGTAGACCCCCTCTTTTTGAGAACTTTACTATGTCCCCTCGTGGGTGGAGGGGCTTCTTAAAGGGGAGGGGGCAGTGTAATAGCTCTGTAATTGTATTATATTATTCCTGTTCTATCCCTGCGCTGGAGATGTTTATGAGTGTGTGTTCTGTGTTCAATAAAGCAGAGAATTAGTCGACATGTTATTGGTTTTGATTTAGAAGCGAGGCTGAGTTCTGAGGTCCAGGCTTTAAGAATTAGTGTGAGCTGTGGCTTTAACAGAAGCTCGCAGTGAGAACCACCAGTTGTAATAAACACATTTTAAGAGAACAAGGTGTGTGCTCCTTACCTGTGAGTACAGGGCACTGCAACATCTATAACTCACATTTATGAACTATGTTCATAGTTTAGTTAAATAACAATCATGTTGACATTTCTTTCTTACAAAAAGCCATCATGTCCAAGTTTATGTTTTCATTTGGTGATTTAGTTCTCAAGATCAACTATCCAGTTGTTTAAGGAGTTACTCACTTGGTTGCCAATTTAGTTCAGTTAATAAAGTAAATTCTCTCTGATCTGAATCATCACTACCTAAACCCAATGTCTGCAGCCAATCATTAATCACTGCTAGTGCAGCCTCTGCTGCCCAGTGATTGAATTCTGGAAGTTCTGAGCTTTCATATGAGGCATGGCCTGTCCATATACTGAGAATGAGAGAAACATGTGTCCTCTATCTGCAGGTTAAGGCACTGGCAACACAGATTAGTTGGGATTGTAGTTCCCTGTCTTCCCAGAAAGTTAAAACCATACTTCGGAATGTTCTCCATGAAGATAAGGTTTGCACCATACTGTGGAAGGTTTTAGCAAAAGAAGCAACATGGAAAAAAAATCTGGACGAGGCCCTCATCCAGGCCAAACTAGTCAGGTCAGTTAACATACAAGCCCACTTCCATTAAGGACAGTTTTTTTTTTTCAGTTCGCTGAAAAACAAACAAAACATAAAAAACAAACAAAAATAAACCCAACATATTTATTTACACATTTAGTCTATTTTTTTGATTAAAAAAAAGTTACACAGTGGAGCTTTAGGGAGCAATTAGTCAAGAATTTAAATACTTTCCCATGGTAATTTTCCTAGCACTGGGGTTAGATGTGTTTTGCAGCATTTGCCTTCAGCCATTGTATCTGTCTACTGTGGTCTGTAGCTTCTCCAATTTCTCTTTCTTTTTCTCCCTGTCTGTTTTTTGCTCTCCCTCTCTCCTTAACCTTGTTCTGCCTGTCTGTTTTAACAAGTCTTTATATTCACTGCTTCCTGTCAAAATCTTGTTTCGCTGTATCTGTCTTGTTAAACTTAACTACATTTCTCTTAGCCTTGTGAGTTCATTCTTGTTTGTCAAAATGCTTAGTTAAGACTTGCCTCGCAGAATTTCCAAGCCTGTCAATACTGTTGTTTTTCAAGCCTTTGGATGAAAAGAAAAGAGTGCATGATTTTTTTAAATTAAATTTTATCTTTTTCATATTTTATTAATATTTGACAACTGAAATTGAAAGCATGTACAAAGGTATAATTTAAAACTCTTTTTTTGTCTAATCATATATAAAGAGGTCAGAAGTATAAGGACAGAGTTGTAATTAGTCAAGTCCGAGTCGTCTCGCCTGAACCTCAAGTCAAGTTACCATCCAGTGAAATATATTTTTATGAGTTTTTAACCATGTTATAATATTAGGCTGCACAATAAATAAAAAATAAATAAATAAATAATAAATAAATAAATAAATAAATAAATAAATAAATAAATAATATATATATATATATATATATATATATATATATATATATATATATATATATATATATATATATATATATATATATATATATATATATATATATATATAAAGGAAATGGAAAAAACATACTGCCAACGCACTCCACAGACCTGAGCTGTCACCAGCTTGTGTCCATGGAGATTGAGAAGTCCATAGAAGACCATATTGTGGAGTATTCAAGGCAAAGCAATAACATTTTCTTAGCTAGCTACTTCCATGGTTACCATGGGTACAGGAAAAACAGCCCATTTCACACAATCCAAATGTTCCTAACATCTGTAATTTGAACTGTACATGCTGCGCTTCTTAGTTGGTTACATTCCACGGTACAATGTCGAAATCTCTCAATAACCAACATGGTTTCAAAATGTGCTAAGCCAGGTAGACTCTCAGGTAGAGCACTCAACCACTCAGTCGCCATAGTTATTTGAAAAGTTGCATAGTGCAAAAAAAAAAAAAAAAAAAATAAATAAATAAATAAATAAAATATATATATATATATATATATATATATATATATATGTATATATATATATATATATATATATATATATGTATATATATGTATATATATATATATATATATATATATATATATATATATATATATATATATATATATATATATATATATATATATATATATATATATATATATATGTGTGTGTGTGTGTGTGTGTGTGTGTGTGTCTGTGTAATCAGTTTTTATCCATAGTAAAACCCAAATGTTAAATGTGTTAACTGGACAAAAGACATTGTAGGAATGAAGACGTTTTGCTGCTCATCTGGGCAGTTTCTTCAGTTCTGGTCAGATAGCTGGAGGACACTGCCTTATATCTAGGACTAACTACTGAAACTGAAAACAGCTGTTGTTTACAGTTTCTGTATGTAGGCTAGGTCAATAGAGCTACACTAAGTGTGCACTGTGCCTGAGTCATAATTAGCATATTCATACAACTCTCGTTTGGTGCTTACCCACAATTGGATAGGTATATTGTCCTCTTTGTTTCCTTTGTTTGTTTTGGGTCTGATGATAGAGTTATAGATGGGGGAGAGATGGTGTCTAAGGCCTTCAGCTCTCTTAGATTTATTGAAGGCCCACTTTGGATTTCTACAAGCCGAGAGGGCTTTCTCCATGTATTGTTCCACCTTAACTTTTCCCTCTGTGTTTGTGGACACTACTTGAGCCCTGTGTTGTAATGTTTGAGTAACTCCGAGTTTGTGCTGCAGTGGATGGTGTGGATCAAACAGCAGGTATTGGTCTCTGTGTGTGGGTTTTCTGAAGACTTCTACCTGGAGTCACTGGTCCTCTCCTATAGTTACTGCGCAATCTAAGAAGGCCAGTTTGTTCTCCATAGCCTCCTCCTGTGTGAACTTGAATAGATCTAAGAGAGCTAAAACATAAGACTACAGGGAATCTGAACCTAGAAGGAAAGATGTAACTATTCCTTACACAGCTGGTGTGTCTGAAATGCATCAGAGAATTTTCAGACAGTATGAAATTCCAGTCTATTTTAAACCTACAAACATTTTAAGACAGAAACTGGTTCACCCAAAGGACAAACCCCCGAGAGAGCCCCCAAACAAAGCAATGTGTTCTACTCCATTCAGTGTAGTGAAGAGTGCAGTGAGTGTTACATTGGAGAAACTAAACAGGTTATAGAGATAAGAGAATACACCAACACCATCGCGAGAGTTCCTCTAGACCCCAGTCCGCCGTACATCTCCATCTCAAAACCATTAATCATCACTCCTTTGAAGATAGTGATGTACAGATTTTAGCCAGAGAAAAGAAATGGTTTAAGAAGGGAATTTTTGTTAGGAAAGACAATCCTTCCTTGAACAGGAACGGGGGCCTTAGACACCATCTCTCTCCCATCTATACCTCCATCCTCAGACCCAAAGCAAACAAAGGAAATAGAGAACAATAGAGCTAGCCAATACATGGGTAAGCACCCACTGAGAGTTGTATGAATATACTAATTATGACTCATTATGGCACAGAGCACACTCAATCGACCTAGCCTACATACAGAAACTGTAAACAACGGCTGTTTCCAATTTCAGTGTATTTAGCTCTACCCTACAGTTAGATATAAGGCAGTGTCCACCAGCAATCTGACCAGAACTGAAGAAACAGTTTGGATGAGCAATGAAACGTTCTTCACTCCTGCAACTTTTTTGTCCAGCTGACAGATGAAACATTTGGCTTTTGCAATAAAAAAAAAAAAAAAAAAAAAATCAAAGATACAAAACAACTGAAAACAAGACATTATGAACTCAGGGCATTTTTTTTATGTTTTTGCAGCATGTGGAGTGTTCGTGTGAAGGCTAACACTTTTTGAAACTTTATTATATTCCTTATCTCTGCGGTCTCTTATGGCTTATATTGCGTGTTCTCTAAATGAGTTTTTCCTAACGCTGACTGCTGAACACGCTTGCAGCTAGTCATTTGAATGAAAGGCTTTCCCCATCGCATTTCCCTTCCACGGCACCAACTTGGACTTCCATTACATCGGGGCAATTTAAAGAAACATTCTGACACTTGGCAAAAGCTAACAAGGAGCTTGCGATAGCCATCCAATTTGGATACTTCAAAGCAGACGAGGTGAAAGAGGAGAGTAAGGAGAGGGACCCAGAGTGAACCAAAGTCTTTTGACAGATAAATATTCTAAAGTCTTCAGCGCTGTGACCATGGTAATCAGGTTCTTCTTGTTAAAGGAAACTGTGAAGCAAAATCTGCAGATAACTCTGTAACCCAAATGAAATTATGATTGGAAATAGTCAGGTCCTTGTCCAATAATTCAGGAATGAAAGAATCACATCTTATGCCTGACAGTGTTTCTGTTTAACACTGCATTTCTTTGGTCCTGTATTACAACTATTTACTACCACTTACGAATTTTAATATTGATACTACTAACACTACTACTAGTACCATTGTCATTACAACTGCAATTACTAATGCAACAACTACGACTGCTACTTGTACTACTTGTACTTCTGCAGTACACTACTACTGGCACTAAGCCTAGTTCCCATAGGGCCGGCACAGGCCAGTGTGGTGAGCGTTTCCACTGCATAAAGCAGTTCATATCAACCCTTTTTAGGGGTCCAAAGTGGATTGCTAGATGTACTACCTCCAAAGAGGTCTGGAACCCTTGGGACCTGGGACCGGCTCACTGGGAGAGGTGCTAGTCACACCCCCGTTGGAGGACCAGCAGAAACTGCAGCCATGTTGTGTTCCCATGGTCCAGGGAACGGTCTCTGCTTTGTGAACAACTGATGTCAACTCAACATAACTAATAATTAATAAAATCTAAATCATCAGTCATCATACTCTCATAAGGCTGATCTCAGTGAATCACAAAAAAGACACTTAGTATTCCAAGTTTGTGGCGCTGTGAGACAAGGCTAAAGCTAAAGCTAAACACCCCTCTTACTTTAATGCATTACACTTTAATTGAATTATACACTACAAATGTAACATGTATTTGTGTTTATTTTGATTGGAGTGGCGTTTGATAAACAGGAAACAGCTGGCTAGGTCAGTTTTGCAAAGCATATCAGCTCAACAGATAAGTTGCCATCATGGGAAACACGGCGGTATGTCAAAAAATCAAGTCAGTGTCTGGTGAGAAACTACTATTTTATGTTTATATCTGTTTTTTGCCATGTTAATGATGATCATTTATCTGAAAAATGTCATATGCATGGCTACTGGCACACGTCTGGTCGTCTCCAATGACGGATGGATGCGTACCCAGCCAAACCCATGCAAACTCATTGTTGTGCTACGGTTGATCTGTGTTTTTATAGCTGTTCTGTGCTGCCACTATGTCACGCCTTTGAGTGTGTTTTGCTAGACCCATGCCACTCCCAAAAAGTGGCCTGGGTTGTTTGAAATCAAAACGCTCCCCAGCTGCTCGTGCCAAGGCGGCCCCAAGCGAACCGTGCCAATGGAAATGAGGCTCTAGTTCCACTACTATTGCCACTGTATTACTACTACTACTTAACTTCTACAACAATTACTTACTTTTACTATCTCTGTAAATCAAATTAAATTATGATAAGAAATATTCAGGTCCTTGTCCAACAACTGAGTATGAAAACATTCCATTCTTATATCTGCCTGTATTTTTGTTTTAACACTGCTACCACTTCTACTAGCACTACTACTGCCACAACTGTTACTAAGACCACAGCTGCTGCTACAACAACAGCAACACTACTCAACTAGCTCAAATTATGATCGTCAATTCAATCACAGCAACTAATCCCACTTTTTACACCTGTACTACAACTTTTTAATATTAGCACTGCTATTACTACTACAGCTGTTACTGTACTACCTCTACAGCTACTAATACATCAACTACCACTGTTACAGCTACTACTACTATTTCTGTATTTCGCTACTACTACATGTCACTACTACTGTCACTTCTTCTACTACTCCTACTCCAGCTACTAGTTACTATTGCCAACTGTAACCCAAATTGAAATATGATTGGAAATATTAGTAAAACAATTATTGCAAAATTAACATTAAAACAGAAGAGTGCAGAATAAAAACCTTTCAGTCATATGCACAGCTTAACAGAACCATTTTGAGCCTGGATTTAAACATTGTCAAAGTAGATTCCTGTCTCACATGTTCAGGAAGATTGTTCCAGGTTTTAGCTGCATAAAACTGAAACGCTGATTCCCCATGTTTAGTCCTGATTCTGGGCACCAGCAGGAGGCCGGTCCCTGAAGTCCTCAGAGTCTTAGATGGTTCATACGGCACTAACATGTGATCTTACTTTGGTGCTAGGCCATGGAGAGACTTGTTCACAAGCAGAGCTGAGCCACAGGAGCCAGTGCAGAGACCTGAGCACAGGACGCATGTGTGAAGTACTTCCCGGTTCTAGTCAGGACCTGAGCAGCAGCGCTCTGGATGTACTGCAGCTGTCTTAAGGCTCGTTTGGAGAGGCCAGTGAGCAGGCCGTTACAGTAGTCTAACCTACTGGAGACAAATGCATGGACAAGTCTCTCCAAGTATGGTTTAGACAGTCTTTGATTTTTGCAGTGTTTTTACATGGTAAAAAGTTGCAGAGGTAATAAGTTGAAGGTAAAAAGTTGCAGAGGTTATTGTTTTGAGTTATTGTTCTGAGTTAGCTTGAGAAAGTAGTTTTGCATCCACACATTGATCTGTTGGAATAAATACACTATAGTTCTACAATTGCTGCTACTACTACTCACTCACATTTTGGTTGTAATTTATTTCTATAGCCCCTGCTGCCTTCGTCACCTGCAATGTCAATTAATCTCTCACTCCCATTACACATTTATACATATAAGTTGAAGAGATGTCTTGCCCAAGGACACAACACAAATTGAAACTGTATTTAACAGGTTTCAAAAGCTCAGGAATCTCACAGAGATACCAACGTTACATCAATTTCAATGAATGATTTTATACATGTTTTATTAATATTTTGATTAAATTCAGCGGAGGTCATAACTGTCTTTTCAAAGGGACTCACAGCAATTAGATTCTATGCATTTGTCAAGGTCAGTCAGTTAAAAAAAAAATAAAAAACTTAATATAATTAGAATTAAACACAGTTCAGTTTATTAATCCGTGCAACAGCATTTAATGTGATTACATCTCTCAAAATATCGGTGCAGCACCCAGAAACCCTTCTCCAGATCTTCAGCTAGCTGATCAGAACATGAACAACAGAAGTAGTTCTAGAGACTAGAGTGCCTAGTTCTAGAAACTAGAGTGCCCAGAAAAAAAACAAGAACATGCAAACTCTGCACAGAAAGTACATGGTGTGGTAGCTGCTGTGTAAAATTGAAATGAATTCATTTTACTGTTGTTTCTTGCATTGTATGCTCAGCTCTTTCATTGGTTTATAAGACACAATTACCAAAAGAGGCCAGTTGTCAGACATAAAATATACAAACACAACTCATTTAACTAAGAAAGCCTGCTGCTTCTTCCAAGCTCTACAAATAAATTAAGCCAATTTATCTAAAGTCGTCACTACACACGCTGGATTACTCAAATCTGCATGAATAAAACAAAGCACAACTCTTCCAACAAAACAATTTCTTCCAAAAGTTGCTTACAACTTGTGAAGGGGCATTATGCAAAACCAACTTTTCTGAGCTTTCTACCATGTTATAACATCACTTCAGACATCAAAAACTTGGTTAAAGTGCTTTTAGAAATCATCCATGCATGTCTGAGTATTTTAGCAATCTCTCCAGGGCCCTATTCGAACCCTCCTTATGATTATCAGTACGAGCCTGTCCAAGAGTCAACCCATAAGCCTTCACCCGTGCTACCACATGGCAATTCCTATAAATATATACAAAAGCAGGATACAAAAAACACGCTACAACTTCACAAACCTGACACGATGTGCTGTAGTTTCATTAGCAGAATGCACGGTGATTGTGTTGTGATAGCGCTCAGAAGGGTGAGTGACTTCTCATGGAGACTAAAGTGCGGGGGGCTCAAAGCATCAAAAACTAAACTGAAACTGACATTTTTAATATGCTGTTTTCGCCAAATCTAGCATTATCAGAACAATTAAAGATAACATAGTGATCTAAATATTTTGTGTTAATAAATTCCCCATAGATGTGCAATACCTCCTCTTTAAGTAAAAATAACTCAGTGCGGATCACCTCCACTGTGTAGCGTGTCTCTTTAGCTTAGCATTTTCATTCTGTTGCAGCCTGAATTTGATAAGCCTCACCTGCTGGCGGCCCTGACCAGAATTCAAACTCTTGCTAGAAAATCGATTAGCAAAGCGCCGGAGCACACCACGCCTGCTTACACCTCATTTGGACACTTCTCAAACTAGTTTCTGCTTAAGGTTTAGACCACTGCATCTGTGCTTGGCTTGTTGCCTTGTACACTGGGAGGAAAAAAAAACCTCCTCTGATCCCTTGTCAGTCCTTCACAGTAAAGCTCAAAGTTGTGTCAGTCAAGCTTTTATTCTGAAGGAGTGACAGGACCTCCCGGAGAAGCGGTGTTCAGGATTACTGCCTCTGCTGGAACACCGGCAGTAGGTTTGTTTGCGATTTCCCCAGATACTAAGAACTTGTATTTTCATGATGTTTGTACAGTGTGAGGTGGTTGAAAAGAGAGAAGTGAGTCTGGGCGGTGGTGAAAGAACTATACTGTATAAAGAAGCAATGCTGGTGTGAAAATATGAATTTGTACACACTGATATGAGTCGTGCTATAATATTAAGCATATATTATGCTTTTTTACTTTGCTTTTTTGAGCTTTTAACCATATTAAATGTTTGTCCCCTCATTCCCCATTCTTATTACATATATATATATATACACAGACAAAAAAAAAGGCCTGGAGTTTTATTTACATCATTCATGTGTGGTTTCACTAATCTTCTGTAAAAAAAAAAATCCTTTACCTCTGAGCAGACACCAAACACATGGTTTGAAAAATTCCCAGGATTGTCATAGATAAAGACCCTCCACAGTTGCATGAAGGATCACCACCAGACTGATTTGAAACATTTTCTACCCACCAAAGCGTGTTCATTACTATTGCGTGCTTAATTAACATGTCCGAACATGTTTCTCATGGAAAACTAGTTTAATCTTTTTCACATGGTAATTCCCGTTTCTGTCAGTAGAAGGCAAACTCCACCAGATTAGTGTATAGGGAGCACTGACACTGTGAAATAGAGAAATACCAGGGGCTATATGGAAGGTGTGTGTGTGTGTGTGTGTGTGTGTGTGTGTATGTGTGTAAAAAAAAAAAAAAAATATATATATATATATATATATATACTATATATATATATATATATATATATATATATATATATATATATATATATATATATATATATATATATATATATATATATATTTTTTTAAATATTATTTTATTTTTTTTTTAGTCATTAGCCAGAGCTGCATTGTGATGGTGTGAACTCATTGATGTGACTCATGCTATTGCATTAAAGATGGACCTTTGCACCATGTTATAACATTCCCTCATCAAAAACATGCCAGAAGAAGCTTAAGACGTCATCCATGCATGTTTGAGTAATCTAGTGATCTTTCCTGGGCACTATTTCAACCCTTCTTACACATAGTATTACGAGCCTACAAAGTTCAGCCCACAAGCTTACGTCACCCATGACAATCAGCTTCCATAAATACACAAAAACAGGATACAAAACAGCACATTACAACTTAAAACACCTGATGTGACGTGCAGTAGATTAATTCAGACAAAAGCACTTCTTTAAAACACAATTGCATATCTTTTGAATGGGAAAAGGTTCTACAAATGCTCAATATAACAGGAGCTGAAACCCGTGCATAACCCTATTTGCTCACATTTCTTTGTCTAGATCCAAATGATTGCAGTAAAACTAAAACGCCATCCTTCTGAGAGCACTGCTGAACCAATTACCCATAATGCACTTGTAAGCAGATGTCCGGACTTCCAGTGTTATGCCGTTATAACACAAATAGCATGCTTGCAGCTACCATTACAGCTCTAATTACCTCCAATCTTTATCTCTGCCCAAAGCCAATCAAAACCATCGTATTTTAAAACAGACGTACCATCTAATGAATTTGACTGTAGTGGCCTAATTAGTAGTAGTTATTAGAAACAAGATCATGTAATAATCCTAGTGTGAAATAAGCCTTCATATCTAAGTGATTAAGTTGCAGAGTAGAGATATAAATATTACAGGGACTTGGGCTGCAGAATGAGATGGCATTGAGCTGTATGGATTGCATAGAGAAGTAGGAGTAAGGTCAAAAAGTGGGGAAAAAGAAATATTAATTACAAATAATGCTTTAGAATAAGTACACATTTAGTAAATACAATAGAATAATTAAGGCTAAACAATGAATTAATTATTACCAAAACAACTCGTAACCCTAACCCATTAAAGTCACAGTATGTAACATTTTGACCAAAATGCAGACTAAAAGAAAAATTAATTAATTAAAAAAAAAGGTTATTTATTGTGCTGGAAAAAAAAGAAATAAAGTAGATAAAAGTAAACAAATAAATAAATAAAACAAAATAAAATATTCCTGGCTATAATATTCCTTAGAGCTGTAGTGGCACTAAAGAAATTCTTGGTTGACCAGTCAAGCAAAGCTATTATGATCTGACCATGTATCTGACCCAAACAGCACTCAAAACTACAAGTGCACGGGGATTTCATGGAAAATAGGGCTGGATGATATGGTGATAAAAAAGAGCCGTGAGCTCATTTCTGTGATGATCAGCTTTTTTGGTCAAATTGTTACATCATGATTCACACAGTTTCTCTTGAATGCAGCTCTATGCTCAAACAAAGACATTTTCCCCCACCCATTCCTCCTATTGGTCAGCCTCAGAAACGCCCACAATTCAATTTTCAATTTCTGATTATTTTTTGTAAAGCCCAAAACCACAACAGCAGCTGCCTCTTAGGACTGAACATGAGAATTGATTTAACCAACAGAAAATTAGAAAATGAAATAGTGAAACAAACATTGGTCAATAACAGACAAGCAGATTAATCAACAGAAAGCAGGAAAATGGATAACTGTCCCAGAACATCCCCCATTCATAGATCCTTCTCGGCAAGGAAAAACTAAAAAAAAAGAAACCTCGAGGAGAACCACAGTGAGGAAGAGATTCACTCCCATGGACAGGCAGTCGAGGTGCACGGGTTGACTCTGACTCACGGGTCGGTTTGGGACGGGCTGGAAAAAAATCACTTTATTGTGGGGCAGGTCACTTTTTCACAGAAGATATTTATGTAGGCTATTATTACTATGGCCTGTAAAATATTTTTAAAATTAAATTTTTTTAATATTCATCTACATTGGTCTATGTTTGATAATAAAGTTTACGTAAGCGCATAACAGGTGGAATTCACCTATAACCTGACGCCACAGCGATGTGCCCCTTTGAATGGCGTTACGCACCACCTATGCATGTCAGAATAGCCAGTTGCAACAATTTGCCACAGTAAAGGAGCCAAAAAGAAGCAATTTGGAGATGGAAGATGAGGTATTATTTTGTTTTGAAAAAAAACTGCATCTGGTTTGTCATATTGGTGGATTCACTCCCATTATGTCTGTTTTCCAACGCATTTTCTGCTATTAGCTGCATTTATTGACATAATTTTACAGCTTGACCCGTTGTATAAATAGATTCCGCTGTGCGAGGGGGCGAGCTGGGGCCATACATTAGTGGAAATGTGGGACCCACGGGATGTACGAAAGCCTGACCCCCGCATCTCTAACGGGCAGGCTGCAGATGTGTCCAGGACTAATGCACATCAAGTCTGTAGAGCCAGAGCCCTCTCAAGACTAAGGGACAGTGTGGGCTCAATCTGCCAGTTAATGACTGGTGGATTTAACCAATTGCAATGTCATGTAAACATTCAGAAGAAGCAAGTGACTTTACTCACCTCTACAAGGCTATATTAAGATCCTAAGTTTACATGAATCGTGATACATCGTAATTGTGATCTGGCTCCGAGAATATCATAATATTATTTTTCTCTCGTAATGCCCACTGCTAATGGTAAATCAACTGTTTAAACAGAAAGGTACTTGAAAACTGTGTATTGATATGTTGAAATGTATACCATATACATCCATAAAGTATAAATAAAACAATTAATTGACTAATACATGTTTTGGTTGACACCATAGAGCAGGGGTGCCCCAAACTCTTTTCACCAAGGGCCATATCTTGAAAAATATTCGACACGGAGAGCCAGTGGTCAATACAGTGGATAATTCAGACAGTGCATTTAACATAGTTTTGACTTCATACGTTAAATAAGGCTTGAAATATTAACATTTGGTCTGTTTGACAATGCAATGCAATGTGATGTTATTTAGGTTATATTGGTAAGATTTGATTGGTAAGAAGTACTGATTATGATCAATTGGGCCAGTTCACCTGAAGATGTGAGGGCCAGTAAAAATTGGTTTCAGGGCCGCATTTGGCCCCCGAGCCATAGTTTGGACACCCCAGCCATAGAGCAATTAATCGACTAAATGACTGAAAACCTACAGGCCTAATATTGTCAAATAAAACAAAATCCCACCACTGGTCAAAATATGTTTGCGAGCCTTACTGTCCAATAATCAGGAAGTCTTCTGTTAGCATGCTAGCTGTTGTTAGCTTTTTACTGTGATGCCAAAATGCCGCTCTGATTGTGAAAAGTGCTTCAAACCCCATCACGGTGAATAATTAAGATGCTCAGAATGCATAAGGTAAGTGAGGGACCATTGAAATTGAGTTCTGTTTTTCACGATATTAAGAAATCAGGTACAGGTCTGCCATCTAGCCCAACTCTACCTCATCTGTTCTGTTTTATTTTCTCGATAATACCCTTGTACTGCCTGGACCCCAAACCTGCTCCCATTGGCTGTACATGGCAGTAACAGCATATGAGCACTAATAAAAAGCTACTTCCTGATATTGAATGTGCTCCTATAGCTTTGGGACACTATAGTACAATCTGTCTGCTACATGTCCACAGAACACTAGCATCACAACACCCTGAAAAACACCTCCAAATGTACAAGATGATGGATGAGTAGCTTGGGGCATCACTCTCTTTCTCTCTCTGTGTCCTTTCTCTTACCTCTCTGTCTATCTCTCTCACTCTCACCCCTTCCCTGTCTATCTCCATCTCTCTTCTTTTCCTTCTCTTCCTCTTCTCCTCGCCGACCGTTCCTTCCCTTTAACTTAATCTCGCTTCTTCCATCTTTCTCATACCCTCTCACTTCTTCCCCTTCTGTTTCTCTCTCACCCCTTATCCTTTATCTCCTTCTCTCACTCTCATCCCTTCCTTATTGCTCCCTCTACCTCCCTCTCTCTCACATCTTTTCCCCACATCTCCATCTCCTTCCCCCTTCTGTCTTTCCTTCTCTATCTTCCTCCCTCTCTTTCCCTGTCACTTTACCTCTTTCTATTTTCACTTTCCCTTTATCTCTTCCTTCATTCTCACTCCTTCTCTCACCCCTCCTTATCTTCCTCCACCTGTTTCTCTAACATGCTCACCCTCTTCCTCTCTCTCGTTTTCTCTCCTCTCATCCCTCTCCCCCATTTCTCCCGTATCTAACTCCCTCCCTATTACTGTACCCCCACCTTTTATCTCCTCTCACCCTTTCCCCCTCTTTCCCTCCTCACTCTCTCCCTCCTTCTTTCTCCTTTCCTTGCTCTCCCTGTCCTCCCCCTTCTCTTTCTTAACCTCTCCCATTCTCTCTCTCTTTCTCTCCCTCTTTATTCATTTCTCACCCGACTCTTCTGTCCCTCTTCTCATCTCCTTCCCTCTCCCTTCCTGCAATCTCTTTCTCCCCTTCTCTATCACTCCCTCTCTCCGTCCCTCTGTTAATGTTTCTCTCTCACCCTCCTCCCTTCCCTCTCTCTCCTCTCTCTCTCTCTCCATGTTCACATCACAGCATCAGCCGGCGACGTGCCCCGGAGCAAGACACATAACACAATGAAATGAAAAGACCATTTTGCAGCATCATCAATATTCTTCGCCCGACTGAAAATGTCCAACCAGGGAAAAAAAGAAATAAAGCGAACTACTGCTAGCAAAAAAAAAAAAAAAAAAAAAAAATCACAAATTCAAATGTAGCAGGACCTTTTGGGGCAGTTTTCTGCACAACACCTCGAGCAATTTGGCGCGGCGTTGGTTAAAAGAGGAGAGAAAAACAAGCTAGCAGTTCAGAGCTAGCTGACCTGCGGTTGTTTGAAATGGAATCATGGATGAATGTAAATGAGCGCTATGCAAAGAGGATACAGGGGTGAAATGTAGCAGCGGCTGGAGAGAATGCTGTGTTTGAATTTTGAAATGTGTAAAATGTAAGGCACTCTGCAAGGAAAAGGCATTATACATTTCAGGTTTTTGGGCAAGTTTTGCTCTGTACCAACCAGGCCTGTCACGATAATTACTCTATTTTCAGGACTGTAAGTCGATCCAGAGTATAAGTCGCACCAGCCAAAATGTGCATAATAATGAATTAAAAAAACATAAGTGGCATTTTTGGGGGTAATTTATTTTACAAAATTTGAGACCATGAACAGACATTTTATCTTTAAAGGCAAGTTAATAACAATAAAATAGAGAATAACAGGCTGAATAGCAGTATAGCATGCTAATGTAACACATTTATATTTATTCAGCTACATGAAGCATAGAGAGAACTGAATACGTGTCTGGTATCTTGACGTAACATATTAACAATTAACCAGAAACATAAAGCATAAAAAACAAGCTAACAAGTTTACTCTGGATCTCACTCCAAATCACTAAATCCATTAAATTCTTCATCCTCGGTGTCGCTTCTGAACAACTCCACCTGCTCCGGAGGTAGATGAAGCTCCTCTTCCTCTTCTGCGTGGCTGTCATCAGACTCGGCAGAATACCATTTTCTTTTAGGGGGTAGTTTTGTTCTGGTTTTTCTTTCTTTTCTGGTTCCTGGTCTTTCCCAGGTGTCTTTTACATTACTGTAGTGTTGAAATTTTCAATGGTACAGGAGTAGTAGTACTGGTGCACAAGCCTAGTGTAACGCCCATAATGTGTGCTCACATAGTTTTTCTTTATTGTAACTTTATAGTTTTTGCAAAATGAACACTTGTAATTCTGATGTTCACCACTTGATGGCAGCACGCGCAGTGAGATGGTTTGGGAGAGCGCTGGCTTCTGCTTCCTGTTAATGGCAGTAGCAGCAAGTCATGACAACACAGAATTAACATCTCACTTTGTTTATTTCAGATTGGTACAATTCCAAGCACAAATTTGACTCATATGAAGTCGTAATGATATAACTTTTGTGGTAATACTTGCTAGTCTAAGCCAGACGTTTGCCATTTGATGTATTTTATTTAGATACATGATTAGCTCTTTACGCTAACTCCCGCGCTAGCACTTAGCCTAGACCTTGCTATTTCTCCATGAGTTTCACATTCTTGTATTGTAAGATTTTTGTAAAAAATATAAAGATGATGTCATGACATTCTGCCAGATTTAAGTCATGTTGTGGCATTTTTGAATCTGAAACTAAGGAAATGAGCACTATCCATTCATGGTAACCATTATTAATCTATGTATTTGGAGATATATTTACACATGTAAAATGAAATACATTTGAAATACAATGTGCTTCTGTTTAAATGAAGTTAATGGCAGTAGCAGCAAACCACAACAACAGTCTCACTTTGTTTATTTCAGTTACCAACTCTCTCCTGCAAATGTTATTTAAACTGCTCCAATACCTGCTACACCAGAGTGCCCTCACACGACTGTCAGTGTGACAATATAAATATATTTATATTATTAAAATATATTTTAATAATTTCACATATACGTCGCATCTGAGTATAAATCACACCCCCAGACAAACTATGAAAAAAAAGTGTGACTTATAGTCCGGAAAATATGATACTACAGTGGTCCCTCGTTTATCGCGGGGACTACGTTCCAAAAATAACCCACGATAAATCTGCGAAGTAGAAAACTTTATTTTTTTACAATATATTTTAAGACTGTAAAACCCCTCACCACACACATCATACACTTTTCTCAGACAGGCATTAACATTTTCTCACATTTCTCTCTTGTTTAAACTCTCTCAAAGTTCAAACCTTCACAGACTCAGGTGTATTTCTCAGTTCCTCTGACCGCGCGTTTTGGTCCTGGCGCTGCTCCGCTGTAATGTCTCGTAACGTTCTTTTTCCTGCAGTCACTGATCCACAAACTAAAGCAGACTCCATCCGCACAATGGTTACAACACTTTTCACGTCCTTGTTCAAACTTATTGCTGCTGTCGTCCTTATGTCACTTTCCTCCTTCTTTATGTTGAGTTTAAATGCAAAGTCTGTCTTGGCCGTGTTGTGTTTCTGCGGCGTGAATCTGGCGCTGACGTGGCACGTCTTAACGTGTGTTCACACCTGGGCGTCAGGGGCATCGAGCTCACATTCAAAGTCTATAGTGAACGCGCGTCTTGGACGTCCTGCATTTTTGCGGCGTGTCTTCGAGTGTCAGAGCGGCACGAATCTGCCGTTGACGCAGCATGTCTTGAGCGTGCATGCATCCAAATGTTGAAAAAGCTGAACTTTTTGACGTTCAGCGCGCAGCGTCAACCAATCAGAAACCACACTCTACACTCCGTGACAAACTGACGTTATTATCCAGAACAAGTAGAAAGACATCAGCCATAAACTAGCGGCAACTTAATTATACCGGGCGGACCAGCTAGCATAAAGGGTAGTCACGGACCCAGACACACTGCAGAGCTGATCACCTCTGTTGCTGGGCTTTATATTATAAATACACTAAAGTCACTGTCTCAACCTGAGCTGCATCGTTCACAAAGGCTGAGGGAAACAGAGCATCCAAAGGCTCTCGCAGACTGCAACGGACGCCGGGGCGTCCACGACACGTGTCGGAGCATTTGTCCTCAAATGCAAAGGCTCCAACTAGAACCGTCCAACGTGTTCTTGACAGCCTGGTGTTTCAGAGTCAAACTGCACATAAAACATTTATGTACATTTGGCTGAACTTTTCTGTACTGTACAGGAGACACAGCACGTCCCTGAGCCAATCAAGACCAAGAACACGTGTTCTGCATCTTGATCAGTGTTGGGAATAACGGAGTTAAACTATAACGCCGTAGTTTTTTTTACTAACGGAGTAATTTAACTAATTACTTTTCCCAGCGTCCCAACGCCTTACCGTTACTGACAGTAAAATGTGGCGCGTTACTATTAATTCACTTCACTCTGCTCTTCATCAGAGCATCTCTCAGCCAAAGAAGCTGTGACGCTGTTGTGTTTCTTTGGTGAAAGAGGAGGCCAGGAGTGAGACAATAGGCTTATTTGAGATGACAAGGCGGGCGCAGATATGATCGCGGTCAATCGGTGCGTGGTGCATGCCGGTTAGTTTTGTGTCCAAGATGCCACCGACTTGCTCTGACGTAACCTGTGCGCCAGTAACGGTAATCTCCTGCGAGCAAAGCGGACGCAGGCCGTGACTGTGTCCCAATTTGTCACATGCACCGTTCGATGTACTATTTGAAGTGCGGGTCGAAGTACCGCCCGACTTAAATGCATGGCGCATTTGTAGATTAAGAATAGTTTTTGCGGTTTATATCCACTCTTGTGTCAGTGGCAGTTTCAGTATTCATTTAAGACAATGGCACAACAACGGTCTGCATCGACCCCAAACAAATAAATAATGGCGCTGGAGCTATATTTATTTAATTACAGATGTTCGTTGCAACTGCAACACGGTATGATGGCGTCACTTAGGTTCTTTGTAGTGAATATGAGGGGCTGATTCCCATTATGTAAGTTCAATATTCCTCAGATCTGCTGCACTACAGAGCTGAACTTATTTCAAAATATTGGGGAAAGAGACTAATGCAAAACACACAGCTCTAAATGATACATTGTTTGGGGGTGTTCTACATGCACATCTATAGTGGAATGTTTCTGCAGTTACCATGGTGATACAATGCCCATATTAGCAAACACAGCCAGAAAAATTATAAGATTGTCTGAAAACTTAAGAAAAAATACAAAATGGATTTAAACAACACATTTTCAGGATCCTGTGATCAATACAAAAGGTAAGAGTGACTAACTGAAACTGATGGCTAAAAAGTGGACAAAGTTCAGATTAAAGTCTAATTTGAGTAACAAAGCTTCAGACAGAGCAGTGCCTACATTAGCATTGCACCTCCAGAGAATGTTGGTGACATCAGCTGCAAAGTATCAATCGCTACTGAATGTTGGTTTCCATTTTTAAGCAGTCCAACAATTTTTTCTGCTTTAAATAAGTTTGAAGATATCCAGACTTTCTCCAAGCTTCCATCTAATATGTCGCATAGCTCCTCAGATAGAATAAAACTACCCCAAATGTGTCATAAATATTTAAAACATTATTATAGTCAAAAATCTTGGCTCGCTCCTCCTTTGTTTTGCTCACACTTTGATACAGAGACACTGCGCTCTGGGAATGATGTTGTCATTAACGAAATAGGCCAGGCAAAGTTAATTTTGGCTGATGGTCCATTTTCTCCATGCTGTAGCCACTCCGGGTCATTTTGTTGAATATGCAAAAGTAAATGTTAAACGTGATGAACACAACTGTGGGCAACTAATCATCAATTATTCATAACCTCTAACGCAGAGGGATAAAAATACAGAAAGAAATAGGACAGGTCAAAAGTCCCTGCAGAGGTTGCTCTGTTAAGTAATGACCAGGTTTAGTTCATATAAGACATCTCCGAAATGCAAGATTGAATTCAGAAATAGAATAGAGACAAAAAATGACTTTTCAGAGCTTTTAATAAGGCGAGACACTGCAGGTGAATAGGACAATTCTTAAAGAAGACCTATTGTGCTTGTGTCTGCTATATAGTTATAATCTATGACACCCGTGAATTATCATGTCATAATTGAGACATTTTAAAATGCAATATTCATCTAAAGCCACTTAATAATATTCATCTAAAGCGACTTAATAAAAGAAACCGCTGAAATGACAATCTGCCAAATCATGTGCATATCATTGATTAAGAAAATAAAAATGAACAAAGTAAGGTGAGAGGGCATATCCTGGTTGCGGTTAAAAAGGGGATTAATTGGCAATATGGCATCTTGAAAATTAAAGATTGCTCAAACACGCACAAATATACAAGTGACATAGTTAAAAGCTCTGACAAGTCTATTTTGCATAATAGGTCTGTTTTAAATTTAGATATATTGATGCAAAATGTCTTCTGTTGTTCACTTACATAAATGTAATAATTTACGTTATTCGTCATGTAATCAACATTCGTTATGCAAGTTTTTAGTCATGTAATATTTCATATAAAAAGATGCACGATATAGATCAAATATAAAATATATTTAAAACAGAAACATGAAAAGACCCCAGGTTTAAATTTCTTGCTTAATTTTGTTGTCATATTGGATACAAAAAAGGGGATTGTGTCTTATTTAAGATTTATTTGAGATAAAAAAAAACAACAACAAAATAATAATTATAAAAATAAGTAAATCAATCAAAATTAAAAAACATATATGTTATATTTACTTATTGATTGATTGATTTATTGATTTAGAGAGTGTACTTTGTACTTTGCCATGAAATATTCAAGAGGTAAATGCACAAATGTTACAGCAAAACAACTGTATTTTAACAATATTAATTTTAGCTGCCCTTGTACCTAGGAGGTCTGCCGTTGTGCCTTCTCTCTTGGAGCAATCATTTTGTTGCTTTGTGCCAGTAGTTCTTTAAGGCGAACTAAACACCTGTGCCAGAGCTTACTCCACCCACAATCAAATTCCAAAAACTGCAACAAAGTAAGCAGTGCCCGCAGCAGCGACAGACTGCTAGAACCGGAGTGGATATTTGAGTTGGATTATACCGTTTTTCTCATTTCCAGGCACCGTCAGGCATTAAGGTGCCTAGCGGCACTCAGCAGAGCTGTACTGTAACAAGTTTGCTCTAAAATGGCACAATAAGGCCCAGAATGTTTAGTATGGACTATATAAGACCCATTTAGACAGTTTATCACTAAACGAGCGAATTTGGTGTTTAGTGCACATTTAAATTTTTACACCAAATGCCACCTAAGAAAATATTTGACTTTAGGAGAAGCACCAGATGTGAATGCAGAGTATATCAGGCCCAAATTGGAGCTAAACACTGTGGATAATAGTTAAAAAGAATGATAACCCCAAAGGAGAATATTGTGTTGGAGCCAACTGGCAGCTTAAAGAATATATATATATATATATATATTTATTTATATATTTTAAGTCAGGGGTGTCAAACTCATTTTCATTGAGGGCCACATCAGCAAAGTGGCTGCCATCAAGGGCCAGATGTAACGGCAGTATAAATGTCACTAAATGTAACCTAATGTCATGTAAAATAAATGTAACCACTTCTTAACGTTTAAATAAATAACTTAAGTAACTGTTTCTGTATTTATTACTAAGTCAAGTTGCAAATATTGCTTGTCTGTGTAACTGCGTATCCCCTGATAAACTGACATTTTTAAAAGTGCGTATCTGTTTGGGGCACACCTGCTCACAGACCTTCAGCACTGCTTCAAAAACAGCCTTTTATAGTCTTTTAATTATTGGACAATTTGTAGTTTTTCTTTTGCATTGGTGACAAAATAGCTTGTACTCTTTCACAACCGAACCTGCCTCATGACATAAAAAAAACTTGTATTCACTTTTCTTGAAACTGCCTTCCATGCCGACAATTTTCTTCTTCCTGAACATTTCGGGATCATTATTTGCAAATATTTCTCACTTCCACTTGTAGCGAAAATCTCATTGGTTTAAGATCAATGTACACATTAAAGCAGCATAAACTTATTTTAAAATAACAGTCACTTTTAATTTACCTTCTCCAGGGCCACATAAAATGACTTGACGGGCCACATTTGGCCCCCGGGCCTTGAGTTTGATGACACATGCGGTGTAAACACTCATTCAGCCATAGTGGAAAAAAAATCTTTGGTATTGTCAGGAGGTGATGGAAGGTGTGAAACCACCTTCCATTACCTCCTGACAATCACTGTTTTAGTAATGTCTTTTATATTGTTTTATGTGCGAACGTCATAAGTCATAGATGAAGTACTCTCCAAAGTACTTCATGTTACAAAAACTTCTTTACTTTCCATCAGTTCGGTTGAATACCCAAAGGAATCAGAGTGCGCTAAACAAGTGAAATCTGTAGTTTGGATGTTTAATCATTTTATACCAGCAGTAACTGCAAACACAGGACTGTTTTTTCCCTGTGCACTTGAACGCCTCAGCTCGTCTACTCCTAATGTAAACCTGACTGTGGTTACGTGCGTCAGATTACGTGTCGACTTGTCCAGATGTGTCATTGGGATTTTTGAGTTTCGATTCACAGCAGTTCAATTGCAGTTCTGGGTTTACAGGTGTTTAGAAAATCTGTTTAAATTGTACTAGGCCAGTTATCCAGTTCTCCTGGTCTCCTTATAAATATAGTGCATGACTGGCCAACGATGGTTTAGTCTGACCAATCTGGCCTAAAATGGATTTAAACAAAGTGTGGAGCAATAGGACTAAACTAGGATGAGCTTAAAGCAGCACATTCAGGATTTTAAAACTGTTAAAAGTCATCGGAACCAATATCAAGGCAGAGGTACGACACAAAATGCTAATTAAAAGTCATAATAGATTTTTTTGATCAGATTCAAACTGAGGTTTTGTGACATTCATTGGTTATTTATGATGAATGAGTTGAGTTTTGCACATTGTTTTGTCACCTTCCTGATTTGGAGCAAAGTCAAAACATTTAAGAAACACGACAAAGTAAAGTTTAATTGCAAAGAAAATGTATTGTAATATTTGTAAAAAAGACACACAAAGTTTGATTCTGAGTGAGGAGGAGCCTCAGAGGGCCACTGGCGTCCGGTCATCCAGTGATTAAAAGTGTCTCTGAGCCCAAGAGCCTCCGTGTGCTCATAGTCCTCTTCATCCCCACTGCAGGGACGGAACCGGGCGGCTACATCGTCCAGAGTACAGGGTCTTGTACTTTTACGTTTTGCTGAAGATGGTTCCTCATCTTCAGCAAATGGCACGTTTATAGGCCACTTTTTTCACAGAGGAAGGAGCTGTGGAGGGACTGTCCAGGCGTGCTGTAGACTCCAGTGTGCAGGGTCTGGCACTTGGACGTTTTGCAGGAGTTGCTCCCTCCGCTTCGTCTGAAGAAAGGGTTTGTTTACAGGCCACTCTCCTCAGAGCAGAAGGGGCTGTGTGCTGCCTTTTGGAGACGGGACTCTCCTCTGTGGGATAGGAGTGCTTTTGAGCCCGGGCTGAAGGACGTGCTGCACTGGTCTGAGAAAGTGAAATAACAGTGGTTATTGTTTTGTTCAAATGTGCGAGTTTAACTAAAATTCAAAAATGATGTGCAGTTCTTTTTACCTTAGAGCTGTGAGCTGTGCGCTCCTGTGGAGCAGACCGAGAGGCTGCTGAGGCCTTGCTCCTGATGTGTGTGGAGATACGTTTGTCCACAACACGGTCGTCCACCACACGGGCTCTGCTGAGGCTTTTTGAAGACTGCAGTGGTCTTTAACTATGAAAAACACAATGTTATTTATAGACTCAACTTTACAAATCATAAAGAGAAGAACAGAAACAGCCTTGTACTTTGAGGGGTTCTGAGTCGTCATAATGCAGACTTGATCCTGTTACAGATTTCAGCCAAACGCTCATCGCTGAGGTCCACGGGAGGCTTGGCCTCGGGGTAGACACATTTAGGCCGTGGTGCCACAGGGACCTTTGGTTTCCTGGATTGTAGAAACTGAAAGGTCTTTAGACTCTTTCTCATCAGAGGAGCAGAGAAAGGCTTAGGTTTGGTTTTATCCTCTGAGACAATGTAGGCCTTTGTGCAGGCCTCCTCAGAGGGGTCAGCCTTCTTTTTAGAAGAACACTGCTTCTTCTTGTCAATAGTTTTGACACAGTGCAGAGAGCTGCACGGAGCAGGACCAGAGGTCTCTGTCTTCTGAAACAATAATGAACAAAAAGTCAGAACAGAAACTACACAAGTGTTAATCATTGTGAAAACATATATAAAGAGTCAGGTCCTCACTTTGTCTGTGTTCTGTCTCATACTGTCGAGGGTTTGTGTGAATATAATCTGGAGAAAAGGCTCTGTGCTGCGTCCACAGCAAGTGTTTCTGCTCAAATGACCAAAAGTGACCAGAGGAGTCCATAAAGTCACCTTAACTCCTGTGACATCACACGTCGCTCGGGCAAACCGTGATGTTATCGGCCATGTCATTATGGTTTTTGTCGCATAAATTAGAATGTTTACGTTTAATATGATTTTATTTCTCCACTTTGAGTCTCAACACAGCAATTAAAACCTAATATAAATATGGAGTCGCCCCGTCTGTAACTCGCCTCAGCTTAAGAACTTTGTGACAGAAAACCCTGAAACTGGCCATTTTTATGACGAGTTTTCAAATATAACCATAAATGTAACACCACTTTGAGTAAATTATACATATATACATTCTGATGGGTATTTTCTTCCCCTGCAGGATCTGTGCTACATTCACATCAGTCACATTTAACACTTATAAAACTAAAGACAGAAGAAGAACACTTTCTCTGTGCATTTGTTTAATATAAAAATAAAGTATCTTTAGGCTTTAAGGCAGGGGTCTCAAACTCAATTTACCTGGGGGCCGCTGGAGGCTGAGTCTGGGTGAGACTGGGCTGCATCAGGGGCCCCCCCGTTTCCATGCATCCAAGCAGACTTCGCGCACTGCTATATCCCATTATGCACCGTACCTACGCTAAAAAGAGACAAATATGGAGTCCGTTACGCAAAACACATCCAAATGTTCGTACTGGTTTATCCCACCTACAGCAGTGCGACATGAAACTGTTAAATCTGAATAAAGATCTGTACAGTGTGTTTGATGATTAAAAACCTGTGCAGCTCTGGCAACTTGGGTTTCACAGAGCATTCTTCTGGGCTGGTTTGGAGGAAAAAAAAGTGACATTAAATAAAGGAATGTGCAGTTATTCCCAGATAATAAGACGAAGAATAATACATTATTATCATTAGAAATTATTATTGCAATAATAAGAATAAATAAGATAAAATGAATTGGAACACAGCATAGAAGGTAAACAGCGCCCTCTACTGGTATTAAAGTGGTTTATCCACGGATCCAATTAAACCTGCCCAAATACAGAATCGTTAAACTGCAATAGCACACTTTATGTACAACTAATCAGTGTTCTCTGGTTTATAGACTATGAATGTAAAAATGACACTGGTTACTCGTGTCTCTGTTGGAACGTTTTAACAAGGAATAATTTATTAAAGTTATGTAGCAGCTACAGTTGGTAACGAAAGCTACGTTACGTAAGAGTGCAGACAGCGGTTAAAGTATCGTGTCTCATTTCAGCAGGAGGTGGATACACAGGCACTTTGAACGGTGCATCAAAGGACAGTGTGAACTGTGCCTGTGGTGAATTGAGACACGGCCAAAATGACCTACCAACCCACGGTGCAGCCCTATAATTGAGCCGGGTTACCGGGGACTGTTATTGCCGATGCACGGGTATGTGTCTGCAGACACAGGAGGCTGCCCTGAGCTCTTTACTTTTCTTTTATCCCACTGCTTACGCATCATTGTGATTTATTTTGTCAGAGAGATACCTCATATTAACTCTCTAAGTGCCATTCACGTGTGTGCATATATTTATACACATTTATATACGTATAATGTCCCGGTGAACGCAGCGGCTTGGACGAATGTCTGCTTGTGCTCAATAGGAACGAGGCACCAGCCAGGCACGGAAGAAAACACTCCATGGCAACTTAACTGTAACTTTAACCTATTGAGAAATGTTTCTCTGTTTGAATCAAGCCCGGCCGATGTCCCGCCCCGAGAGCCATATACCCCGCCGTGATTGGTAGGTTCGTTCAGTTCCGCACACAACACTGTTAAGTGCCACACATATCAAACTTGCGGGCCACACTAACATTAAACTTTCATATTAAGGCGGGGGCCACAAACTTCTGGCCCGGGGGCCGCAATTGGGCCACGGGCTGCGAGTCTGAGACCCCTGCTTTAAGTGGAACTAAACCACTTTTTTCTAAACTGATGGCGTTTTAATAGTATTGTCTATTGCTTAAGGCCATTTTGCCACTTAAGTGCCAGCTAGGTAAATGTGCAGCTTTCTGGTCTAAAATGCCTGGATCTAAGTATCTAGTACTAGGTGACATCACGAAAAACTGCCCTGATAACAGCCAGGTGTTTCTGATTACAAACACTTGCTTTAAGGTTGTTGTGTCCTGCACAGCTCCAATGTGTTTTTGACAGGAAAGTGGTTTGGGCTCCACTGTGCTGGTTGCTGGGCAAATGGAGGAGTGAGCAGAAAGTACCCATAGACTAATGGAGTGTGACATCACTAATAGCATTTGGCTCCAGTCAAATGAAGCTCATCGAGGTTAACAGTTACAGGGGCAAATTTGGAGCCAAGTTCCATATTTGGAATTTCGACTGCGAGTATCATAGCAACCAAAGAGCCAATCTGGAGTGAGACAGTTGAAGGTAACGCCCTTTCGCGCCCGCACTGCTGCTTTGACATGAATTAGGTGCTTAGCAATGCTATCATTTAAACCTGTTGCTAATGCTAGCAGAAGCGACTTCGGGGAATGAAGCCGCCTGATTACTGTTCATATCTTGACATTTTAAGACCACAATAATGAGCCTGAGAGCAGCATTTACAGAGAAAGGCAACAGTTTTTCAATGTAATGTGAACTGGAGTCAATGGAGTCGGAAACTCGCCCATGTTCACTTCCTATTTGGAATGTGGCAGCTCGCAGGTTAGTCCATATTTGTATATACGATCTATGAGAGTACCTGAAGGGAGTGGTGAGCAAGGAGCTGAACGCAACATAAGCAAGCACCAATATATTATCACACACACACACACACACACACACACACCAATGCAGTAATAGGCTCTTAGTATGTGGCTTAAAGTCACCTGATTTTTTTTTTTAAATGAGAAAAAACAAAAGTAATTTGCAGTGGTCCAAAGTTATTCCTCTTACCTGGATTCTAAGCATCCAAATTATTCACCACGATGAGTTTATAACCTCTTTGCAAACCACAACTAGCATGCTAACCATGCAGCTCCTGATTACCAGACAATAAATTATAATTAGATGTAGACATTACACAGTGGGCATATTGTTTATTTAAGAGCTGCTTATACAATATATCTGTGTACCCCAGGACAAGACAAATTTTGCCAGATACATGGAAAAAACAGGATCTTTAAGTTTGAACTGGCCACCTTCTTATTTATGGGTGAACACGTAACTCACTGTCTCATTACATTTAACATCCATTTGTTTAATTTACCTTTGGAAATACTGAATCAATCAAACATGGATTTTTGTATTGCACATTTAATTTGGTCATGGACTTTTTAATTACTCAAATATGATCCGTTTAACCTCATATCCACAGCTCATTAAAATGTGATGGATCTAATTTAGGGCATCTAAACGAGCCGTGATTTCCTCCGTCTCTGTTTTGACAAGAGATTTCTGTAAATATTTCATTTCGTTTCATGTCGCTCGCCGTGTCTTTTCGTTCCCCAATCCGGAAAAGTCCCCAGACCCAACAGCCTGGAAGCATCTGAATGTTTAAAGAGAGAAAGAGGGATTTACTCTAAGTTAAAATGGGCGGACGGGTAGCCGCTTTTTGTAAAATTCATATGCATTATTTATGGGGGCGTTTTTGAGGAAACATGGAAAATGCATTCTGTATTTGCTGAAATGTTTAAAGAACAATTTCTCAGCAGTGGCAACAATATGATTTGAATTTCGATTTTCACTTCTTTTCTTTGCAGAAAAAGAAATAAATTAGTAAAATACATAAAGGGTTTGTTAAAATTCTCAGACACTTTGAATTGTTCAAAATGAAAAATGAAAGAATGCAATTTCTTTTACGTCAATACCATCTTAATAACATGAGAATACCACTGGCTTTGAAACACAACATTTATAATGGATTAAAGGTTTCCTGGCAAATCAAGACTGATACTTTTTAAACAGATTAATATCAGTCTGGTCCTACGTCCTTTGCCACGTCTCAAGGCCAGTCAAATGTAATCGTGCGATCAGATTTTTTGTTTTTTTTGTTTTTCAGTGGCACATGTGAAACAAAGGCAGTCATTGGTCACCTATGATTTACACATAAAATCAAATTTCTCTCACCTCAGATTAACAGACTTTAGTGCTTTGCTCATTAATTCTGCAGAAATCCGCAATGTTTTTCAGCCCCCTATGATATTTTTTTTTTCCTTTATTATTTTCATTAAGAACAGACCGTGTATGTCTCCGATTGGCTAATCCATATGTCAGTCAAACAGAGAGATTCACATCTTCCTAAAGTATTTAAGAAGAGTGTACTCTGGATCCAAGGCAATATCAAAGGCGCAGTATATAACTTTCTGGAGGTGGTACATCACCTGCATGATTCCATGGAAACAGAAAGTTAAAAGCATACTTTGGAACATTTTCCATGGGTACAGCCAAATAAGAGTCAGGTTTGTGAAGATCCAAGTTCACTAACAGTTAGGATCCTTGTTTTTTCTGTGCAATAAACACAACTAAATTTGAACTAAATTACCATTAGTTTACATGTTGTTGTTTTGTTTTTTTTCAAAGCATTCAAAAGTAAACTAGCCACCCATTTAAAAAGTTGTGAATAAATTCTATCTCCTTGCTCCCTTCTGTCTCTCTCCTCTCATCGCTCTCTCCTCCCTCTGCTCCACCTCTCCTTTCCCTTTCTATCTCTTCTCTCTCAGCTTTCACCTCTCCTCTCTTCCTCTCCTCCTCCCCTCTCTGTCTCTTCTCCTCTCCCACAGTCTCTTCTGTCTTCTCCTCTCCCACCCCTTTCCCTCTCTCTCTCTCTCTCTTCTCACTCTCCTGTTCATCTTTTCTCCCTTCTCTCCTTCTCTCTCTCTGACAAATCCCATCGCATCATCCCCTCTCCTCACTGTCTGCTGTGAGATTAATTCCCGAGTCCAAAGCAGTGGACTTCCTGACACTAATTTCCCGTGTAAGGTGACATGTCGGCGGTCCGGAAGGTGTGCAGGTCCGAGGATGCAACCGAGGCAGCCCTCATAAATCATTAGGCGTTAGGGACCCGCGCGCCCACAAAATGACTTAAACAAATGAACTTGTCGGGTTTAATAAGACCCTCCATTAACGGAATATGGGTAAAATAGTAACATGCTGGAAGGAGGTGTCTAAGCGTGCAAATCTGAGCATTTTCACAGTTGAATTATAGAGAATTTAACATAGGAATATTGTGCCTGACAGCAGAGTTTTCTAAAGTGGCGTGTAAAAAAAAACCCCAAAAAACCTATAGACTGATATATAGTGGAAGCTGGGTTAAAGAATATATATATTATCAATATTTTTATTTATTTATTTATTTAACAATTTGAATGTATTTAGTTTCATTTGCACTTTTTTCATTAATCCAAAGTTGTCTCCTCTGAGCACTCAAAAATTCTCTGTTTGCATATTGCCCGTTTAGTTGCGTCATAGACAAAACTTTGCAATTTTCCTGCTCAAGTCCAGTAATCATCACCGGACAAGAAAGGAAAGGTGACTCAATAACAGCACAGATTTCTGCAGAATCAACAATCCTAGCACCAAACTCTCATATATCTCAGTTTTATATTTTGTTCCTTATGTTGCGAGATTATCCAATGGAGAGGTCGTCTGCATTTGAGACACGTGCTACAAATTTGAGGCTGTGATTCCTCTGTCCCATCTGCATTTTAACAAAAAGGAGGAACTGCAAGACAAACTAAACTGTGTAGATTGTGTTTTAATAGAATTTGAGTGTTCCTAGTACATCTTTGCACAAAAATTGGACTCTCCATATCAGTCCTCCAGACCCCTTCTCACTCCCTTTTTTAGTCGTTCAAACCCTATCCCTCCACCCCTCCACACTCCCTTTTAGTCCTGTAAAACTAGCCCCTCCCCCAACCCCTCCTATATCCCCTTTAGTCCTCCATACCCTGCCCTTCCTACCCCCTCAATGTCCTCTTTAGTCCTTCATAACCCGCTACTCACTCTTCCCTTTAGTCCCTTATAGAAAATGTCTAACACCATACTGTAGAACATTCCAGCCAAAGCAATAACATCTCCATGGAGACAAATCAGTAACCCTCCCCCAGAAAAGTTGGACTTTTTGGCTCATAACATACCACACTCAAGACTGAAATACTGCCTATCTGTAGTATCCGTTACAAATCCGTCCCAAATCTGTCCTCACAATGAAATAAACATCCGACTAAAGTCCCTGCGTCGGCTTCGTGACACACTTCCTGCCAAATCATTTCTCAGATTTCCCGAGTTGCCAAAAAACGAATCGCTTTGCTCCTGTTTTTCTAAGTGTGAACCATGGCTCGCATCAAGTCGAGAGGGGGGGATGTTTGCACCAGGGAAAAAATAAAATAAAAATAAATAAAAAAGTCAAATTTAATTAAAACGATAGCATCTCTTCATGGCCGGGTGGAAATGCTGATGTTTTCCAATCACTAAGTGCTAAGACCCGGCTAAGAATTTTCGCCTAAAATATAAAGTATGCTATCAAAAACAGCGCTGTGGTCATTCGGTTAAGATAAGGACAGGACGCGGGGGTAAAGTGCTGAGTGTGGGACTATTCTGAGCTAAACAAAATGACTTTGGTGCCAGAGCAGGATGGTCAAAACGGACTTAGGATGACGTGGAGGCGTGACAGGAATATAGCCAAGGTTATGTTTATGAACCAGGTCCAATCTGCTGCAATGAGAGATGGAGGGTTTATGTGACATGCATTTGACTTTAAAGAGGGGTATTAATGGCTAACACATACAATATTTAGATCACCATGTTAACTTTTATTGTTAAAAATGCTACATTCACCAAAAAAACAAAAAAAAAACCCTTCTTTTTTTTCTCATAGAAAGCTCCAAAAAGTCAATTTTTAAAGGTGTACCATGCAATGTTTCTGGTGGAGGGTCTGTCCCATGCTTGTCTCCATGGAGATGTTATTGTGTTGCTTGAATATTCAACAGTATGAAATCTCGTATTCATTCAGTTACAGGTGTTTTTATTGCTCCAGCAGTGAGCACCCTACCTCTTCAAAGATCTGACCTGTAACTTGGCCAGGTAGCGTCACCTGTTTTGCTCCATGGAGATAAACATGTTTTCTTGCCATACATCGGAGCACTCTATTTAAAATGTCTTGAACTATCTGTATCCATAGATGTGTTTATTTATGTTTTAATTAGGTGTTTTGGTTGTCAAGGCGATTATCCAACCAGAAAGCAATTGCCAGTTTAAGTTATATGACCACTAGGAAATAAACCTATAATGCCTTTCTCTGATCTGAATCATCACTACCTAAAGCCAGCACCTGCAGCCAAACATTAATCAGTGCTAGTGCAGCCTCTGCAGCTCAGTGAGAGAATTTGTGTTCTGAGCTTTAACATGAGACATGGCCTGTCCATACACTGAGAATGAGGAAAACTTGTATGTGTATTAGTTATTTAGGTATGATTGTAATATTGTAAAACTTAAACTCTTGCAGGTGACATAGCCTACTCCATCTTTAAGAACAACTTCATTGGTATCTATCTATATTATTCCGTTAAGATAATCTTGTTTTTTTTTATAAGAAAATAATATTGAAAATACAGTACAACAGCACATAGAAACCATGGCATAGCATAGCACTTTTTGTTTGTTGGTCTTGTTCTTTTTTGCCCAAAAACAGATTTAAAAAAAGTGGCATCCTTGACTCTTATTTGGCCTGGATGAGAGCGTTTTTTTTGACTATAATACTCCACAGTATGGCATTAAACATATCTATCTCCAAGTATACTTTTACCTTTTACTTCTTTAGGATCATGCAGGTGATGTGCCACCTCCAAAAAGTTACATACTGTTCCTTTAATCCAAATGACAAATGTTCCTTATTTCTAAAATCCAGTCTACAACTCTCATTTTTACATTCTCACTCTCACTTTAAGACTATTCTCACATAAGATAATCCTCATATCTCCTCATAAGAAACAGTTAATATGTTGAGTATATGAGACAGATATTCCATTTGGTGGTACAGCTCTCTGCTCCTTATCCCCTGTCACTCAAACCACTCACATGAGAGAACCAGATTTTTACAGTACATTTACTCCCCCTTCCCTCTTTCCTCTCCTCTTTAGAAGCAGCTTGGAGCGGGTCTGCCCCCTACTGTCAGCCAAAAAAACTGCTACTACTCATATTTTCACCCATTAAAACACGCTATAGGGCTTGTAAAAAAGTGTTTACCATTTGCTTTTCCCCTTCTTGCATCTTTAACATCATTATATTTAATATTTTGCTGAACATATTTTGCTAGGTTCAGAAAGTAGCATTAGCATTAGCCCCGACACACAGAGACGCTCCTTATAGATATATAGACCTCTTAGATGTTACATTGCACAGGAAATGGTCGCGCATTTTGTTAAATGAGTGTTGAAATCGTCAGAAGAAAATGATCTGCCGTATCAGGAAAAAAAAGAAAGGAAAAGTAATATCACAGGGGGCTGAAAGATATTGCTTATTTATGCAGAGTCAATGAGCGAAGCATTAAACTCTGTTAATGTGGTTGGAGAAATTTGATTTTGTTCAAAATGGCCGGTGAGCTCCTTTGTGTCACTGAAAAAAAACCAAATCCTAACCACATTTGACTGGGCTCGAGACGCAAAAGAGGACGTGAAGACCGGACTGACTGCAATCAGTATAAAAAGTACAGAGACAAAACAACAAAACGAACATGTGATCGTGTATGCACTTTAAAGGTAATACCTGTAACTGTGGTTTTAAACTCGATAAACTGGACCAAACTCAGGATGCCATTATCTGTCATATCTTATCCCTTTTAGTTTATTACAAACTGGTTTTAGCTGTAGAATCTGGCAACCCAAAGTGAAAAAGTCACTGCTTTCTGGATGTTCAGCTTGAAAATCAAAATACAAAATGATAACAAAAACAACTTACATTAAAATTGTTATTAGAAAATGTCATAGAAACCATTACTCTTAACCTATTTGCATATTTTACACTGAGCAAATGGACAATTTTAATGTTTTAATTTAATATAAAGGACAGAGAAGCAAATGGAGGTAATTGGTAATACAACACTGCCTCCTCCTGGATTCTTGAGGGTATTACAAGCCCATGTTTTGTACACTGCAACATGCTTTAGGTCCTTTATGTGCTGAGTTTCTTTAACCATCCAAAAGTATTTTGTATGAAATATCAGTGCAGTACGTAGTGGAGGCCACACAGCTCCTCCAAATTAACTCAAATAATTGCATGTTTCTTATTTGGCTTATTCTACTCAACATTCTGTAAACAAATACAACTTAAACAGGCTTAATCCAGCCTCTCTCTCTCTCCTCATACTCCATATTGACAGCTGTCCCTCCTCCCTCCCTCTCCCTCTCTCCCTCTCTCTCTCTCTCTCTCTCTCTCTCTCTCTCTCTCTCTCTCCTCATACTCCATATTGACAGCGGTCCCTCTCTCCTTCATCTCTCTTCTCTCTCTCTCTCTCTCTCTCTCTCCCTCTCTGTCTCCCTCTCTCCCTCTTGTTCTCCTCATACTCCATATTGACAGCTGTCCCTCATCCCTCCCTCTCTCTCTCTCGCTCTCTCTCTCTCCCTCTCTCTCTCTCTCTTCTCTCTCTCTCTCTCTCTCTCTCTCTTCATACTCCATATTGTCAGCTGTCAGTCACCCCTCCATCTCTCTCTCTTTCTCTCTATCTCCCCATACTCCATATTGACAACTGTCCCTCACCCCTCCATCTCTCTCTCTTGCTCTTTCTCTCTCTCCCTCTCTCTTTCTCTCTCTCTTCCCATACTTCATATCGTCAGCTGTCCCTCCCTCCTTCATCTCTATCGCTCTCTCCCTCTCGTTCTCCTCATACTCCATATTGACAGCTGCCCCTCATCCCTCCCTCTCTCTCTCTCTCACTCTCTCTCTCTCCCTCTCTCTTGCTCTTTCTCGCTCTCTTTCTATCTCTCTCTCTCCATACTCTATATTGTCAGCTGTCCCTCACCCCTCCATCTCTCTCTCTCTCTCTCTCTCTATACTCCATATTGACAGCTGTCCCTCATCCCTCTCTCTGTCTCTCTCTCTCCCTCTCTTTCTCACTCTCTTTCTCTCTCTCTCTTCATACTCCATATTGTCAGCTGTCCCTCACCCCTCCATCTCTTTCTCTCCATACTCCATATTGATAGCTGTTCCTCACCCCTCCATCTCTCTCTCTCTCTCTCTCTCTCTCTCTCTCTCTCTTTCTCACTCTCTTCTCTCTCTCTCTTCATACTCCATATTGTCAGCTGTCCCTCACCCTCCATCTCTTTCTCTCCATACTCCATATTGATAGCTGTCCCTCACCCCTCCTCTCTCTCTCTCTCTCTCTCCATACTCCATATTGACAGCTGTCCCTCACCCCTCCATCTCTCTCTCTCTCTCTCTCTCTCTCTCCATACTCCATATTGACAGCTGTCCCTCACCCCTCCATCTCTCTCTCCTCATACTCACAGAATGTTGTGATGTCGTCTGAAACTTAACAACTGATGTGTATCTCATCAGACTCACATTTTTTTAAACCCAGTGAATTGGTTTATTCTCATATAATGCTGTTTTCAAACCACAAATTACCACAAAATATTTCCCATTCTCTAACGCCCCCGGCCTTCTCTCTCTCTCTCTGACCTTTTCTATCTTTATATCTGTTGTTCCATACGATAGTCTATAGCACTACCTCTTTTGTTCTGTCCTTTTCTAACCTCTCTCTCTTTCACTGTGAGTCCAGTTCAAATCAATAGTCTGAAATTCCCCACAGACTCAATCCTGACAGCTGTCCCTCCAGCTCTATCCCACTTTTCTCTTTTACTTTCTCTCCTTCTCCCTACTCACCGTTTCCCTCCCGTTACTCTTTTTGTTCCTTCCAACCTCTTTCTCTCACTCTGACCTTTCTCTCTCTCCTCAGCCCACACTGACAGCTGTCCCTCACCCTTCCATCTCTCTCTCTCTCTTTCTCTCTCTCCTCAGTCCATACTGACAGGTTCTCTCACCCTTCCATCTCTCTACCTTTTTCTCTCTCTCCTCAGTCCATCGTGACAGCTGTCCCTCACCCTTCCATCTCTCCCTCCCTTTTTCTCTCTCTCCTGAGTCCATACTGACCCTTCCATCTCTTTCCGTCTCTTTCTCTCTCTCCTCAGGCCATAGTGACAGGTTCCCTCACCCTTCCATCTCTTTCTCTCTTTCCTCAGTCCACACTGACATCTGTCTCTCACCCTTCCATCTCTCTCTCTCTCTCTCTCTCTACCTTTTTCTCTCCTCAGTCCATACTGACCCTTCCATCTCTTTCCATCCCTCTCTCCCTCTCCTCAATCCACACTGACAGCTGTCTCTCACCCTTCCATCTCTCTCTTTCCTCAGTCCACAGTGACAGGTTCCCTCACCTTTCCATCTCTCTCACTCTTTCCTCAGTCCACACTGACATCTGTCTCTCATCCTTCCATCTCTATCCCTACCACTTTCTCTCCTCAGTCTATACTGACCCTTCCATCTCTTTCCATCCCTCTCTCCCTCTCCTCAATCCATACTGACAGCTGTCTCTCACCCTTCTATCTCTCTTTCCTCAGTCCATAGTGACAGGTTCCCTCACCCTTCCATCTCTCTCTCTCTTTCCTCAGTCCACACTGACATCTGTCTCTCACCCTTCCATCTCTCTCTCTTTCTCTTTCTCCCCTCATAAGCCATACTGACAGCTGTCTCTCATCCTTCCATCTCTTTCTCCAAATTTGATGTTTATCTCACTCTTTTTTTAAACCCAGTGAATTGGTTTATTCTCATATAATGCTGTTTTCATACCACAGTGTACCACAATATATGTCCCATTCTCTCCTCTATCTCCCGCTCTCTCTGCCCCTCTCTCTCTCTCCTTCTCTCTTGTTCCACAGAAAAGTCTATAGCCCTATCTCTTTTATTCTCTCCTTGTTTAACCTCTCTTTCACCGTGAGTCCAGTTCAAATCAATAGTGTGAAATTCCTCGCAGACCCAACACTGACAGCTGTCCCTCTACCTCTATCCCACCTCTCCTCGTCATCTATCTTTTCTCTCACATTTTGTTCCTTCTGCCCTCTCTCTCACACACTCTGACCGTTCTCTCTCCTCCTCTCTCTCTCATAGACTCCATTTTGACAGCTGTCCCTCTAGGATTCTCTCTCCCCCATCTCTTTCAGCCCCTCTCTCTCTTGTTTCTTGCTCTCTTTCCTTTCTCCCCTCCTCCTCTCTCTCTCTCACCCTGCACTCATATTAACAGCCATCCCTCTGTCCTCCTCACTCCCTTCTCCCCTCTTCCTCTCTCTTTCTCAGTCTCTCTCCATACATATTCCATAAAGTCCATATTGACCGCCTATCTAATCTCTCTCTCCCTCTATCTCCTCACAGACTCCGTATTGACAGCTGTCCCTATCTCCTCTCTCTCTCGCTCTCCTTCTATCTCCTCACAGATGCCATACTGACAGCTGTTCCTTTCCCCTTTTCTCTCCCTCCTCCTCTCTCTGTCTTTCTCTTCCCCCGAGTATCCATACTGACCTCTGTCTCTCTCTTCTCCCTCACTCTCTCCTCTCTTTCTGTCTCGCCTCTCTTTCTCTCACACACTATATACTGACACCTCTCTCTTCTCTCTCTCACTCTCATACTCCATATTGATGGCTGCTCCTCTTTCTCTCTCTTTTCTCTCACACTCAAACTCTTCTCGCCTTGTCTCCTCAGACTATATAATTCACATCTATCCCTCCCTCAGTCAGTCCTCACTTTCTCTTTCTCTCTGTTCCTCACTCTATTCCCCCTCTCTTCCGTCATACTCCTTATTGACAGGTGTCCCTCGTCCCTGCGTCTCTGTGGACATTAGAATGGACAGCTCTAGTTTAACATTCTCTCCACAGGACAGAGAAAGCCGCACTTACAGGAGCTCGTGAGGGTCAAAAATGTCAAACACCCTCTTATATTTTTATGCAGACTAGCGCCAAGAATTTACCAAGGTCAATGGCTAGTCAAAATGAGGAAAATATGGTACAAAAGTGCACTTTGTCTGCTCATCTGAACTGAGCCCATATTTAAAATGTCACTTTAATGTCTTCTCATAGTTTATAGTCACACTATGTAACTTTTTAGCCAAAAATCTCCCCTTTTACACCAGTGTCTTTACACAGTTCCACCCTTTCTCTCAGCATAAGGTTCAAATCTTCACCAGTGGCACTCGTTTGACACCTTTTCATTTCATAAGGGAGTGTGACGTCACCCAGCTCCAGTTAAATGAAACTCATCAAGGCCAGCAGTTATAGGGGCCAATTTGGAGCCGTTCCATATTCATAATTCTGCCCATGAGTATGATAGCAACCAAAGAGCCAATCCAGAGTGAGGCTGTTGAAAGTAGTGTCCCTTCCTGTGTGCACAGCTGGTTTTGCAGGTAGCAGGCACTTAGCGACACTGTCAATCAAACCTGTTGCTAACACTAGTGGGAGAGACTTTGGCAAAAGAAGCAACGATTTGTCTGTTATTAATGTTCATATCTTGATTTTACGGACACAATAGCAAAATTAAAATACCAGGTTAAAGTAGAGTGGGTTAATACGAACATTTGGAGAACAAAATGACAAGTCTGACAGCAACAGTTATGGAGAGGGGCACCAGTTTTTCGATGGAAAGTGAATTTTAGCCAGAGTTAATGGAGCCAGAAGCATGCTCATGCTCACTTGTTACTTGGAACATGGCGGCTCGCAGGTTAGTTATGTCCCTTTATATGTACAGTCTATGCTTAAGACATGTAATGTGTGTTTAGTTAGTGCAGCTTATTTCACATCTTATCAGTGAGTAAAAATGTCTAATGTATTTAGGCTAGGGTAAAAGAAAAAATGTATTCTGTCCACTGGACAAAAAGTTATTTTGAGTGAAGACATTTCACTGCTCATCCAAGCCACTTCTTCAGTTCAGATTGTTGGTGGCCACTGCCTTATATCTATCTGAAGGGAGAAGCTAACTACACTGAAACTAACACACAGTTTTGTTTGTTCGTACAGTTTGTTATCTAGGTCTATTGAGCTACACTAAGTGTGAGCTGTGCCTGGGTCATATTTAGCATAATCGTTCAGGCCCCTAATGGGTGCTCTCACACCTATTAACCTATTGGTTATCTCTAGTGTTTCCTTGTTTTGATTTATGTCTGAGAATGGAGTTATAAATAGGAGATAAATTATCTCTAAGACCCCATTCCTGATCAGAGATGGAATGTCTTTATTAACAAAAAGTGCTTGTTTAACTCCCCTCTCCAACCATTTCTTTTCTCTCACCTCACTATCTTCAGAGACTGGGTAGTGGCTTTGGGCTGGAGCGTTGAGAAGTACGGCACATTGGGGTCCCAATGAGCTCTTACGACGGTGTTGTCCAAATTTCTTTTACTCTTACCAGTGAGTAAAAATGTCTTGTGTATTTAGACTATCTTTTTTCAAATATGTTTTCCAGACCAAAGTAAACTCACATTAAATCCCAGTAGTGTTTTCTCTCATTACTATTTAAATTAGGACATTTACATTTTTAAATAAACCTACATAAACATGTAACTAAACGTGTGTGTGTGTGTGTGTGTGTGTGTGTGTGTGTGTGTGTGTGTGTGTGTGTGTGTGTGTGTATATATAGTTACGTATTTTAGATAGTAATTCATGAACAAACAATCCAATCTGATCCATTTATTTTGCAAATACAAAGTTTTTCAGCTCATGAACATACCCACTGTGATATTGTTTAAAAAAGCATGACTGCTAGCATGCTCCATGGTCCTTGTTAGCATGGTCCTTGTTAGCATCTACAAAATGTGTTTAATATCCCCTCGTCATGGAGCTTTATCACACCTTTCAGCCAGGGCGCCACGCTGTCAGCCATTAATTAAATACAAAATCAGAGCCCGAGAACGCACCACAGGCTCCGTGCTGTGTTCAAGGACAACCCGATGAGAGAGGACGAGGACGGGGAGGAGATGGATGGAGAACCGCGGGCCAACCGGACCTGTCACTGCTAAGCTATTTATCTGAGCGCTAATGTTATTTTGGGGGATGCTAAGTGGCTGTGTTATCAAGAAGGTACATAAAAAGCAGTAGCAGTAGCAGTAGCAGTAGTAGTTGTAATAGTAGTAGTAGTACAAGACTGGAAGAATAACTAATTTGTCAGAAATCACAATGTTTACCTGTTTGTTATGTATTTCTCATAGTAGTTTTGAACAAAGTTAAATGTAATGAAATTAATGCTTGTGATAAAAGAAGTTAACAAAATGTTAACCCAGTTCATGATCTTGTCTTAAACATGCACTTTGTAACATTTCTGGTAGACGATCTATCACCTGCTTGTCTCCATGGAGATGTTACTGCTCATCAACTTCCATGGAGACAAGCATGTGAGGCTATTAAGCTACAAGTTACAGGTCAGAAAAGTTACATAGTGCACTTTTGCTAAAATATACAATTTCTCAATAACATCTTTGTAGAGGTGGGTTATCAGACCTTGTTCTTTCGATATGGATTTTTATAAATTTTAATCTTTCAGCAGTCTCCAAAATATACCTTATTCACTATGTGGGACTAAACACTTAAACTCTGCCCACAACCACATTTCAAATAGAGCTGCTAAACTGGGCAGTACATGAAGCACTAAAGAAAAGTGTGAGGGGTGTAAGGGGCGGAGCCAGGGGGGGACAGTGTGATCTACACTTCAAACTCCGCCTCTGCAGACAGGTGTTTGTAATCAGAAACACCTGACTGTAATCAGGGCAGTCCTGTGTGATGTCACCAACTACTGGAAATTGCAGACGACACTGATGGTAGCACAAGCTTAAATTTAGGCATTTTTGACCAAAAACCTAGACTAGGAAGAATAGATAATGCTCTTAAAGTGCCAAGTACACAGTTTAGTGGAGGAAAAAGTGGATTTTGTGCTTAGTTCCACTTTAATTTAGTGACAAATATATGAGTTTATCAATGCAAGTTAATCAAACTGCATGATAAAGAGGTAAAATTTTAAGAATAAATGAATAAAAATAGGTAACGTAAATGAGATATTTTTCTTTTTGAATAAAATGAACGTTCACTGCCCATTTCACACGAGCTGCCAGAGCCGCTCTCATTCCCATTCTTCGTACAGTACAGAGTGAGTCCTGTGTGCCGCGGGCCTGTGCTGAGGTAATGACTGTTTTGACCCAGATAAACTGAGAGTAGCACAGCAAACTGCAGCCTGTGGGACAAACAGCACACAACTATCCTCTGACCTTTACTTAACCTGAACCCCCACACATCATTATGCTGTTTATAGTGAGACTGGAGCATCTGGAGAAGCCCTGCAGACACGGGGGTATCATGCAAATGTCACTATGTCACAGTGCCACCTCAGATCTATGAATCAACAATGACCGCCCACGCCCTGGCTCCGGAAGTAAATGTCCCAACATTTTTGTTTTCTCATAGACTTATATTAAAAGTTTGCAAGCTTGCTCTGGGCTTGTGTGGTAACTCATGACCGCAAGACCTATAATTTTATCTAATATCTGTTTCTGAAACTTTATACAAGTTATTAAAGCATTGTGCCAAATCTTTCATTTTAACGGTCCTATATTTGCTATTTTCTGATCTATAATGTTGTTTCCTTATCAAGAACATTCCTGGAGTTGTCTTTTGTTTCATTCACATGTTTAACACACAAATCCTACATATTTAGGCAGAGTTCTTCTCTCAAACAGAACACTCTGTACCACCTTGTGATGTCATATGGTGTCATTTTTAATCTCTATGGACCTTCACTAGAATCATTTGCATATTTTTAACCCTGGAATTGCCTAGTTCTACTAAGCAAAAGGTAAAAGGAGCTGTTAACTTGAAAACTTGAGGAGGAAGTAACGACATAATAACATGACTTTAAGCTCACAGAAGTCCATTTTACGTAATATAGGACCTTTAAATAGGCTCTTTGGCCTTAAAACAACTAGTTAGGCTCCACAATGCCTTTGAACTCTAGTCTATGGGAAAAATAAATGGAAAATTTTCTGGACATTACATCACAGTATTCTATTGGTTGTTTTCAGATGTTATTCTCCCAGATGGGGACAAGAGGCAGTTTTCTCTATTGATTACACTGTACTTTATCATGAAATACGCGAAAGGTATATTTCAAATGTTTAATTTGACAATTTATTTGAGACTAGGCCCCTTATCTTCTTGTCTTAAAACAATAAACTGCTCCCACCTGTATTCGATATATTTTTGTTGTAATATAACCGGCTCTACGGTATAGTCAGCCAATAGAAAGATTCAGTATTTGTGAATTTATCTTTTGGATATAAAATACATCTGGCTGTTGGCTTCCCATCTGTTACAACATCATCACATTCTAGTATCTGAAAACTACCAATTGAGTTTAGTCCCATGTGTAGGACATGTTTGTGTCTCCTTCATCTGGTACAGACATTGAGTACACAAATAAATCCCAACAGACTTAACAGTCTACAGCAACAATCTACCACAGCCCAAAGTCTGTGAATGAAACATCAAATAAAGAAACACCTACACCGACACCAGAGGAGGGTAGAGTAATGACAAGCTACATTATTGTTATTTCAAAATAATATTACTCAAGTAGAAGTACAATGTAACATAAAATTACTCAAGTCCACAAAAACACAATTATTAAAGACAATTTAATCATAAATGTCTTTGTGGATAAACCTTTTAAATCTGACACATATTCAGATGTGACCTGATCTGAAGAAACACACATGTTCCAATCAGTTAATATTGTTAACATAAAGAATTGTCACTTGTAGACTTACTCACAGTGGGAAAAGGAACCAGAGCTGAATGTTAGCCGTACTCCATACCTGCACATTAAAACAGCAAGTTGTGCAAAGTATGACAATGCCGATGTTTAAAAGTAGTGAAAGTCTAAAAGTACTTCAGCAATCCATAATGTATAATGTCCAACGGGGCCTCTTATCTAGAGGGCAGTGGCTCTATAGAACTTACTGCCGTTGTCCTTAGCCAAGTCATTTCACTCACCTTGCCTGGTATGAATTTGGTGTGTGCATGAGTGAGTGATGTTCAGAGGAGCTGATGGTGCAGACTGGCTGCTTCGCTCACATCAGTTTGTCCCAGGGCAGCTGTGGCTACAGTAGCAGCGTTCCTCCACCAGGTGTGGAGTGGGTGAATGAAGCAACGTAAAGCACTGAGTATTAGTGATGTGATGTCTGTGAACGAGTCGGCTCTTTTGAACGGTTCCTTACCGTGATTGGCTGGAACCGGATACAATTTTTCAAAAGAACCCATTTGTTTAATTTCTATGGATTTTTATACTAATTAACCCTGAACCATCACAAGAATCAGCATCGATGCAGAGCAGGAAACACAAGGGACAGCTTTGTGAAAAAAAAAATCAACACATTTGGCATCATAATAATAGCAGATTTTCAAACTATTATTATTGTAGTGCAGTATTTTATTTAGATTATTCATAATTTAAAAGGGTAAACCCATTCCCTCACTCAGTTTGAACCATTTTAACCATTTTAACCATTTTGAACAGATATCGTTCTATCTCTGAGTGATTATTTTGTATCTAAAATTAGTTCTGATATTGGCTTTTGTCATATAAATACATAGTAAAAGAGCCAGTCTTTTGAACTTGGAAATGAACAGATCCAAAGGTTTCAAATCCCCTAAAAGAGCTGAAAGTCCAATCACTTCTGAGCATCTTAAAACCACAGTACGTAACTTTTTAGCCAAAAAAAAAATGACCATGATTACAGTGTGTTTTTAAAATGTCTTTATGGCACTGAAAACCTGGCATCTTCACAAACTTTCCTGTTACTAATATCTTCATGAAAATCTGCTTTCTCTGGCAGTATAGCATAACACATATCTATCTCTGGAGAATGTTCCGAAGAACTGTTTAAACTTTCTATTTCTGTGGAATCATGCAGGCATTGTGCCACCTCCAGAAAGTTACATACTGTTGCCTTAAAAAAGCACCATGTGTCTCTTATTTAGACGAACTAATTCCCAACCGCACTAAAGTCGCATATTCGCTTTAATTACCTCTTCACTATCAAACCTCGTCCCTCTCCTCTGTCTCCGGTCTGCCGAGCCGCCAGTGTCTAATTATAAGTCTGTAGCACAATAACCCAGCATGCCTCCCGCCTCACACCGTCCTTTCGGCTGCGCGCGTGGGCCGCTCCGACGCTAATGTTGACAGCAGATAATTTGCACTCGGCACGCTGCTTTGCCGAGTTTCGACGATGGATGCATTGTGCTACGTTAGCAAGGCGGAGGTGTAAGCTAGGTCCATCTCAGTTTTGTCAACACCTGTGCATCGGCTCCTAATTAATTGTTTAACACGGTTTCAATTTGTCAAGCCGTTACGGAGGGCGGAATTAGCACGCTAGCTGCTGACGTTAGCTAGCACAGGTTGTAATAAGTGTCCACATGAAGAATAAGGCGCGGGATGGCCAGATGTGTACCCGCGATTCATCAGGGAGTGAGGAAGTGAAAGTAAAGCGAAGTGGGACAGGGATAAATGTGGACAATGTAAAACCATGTCAACCTGGAGATTATAATTGGTACACAGCAAACTAGCTTCAAAGTTAGCCGTACAAGTTTGAAGTAGAGGTGGGCATGCGAATGTACTTTTTTTTTATTTAGAGATTGACTGAATGTTTAGAATCCACACAAAATGACAGTTGATAAGCTCTGCCAATATTTTTGAGATGACATGTCGGGCCAATTTTAACTATTTTCCCCAGTGAAGTGCAGTCATGGGAGGCACCTGTCATCACAGAGAAAAAATACATGAATGGTTATATTTATCCAATGATTTATACTATAAAGTTATTTTCTACTTAACTATGCAATTTAAATTATTTTTTTCAATTTGAAATCGCTGAATGTTTACGTTTACCATTGAAATACTGATGACACGTGGCCGTTCGTGCCTCACATAGACTGACTGTGCTGTAGTTCAGCAGTGATGCTGCTGCTTTAAATGGCTGTGAAAAGGCGCCGTGTGAGGCACGTAGTTACCTGGCCTCATGTTAGAGGGTACTCATGAGCCCAGGGATTCTTGCAACTCCTGCAGAATAAGGGCTGCAGAATAGTGACAGCAAACTACAATCAAGTTTAGCGATCCGTTCACTTTTTTTTTCATGTCTGGCCCTACTTTTTAAGTGGAGGAAGATTACATATAAAAGCTCAAGCAGTTTTCTAAACTGGGCTTTCAGTCGAAGCAGGAGGTTATAATTAAAGGAAGACCAATGCTAAAGGAGCTAAATGGTTTGCTCCAGACGACGGGACGAAAGACTTGCTCTTTTCAAACAGAGACATACAAAATGGTAAGAAATGTAATGACTTCAATCCATTGAAAATTGGGGAATCAAAATAAGGATTAAAAAAAACAATACAAAACCAGTTTGCGTTTTATTTCATACTATTAGAGCTATTTCATACGGACTTCAGAACTTTCATTTTGAATTTTTTTTTTTATTCTGACCCCAAGTCACTTACTGGGAGAGAAATAGTCCGGGGCCAAATGTTCTGACACCTGGTTTACATGTTTGTAAATCTGATTGTGATGACATCAGTGCCTCACCAGCCATGAACCTCAACGCACGTCACTGATTTTTCCCAAACTATGTTACTTAAACTTACTACAAACTCAGTCACAACTTTTTTTTTTTTTTTTTACCAGAAACCTATAACAGAGCTGTGTAGTCACTCACTCTGTGCAGTTATCGCTTTGCAGTAAAGTGATAAAGTCGGCCAAAAACAAAATATCGTCCTGTGCTGGAAATTTAAGACCGATAACTAATCGATCGATACGCTAAAACGTGCAAATATCGGTCCTATCAGTCTATCTCTAGTTTCAATCATGTTATAATGTTCCCTCATCAATATATGTGGAGTTGTATTTTGCTTCATTCATGCTTGTTTTTAAGTAGCCTTGGAAATCACTCACAACTGTTACAGTTACAATTTTTCCTCAACAATTACGCAGTACTGCAAACCTGGAAGTCTAAACTGTTGTTATTTTGTTATATATGCAAAATAACAATGTTGAGTATATTGTGTTGCAAAAAGAGCTAACCAAAACTAAAATTAAGAGAAACATCTAGTTTTCTTCCAAGCATGAGTATTCACCTTCATGCGGAAGTTGCCGTGGGCGCCGCCATCGTCATTTGGGTTGTATTATTTTGAATGGAGCTGCTAATCATGACAGTAAATAAGTTCTACATGGACTACAAAGATGTTTTAAAGCCTCCCTGAGATTCGATGCGATGCTGAGTTGCTGTTGCACATGAACACTGACCATTTTACAGAAATCACCCTACTATATATTGTATTTTATTTGTAAAACTTTTTTTTTTTTTTTGTTTTTTTCAAATTTTCTATGGTGACACCTCCCATTCATTTCAATAAAGAAAATATGGTTTAGCAGCATTTAGAGGCAAAAGTGGGCAGGGTCAATAAAGAAACTTTTTTGTGCAACATCTTCATGCATATTTTAGCACATGATGCAATGTGAAAATATTCTCTGATTATTATTGAGATAATGCAAAAACACCTCTTTGTCCTAGTTATTTTTTAGGTCCATAAACCATCATCGTTCTGACTTGTTCTAAGCATTTTTGTGGTCAAATTGTGTTCGCTACATACACTGATATAATGGTATGAGCACGTAGCTAAATTGCTCCTAAAACGCTTTTTGTCGCTTTGGTCATGCTTATTGTTGTCAGTAGAGGGCACTCTAATAAAAATCTTGGGCTTTTAGAGTGGATCGAAGGCAAGTTACATGAAATAAAAATGCACAAGAGACCAAAAGCATATGTAAAATCAAATTAATCCAACAAAATAATACACGTAATGCCTTCTTTCCTTTTTTTTTACTAAACTGTTCAGACTCATTTTGAAAGTTGAGTGAAGCAGATTAAATTAAGTTCAAAAGAGTAGCCAAGAATGTCAATGTCAGTTGTTTGTTAGCAAGAGATTCTATATTGAAGAAAATGTAAGTGCAGAATTGATCAGAAAGAGTACAGTAAAGGTATGGTCTTTAAAAACACAGAGGAGCACTTGTTGATGCAGTAGTAATACGAGACAGGTGGTTGAACTTAAAGTTCTTTATTTATTGATTTGTTGATTTATTTATATTAAGTAAGATGTGTCCAGATTTCTGAGAAGGAGAGGGAAAGATGGAGCAGAGGATGCAGAGGAAGGAGCAAGGATGGAGCAAAGGAGAGGGTTAGATGGAACAGAGGAAGAGATCAGATGGAGAAGGGGATGTAGAGGAGAGGGTGAGATTTTTTTGTAATTTATTTCAAACATTTACTTACACACAATTCCTCCTTTTCAACTAAATGTCCCTATAACATCTAACTGTTTGTATTGCATCGTCAAAATAAGCTAGTGCACTTTTATACCAGTAGGGGATGCTGTGTCACTGGTTCTAAACTCACCCTGCAATGAACTGAAATCGACCAAAGATATTGCAGAACCATTCTCCATAGAAACTGTATTCAATCAATATTACACAATGAACAGTCAATTCAAATGTTTGTACTGGAGGCTGTGTCTGCTTGGGGGCATAATCATTCCTAATTTTACTGTGGAAAGATATAGAAATGTTATATCTGTCTGTGTGTGTATATGTATATATATATATATATATATATATATATATATATATATATATATATATATATATATATATATATATATATATATACACATATACATATATATACATATATAAAATATCCTGCTCACCCTCTGCGGGTGGTCTTATCCCCTGTTTTTCCACCTCTACCAGATGCCTGGGAGCTTGAGGGTTCTGCGCAGTATCTTTGCTGTTCCTAGTACTGCACTTTTCTGGACTGAGATGTCTGATGTTTTTCCTGGGATCTGCTGTAGCCACTCCTCCAGTTTGGGTGTCACTGCCCCAAACTTCATGTAACCCCTCTGACTAGGGTCACTGGAGTAGTAGCATTCCAGCAGAGCCTTGTTCTCGCATATCAGAGCACAACACACTGATACACACAATGTTTCAACAACCTGATCCACTGCTCACAACCAGCACCAACAATGTCAGCACAACAAACTTTTGCTCCATGAAGCTATTATTACTACAACAAGAGGCTACAATTACAACACAATCACATGGCATCAGCGCAGCTCCAACAACGCACACGGCAGTTCCACCCAGACACCTCCAAAACCTACATCACAATTACAAGCTCATTTTACACACTATTTGACTGTGAGGCTCCGTTCTCAAATATGCCTCATGCATCTTACCTTGCTTTTTCAGAGGACTGAAGCAGAAAGTATCCTTTATCCACTGTCCTGTTGGTTCTGTCTCCAAAAGTATATTATACAAAGAGATGAGACAGGTCAAAGCTCCAGTCCAGGTGGGTCTGCGAGGTCAAGAGGTTTAGGCGGAAGAAATAACTATCCAGCAGCTGTTAACCACTGTGAATCAAAATACGAGGATACACCGCAGATGCACTCACTCCAGTTTAATGCAAATCCTTTCTTCTTAGACACACTTTGACTTGGAGTTGAAGCAGCCATGACTCACATTGTTGTTATCCATTCATTATAGTAGTAAAATGCTGCCAGTGGAGAGTCTGTAACTAGGCAGGAGATAGTTAACAGCAGGCTGAATTACGACGGGTCAGATGCCTGATAGACGTTTCTGAAGCCCAGTCACTTGATTTGACTGCACTCCTGCCCGTCCCAAAGACTTATGTCACAGCTATAATGTAAAGTAATGGGCAGAAGAACTAAATTTTACATAAAATTTCTCAAAATTTCAGGTTCTCCCATAGAATTCAGTGCACACCGATCCAGCGCACTCAAAGTATATTTAGAGAGAGAGAGAGAGACTATTGCAAAAGTAAAACTTTATTAATTTTATCTAGGTCAAATTATGGCGTGCTATTGCCCAGCCTTCACTGATCTGTGCTGGGGTAAAACAAATTTTGGTCAAATACAAGGAGAAAAATTGGAGACAGACCCTTTAACCTTGAAAATGTTAGTGTAACATTCAATATTGATGATATTGACAGATTAGGAAAACTATCTCTTATTTTCATGAATATCTCCAGACATTATCTGTAAAATTGCTTCTGGATGTTTGCCAGTTTTCTTATTATAGTCAAAGTTATATCTGAAACCATTTCCCCCCAGAAAGTCACCTCCAACCACAGCACATTTGTCAAAAATTATCAGTGGATTATTTATTTTGTTTAAACATTTCTGGTGCAGCACTGATTAAGGTGTCTTTTGGAAGTATGTTTAGAGAGGGGGTATTACACTTCTATGGGGTATTAATTCTTAACACATAACATATTTAGATCACCATGTTTTGCTAATCAAACTACTGCAGATTGCATCAAGTTTGTGAAGTCATAGTGTATTGTTTTGTATCATCTTTTTCTATATTTATGGAAGGTTGATTTTGGATAATACCTCCTCATTAAAGGATGCTGGTTCCCTCCTAGGAAAGAAAGACACCAATGATAATTTAGTATAACAGATTTAAAATAAATAAATAAGTACGATTATTCAAACGGCATGAATCACTCTAAATAAAACTTTGAGTGAGTTAATGCTGAGGGAAACCATTATTATTTTGCATAATATGCCCCCTTTAAATGCAGTCTGAATTCATTAGTGCACGTCCGTAGATGGCATAAAGAAGTGGACTAAGTGACTCACACACAAATGAAGCCAACTGAGGCTAACAGTTATAGCAGCTAATTTGGATTTGAGTTCCATATTTTGGAAATCATAGCAACCAAAGAGCCAATCAGTAGTGAGGGTGTTGCCCATGCAAAAGGGGGCGGGCACTTTGCAACGCTGTCAATCAAACCTGTTGTTAGAAAGGGGTGACAGTTTTTCAATCGAAAGTGAATTGGAGCCGATGGAGCCAAGTCACGCTCATGCTCACTTCCTGTTTGGCGCGCTGAGGCGAGCAGGTTAGTTATGTCCATTTATATGAACAGTCAATGGGCACTTCCTAATTTTTTTTGACAAAAATATTCAGCTGCGAGTTAACCATCCTCTTTTCTACTATTTTTTTTTTTAATCCTTTTAACTCTCAGCCTAAAGCGAGAACATTTGACAACACCAGCTGTACTCCGTTATGTATTTTTGTTTACACTTAACTACCGGGCAAAAACCACTCACCTTTGAAATACAAATCCATTCAAAATTAATGTACAAAAAATCTTTTCTAACAGACTCGTAGACTTTTTCATTATTTGACGTTGGTAATTTATTCGTAGCAGATGGCGTGTGTCTTAAAGATGCTTCGTCGTAGCTAATGAGAGCGGATGGGAGCGTTCAAAAGCAGCTCGGGACCGTGGGGAGTCTAACAGTGAGGACTGTGTGATGTGGTTAAAAAAATAAAACAAAACAGGAAAATAAAGCTAAAAAAAAAACAGCATAACAATGTATTTTGATGTGTTTTTCTTGTTGACTTGCATGATTTTGCCAGAGGGATGTAATTGTAAATGCTCCCATTGAAGTCAGTTGTAATGAGAGGGCTCACAAACAGGCTTATGTTTAAGACAATATTAGTTTTTATTTCAATGACATCGCAATGCTTTTTTTTACACAGTTGGATATTGGTTGCCACGCCCTCCATCACGTCTCGAGCCAGACAAAACGCAATCGTGCAGTCAGATTTGTTTAATTCAGTGACACGTGTAAAACAAAGGAGCTTATTGGTCATCTATCAATTTGAAAAAAGAAAAAAAAAAAATTCTCTCACCTCAGATCAAAGCGATAGTATGTAACTTTCCTCAGGTGGAAAGTCAATGGCATGATTCTGTATAAATAGAAAATTAACACCAATAATTCAGTCCCTTCTCAGTGGCGACAGATAAGTTTAAAGCCATACTGTGGAATATTATAGCCAAAGGAACAACATTTCCATGGTAATAACCTTCAGCCTCCAGGACAAATAAGAGGTTTGTGGAGATGCAAGCTTACTCAGAGTGGGACACATGCTTCTCTATGTTGTCTAATGCAATGAAAACATCCTTAATATATATATAAAAAAAACTTGCTTTTCTATTTTTAAGCAAAATAATTAAAAAGAAAAGATCAGAAAACTTTACAAACATTGGCTTTAACAGAGTTTGCTCACCGAGTTGCTCACTGATTCTGCAGAAATGATGTTTCCCTGATGTTTTCCGGGCAGCTGTGATATTTCTTCCTCTTCCATTTGTCCTTGTAAGGAGCCATATTTGTTGTGCTACAGACTGACCAGAGTGTCCCTGACTCATAAACCCACCTGTCAATCATGTCCATCAGAAAATGGTGAGATTTACAGGAGACAAGTATCTGAAAAAGTGTATATTCTGGATCCAAGTTACTGGTCAGATCTGTGGAGACACTAGCCCACTCATAGGATGGAATAGTAAGAAAATGTTACATAGTGCCCCCATAATAATGTAAGTGGTTTTAATTTGACACATTACAATTCTAACTGTCACCGTGGAGGAGTTTTCGACATTCTTCCATAAGTGTCAGATGTTCTCCCAGTTGCAACCTGACAGCAGTGGGAGACCGCAGAGCAGCACCCGGGGACACATCTTCAAAATGAGAGCCGGGATTGCGGTCAGGAGTACCTAGCTGGAGGGCTACCCAGAGGAAACATGAAAACAGGCAAACACTCCCAAACAGAAAACTCCCACTTCCGATATGTGGCAAGAGTGTTACAGCCATTAAGACTTCATACCACTAACACACTAACTTCAGATGATTTCCACTGCTGCTACTATGAAAATATCAAACATGTATTTCTGAAAACTGCAATGCGTCACTTTTCTTTTGTTAAGGGTGTTCTACAGCATGGCATTAAAGCATACCTATTGTGCAAAATTGGCTTTCAACCATGTTATAGCTGTTTTCCCCTCACCATTTACACACTCAAAGTTGCATTTGGAGTGATTTGTGCATGTCTGAGAAATAGTGAAAAAAAAAAAAAATACAAGCTGCTTCTTTAGTTTCTGTATCCACTGCTCTTCAGCTTGATGTGCAGCTTTCCATAGGAGGTACCGACAAATGCAAAACTCTTCGTTGCGATGACGTTAACGGTGACGTCGGCTTCCGTTGCACAATGCGATTCTCTAATGAGAAAGTAAGCGGACAAGAAATTTGAATATGAATGTTGCGATTTGAAATATCCACATTACAACATAATGATCCATCACAGAGTATAACTATAGAGCAGACATAAGCACAATATGTCTTCTTTAAAATGAGACAAGCATGTGGTGCCACTAGGCCAAGTTATAGGTCAGATCTGTCGCTCAAATTAAGAATGCATGATTTTGCTCAATGTAAAATCAGATGTCCTCCCAGTTCCAAACAGCTACATGCTGAAATTTAATTGGAGTAGCAAGTTTGGCACATCACACACCTGCAATATTTGTCAGCAAAATTAGAATGATTTTTATGTCCCCAACATTGCTCAGCCCTTGCACCATTTAGTGTCAAATTCCACTGATGGCGTATGAGTCACTAAACAGTCAAAGATGCAGTTTTATTGTGTCCCGCGTCGCTAACGGTGATGAATGCTCGCAGGATTCATAAGCTTGTTGATCAATAGCAATGACTGGAGAATTACAGCTACAATAGACATAGATTTATGGTTGTGTGAAAAAGGCGGTGCACTCCCAGACAAGCCCTGTCCACACTGGTGAAGGGTAACAAATGTACCACGTTCAGAGGTCCACAATCGAATCACAGCCACTCTTAGAGATATAAAGCTACGGTAAAGGGTCGGCTTGTTAGAGAGTAAAAGATGGGGTAAGTACTGAGAAGGAGTGTATGGGGTAATATGAGAAAGCCTTAGCTATAAATCAACTGTTCTTATTTCTTCAAAATTTGAGCTGTCTAGGTACCTTCGGGGTTTGATATTAGTACAAATTTCATTGTGGTTACTATATACCTGGGATCCATAATACACATTTTTCTAAACTTTATGAAGATGAGAGTCAGGTCACTGGTGTATTTCTGTAGAATTAATGAGAGAATTACTAAACTATTAAACTGAGAGAAATCTGATTTGAGCAGAAGGGGGTAGTAACTAAGAATAAAGGTACCTCATAATAATGTTACTCAAGTAGAAATACAAAGTAGTGGTCCAAGGAATTGCTTTGTGGCCCAAGAAACTACAATATTACTCAAATTTTCTTCACAAATTTGAGCAGTAAAACAAGGATTTTACGGGTAATGGGTAATTTCCTACCAAACACAACAAGAAAAACAGTAAAAGCCCCTGACTGAACTATATCAGATTTTGAGTCTAAGTTTATAAGCTGAACTTGAATGCCTCTGCTTATTAACACAAATGATATCAAACTAAAAGTTGACTCACTTTCTAAATATGAGAGGATGATTGTCTGCCTGAGCTGAGCTATGATGGTGCAAGTAGGTGGAGAAGTAGAAGCTGGGATGTAATAGCACTGTCCCTGTTAAAATAACTGGAATCCAAGGTGGCTCTACAACTCATTGCTGCAGATATTGGGAATACTCTATTCCCTCTATCATTAACAAGATTAATGTTTACTGAACTATAAAACCCTCCATATTTCACCCCACCAGCATTTTCTGAAATAATTCAGATTGTGAACATACATATTAGCCAATTAATGTACATAAGCACACCAACCAATTATACTTGCTGTAGTAGCAAATATGGATTTAATTTATACATGAAAAGGCCTATAGATCTACAATAAAATATAACCTTGCTGTATTGTATTATTCTATCAACAAAATTAAATAAGCCTAAATAAATGAATCACAGTTTGGACTGTGAGTTAGAGGGACACAGTCTGATGTGTTGAACTATGAATAATGTTCACATATAAATAGTGCCTCTGAGAAATAACTGTCATCATTATATCAACACAATTAATATACATTAGATTTGGATGCACTTTTTAAAATTTTGATGCGATGGTTAGCTTTGCATTTATGATAGCATAATAGCATTAAGTTAACAGCTTTACCAATGTCAATTTTTTATCAAAGCTAACTTACGTGTTCACATCAAACAGCGATTTACGGTTAAAAGCAAATGTACTGTAAATTATGTCCCACTGGAGCAAGTAGCTTGAGGTTTTCTGTTGAAGTTGTTAGGCTAATGTCAATACAAATGGAGGCTATGCTCTAAAAATTTGGTCTCCCTTTTCATAGCAGAAGAAAAAAAAAAAAAATCTGTCAAATGGACAAAAGTTTTAGAGTGAAGACGTTTCACCATCATCCGAGCCGCTTCTTCACTTCTGGTCAGATCACTGGTGGACACTGCCTTATATCTGTCTGAAGGGAGGAGCTAACTACTACTACTGCTACTACAACTGAAACTAACACAGCTATTTGTATACAGTTTGCTTGTTAGCTAGATCTGTTGAACCACACTAAGTGTGAACTGAGTCATATTTCCATAATCATTCAGGCCCTTAATGGGTGCCCCGTACCTTTTAGCACACTGGCTATCACTATTGTTTTCATTGTTTTCAGTTAGGTCTGATGACAGAGTTATTAATAAGAGATAAATTACGTCATGCATGTTCAAAGACAGATTGTCTTTCCTAACAAAAATTGCCTCTTTAACTTCCTTCTCAAACCAATAATTTACTAAGACCTGTACCTCACTGTCGTCAAAGCAGTGGTTAGTGGCTTTGAAATATATGGCAGACCGGGGCCCAGAGGAGCTCCTCCAATGGAGCTGGAACATTCTCTTATGGAGTAGCTGTTTTGTTTCTCCAATGTAACGCTCACTACAGTCGTCACTACACTGCATGGAGTAGACCACATGGCTTTGTTTGTGGCTCAGGCCTTTGTTTTTTGGGTGAACCAGTTTCTGTCTTAAAATGTTTGTGGGTTTGAAATAGACCAGGATTTCATACTGTCTGAAAATCCATTTATTCACTGTAGTCATTCATTCACGACACACTCAATGGTAGAAAGCTCCTATTGGTTGTCACACACTCTCCACATTTATACTAGGCAAAGTGAGAAGGCAAAGACGTGTCTTGCCTAAGGACAATGACTGTAGTTGGTCTGACCTTTGGGTTGGTGAACAAATGCTCTAATCATTGAGCCACTGTTGCCACCAAAAAAAAACAAACAAACATGCATTTTTCCTATGTGTGGGGTCTCCTTCCCACAGATCTGACCTGTAACTAGGCCTTTTGGCAGCTGCTTGTCTTCATGGAGATAAGCAAGTGTTATTTTTACCATACTGTGGAACATTCTACAGAGACAAAAAACACTATCCAACTCTACACTGTTTTTGAGGAAGACATTTGAACCAATCGAACGAATCAAACATTGTACATTCACCTCATTTTTATTTTTTTTAAGTTTCTTTCTCAATCTCAGAGTATAGATTGTTTGGGCTTGGTAAAGGCTGGGAAAGTGCGCGTGCAGAAATCCCTTGGCATCAGATGAAACTGGAAGTATTGACAAAGTGAACAAGCAGAGCATCGATTGGCCTGTATCGTGCTGTATCTGAACTGGACATTAAACAACCAGTCAATACAGAGGAGGACACGTATGTTTCATCAGCACAAAACCAGGCGGTGGTGAACGCCTGGATCTTGTAAACATGTCAGGAGTGAAGAACTACGGTCCATGCTTGTTGTAGCTACTATTTTATGCCTTTTGCAGACTTTTTGAAATACCATTGGAAATCTGATTATTGGCATTTCATGTTTTGGAAAGATCGATTTACATTATAGAGTGTAGGGGATCAATTAAAACATATCGTATAGTACTATCATATACTACCATGTGGTCTTATATCTTTAATCCCTCAGTCGTCCAGGTTGGTTCCATAGTGGTCCATGACGTATACTAGTCTATGTGTCGTATAGTTGTTCCAATACAGCGCATTAGGAAAGGTTCATTTCTGTCCTGTGAATGTGACTTTTTTTTATAGTATCGATACCTCAAATGAGTATCTAGTTTTAGTATCAATTAGTATCTGATTTTGCTGAATTGCTCTTTTGTTCAGTCAGTTTTGCTTTCAAAGTACACATTAATATACAAAACTAGGCCAGGCCTGGTGAGTACTTGGATGGGAGACTGCTGCGAATACCAGATACCATTGTAGGGCAGCAGTGGCTCTAGTAGCAACTGACTTCACCCACCCTGCCTGCTATAGTATGAGTGTAGTGAGAGTAAGTGTTAGTGGTGGTCAGAGGGGCTGATGGTGGAGACTGTCTGAGCCTCGTTTCTGTCAGTCTACCCCAGGACAGCAATTATGACTAAAATAGTAGTGTACCACCAGTGAGTGTGGAGTGAATGGAAAATGCACTTTAAAGCACTTTTGAGACGAAAGATTCCATAAATATCCATTACATTAGAATTGTTATTTTAGAACATGTTTATGGAGGTTTAAACTACAGAATTGGCAGCTTTTAGGCAGAGTAAGACCCCAGGGAAGCACAATTTTGGAAAAGAAATATTATAATTTGTTCACTAATTTGTGTTAGTTCCAATAAAATAAAATTGTTTTTGGACAGAGTAGACAAATAAATTATCGTTGCAAAACTCTAAAAAGTCTAAATAACACTGACAATCAAATGTGTATGTAATAAACTCAGTGTAATTTAATACAAAACACACACTTGCTGGTATAACAACAATCACGAATCGCAAAACTGTTAACTGGACAAAGGTCTTAAAGAGTGAAAACACTCATCCAAGCAGCTTCTTCAGTTGTGACAGAATATTGGTCAGAACTGCCTTATATCTGTCCAAAGGGAGGAGCTAACAACGATAAAACTAACACACCCTAGTTGCTTACAGTAAGGAGTGTCTGTTATTAGTTAAGTCCTTTGAGCTAGCCTAAATTGTGAACTACCCCGTGTCATATTTTGTGTGACCATTCAGGCCCCTAATAGGTGGTTTTAGCACCTATTAGATCAGGCATGCCCAAACTTTGTCCCGGGGTCCAAATGCGGCCCTCAGACGAATTTTTCTTGGCCCTCAAGCTTCCAGGTGAATTGGCCCATATTACCTTAAACAGTACTTTTTACTGTATATTTCTGAAAATCAACTTTAACAAGCCCATATCAAATATTTAATATGTCCCATTGAGGATGTAAGTATGAAAAGGCCTAGTGGTTCTGTCTAACTTGAAATAATAACAAAGATTTGAAGTATTCAGTGTATTGGCAGCCCGTCTATGGGCCTCAATCGGCCCTCAGCTTTGTCTGTGTTTAAATATGTGGCCCTTAATTAGAAAAGTTTGGACACCCCTGTATTAGTGTATTCTGTCTACCCCTATTGTTTTTTTTTGTGTTGATTTGGGCCTGAGGATAGAGCTGTAAGTGGGTGATAGGTTGTACCATAGACAATAAATACAATATTGTTACTAAGTATTGACTTTGACTTTAATCTGAGCTTTATTTTAACACAATCTGATCACAGAACTGACTTAGCTGGAATTACAACAGGAGAACTAATCTGTGTTGTTCACCATGGTAGCAGCTGTACATTTCGCCACTAACATGCATGTAGAAACCCTTCCAGTGTGATGTCACTGCAAGTATCTGCAAGTATCAATTGCCAATCAAAGCCTCTTTTATGTATGTACACTGTCATAACATGCATTTATTTATATTCATATACTATTAAACCAGCATTCCTTTGAATTACCGTGTCCACATTCTGCTGCTCAAAGAGGCGTCACGCTCTGATCTGATGAGGTTACACAGAACAAACAGGACCCAAAGGTGCTGGAGCGCAGGGTGGAAAGGTTAATGGCGTTTTGTTGCAGTTCACAGAGAATGGAGATTGTAATTAAAACAAGAAGATGATGTAGAACAGCAGCAGGCGATTACAGGACCGGTGATCTAAAGACTTTTAAAAAGTTGGTCTGCAGCGGTCAAAAGCCCAAAGGTGGAGAAGTTAATCAATGGTGTATGTGGCGATTAGCAGGTCAGTGACACAATATGGTAATTTGACTATGTTGTATTCTGCATTTATACTTCATTATACCTCATCCATTATGTATACTTCATCTGTTTGCACTGCTGGTTTTGCACTGTTGTTCTTACCTGCCAAACCCAGCCTGTATTATTTATGCAGAGGGATATCAGTCTGGTCCCCACACCACCCATCGTGTCTTGAACCAGAACCAAACATGATTGTGCAATCAGGTGCCTTTTTTCAGTGCCACTCATTGGTCACTCAGTATTTTGAATAAAATTACATTTCTCTCATCTCTGATGAACAGTTGAGTGCTTGCTTCGTTCATTAATTCTGTGATAGTGCCTGACCAAGCCTCCATGCAGTGGACAAACCTCCCTGCCAAAGCCTGTTCTTGTCAGATCTCAGAAGCTAAGCAGGGCCAGGCATGATTAGTACTTGGATGAGAAACTGCTGGGAATACTGGATGCCACAGTAGGGCAACAGTGACAAAAAGTGTTCTTCACAACACTTCACCCACCTAGCCTAGTATGATGGTGGTGTGTCGCATGGTGCAGATTGGCAGCCTCTCTTTTGTTATTCTTCCCTGGGGCAGCTGTCAGTACAATAGTAACTTGCCACCAAATATGGAGTGAATGAATAATGCACTGTTAAGCATATTGGAGTGTCCAAAAATGTGTTATATAAATGGAATAAAAAAATATGGTGAATTATTTCAAAAAGCTTCGGGGGATATACGAGGGAATATAGAGTTCATTTTGGGTGTCTTTCACTCTCTCAGACAACCACGTTTTACAAGGTAAAATGAGTGAAGAGCGGTTTTGCACTCCAAGCACCACCTAAGAGTACCACCAGATCTAAACCAGGCCTATTATGCAAACCTGACTTCTACCATGTTATAACACTGTTCCTTCATCAAAAACAAGCCTGAAGTGGTACAAGATGTCGTCCATGTTTGAGTAATTTAGCAATCTCTCACATACACTATTCAAACCCTCTTTACAGTTATCTGATTCTGTGCAATGCTCAGCCCACAAGCCTCCATGCTCCCACATGATAATTCTCCATAAATATACAAAAGTATGATACAAAACTGTACCCAGCAACTTGACAAACCTAATGCAATGCGCAGTAGGTGTGCAGAATGCATGCTGATTGTGTTGTGAGAGCGCTCTGAAGAGAGAGTGACTTAGTGCAAAGAGCAAAGGAAGGGATGACTCAGAAAATGAAACGAAAGGTAAAACTTATAAAACATGTTAATACTTTGTTTTCAGCTAATATAACATTTTCAAACAATAAAAGGTAACATAATGATCCAAATGTGTTATGCTTTAGGAGTTTATACCCCATAAAAGTAAACACCCCTCTTCAATGTTAAACCCAGCAGACAATGGCCCAACATGGTCCAAATATCATATTAACAGTAAAACAATGGTTTGTAGACAATTGGTGTAGAATGAAATCTAACAGATTTTAGTCACGTAGATCAGATAAAAATGGATCTGTTTTGAGTCAATAGCAGCTGCTCAGTGTTATGGACTGAGCGGGGGGCATGGTTTTAGCTTGTTTACGGAGGCCTGTGTGGGAGTATTGATTGGGATCAGCTGTAGGAGCAATCCACATGCCCTCTACATACAAGCGATTATGATTTTCCACTACATCCAATATGAACTAGCTTAGGTATTATATTACAAAAAGTAACAAATCTACAAATAAGAATGTGGTTTTCTTGAGACAAAATAGTTTCTTTATCTGACCCCACTCGTCGGGCTGGAGGTAAAGAGCCTGTACCCAATGTTCCATGTTTCCGTCTTTGGACCACCATACACCAATTAAAATGAAGTAGTTCTGTTTTTCACATTATGAATACAGTGAAAATCAGGTTTAACCTCAGTTTAACCTATGAACTGTTACTGGAAAATAAGTAACCAAGGTTCAGAAAAGCTTTTGTGAGGTATCTATCTCTAACAGCTCTACAAATCAGGTGTGTGAGGAAGTACGGAGTTTTGTCATTTGGTGATTTCCAGACTGCTGAATCACTAGATGAAGATGATTTTTTTTTTTTTTTTTTTTATCCTAATCATAAAGTTGGCACAAACAATATAGTTGCTTTTTTTGGAAAATGGAACTTGTTCAAGGAGTAATTACTGTACAGCAGACGGTCTTCTGCAGTTTTGAACAGCCAGTCAGTGCACATGTTTCAGTGTTGTTTTACATCAATATTTTGGTATATAATGAACAAAAATGTTAATGTACGTGATTTATTAGACAGTTCGATGTGTAGTTCAAGTATTTACTGTGCTAAATATAATAGAAAAAAAAAAAAAACACAGTGATGTATCATAGGTTGTCTTAGGAAATACATCAAATCTTGCCGCATAATGATATTGTGATTTCATGGGTATCTTAATATTAAGTCATGCTGTGCTAAAATAGCAAAGGTACAACTGCCAAAATTATACTTAAGTAAACGTAAAATGTACACATGAAAAATAATACTATACTCAAAGCAATAGTTACAGATCTTTTAGCAGTATAGTAGATCTGTATTTTATATAAATTTGAGTTTTCTGAGCTCTGTCCAGTCAAAGCACGAGGTTTTGTGCATTTGTCGTAGATACAGATGAGGCAGCTGTGGATCGGGACAATTGAGACCGTGTCCTACTCAGTACTCATGATTTTAAATGTAACTTATTGCCATGACATGGCCAAGAAATGTACGTCTATTTTCAAATATTTATTTATCTTGATTTTTGAGTGTCTCTTTCTGTTCTTTTGCTCTTCTTAAACTGTATGTTGCAACACTGGAATTTCCATATTAAGAACACTAAATCCACTTTTTTCACTCCTAAACTGTGTGTATGGTGTTTTAATAGTATTGTTTATAGTTTGCCGTATTTTTTTGACAACTTTGGTGCAAACTAGGTAAGCTCACAGTTTTCTGGTCAAAAACGCCTAAATTTACGTTTGTGCTGCTTTCAGTGGCCATTGCAATTGCCAGTAGCTGATGACACCACACAAGACTTTCCTGATTACAGCCAGGTGTTTCTGATTGCAAACACCTGGCTGCAGGGGCAGAATTTGAAGTGTGGATACTCGGTACACCAACCACACTGTTATTTTACCCCCAGATCCAGCCCCTCCTTCAGCCTCACTCTTGTCTTTAGAATCTTAGTTTAGTCCCACTTTTTTTTACAGTACAGTACAATTACAATTACAGTAACGTGAGTATTCGTAATTCGTTACTTTCCACCCCTGGTAGTAGTTAGTAGCATCATAGGACTGTTCCACACTTCGCCTACAGACACTACATCACACACTTGTTAAACCGCACATCTCCACACCTAACCCGACCCTGAGCTTCCCAATGCCTCTGTTACAATCACTTTACAGTTTCAGGTTCACAAAGTGCGACCTTTTCCTTTGGCAGAGCGTTAGAAGGGAGCGCTTTGGTCCCATGTGTTCACACCGAGCCTTGGGGAGACCGCTCTGCTCCTGCTGCTACGTTCAAGGACAATGGTTTTTAAGAGTGTTCAGGCCGTAGATCAAAACCATGGGCCATGTTATCGATAGGGACTGAGTCAGGTGTTGGAGATGGGAACTTGGGAACTCATTTAATCATGGTTTATGTTCTATGTCTTTACACTTATAAGATGGAGCTACTACCTTTAAGAAGATACTTAAAAAGGAGGATTTATGGAAAATAGACTTTTTTTGAGGTTTTCTACCATGTTATAATATTATTCCCTCATCAAAAACATGCCTGAAGAGATTACAGATGGCATCCATGCATTTGAGTCTATCCCGGTCACTATTCAAAGCCTCCTTATGGTTAATAGTTATACAGTATAGATCAAACCACGTTGATACATAGTTTTCAGCAAATGTACCATTTTCAAAATAATGAAAGGTTACATGGTGACATAAATATGTAATTTGTCAGCAGTTAATACCCCATAGAAGTATAATTCTCTTTAAAATCTTACATCTTATAACATGGACAATAAGTTAGTCTTTGATAGAAACTCCTGACCAAAGCTAGCTCAAGATCGAAGATGGGTCGTTGTCACCCACTGCCCTTGCAGTAAAAGATGGGTGCTTAACACCATGATAATACATGATCTAGTTGATTAAGTATTTTCCTGTCAGCTGGAAGGCAGGTGGTTTGGTTCCTGTCTGGGTTTATGAGTTTCAGTAACATGACATTTTTAATTTTTTCAAATGAGAAATTAGGTTTTTTTTATGGTATTTTTTTATGACAACAGACCTAATATTTCATAACTCGTAAACCCGTCAAATCGAATAGATCGAAACAAAAATCACTGGTCTCAACAATCAGTAGGAATCTGAATTAAAGCCGCAAGTGGCAATGATGGCTCTCGCCACAATGCACATGTCCCTCCCATGCACCCACCACAGACTTGCAACTAATTATGACCACCTCATAATTGTGACAGACCCCTAAATTGCAACCTCCCCTGAATTGTGACCACCTCTGTATGCGACTGCCCAGCAGGCCATTCTCCCTTTCTGACAGCCGCCCAGGTCACTATTTACTCTTCACGCTATTTCCATACTGAAGTGTGCCAATTAACTGGTGTGGTCCAGGTCATTGAACCAGCAAATTTGTGCATAATACACAAGGTCCCTGTGGTGTAATTGACTTTTGTGACTGGAGTGACCTAAATAATGTTTGTGTTATTTTTCACTTTGCACTTTGCATCTATGATTCATAGAACTATAGTTACGTATGTAACTCTCAATATGCTGGTGGGGTCCATGGCTTTGAACCAGTACTCGTGTGTGTAATAAAGCTATAGTCTAAATGGATTTTCAATAATAGAGACCAAAAACAATGTTTGTGTCAGTTTTCAGTTTTCAAGTTTGCATAAAGTAATTTCTGTCTCTGTGTATAGATTTGGAAAGTCCAATATGAAATAGTGGATGTTTATGTTGCACAGTCAGAATGATAAAAAATGTGATGTTGGTCCAAATGACTTTTTTGCATGTTATGGTGAATCCAATTAATCCCCCAGGTTTCATGATAACTAGATAATTTTAGACATATTATTTATATTATTTATATTTGCTATAGTCACTATTGGTTATGTGCTCCTTTCTCTGCTCTATTCAGGCTTTGATTTTGCACTCTTAGTTAAAATTTCTGCTCTGAAGACTGAACATGTGGTGATGAGCAGGTATCAAAGGAACAGGAAATAAATACTTCTTTTTTTTTTTTTTTTTTTTTTTGTTTTATGGTGCATTGAGCACTCCAGACCAATTCCTCTGGCTGTGAGAAGTCATCAAAGACACAGGAAATTAAGGTGTTCTTCGCCAACATGTTATGCAAAAACCTTAAAACGTATCCCAGAAAAAACTGATAACTTTTGTAAATTTATGTCTTTAAATATGGCATGCCAAATCTGAGGTCATTTGAACTGAAAAACAAGGATTAGATAGGTTTCATACAAAGGTAATAAAAATGATGACAGAATTTCAATCCAATACGGCAGACCTCCTGTTCATCACAGGGCAGAGCTCCAATTCAACTTTAAGCTTGTCTCATGGAGCTATATCATTGTTCTGAATTTCACGAGCCTACTCCCGAATTTGCCTGTTCCCGCTCCCAATGGAGTCCAAATTGTGGTTGCGTCAGGCATTGTAGTGATGCCCATTTTATCGTTTTGCCAGGCCCGTTGATCCTATACCCCCGTGTGAGACTTAATTTAAGTTCAGTGGGCCAAGAATGCAATTTGTCTGATAATTGAAAAGAAACAAATAAGTTATAATAAAATAAATGTTTTGAGAAGTGATAGTTTAGCTTACATTTAAAATAATCCACTCTGTAAATATGTTTCTACACATGCTAAATGAAATACTATTCCATTCATTATTGACATCTCTAAATAGGCCTCTCTTGGCAGCTTCATGTAAACTAAACAGCCTGTCTGAGATGATGAGTTGCGTACATGAAGTTTGGAGATGTTGATTTGATGTCCAGTCGTCACTCAGATTTCCTACTTTGTGAGAGCTCTCCTGAATGCAGCAGAGTGTGAGTGATGCGTGTCAGTCTGTGTCAGTCTGTGTCAGTGCAGCAGTGCTCACTTTACTGTCAACCAAACGCAGCAGGAGATATGTTCACTGTTCAGACAGACATCATGTTTTTGTCCTTCTGATGAAAAAGCATGTTTTATGTATTACTTCTGAAAAGCTGGTTTGTAAAAGCAATAAAACATATACATTAATAAAATAAAAGCTGGTAATATTAAACTTTCTCAATTGCTTAAAAGGCCAGATTTCATTTGAGCAAAATGTCCATAGCCCAGTGCAGATATGTGGTATAGGCAGCTAGAGGTCAAAAATAAGTCTGCTGTGTACCGTTTGCATTAAATTATAAAGCATTTTACTGTCTGATAATCAGGAAGTGTGTGTTAGCATGCTAGTTGTTGTTAGCTTTATCGTCACAGCAAAAGTCCGCACTGATTTCTAAGAGTTCTGAAAATGTATTGTAAACCCACCGCGGTGATTATAAGGTAAGTGAGGAGTAACTTTGGATAACTGCAAACCATTTAAAATGAGTTGTGTTTTTCACGTTCACTTACACTCACACATTGGGCATTCATGAATTTCTTTAAACATAAATATTGAATATGTTAATAAATATTTTAGTTTACATTCTTATTGTTGGAAAGCTGCACAATGCAACTTTTCTAGTGAGGGGTCCACCACCTGCTTGCTTCTTATACATTAAACACATCTACCTTACATCTTACATTTATCTATTTTTTCTTGAAAACGAAGGAAAGGAGTAGAGTTGCCTCTCCATAGATGTGACTTGTAACTTGCTCTGATGGCATCACCTGCTTGCCCATGGAGATAGATAATCTTACTACTGTAGAAAATTCTGAGCAAAGCAATAACACCATGGAAACAAACACGTGGCGGACTCTTTCATTTTTTTTAATTTTTTTTTTTTATTCACACATTTATTAGATTGTACTCACATGCTCTTTGTTACCCATAGGGCTTTATCTTACAATAATTTCGCACAAGTTTGATTGTCGACTTTACTTTCAGTCTGGTCACCGGTGAATCTCCCTGTTTTCAGATGGGTGTGATTGACAGGTGGATTAGCCAATCAGGGACATGCATGGTCCATTCGAAATAAAACAAGTATGGCTGCTTATCTGATAAAAAAGAAAGGAAAAAAATATCAGGGCACTAAAAAACATTGCAGGTTTCTACAGAATCAATGAGCAACGCATTAAACTCTGTTATTCTGAGGTGAGAAAAATGTAATTTTGTTTGAAATGATGAGTGACCGATGAGCTCCTTCATTTCACATGTGTCACTGAAATAAACAAATCTGATTGGTTGATCATGTTTGGTTGTAGGTCGAGATGCGACAGAGGGAGTGGTGACCAGACTGTTTTGTATGAAAAATACAGAGAGCTATTTGTCTGGATGTGCCAGATGACACTTTCAGAGCTGTATACAGATAATTCACTGTCACGTAAGATAAAAAATTACCTAACTCATAATTTGTTCCACGTCAAAACATGCAGTACATTTGCGCTGACCTCTCCAGCTGCAGTTTTGACAGACTACAGTGGAAGTTCTGCGTTAATGACTATAATTATGTCTCTATAGCCCACACAAACTGCACCATCCTGACATGAAACCCCTCACCAGTATCAGAGGGACAAAAAACATCAACAAGATCATATTCAAATAGCTGCTTTCAATACTCGCTCATTTAGAGTCATGTGAATTGATACTTTGCAGTCGATATCACCAGCATTTCCTGGATGTGTGATCCTAGCTCTATTACTCAAGTTAGATTTTAATCAGAGCTTTATTTTAACACAACCTGACAATGAAGAGCTGACTTAGTTGAAACTACAAGAGATGAGCTGATGTGTGATGTTAAACAAGTCCTTTTCAGATTGCATTGCAGTCACAAGCATTAGCCAACCCCCTCGACATGATATCACCACAAAGTGTCAATATGGTTACTAACTTTACAAAGCAATCTAAAAGCAGAAAAATATAATGATAGCAGTAGAAATCTCAGTTGAAATTGCTTTTTTTTTCTTACCTTGAGTATTGTTATGTCCCCTCTTAGACCAGCACAAACTAATGGAGCCTAATGATTATGCAAAACAGGACATTTTTGCCACAAATCACACAATTTGAGAAAATGCAAATGCCTGAGTGGGCACTGTCTGATTTATTCAGACTACAGTGGGTAAAACTGCAGGAAAGTTGAGTTTGTTACAGAAGTAGGTATAAACGTATGTGCAGGACAGTCTACTGCAGTTTGATCAAATAAAATATACAAAGCTAAAATAATATGTTGTTTGACAGCAAGGTGGGCTTATAAAAACACACTTTACCTGCGTCTCTTTGGCTTTGATTCTCTTCTATAAGCTATGGCATGTTTCTGCACCTACAGAAAAAGGTGGGTCTAAAACTAGAGTAAACCTGAAACTATGTACAGTTCATCGTCTGCTTTTTCTGCATTTATTTCACTTTTTTGCTCCTCTAGAGCTGTGTTTGTCTATTTATAATGTGTTGGGTTTGGCTCAGGTTAGATTGATTAGAAAACACGGTTTGCTAAGAATGTCGGTTTAATATATATGTGGCCATCACTGGAAAGGCAAGGCAAGTTTATTTGTATAGCACAATTCGTACACAAGGTAATTCAAAGTGCTTCACAGAATGAGAAAGACAGTGAAATCACACAAATCAAAACAATACAATTCAAAATTTCAAACCTGTATACAGGACTTTAACCTGTTTTACTATCAGGACTTTAACCTGAACACGGAACCTTTCTTCGTGAGGGACTCTAACCCCATCACAATATTATGCACCAGTTGGGGACTCTAACCCTTGTGCTTTTATTATTTTTGAGGGACCCAAAACTCCCCAGGGAAGCACTGTACGCACCCAGCTACGCAGGGACACGTCTGCCCACTACACCAGTCCACGGTGGGTCACAGGACTCAAACCTGTATACAGGACTTTAACCTGTTTTACTATCAGGACTTTAACCTGAACACGGCTTCGTGAGGGACTTTAACCCTCACCAGGGACTCTAACCCCATAACAATATTACGCACCAGTTGGGGACTCTAACCCCGTGCTTTTATTTTTTGAGGGACCCAAAACTCCCCAGGGAAGCGCTGTACGCACCCAGCTACGCAGGGACACGTCTGCCCACTACACCAGTCCACGGTGGGTCACAGGACTCAAACCTGTATACAGGACTTTAACCTGTTTTACTATCAGGACTTTAACCTGAACACGGCTTCGTGAGGGACTTTAACCCTCATCAGGGACGCTAACCCCTTAACCATCTTTTTTTTTTTTTTTTAATACTGCATTCAGATGTGAGAAATTGTGGTGAGAAATTATTATTGTTTATATCTCCTTTTTTGCAGTCTTGTTTTTGCCTAAGCCCTTGTTATCTCTTGTCCAATCATCATTTTAAGCTTTGTAGTTCCACCAGTAGCTAAAGTAAGACTCCTACCCCCTTAGACGGGCTGGTACCGAACAGTAGAAACAATCTCGAACCATACCAATTCGCTCCAAACTGAACCAATGGAAAGAAGCCTACAGGCAGTTACAGGGACCAAGTATGATGGCACGACAGGGAAGACAAATCAGGGGCTCCACAGGGCTGTGTACTTCTCCCCTGTTCTTCTCCATGAACATCAGCTGCTGCTGTTTAATGCACTCATCTGAATGACTCTGTGTCAGTGGCCCTCCACTTCAAATATTTCTCCATATGCTGCTGTTACAGGCCCTCTGTGAAGAAAAAAAAAGGTTTATAGTTAGAGTAATAGTAAGAGTTTTACAGATCTCTTATCACGGTTTGAAAATCAGGTAGCTTCACCCTGTAAAAAAGTAACATTTCTCTTAAAAACATAGTCCAATTACAGTTTGCATTATTGCTCACCAGTCCACTATACATCCAACCAGGCTAAATGATGGGGTTAGCCTGCCTGTACTGTGGCTGCTGCTGTTCTGAAGGTGAAAGAGCTTGTTGTTGTGCCTAAATTAAATATTTATTCACACTTTGCCATTATCATTTAGATCTGTTCATTAAACAACAGCAAAGGCTATTAGACTGGTTCAATAAAGAAGATGCAGCGATATATAAACACACATAATACCCAGCATTTGTGCAGCTAAATAACAAATCAAATCAACAAAATAATTTCTAGATATTATTAAAGTAGAATAAGTGCAGGAATGTCCCTAGTATGGCGTTAAACTTATCTCCATGGAAACAAGTCATTGGTTTCTGGTCAGATCTGAGAAACAGCCCTGGTGACAGTAAGAATGCATGTTTTCAAAGTATTTTAGAATAAAATCAATAAAAACACACATAACAAAATACATACTGCATCAATTTTTATAGAGTTATATATAGTTTTAATATAATACAGTAAATTATTCAGCAACTCCAGGGATTCAAGACAGCAGAGTTCAGTGCAGTGCAGCTTTAAAATACTGTATTAAAGGGACTGTTCTCACCTTTTTATGTAACAAAGTCAAATCTGTCTTGACCCCAGTGCAGACATATTGTAAAAGCAGCTCACAGGTTTAAAGTCAGACTGCTGTGTGCTGTCACTTCTACTCTTACCCCGTCTTCTAATTATTTTGCAGGGACCCAAAACTCCCCAGGGAACTCATTGCAGTTAATAATTAGAATGTCAGGAAGCAAGAATGGGATTGTTAAAATAGTTATCTTTTTCATAACTATTTTAACAACAATAAAAATCAAGTCTGCTTGATTTCCCCTGTCTGCATCTAATTAGAAAGCATCTTATTGTGCTATAACCCTCAAGTGACTCGTTACCCCATGCCATTTTTGTTATTTTTATTTTTTGTTGTAAGATTGTAACCATGCCGGGGCCAGCAAAACTCTGCCTCAGAAAGTTGTGAAAAAAAGCACTTATAAACTCTTAATGGTGAATAGTTAGAATTCCCAGGATGCATAAGGTAAGTGAGGATTAACAACCAAAACTGTTTTGTACATCGATAAACATTGTCAAACTGAATTCCCACATCTTCAAATTCGCCAGGTTTTACAACTGCTAGACTAAACGAGCTTCCTTTGACTGGAGCTGAACGCTATGGGTGACGTCACACTCACTTAGTCCACTTCTTTATACAGTCTATGGGTGTATCTCTGGACCACTGCAAACAGTTTAAAATGAACTAGTTCTGTTTTTCACACAAAGACCCTCTCATCCAAACGCATTACATATCAAATGCTGATGTTTTCCTCCTGGGCAGCTCTTGTCTTCTGTGTCAGTCTGTGCTGTGTGAAAACATGCAGGGCGGTGCGCAAACATGCAGTGTGGTGCGCAGGTCGGGCCGGTCCCAGGGTAATCGTGGCTCTGGTCTTCAAACAAAGGACCAATAACCCCAGAGCTGTGCAGGTGAAATCCAATCTAATAAATACATGGAGGTGACTTCTGTCAGAGGAGCAGGAACAGCAAACATGTTTACCGTAACATTATCAAACCCAGTCAGTGATATCATGTAATAGGGTTGGCTATAGTGGGTGCATTTATCGCCGGAGAAAATCAGATTACGACACCAATCAGCTTACCCGATATTAAGATCTGATTTTGGTGTGTGTTTACATGCACAAAAGAAATCTGATCAGTTAATTAGTTAATCAGTTAATCAGTGCACTTTTAGGAGGGTTGTCAAAAGTATCGAAAATCAGATACTAATCGATATTAAAGCTAGTATCAAAACTAGATACTCATTTGAGCAGGTACTGATACTAAAAAGGTCACATTCACAAGATGGAAATTAACCTATCTTGACTAGCAAAAGACGAAGTTTAAATCTGTCAACTGGACAAATCATTGTAAGAGTGAAGACATTTCGCTACTGATCCAAGCTGCTTCTTCAGTTCTGGTCAGATTGCTGGTGGACACTGACTGATATCTATTTGAAGGGAGGGGCTAACTACACTGGAACTGTAAACATCTATTGCCTCCAGTTTCAGCTGAAACTACCCTATTCAACCCTTAATGCTATGCTATTAAATAGGAAGGTTGTTGGCAGATTGAATCTTTGTCTTTTGCTATGGATCAGACCTGGACGACTGCAGATTACACAGACCTATCCTGAACAGCTTTACAATGATCTTGTACTGTATTAGAATAAGTGTAAGACCACAAATACTAGTATATGCTATGGAACCTACCTGGACGACTGAAGGATTACAAAGATATAAGCTCACATGGTAAACCTAACAACTACTAGCATGCTAACCACAGACTTCCTGATTATAAGCCAACCACATACTTGTGAGCAGTGTGGAACATTACCTTCCTCTAGAACAGTTACTTATTAACCAGTCCAGTATCTTAGCTAGCTGACTTTATTTTGCAGTACTCAGCTGGTATTTTACCTTCTTCCAAATTCCAAACCTTAAGTGTGACCATAATTTACAAATACCGACAGTGAACATTGAGCAAATACAGCAAAAGAAAAGTTCAAGTCTGTCAACTGGATAAAAGTTTAGAGTGAACACGCTTCAAATATGACTTTCGCAGTTCATCCAAGCGACAAAAGTCCTATTTAGCATAATCGTTCAGGCCACTAATGGGTACTCTTACACCTATTAGCATATTGCCTATCTCTGTTGTTTTTCTCTTTTTGATTTAGTTGTGAGGATGAGGTTATAAATAGGAGATAAACTATGCCTAAACCTCCCAGTCCTGTTCAAAGATGGATTGTCTTTCCTAACAAAAATTGCCTCTTTAACTCCCATCTCAAACTGTTTCTTTTCTCTGGCTAAGATCTGAACTTCACTATCTTCAAAGGAGTGGTTCGTGGGTTTGAGATGGAGATGCACAGCAGACTGGGATCCCGAGGAGCTCTTACGCCGATGTTGGTACATTCTCTTATGGAGTGGCTGTTTTGTTTCTTCAATGTAGCGCTCACTGCACTCTTCACTCCACTGAATGGAGTAAACCACATGGCTTTGTTTGTGTCTCAGAGTTTTGTCCTTTGGGTGAACCTATTTCTGTCTTGAAGCGTTTGTAGATTTTAAACATGCCGGAATTTCATACTGTCTGAAAATCCTCTGAAGTTGCTGTGTACGGAATAGTTACACCTTTTCTCCTAGGTTCTGGTTCTCTGTTTTTTGTTTTTTGTTTTTTGCTCTTTTAGATCTACTGAAGGCTCATGTTGAATATCCACAAGCAGAAAGGGCTTTCTGCACATTTTCAGGAAGCCCTGCAGTTTGTGCTGCAGTGGATGGTGTGGATCAAACAGCGTCAGTGTCTGTGGGCTTCCTGAAGTCTGGACCCTCACCCTCACCATGTAGTTACTGCATGATCTAAGAAGGCCAGTTTATTCTCCGTGGCCTCTTCCTGTGCAAAGTTAATGTTTGGGTCCACAGTACTAATACGGGAAGTAAAGGGTTCCAGGTCGTGAACTTTGATTTTAGTTCACTTGTCATCCACATACCGATGCATGAGTGGAGTGCCTGGAAAATTCTATTCAAACATGTTATTCTATCCATATGTAGCAACATTTTTTTTTTTTTTTTTTTGTGAACATTCTCAAAACTTATCACTGGTAAAACGTTTTATTTTGTTATATTTTTCATTTTGAGTAACTTTGTAAAATATATATATTTTTAATTTTAGTTACAATTGTTACGTGCTGGCGCCCCTCTACCCCATTAGCGTATATGTATTTTATATGTATGCTTGTTTTGGGGCGTGGCGGGGTGCAGTATAAATAGGCCACCTATCCATGGCGCAGGCGCTTACGTCTTGGCTTTTGCTTGCGCTCACTCCTCACCGCCTCGCGCTCCACACCTGGGGCGCGCGCTCATCATCGTGCGCGCTCCACAGCTGTGACTGCTGCTCGGTGCGGGCTGCACCGAGCACGTTAGCCGCAGTTAGCTTTTGTGTTTGACCTGGTGGGACCGGCTGTCCTGTTTTCGTCTTTTGTTTGTTCAGGTTAGTTTGGGGATGGTTTTTGGTTCTAGGTTTATGATGTCGGCACCGGCTTCTACGGCCCTGTACGGGTTGGCCCGGTGCCGCATCCTTTTGTTCTGTTTGGCCGGCTCATCAGGTCCACCTTTCGGTTGCTACTTTGTTTTGGGCACGGGATGGAGTTTTGGGCATTTTTACGTAAATTAAAATTACTTTAAAATAAACTATTTAACTTTTTCGTACCCGTTTGCCTCCTGTGTCCTCTTTAAATATGTTCGATCCACCCCGGGTCGTAACAACAATATTTATTTCCATTTGAGGTATTAGGGTTCCACTTTGTACGTGTTGCGCAGGGACCGTAATTGGTGTGACACACCCTGTAGCACATGTGCGCACTGCCCTTGTCCCAGCACCAGCATGCTGCTGTGAGATGTGCTCCACTTGTCTCCCCAAAAGAAAATTAAGCTAGCACCTGTTTTAGCATTGCTGGCATAATATAAAGTTTATAATTATAAAGTTAATAATTTTTAGTGTGTTAAAAAGTGTGTTAAAAAAGTTTTTTGGTGCTAATGTTGGTTTTATTTGTGTTTATAGAGAGACCAAGTTTTTGCTGTGCACTAATTTATGCCTCTGCCACTGCTTTAAAGGGGGTACATTAAATCTGCGTGAACCTGTTTCCTGTGACCATTCTGTCCATGCCACACTTATGCCTTGTTCTTGATCTCCAGCTGTTATAAGTGAAAAGGTGCCAACAGCCAATCAAATTCAGACTGAGAAAAGAGACTAAGTGAGTGGAGTTAACAGTTCAAATTGCACCACATTCAGATTTTTTATTATTTTTATTTTTTTCCATATCTCACACTCCATTACTCACATTGAATTGGTCTAGCTGACCTTTAGACCAATCCAACACCAAAATTGAATGCTGTCATATTTCAACTTCAGAACCATAAAGCAACTATGTATGGTATGTAAGAATTGTCCCCAGATACAAGGTAGACATGTTCAAATCAAATATTGCTTTTACTGATTTCAATTTCTTAATCACAAAAACACCGGGCACGAGAGCCAAGTTATTTACTTTGTAATTTGATGTTTTGGTTCACAAGATAATTATCCAATCAGAAAGCAGAATGACCCTCACACAAGTCTCTCATTTGGGTTGACAGTTTCAATGCTGAAATCTAGTTGTTTTAAACTAAAGCTGGGAAGTGATTACAATTTTTAATCGCAGTTAATCACAAAGCTAAAAAATTAAAGAAAAAAATAAAAATGTATGTAATAATGTTTTTGGGCTCTGAGCTTTCACATGATGCTTGGCCTGTCCATATACTGAGAATGAGAAAAACTTGTATGTGTCCTCTATTTGCATGTTAAGGCACTGACAGCCCAGGTTCGGTTGTGATTGTTGTTCCTTTTATAAAAAATAAGAGTACAGACTAATCTAAGTCTTATCCTCAGCACAATGCATTTTCCAGCCTTTCTGTGCAAACAAAGATGTTCTTCCATCCGCTGACCTTTTTCTTGATCTCCAGCCATTATAAGAGAAAAGGTGCCAACAGCCATCATCGAGATTTCTACAAAACAGTTGGAACAAACCTTTAAAAGCTGTGATCTCAGGACACGAGCAGAGGGAGAGTGGCTTAAACCACGCGTCCGCTATGAGTGAAAAGTGTTAAATGAGAGGAGCACTGGGGCATGGCCGTAGCTTCTCTGATACGGGGGATGTTTTTGGAGGTTTTAAATGTCAGCTGGTTTGATGGAGGTTTCACATGAAAAAAAAAAAAAAAAAAGTTGTCTGTGCATGAATACACTGGTAAAAAAGAGGATTATGTTGAATACTGACCATTTACTGTACATATAAACGGCCATAACTACCCCATTAGCCACTGAATTTCAAACAGGAAGCGAGGATGGGTGCAACCTGGTTCCATCGAGATCTGGTTACAGTTGTCCGCTGTTTTAATTTTACTATTTTGTTCGTAAACCACAATATGAAGAGTGATAACAGATCAATAAGGTGCCAGCCAGCTGCCGTTAGCCTTAGCAACAGGTTTGCCAAGCGCCTACCCCCTACCAAACCAGTGGTGCAGGCGGGAAAGGGCGTGTACTTTCAACAACCTTGTTCCTGATTGGCTCTTTTATTGAACTTGGCTGCAGATTAGCCGCTATAACTGCTCACCTTGACGACTATGGGGGTACTCTGTCTTTTACATACCGCAGCTAGGAGCACCATGCACCTTTAATGGTGGGGTGTCTCCACGGAGATGTTATCACTTTGCCTAGAATGTTCCTGTGTATGGCATTAATCTCATCCATGTTACATTTACTGATTAATAATATATATTTTTGGTAAAACTTTCCTGGAAAAGCATGCATTCTTACGTGGAGACAGATACATTTAATCCCACACTGTGTAACATTCTAAACAAATAAACAACATCTCCATGGAGACAAGCAGGTGGCAGACCCTTCACTGGAAATGTTACACAGTGTACGTTTAATCATTCTGGGCAGTATTGTCTTATAACTTAAACTTACATAAACATAAAGTTAAATTATATTATGAAAAACAGATGCGAGTAATTCAGTCCTTATTTCCATGCATACAAGATTCACAGGGGCAGAAAGCAATTTAAAAGTCTAAAATTGATTCGCAATACAAGCTAATTTACTGGTGATGGCAGATGGTAATTTGGTCTAGATCTACGGATATGATTCTCCCGGTCCTGGACTCAAATCCTGGAGGAGCCCTTATTTTCTTTTGCCTTGTTCATGGACAAGATGGGAGACAAGGAGATAGCATACTCAACATTATATTTAAGTAGTAGAATAGAGACTACTATATACAGAAGTAAAGTAGGTGTGAACGTGCAACTGTCAACAAGATTCATTTGGAAAAAAAATGCTTTTCCATTAATATTGTCTGACTTTGAGCAGAAGGTTTATTTCAGGGCATCACAAAAAGTCAAGAGAACGTCCCCTAGACACAAAGGGCTTTGTGGACATTAATAATTTTAAAAGTCTGTTAAGGATCAATAAAGGAAATGAATATGAAAGGAGGAAGGAATTAAAAAAAATATGTATTGGTGAAACAAAAGCAGGGTCATAAGGGGCTGTAAATCTAGTTAAACCTGCTATTTCATAAGTCTAAAACTGAATAGATGTAGATATATACTTAAGGCTATATTGCAGAACATTCTAGGCACCGACAGAAATATGAGGAACACTGTGACTGGGCTAACAGGTACATACACTTCAAACTCCCCCCTGCAGCCTTGTGTTTGTACCAGAAACCCCTGGCTGTAAGTCTTGCGTGATGTCACCAACTACTGCAAATTGTAGCGGCCACTGAAGGCACCACAAACTTAGATTTAGGGGTTTTGACTACAAAGCTGCAAATTTAACAAGTTAGGACTAAAATATCCCAAAAAATGACTAGGAACAGGAGATAATGCTATTAAAACTCCATGTATACAGTTAAATATTTTAAGATTCCATTAGGTAAAAAACATATATGCATATATAATAGAATAAAACGGAATAATCACCATTTATAATAATAATGCCTTACATTTGTAATGCACTTGACAGGCTTGTCAAAGGCTCTCAAAGCGCTACACTATAGTCATTATTCATTCACACTTGGTGATGGTAAACTGCTATTGTAGCCACAGCTGCCCTGGGACAGACGGAAGCAAGGCTGCCAATCTGCACCATCGGCCCCTCCGACCACCACCAATCATCCACGCACACACCACTTTCATACTAGGCAATGTGGGTGAAGTGTCTTGCCTAAGGACACAACGACAGAACTTGGACCGAGCGGGACTCGATCCTCTGACTTTCGGGTTGAGGGACCAACACTCCAACCGCTGAGCCACTTTCGCCCTGTCGTTTATTAATTTAGCATTAATTTTAAAAATAAAAACTACAACAAATCAAGAGATTACACTTTATAATTCATCCATATATAAATAAGCAATGATGTACAAGGACAAAGCTCACACAATAGTTCATTAATGTAGAGTTTTAAGAATATACCAAATACATGTAATACACAAATGTCCGATGGCTAAAGTCATAAATTAGAAGCATTATGTAAATTACCTGCATCAGCTTTCAGAGACCATAGTGCTTATAACTGTTAAGACATGAATACTATTTGATTCACTACTACTAGGGCTGTAGTTCTTTGATCAGTTGGTTATTGGAGGGCAGGTTTCACATCGTCCATCTACCGGTGAAAAAATAAAAAATAATAATAATAAACTTGCAGATGGTAGCTTGCCATAAGATTAATATGACACGTTTGTGGAGCCAATCCCTAACAAATAATGCTAAGGTTCAACAGTTGTGGATCATAAATTTCAAAACACATTCAATCTCCCGTAGAGTTATATAGGCCCCCGCCCTGCATCTGAAATCATGACATCATCAAATTGCAGAATGTGGTTGCTTCTTATTGATACTTTGCAGTGACATAATGCAGGGTGGTACAGCATATGTCAATGGAGGGGCGTTCAGCAGTTTCCATGGTGACACAATGCACACTGTGGCAAACAGCCTGATTTGTGGTTGGGTTTAAAGAACACCTTTTTCAGAGTAACAGAGAGTTTGACATAGCAGTGTCTCTAGTCAGGTTAACCCTCTATGTAATGTTGGTGATTAAAAATATGTTTTCTCTCTTTTCTCATTTTATTAGGGCTGGGCAGGTTACGAGAATCAGTCAAGAAACCTGGATCAAGGAGTCCCCTTCATGTTGACTGCTCATGTCAGTCATGTTTACTTTGAACACTATGGAGATATTAACTTCACAGGAACAAGTGAGCTAGGTTGACCCATGTCTAAATTGCAGCTAAATAGGAGGACTGATTACCAAATCTGAATAAGGCTTTGCCACAGGACAACCACAGCACACTCCTGGATAAATACTATACTATATTTAAAGCCTAAATGGCAAAATAAAAAACTATTTATGAGGCAAAAAAAAACTTTATTATATTGTTTTTTTTGACCTTTTTGTGCAAGATGTGATCAATCACAATGTAAGCCTGTAATTAACTGAGATTGAAAATGCAATCCCTGCCCAACTTTAAATTTTATATTCATTTTATATATTTATATTTAGTCAAGTGTCTTCATTTTTGCTACCCACGTTGTAACACCAAAATGCTCCTTGTAATGCAGTCTTGCTCTGTTTAAACCACAGTGTTGTATGAGCGGATCCTGCGGCGAAACAGCTCCACAAAATGTGCTCCTAATCCCCTGAGTCACTGACACAAAGGAAGCTTGTTTTTAGGACGATTCCAAAGTAAATCCTCAAGACATGTGCCATCTGCAGTGAGCAACCCAAACAACAGGACGGAAAAGGATACGCTATATATGCTGTGTAGCTGTTTGTGATTGGAATAATAAAAATGTATTTAGTCAGGCAATCTTAATCCTGATTAGGAGGTGGGGGTCATGTTGCTTTTAGTTTTTAATCCATCGCGGATGTGCTCCTACATGGTTTTAAAATGCATGCACATTCACAGCAGTTAATCTGATCATTTAAATGTTAAATTGCTTTCACTATCCATCTATCCTTTTAAATTTCTGACAGCTTTATCTAAACATATGATGTATACTTGGATGCACTGTACAAGGACAAAGACAAAATTGAAAGTCTTGCAAGCTAATGGTACATTAGAAGAGTGAATCGGACGGCTTGTGTAAGCAGTTTACATGTTAGCCCTATGTAGAGGTGTGTTCACGTGCAACTAAGAAATTATCCAAAGGAAGACAAAAAAGCTGATCAAATTAACTCTAAATGAGGCAAAGCTACAAGCTAAAGAGCTGTGCAAGTACCTTCTGAAGGTCCACAGTTTGAGAAACACTGCTCTAACCACTAGCTACAGTGGCTGGACTTTTAAAGGGCCAGAGTCATGATTATAGCCAGCTCTTGGTTGGTTCAGGTTTGTTTGAATGGGAAATGAAAGGCTTTCACAGCTGTACCTCTCTAAATCAGCTTGAATGTGTGGGATTCTCTACAGGTGTATTCTACATCTCTTGAGAAAACATGTTTGTACTTAGAGAAGATGAGCTTGTCAAAAGCATAAAGACACACTACCAGTCAAAAGTATGGACACATTTTTTCTATTTTTCTTCTTTATTTCCATGATTATTTGCATTGTAGATTCTCACTGAGGACATTAAAACTATGAATGACATGAATAGCGAACAAAAATAAACTCAAAATAGCTCAAAACTTGTTGTGGCATTTCTTAACCCTGATATAGCTGTGAAGTGAAAACTATTGAGCTTCATCAAGAAGCTCATTGAGGGAAGGCCAAGGGTGTGTAGCGCTGCCATCATAGCAAAGGGTAGCAAAAAAGTTATTTAACGTTTTTTCATTGCTACATATTTCCATATATCTTGCTTCATGTATTTTTTTTTTTATATCTGTCTGTATATAAAATGTAGAAAGTGGTAAACATAAAGGAAAAACAAAAAGACACACATTGAATGAGAGGGTGTGTACAAACTTTTGACTGGTGTATGGTGTATACCTGGAGTTGTATTTCTCCTGAACACAGAATGGAAACTCTTGTGTTGTTTTCTGAATCATAATCATCACCAAAGTCATTCAAATGATTTCTGTGGTGAAATCTCATTCAATTACCACAGTGTGCTTAAATTAACATATCGGGGCATGTTTCTCATTGACCAAGTTTTTTTTTCAACAGTAATGTCCTTTGCTGCCAGTAGATGGAGCCCTACAGTAGATCCCAGTATAGGGAGCACTGAAGCTGGAAAACAAGTAAATGTACTCTCAAATGCCAGTAACAAAACACATATTGCGTACTATCTGTTATTTCAGTCATTAAAATTACTTAGGTCTTAATTATAAAAATATTTACATGGAAACACCTCCTTCACAGAATTCCATAATATTCCCCTTTTCTCTGTCTTTCAACTTGCCCAGGCTCAGAGCTCTGGCTTAGACTGGCTGAACAAACCCATCTGCAGCTGTCCTCTCTCCTCTTCTCCGGTGCTGATTCTCAGGTAATTCATTGGAGCTGGAGATTTCCTGTTTGCAGAAGTGTTGATTAAAGTGGAGCTGGAGAGGGACCATTGCCTCTCCCATCACAGAGTCCAGAGCACACTTCACACTTGTTTAAAGCAGCGCTGACAGCCAGATAACCAGCTGCAGCAGAGGGTGGAGTTTGACTGTTTGGAAAAATCCCACCTGGCGATTGCTTTGGTCCAAACAAGAAAATATTTTGTGTGGTGAAATACTGCCCTGGTCGAAGCTCTGCCCTTTTTCAGGTCAAGAAGAGAACCGTGAAATTAGTGTTGTTTATTTGCAGTGACTTATTACAGAAAACTAGGAACTGATGTCGCTTGTTAAAGTGCCTATGACAAAACAAAAATACTAAAAAACAATTATATTTAAGATTTTACTAACATTTATTATTATTATTATTATTATATTATTATTATTATTATTATTATTATTATTATTATTATTATTGTATTTATTATTATTATTATTGTTATTATTATTAATATATTTATTTATCTATTTATTTATTTATTTATCTTTTTTTTTATTTATTTATCTATTTATTTATTTATTTTTATTTATTTATTTTTTTCCCAGATCATGTCTGAATGTCCATGCTGTTCCATACTTAGGGCAGTATTTAGGGGTCATGTCATTTTTAATGGTGTCTGAATGTCCAGTTGGTGAAAAAGTAGTGCACAATTTGCCCACAATGCACCTTGAAAAGTAGCGGGGACTGGTCAATAAACCGGTCAATATAGACCACAATGCATTGCGAGAGTCAGGAAAAACAACAGTGGACAGAGACAGGTCTTTAACAGGACACGAGACGTCTGAATGAAGCAGATACAGGTGCTGGTTTACCGCACTATTGATTGCTAATGAATGTGTAAAGTTGCTAGTGTGAGCTAAAAGAGTGATAAGTTCTCAGAAAAAAATAATAATAATAATAACAATAAAAATGTAAATCTAGTTTGTTTATGTGAGATTCAGTTTGCCAAAAATGTGTAGTTAATATTAGTCTATAAATATTTGTCAGTCTAATCTGATCATTATGACAGAAATCAAGTTTTATCAGAGTTTAGCTGACTTTTTCACCAAGATGCTAGAGTCACATGACCTGAAAGTAGTGAGCTGCGTGTCTGAATCACTCTGAGTGAGTGCACTACAGAGTGCGGGGCTATGGAGTGAATGGGGTGTTAGGTGCTAGTGTGGACATGTAGACATAGCCCAGTTTGGATTTTTTTTTAGGTTTCATATTTTACTTCCTGGTTGGAAATCATGACATCAGATGAAGGATATTCCATAACTCCATAACCTAGCAACCATGTTGTACACTGTGCCCAAACAGTCTAATGAACAGGTATTATCCCACCAAAATAAAACAAGATTAGAGAATCATCAGCCCTGTCATACACACTTTAAAAATAATCAGGATGGTGTGTTTGGTTGATTTTATTGCACTGAGAAACTTTCCTTACAGTGAGTAAGGATGTAGGTTTAGTCTTAGGCCTCCTCCTGCTTGTCTCCATTGAATTGTTGTTCATTTGACTATCACAGTATGGTATAAACCTTATATATCTCCATGAAGAATGTTTCAAATATGGTTTTAACTTTCTATTTCCATGGAATCATGTAGGTGATATGCCATCTCCAGAAAGGTACATGCTGTTGCTTTAAAGGTACAATAACTTTCTGGAGGTGGAACATCACCTGCATTATTCCGTGAAAATAAAAAAAGTTAAAACCATACTTCAGAACATCCTCCATGGAGATAGACACAATCTCACAATCTCATGCCAGTGTGTGGAGATGCGGAGAAGGCTGTTCACAAGGACATTTTGGAAATATGTGTGTGAATATATATATATATATATATATATATATATATATATATATATATATATATATATATATATATATATACACACACATATTTCCATGGAGACAAGCAAGTGATGAACTCTCCAACATAAAGTTACATGGTGCACCTTTCATTTTTATTTCATGATGAAATCCTATTATCCAAAATGAATCGTTTTGACTCCTGCCCTCCTGTGGCTGCAGCTGGAGTTTAATTGATCAGCTTTGCGTGTAAATGACAGCACCGCGAGTGAGGAGAGCGCATCGGGTCTGCTCGCTAATGCGTATCCCGCCGCGTAGTCTAACTAATTAGTCCATAATAACTGTCCCGGACATTCCCTGCCAACTTTACCACCTCTGTGCACTTTGAATGCACAATAGATAGAGAGGGAAAGGTCAGACGCGCTCCGCTTTAGTCCATAGTAGATTGATTTAGTAATTGAGTGCGTGCCCTTTGGAGGTAGTGTTAAATTATGGAGTACACAGATTCAACTTTTTGGAATTGTTTTGATGGCACATGAGAAAAGCAACACGCACTAATTTCCGACAGTAATCACAAGACAATGTTGTTCTATAGAAACTTTTCAGTTGCTGAAGTCTTTGTAAAGACATTGTCATCATGAATTATAGAAGACTAAAAACCACAGACTGTATAGCGAAATGCAGTGGATCAGACCTGGACGACTGAGGGATTACACACACACAGAGACTGTATATATAAAAGGACATAGCTAACCTCGTAGCAGCCATGTTCCAAGGTCTGGTTCCAGTTGACTTCTACTGAACAAATTGTCACCCCTCTCTCTTTAAATGCCGCTGTCAGGCTTCTCATTCTATTTTGCTATTTTGTCCATGAATCAAGATATGAACAATAATAACAGACCAATCCCGTGCCTTCCTTCCCCGAGATAGTGCCCTCTCGTTAACAACAGGTTTGATTTACTGCTATCACAGCTCGTTGGTAAATCAGCAGGATGGGCAAGAAGGGGCGAGTACCTTCAACAATCTCACTCCTGATTGGCTCTTTGGTTGCAGATTAGCCGCTGCTAGCCTTGATTGGCCTAACTTTGCTTGCAACCGAACGCTATGGGTGACATCACACTCCCTCAGTCCACTTCTATATACAGTCTATGCTAAAAACACAAAAGACAGTGTGACTAAAATGCTATTATTGTGCTTAGAGATTCTGACAATGTAACCATTGAAGTATTTATATTGATACTGATTATTATTTTTTTAAAAATACCAAAAAATGTGATATATTTTTTTGTCTGCTGTATAGTACCAGTGGGTCTCAAACTCTCATTCAGTTGTGTACCTCTAGTTTAACTTTTACTTTATGTACATTTGAACTTAAACCTGTGCAAACCTGACCATTTCCATTAACCCAGATTATGTCTTCAGTTCTTTAAAAAAAACTTTATGAATTCCTGTGTCAGATTAAACCTCCGTCCTCCGGAGTGGAGAGGTTTTATCAGTGTGATGTGATGGCAGTCTGCTTACCCCCAGGATTATTCTATTCAATTCCAATGCTTAATATAACAGTATTAAATCCACATCATTATCCCTCCCATAGCAGCGCTTACCTTACGCGTTGACAGGAGCCGGTACTTTGCATAGTATCCATGCTAATTGTGCTGCGGACAACGATGGAATACCGAAAAGGTGAGAGGAGATATTTATAAATGAGTGTAATTAAGGAGGAGTTATAGAGCAGATAAAATTGTGACACAGAATTGGCTAATAATTCCCCTGACAAATGTGCACGGGAATCAGATCTGTTGATGATAAAAGCATTCTAGGGAGTTAGATAGCGAATGCAATTGAATTCTGTCAAACGGACAAAGGTTTTTAGGAGTGAATATGTTCCAGCGCTGATCCAAGAGGCTTCTTCAAGTTCTGACAGAGTACTGGAAACTCACTGCCTTATATCTGTCCTGAATGGAGCAGCTAACCCCACTGAAACTAACACACCTTAGTTGAGCATCTGTTATTACTTAGAGCTACCCTAAGGTGTGAACAAGTTATATTTTTCATAAGCGCACAAGGAAGTTATTTTATTCCTGGCAGTTTAAACCTTCATTTAACAAAATAAAGGGGTTGTCTTTTTTTTAATTTTATTAGTGTAATCATAACTATCATGTCGACCCTTGTTAATAGTATGGTTGCTAGGTAACAGCTATAGTATTACCTCTACATATGTCATATCTACTTCTCAAGTCCAACCAGGAAGTAAAATAATAAACTGCAACAAAATTACAAAACTAGAAAAAACAAGACAGGATTTGTTTGTAAAATCTTAAATATAATGAGTCTCCCTCTTTCTTTTCTAGCTCCCTGTCAACTTCTCTTTGTTTTTCTCTCTCTCTCTTTCTTATTCTCTTCACCCTTTTCCTCTGATTCAACTCTAGCTTTCTCTCTACCCCTCTTTCTTTCTCTCTGCCCCGCCTCATCTCTCTTTCTCTCTACCCTCTTTCTTTCTCTCTGCACCCCTGCTCCCTCTCACCCTCTCTTCTATTCTCTCTCTAGACCTTGCTCTTTCTCTCTGCCACCTCACTCTCTCTCTAACCACTCCATTTTTTTTCTCTCTCTGACTCTTTCTCTCCACCCCTCTCTCACCCTCTTCCTGCCCCATTCCCCTCTCTCTTTCTTTCTCTCTATTCCCTCTCTCTCTTTAACCCTTTCTCTATACCCTCCTTTCCCTCTGTCTGTACTCCACTTCTCCATAATTTTCTTTCTCCTTGCCTCCTCTCTCTTTCTTTACCCCCTCTCACCGTCTTTCTTTACCGCCCTCTTTCTCTTTCTCTCCCCTCTTCTTCCTCTCTCTCTACCCCCCTTTCCCTCTCTCTTTCTAGTGCAGTGACAGGCGTCGGATAAAAGACTCTATCCTGACTGTATTCATTCTTTGATTTGGGTCTGAGGATGGAGTTGTAAATGGGTGCCGGGTTATACCTTAGACCCCACTTCTGTTAAGAGATGGATTGTCTTTCCTTACAAATATAACCTCTTTGGCCTCTCTCTCAAACAATCTCTTCTCGTTTTATATATATTATAGACATAGAGCCTGTTCCTCACCCTTTTTTTTCTTCTGTACAAGAAGAGAGACCTGTCTTTTCTCACTAGAATAGCCCACGGATAGAAACCATGCAACATTTGAATTGGTCCAACCCACAGACTGCATATACCCACTAGCAGCATTCCAGTTCACTTTCTACAGAAAAAACTACCCCTCTCTTTGTAACTGCTGCTGTTAGACTCATCATTTTGGTCTTAAAATGTTCGTATAAACCCGCTCTACACGATTCTGTTATTTTTACTTTGCTATTTTGTCTGTAAATCAAGAGATTAATAAGAATTAATAAGCGACAAATCAGGTGCCTTCTGTCCACGAGGTCGCCCCCGCTTAGCAGTAGTACCAAGTTTGATTGACAGCATTGCTAACAGAAGAGATGTCTGGATTGACTCTCTCGTTGCTCTAATACTCGTGGTCGGAATTCCAGATATGGCACCAATTTTCCTCCTATAACTGCTAGCCAGCCATGGATGACGTCACGTTCTCTTTGTCCACTTCTTTATACATTACAGCCACAGCCACAGACATCTCCTCTTGAAAATTCGCATTTTTAGCTGTCCAGGCGATTTAGCTACAATCATAAACCAACCAGATTAACAGATTAACAGAGTTTAGTGATTGGCTCATTGATTCCCACAGAAATCTGCTATATTTTTCAGTCCAGTGATTTTTTCCTTCCTTTTTTCCCTCAGAATCAGTCATTTGCAGCCAGCCTTTGTTTTGAGCTAGTGACCAGACATATATGTTCGTAAAGTATTGAAGAAGTGTGTATTCTGGGTCACAGGCATTAGAGGCGCTCTGACATGATAAACTCTTTGACCACCCCTAACTTGAAATCACAAGTCTCACAAGACCCGGTCTCTCTGCAGGGTGAGTAGTGCATTATACGCGGTGATGTAATGTACTGTAAAATAAACCTCGGCTGTAGTGAATAAACATGAGCTCGGCTTTAAGGCCTCTTGCATTTTTTTGTTTGATTTTCTACATCACCCTTTTTCAGTTCAGTTGGCCATTCACCTGCATCCTTGAGTAAAATACTCATTCTTCTCTCTCTCTCTCGCTCATCTCCTCCCTTTCTTTTCTATCTCTCCCCTCTCTCCCTCCATCTGGTGTCCCTCTCTCCCTCTATCCTCCCTCTTCTTTCTTTCTCTCCCTCCCCTTTCTCTCTTCTCCCTCTCACTCCTCTCTTTCTCTTTCCCGCTCCATCTGGTCTCCCCCCCTCTCTCTCTCGTCCCCTGGTCTCACTCTGTCTTCCCCCCTCTCGCCCTCTTCCCTCCCTATCCTCTCCTCTGGTCTCCCTCTTTCCCTCCCTTCTCCCTCTGGTCTCCCCCTCTCTCTCCCACTCTTACTTCCCTCTTCCCCATCTTTTCTCCTTCAGCCCCCCACCCCTTCCTGTAGTCTTCCTTTTCTCTCATCCCTCTCTCTCTGGGTTTCCCTATGTTTCTCCCTCCCCCTCTCTCCCTCCACCCTGTCATTCCCTCCTCTCTCGTTCCCTCTTCATCTGGTCTTCTCCTCTCTCTCTCTTCCCCCTAGTCTCCATCTGCTTTCTTCCCCTCCTCTCTCTGTTCTTCCTTCACTTTCTTTCCCCCCCTCTCTCTCTCTCTCTCTCTCTCTGTCCTTCTCTTTCTGTCTTCCTCCTAGTCATGTCTTCCAGAGTCAGGTCTGAGCAGCCCACGGACTTTCTCTTCAAAGCTCCGCTCTGTCAGAAACATGTCTCCAGACACTTCCTCTCTCAATCTTTCTCTCTTTTCCCTCCCTCCTGTCTCTCTCTCACTCTTTTTTACGTTCTTTCTACCTGTCCATCTCTCTCTCCTCTTCCCCTCGTTCTCCTCTCCCTTCTGCCGTGTCTGTCCTCTCTGAACTCAAAAGTCTAGTGAGAATCGAGCTTCTGTATCTGCTGTGAGGTAAATTTAAAAGAAAATGTGTTAAATAAACATTAGACTGGTGGCTCCATGTTACATTTGGATAGAGTGATTGAATTTCTTTCATTTCAGCCAGGTGATTACATTTTACAATTACAAGTTCCATTTCTTCCCATTCTTCTTTTGCACCCCCCTCTCCTCTCCTTCTCCCTCTTCTCCCTCTCTTTCCTTACTCTTTTTCTCCCTATGTAGCATCCTCTCCTTTCTCTCCCTTCTATTTGTTCCTCACTCATTCGCTCTCTCTTTTTGCATCCCTCCCTCTCCCACACCTTTTCTCTCTTCTCTCACCCTTTCCCTTTCTCTCTGCACCCCTCACTCTCACCCTCTCCCTCGTTCTTTAATATATCTCTCTCCTTTCCTCTGCTCCCATCCATCGCTTTTTCTCTCCACCCCCTTTTTCTTTCTCTCTACCCCATCTCCCTCTCTTCTTCTCTCCATCTATCCCCTTCCTCCCTTTCTTCTCTCTGCTTTCCTGTTTGTTCTCTCTCTTACCTCTTTCTCACTCTCTCTTTTCTTTCTCTTTGCACCCCGTCTCACTCTTTTGCTACTTCCCTCTCTGTCTCTCATTCTCTTTCCCTCTTTCTTTACCCCCTCCCGCTCTCTTTCTTCTCCTTCCCTCTCTCTCTTTCTATCTCTCTGCCCCCTCTCCCTCTCTTTCTCTCTGTTCTCTGTTCATTCTCTCTTCACCCCTTTCTCTCTACCCTCCTTACACTCTCTCTCAACTCCACTCCATAATTTTCTTTCTCTGCTTCCTCCCTCCCTCTCTTTCTTTCTCTCCCCCTTCACCCTCTCTACCCCCTCACTGTTTTTTTTACCTCTCTATTTCTCTCTGTCCCCTTCTTCCTCTTTCTTTATCTCCCCTCTCTCCGCACACCTAGCCAGCGCAGTGACAGGCTTCGGATCAAAGACTCTCTCAGCTTGGCATCAGAAGAGCTCAGTCGTCCTCGAGGCTTAACGAGGCCCACTTTAATTATTCAACTGCCTCCTTTGTGTTCATTATTAAAATCACACGTTAAACTAAAGACTAAAGCTGCTATGAAGTCTATTTTTCACACAGGGCTGACGTAAACAGGAGCCAAATTAGTACAACGCATTGAGCCATTATGTGAAAGTTTAGCAGAGAGCAAGGTTAAAAAACAGGAAGACTTTTCCGGCCTCATTTATCAGTCAATGGAAAGAGTTGTCAAAAGAGCTCAGGTACTAATCGATACTTAAAATAGTATCAAAACTAGATACTCATTTGAGCAGGTAGGCCCAATTGATCATAATCAATACTTTTTTTACTGCAAATTTCAGTAAATCTACCAATATAACCTAAATAACATCACATTGTGTTCTCATACAGACCTAATAATAATATTTCAAGCCTTATTTAAAGTATGTTAAATGCACCATCTGAATTATCCACTGTATTGACCACTGATCTGTGGCCCTACATGTTGAATATTTTTCAAGATATGGCCCTTGGTGAAAAGAGCTTGGGCACTGCTGGACTAGGGGTTTACACAGATATAAGACCGCATGGTAACATAAAAGAAAGTACTATGATTTAATGTTAAAAAGCACCTTCTCTTGTCAAAATAATTGTAATTATCATTGTAGTATCGGAATCAGTATTGACTATCGAGTTGAGTCACACCCATTCACACACTCATATATATTTCTGTGTCCTCAGGCCGAGCACTCTACCAACTGAGCTACTGCTGCACTCAAGATTAAAAAAAACCCCAAAAAAAACAGTAAGACTTTTCAGGCCTCATTTATTGATCAATGGTATGGTTGTCAAAAGTATTAAAAATCAGATACTAATCGATACTTAACCTTGTACTGGAACTAGATACTCATTTGAGCAGGTACTGGTACTAAAAACGTGACATTCACGGGACAGAAAATGAGTCTTTACAGAATAGCTTTAGAATGATCTTGAGCTGTACCCAAGGTTAAAAAAATATTATGATTTTTCAGGCCTCATTTATCAATCATTTATGAGACAAAATTGCCACAAGATTGTACACACATGAGGTAAATGAGATTTTTTTTCCTCCATCTGTTTACATTTAGATTGGACAAAAAATAATTTAAGTGGCGTCGAGTTACACCTTGTGTGAAGCTGTAGCTGACAAAAAGCAATACTGCAAAAACAGCAGAAATAAACTACAACTAAAAAAAAAAAAAAAAAAAAAAGTGAGGCCAAAATTGTGAACTTAAGCACAATTTAGTTATTATAAATTATGTCAAAATGTCGTCTTGTCTTAATCTTGTGGACTCAAACTGGTGTCTTGAGGAAATTGTACATCCCACCCTTACATAGTGCTAAACTGTGTATCATATGCTAAATTAAAAAAAAAAAAAAAAAAAAAAATGTTAATAGCTTGTATAATCTCTGGGTGTGATTTCTTTTTGAAGCCTGTCCTCTTGCTATTTTAAAAAAAAAAAAAAAAAAGACTAACATTACAACTGAACCTGGGTTGCCAGTGCTGGGTTTTTTTTCGTAGTGATGATTCAGATCAGAGAGAGGCCTTTTAGGTTTAAACCAACTGGATTTCAGCGTTAAAACTGGCAACCCAAATGAGACATTCGTGCGATGCTCATTCTGCTTTCTTTTTGGATAATTGTAATAATGTCCAGTGTTTTTGTATCAGCATCACAACTGCATCGCATTAAACACCCTTTGACCAATTTGCCTATAGCCTATTATCCCACATCTTGAACCTGCCTAAAGCTAAAAAGCACCAAGCTGGGCATTAGGCTCTGTTGCAATCAAACTACATTGTATTTTTAATCCGATCGTCACTCAACTAAGCCTTCCCCCGGAATCAAACAAGTTCAATGAGCTAAGAACAGGAAGCCACAGGAAGCCGTCTGTTCGAGCCACGCCATTGGTCGAGGTAATTGCCGTATTAGCCACTACTTCCCGCAGTGTCTTTAATTACTCATCCCAGTTTGGAGCTAGCGAACTCCAGCACACTAGTGATCTATAAAGCGTTCGACCGGGAGGAAATGAATAAATGATGCAAAATGTTGGGGTACGGTCGCAGACGTGTGCAGAAACGTGATTGCAATTATGAAGTAGTTCTTTTCAGCGAAGGTGGTATTCAATCTTGGAGGGGTTAAAAGACGGGAGTCCATGAAAAGGTCTTGGCATTTGGCTGTAGTCTACAAGGAGAGGAAAGGTATTTTGGTAAATACTGAAAATTATGATTGCATAATTATAGTATTTACAGCAACGGAAAAGTCATGTTCTTTGGGGGATTGTAGCTAAGTTCACACTAGGGTAAGTATTAAAAATCTGATACTAATACTAAAACTAGTTCGGAAACTAGATATTCATTTGAACAAGTATCGATACTGAAAAAAATCACTGGGTTAAAAATTATTATTATTATCTATTAATATTAGTGCAGAGTATCAAATCTTATATTATTTTATATTTTTTATATTTATATGCAAAAAAGTAGTCTTTGTATAAATACATTTGTTTCTTCGTACTTTTTTCTGCATAAATAGTTGTTTTTACATGATCTCCAGAGCAGGTGTAGTCTTGTGAGTGCCGATTGGGTCAGATATAGAGATTTGTAATAGTTTTGAGAGCTTTTGCCACGACCCCTTTTTAGTCAACCAATCAGCTGGCAGGACATGTCTTTAGCCAACCAAGAATTCCTTTAATCAAGTACAGCCCGGACATAGACTTGGGTCAGTCCTGTTCTAGTACAAGTGTAGTCCAGATATTCCACAGTGTTTTATTTGGTGTCTGTGTAAAAAGATAATAATATAACAATATAGTTAAAAGGTCAAGAAATAAAATTTGTCAAGATATTTACCCTTTAAAGAGAGGTATTATGCAAAATCAGCTTTTTGCACCTGTCGACCATGTTTTAACATTGCTTGAAGAGGTTTTATATGTCATCCATGCATGTTTGAGTAATCTAGAGATCTCTCCAGGTCCCTATTCAAACCCTCTTTACAGTTTGTAGTATGAGCCCTTACAAGGCTCCGCCCACAAGCCTACATCACCCATGCTGCTGCAAACATACAGAAGCATGATGCAAAACAACACGCTACGACTTCACAAATCTGATGCAATGTGCAGTAGTTTAATAAACGGGTAGCATGCAGATTGTAACGTTATAGCGCTCTGAAGGGGGAGCGACTTAGCACAGACGATAAAACACAGCGTCATAAATGAAACTGAAACTTACATGTACATTTTCTGAAACTATGTAATTTTCAAAACAATAAAAAAACATGGTAATATGGGATTTATTTGCAGTTAAAAGTGCAATTCCAGCTCTTTAATAAAACAGCAATAGCATCCTTCAGTCTTTACAAAGCAGCAAAGCCCAACAATTTTATTGCAATACAAAAATGAAGTTATTCTTACTTTCTCATAACAAAACGAATGGTGTATTCTTCATTAGATTCAGTTTACAGCTCTGTTTCACGTCTCAGATCTGAACAAGAATCAATTAATGAGTTTAATCAACAAGTAAATGAACTTCTAATTACAAATTAGATGATTATGTGGGTTGAATAGACAACACAGTCATAATTCTACATGTGTGATCCCACTAAATGTAAAATAAGGATTATAATCAGAGCACTTTTATCAAGCTAAAAGGTTGTATTAACTTCATCATCAGCTGAGACAGAAGTAGGGCTGTAGTCTCCTGAGGTTGGTCGACTATATACATGTGCTGCCGAACGATTAGTTGACTAAGACTACAGCTACACGGCAGTTCATGCAAAAATATATGTGGAAGAAAGATGGATGGGCATCGCTCAATAAGTTTTTTAATGAAATCTCCTGAAATGGTTTTCAACTCACAGCTGTGCCATGTTAGGGTCAAGAAATGCCAAACATGTAAATCAGGAGCCAAAGCAATTTTTTTTTTTTTTTTACTACAATCCATATGTGACATTCATAGTTTTGATGCCTTCAGCGAGAATGTACAATGTAAATAATCATGGAAATAAAGGAGAAAAGTTAGTGTATATGTAAAAATGCAGATTAAACTCATAATTGACTCCCAAATCTTAAGCCAACTCACTCTCTACATTTTTTTTTTTTTTTTTTGCTTTTTTCCCCTATAAATCCTCATAACCTAAACAAAATAATTGGTCAACTACAAATTTTGGTTGATTAAGACATCAACTTAACAACTAAAGGCCTAAAGCCCCAAACAGAACACAGACATTTGTCACTGTCTGACTTACTCCTACCCCCATCACAGGTCATCACCATCCACAACAAGCAGGGTGAAGTAAATAGTAAAATGTTGTAGAAGAGTCTGGTTGAGCCCAAATTTCAAATCTACTTACTCTAAATTACTCTCTAAGCAGAGTAAGTAGCTGCTTAGGACCCCGAGGCCAGCAGTGGGCCCCCAAAAGCCCATACATTTAGATTGAAAATAATAAAATATATCAAGTTTTATTGGGCACAGGGCTTGTGTGTTTAAAGCAGCCTAAATATCACTCTCAAATGATTAAATTTTTTCTTTTTTTTTTTTTTTTTTTTTTTTTTTTTTATATCTATAGTAGCAAAATATCTGCTGCTGCTGCTGCCTTTGTTTTTGAGCCGGTCTGAGGTGAGGTCGACTATGTGTTTACACCGGTGCAAGGACCCTTTATTATGTAAATGAAACCCACTGTCGCCAACGGGATCACATTCAAATCCACCAGAAATATGTCTAGATTCTCAAAAATCTTGACCCTGCCTTACATGTTTGTGTACTGTTCTTGTGACTGTGGTAGTTGTGACATTCTGGATGTTTTCAGTCTGATGTTGGTCGTATAAACACAAATACAACTGGTCAAAGTGATGAGAGCAGAGTCATAATGTTGTCAAATGTGAATCACCAATAGCTGAGCCAGGATACATCTGCTGCCGGGGGCCCTAGAGACAAATTCAGCTGAGGGCCCCTTGAAAGCTAGGGCCGGTCCTGCTGACACTTGGCCTCTCTCCACCACAAACCCTTGCCAGCCTGATGCATTTCACATGAGCTGTCTTTGGAACATTCTCTAACATTCTAGATTGGCCACCTGTGACGTAGTGCAGCCGTTAGCGGTCTGGAGAACAAGGTTAAAAACACAGAAAAAAGGTGAGTACACATGGTTTACTTTTCTTTTTTTTTCCAGTAATTGCAGTAATTGGTGCTTAGAAAAGGTGTTATAGAAGTCAGGCAGCAGCAGAACATGTGATGGTTTCAGGCACATTTTATTCTGTTCCACTAACTGGATAAAACCAATGCTGATTAACATTAGCTCTTTAAAACACTTTACAACCTCCATAAAGCCAAATACACTCATACACCAAATTAACTTTATACAAATATCTACACAAAGCCCTAAAACCAAAAACACAAAATATTTTTAAATCCCATAAACCCTTTAAAATGCCTATCCCACTACCCTTGTATGTCTTTTTGACTTGGTCCAACCCAAAACTTTAAAAAGTCTTTGGGGGACTCTTTTTGGACCTGGACACAAGAACAGAAAACATGCAAACAACGCCATTCATTAAAACACTATAAAATACACTAACATAAATCAAAACCTTCTCCAGTAAATACAGCACCATGTATATTGCACAATTCACTTTATTGTAATTGGTTAAGTCAATGTCTTCTTTCCCTCCAGGGACCAGCAGCTGCCAAATAAGGTGCTACTGTGCCTCAGGATCTAGAAGTGGTAATAGGAAAGACAATCATTTAATAAATACATATAAAAACTAGGGATTGTGTGTCTCGGCTGGCCTGAGAATACCTTGGGGTCCAACAGGAGAAGCTAGAGGATGTGTCTAGGGTGAGGGAAGTCTGGAAGTTCCTGCTTAGACTGCTGCCCCGGCCCCGGATAAGCGGAAGAAAATGGGTGGAATTATGTGCGATGTCATTATTATATGTGCAAATATGTTTAAAAGTGCTATATATTAATAAATAGTGTCTCAAGTGAAGGTGCTGAGTGGTTTCCTTATGGTAACCACCACTATCTATCAAGACAACAACACTGTATACAACTGCTTTATGACGGACTACTTGATGGACTACCTGAATATCTTGCTTGTTGAACTTTTAATACAAGTTCTCTTGACTGTCTGTGTCTAAAAACTGGTAGCACTAGAACTGAAATGGGGAAAAAAATAAGTTTTTGGTTATTTTGCTTCCCTTAAATAGAATACATTTCAAGGACATGCAAATCTAGATACTTTAGTGCCACTTTATAGTCACACCAGCACCTGTTTTTTAAGGTTTTAAATGGATCTATGCACTTATTGTTGTTGTTATTATTGTTTTGTTTGTATTGTCTAAGTAGGGCACTCAGGAAAAGAAAGATAAAATAAAAAAATAAATGAATAAATAAAATAAAACACTTTCTGCATCTAGTGGTTTCAACACCAATAATTATGTCTGTGCACGAGTAGGTTGCCCCACACCCTTTGCCACTGTCAAAAAAAGCCAGAATAAACGACACAACCCTGACAAAGGACGTCACAGTATAAAAAAGGAAAAAAATACTGCAGTTTTATGATTACTCAAGATTATTGGAGAAAAAAAGCAACAGCAAAAAACTCATCAGTGTTTCCTCTGACTGGGGATTTTTTATGTGCCATGTAGCTTAATTAATGCAATCTATGGGTTTATAATCAAAATAAAATATTAAACATCCTCATAATGTATATTTAATTGTCGTATTGCACTGTTAATATCACTCTGTATACAGATCGGTATGAGTCTGGTCCCCACACGTGAAACAAAGCTCATTGGTCACCTTTATTTCAAGTGTATGGCTTAAATAAAATAAAAAAAAAAAAATAAAATGAAATATCTCATAGTATCACTCTGTTCCACCTTGTGACACCATGTGGTAATAGTAATGGCAAATGTCAAAACTGAACAAAAGGTAAAAAAAAAAAAAAACTTGAAAACTACCACTTCATGACATCACAAAGTGGAACAGACCATTTTTGCTTTTTTGTCTAATAACATTATTTTAACATGAGTGAATGAAAAAAAAACTTGACCTTAGATATGTTTGATGAGGTAACAATGTTCTGACATGACTTGAAGCTCACAAGAGTTAATTTTGCATAAGACCTTTCAGTTTTTATAATACGTTCAGACAGAAAGGTTTCATCAGATTTTTTTCTTTTGTTTTAAGGGAGAGCGAGGTCACCCATCGCATTCAGCTCCAGTCAAATGAAACTCATCGAGGGGCAAATTTGGAGCGGAGTTCCATATTAGGAATGTCGACCATGAGTATCATAGCGACCAAAGAGCCAATCCGGAGCGAGGCTGTTGAAGGTAGCGTCCTTTCTGCCCGCACACGCAGGTTTAGCAGGAAGCAGGCGGTTAGAAACGCTGTCAAATAAACCTGTTGCTAATGCTACGACACAATAGCAAAATAAAACAGGATCACGTAAAGCGAGTGAACACAAAAGACCAAAAGGACGACCCTGACAGCAGCAGCCGGATGTTTGCCCATGCTCACTTCCTATTTATATATATACACACACACACATATATACATATACATATACATATACATATACTTTATGGAAAACACATGTGGGGTCTTTATGGACTTTTCAAACACTTTGCTTTGTTAAAACATAGCCTCTCACAAGCATTAACTAGTGTTTCAGAATTCTAGACAGAACCATTGTGCGTTCATATATGCACTAAATTATAAAACTTACATATATTTATTGAAATGTCTTCACCCATCAGTATCAGCATCAAAAAAATTCCCCCCCAAAAAAGACAGCTTTTAGTCGTTTAACCAATTATAATCGGCCGATGGTGCCTTAGTTGGCCAAAATTTGTATTAGTCAACTTATTTTATTTAGATTATATTGGATTTATATGGGACAACAGGACAAGAAGTAAAGTGGGTTAACGGACAATATTTGTTTTATTTATTTATTTGGTATTAATCTCATGATTCACAAGTTGAATCTGCTTTTATATAAATACATTGTGTCCTAGTACTTTTTTCTGCATAAATAGTTGTTTTTGCATGAACTCTCGTGCAGGTGTAGTCTTGTGAGTGCAGTTTGGGTCAGATACATAGAGATACGTAATAGTTTCACCCCCTTTTTAGTCAACTGCCAGGACACGTGTTTAGCCGACCAAACATTTCTTTAGTCACTACTGCCCTACCCTCAAACGTACTTGGTGTCATATTTATACCAAAAATTCTGGTATAGCCCATTCCTATTAGTAACTTTTTGGCCAGCACAGCAATAGCTACAAGCTTTCTGATTTGACGCTGAACTATAACCCAGCTTTGATTTGTATTAGACATTGAAATTTTAAGGTCATGTTCCCATTTACAGTCATTTTCGCATTTGACCACAATTCGTTCACAAATGCTGGGTCAACCTGACAAGAGCTAGCACAAGGATTAGCCAACAGTTCAAGTTTTGAATTTGGACATTTTAATAATCTATTCTAACGTGGGTATTATTTTAATTTATGCCTCTTCGACTGTGGCCATGATGTCTGTCTCCAGGGCTCTTAATTACCCAGACCTGAGTGTGTTATCGGGAGGCACCAGAAAGAGCAGTCTGCCTCTGCTTTACCAAATAAAGACACTTGGTTAAAGGATATTTAATAAGGTGAATAAAAATAAGGTGGATGCTCGCAGAGACATAAAAAAAAGTCTAAAAAATTAGTTCCACACAAGCAATAGTGGAAAAAAATAGGTTAGACCCAGATCACATTGAAGTTTGCATGTTCTCGCTATGTCTGTGTAGGCTTTGTCCAGCAGCTTCTGTTTTCATCATCAACCTAAATGTAACGCGGGTGCAGAAAACTGCATTTAATTATCTTGCCTCGCCTCATACTCTCTACCTGTACGTGCCGTGCGCGCCTTTGGTCACGTGATCGCGACCAACCAATTAGCGGGCTTTATAACACGCTACCCGGAAGCCACCGGTAACACGCGAGAGGAGAGCCTGATCGGTTTGCTACGAGGTATGTTTGCTCAGTTTTATTGGTTAAAATGATCGTGTTATGCTAAGAGATTTATTATGTACGTTGCTAACTCTTAGGAGCCGACTACCGGTCCGAAACCGCCACATACAAGCTGTGCGTTTAATCGATTCAAGCGGAATTGGTGAGTCTTGTTCCTAATTGTTGTTAACTTAGCATTAGCCGCTCCATAGGATTATATGGGGTTGGTTAGCATTTTGCGATCTTTTGCCAAATTTCTGCACTTTTCTTTGCAATTGCTTATTCAAAAGAAAGATATTTATTCTGATATGTCTATTTACAAATTCTCAGTCTCTGCCTCCTCACTCCTAGAGCCGTTCCTTACCTTCTGATTACTAGCCCATTCATTACATTGCATATTGTTCACCCTGGGGTACTTCACCATTTTGCCCAATACATATGCTACATAAAACACAAATGAGATGCAAGTCTCTTAAAAAGGTTACAAATCATTAGGATAATCAGACTAAAATGTTACAGGTTTGACAATAGTTAAAAGACCCCTTCTGGGAGCAAACCGAGGCTAAGATAGTGGGACGACGACGTGAATAACACAGACTACAGGTGAACCTATAGAGCCTGTAGCCATTTTTTCCCACAGTTCTGCCACAGTACAGATATTTTGTATAAGCAGCTCTTGAGATAAAAAAGTGATCAATTATAAAGTGTCTAATTGCATGATAATCAAAAGGGGCCCCATTAACTCGGACAGTTTGCTGATTCTATAACTCAGCAGCTTGGTATCTACCTGTGTACATGTTTTGTTGATTGGAAATGAATATCCATTGCCCCTAAAGACACCAACTTGCTAGTCATGGAATAAGGAAAGCAATCACCTATTTTACAAAAGGCCAATTAAACATAACAATGGCACTTCATAATTATGTCAATACATTACCGCAAAACTGCCGCCTTAAATCCGCGGGGGCTCCTCGTCTATGACTTTGGCTTGGATTTCCTCCGGACTCCCTAATTGAGTGTCTGAACGGCCCGGAGTTCACCCAGCAACCATTCATCACCTGAAGGTCAAAAACTGTTGAAAAATTATACCACTATAAAAGTCTTTTAAGGTCACCGCAAAGAGAGGAGGTGATCTTGACACATTTCCCCCTAAAGTGAAAATAGATATCATTTGTCCCAAGTATATGAGGAACTCCCAAAATGTTTCTCTATATCTTAGACTTGGCAGAGTGGTCATCGGAGGATTTTTGACCCAATTGTTTTGCTGAAAGGCGAAGTGAAGACGTAAGGTGTAATTCTTCCACTTTTAACAAGGCTGCAGCTTCACCATAAATCATTTGCCGGGAGAGCCCTGTGCTGCGTTCGATGTCCTGAAATAGTGCGGGACAAAAATGAACTTGAAACCTAAACCATTTGGGGTTTATTGGATTTTTTACCGCGCCTTACCAGAGAGAGGGGACTTTGCGGCCACCTCGCACTTTCCACACGTGAAGGGGAGCAACTGTTTCTGTAACAATTCTGCTGCTTCTGCAAAACTGGCAGATGGGAAAATGGGTTGAGGGTAGAGCTCTGGGCAAAAGATGAAATGATAAACTTTATTTTTCAAACTGGAAAGACTGAAAAGTGCAGTTTTTTCATGTTGTTCTAATTGGTTTGTTAGGATTGCACCTGTGGTAAATATTTAATAGTTTTACATCAGTTAAGTGGCAAGTTTTTGGGGTGAAAAGTACAAATACACAGGAAATAGAATACCTCAGAAAATTTCATACAAGATGAAAATTCAAAAATAAAGGCGCTATAATTTATTTTTGTATACACTTAAACTATATAGCTATGTATACGCAGTTCCATAATATACCCGGGGCCAGGCTGAGTGTTATTGGGGCCCAAACAGAGCTCTCTTTTACAGGGACAAGCAAAGATACCACTATTGTTACACCTCATATGTTTACGGTACATTGCCCCTTTGTTACATACATAAGCAGTGCGCTCGGATTTGACTCAAGTATGGCCTTAATAGCATAGAATTGGGGGAAAATGTTGCCAAAAATGTATGAAATTATCAAATGACATGAGCATGGAAAAGATTATCAAACAAGTTGCAGCAGCTCAGATGGCAGTGTGTGAAGAAAATGATGCTTATATTTTATCATCTAATAAACTGCATGCTTATACTGTGTGTACGTAACTAACTGAAATGAAAAACGAAAATGTTTTTTGTGAAAAGATACTGAGCGCTGGTTGAATCATGTGTCTAAGTAATGTGTGTCATATGTATGAAGAATACGTCATGAGTCTAAATAAAAGACCGCTGTTAGAAAGCTGAAGAAGGGATCGAGGAGGCAGAGACTGAAGCTCTTTGTCCGTACTCTCTCCCGTCTGATCACAGCAGAAGAAAGTCGAACACTTTTTTGGTAAACAGCGAGTCGAGAACACAGTTTTCTTGACACAGTGTCACCTTTTTGTTGTGTCCTTAGGCAAGACCCAGTTTGCCTTTAGTGTCTGTGTACACTGGCAACGTGTCTGAATGGTTGGTTGACGTGCCCAGAAGACATTGCTCTGCTATCGAGTATTATGCAGTATGGCATTAAACTTATCTTGCATTCTTTTAGTTATTAGTTTTTATTGCTAAGAGATACCCTGAAAACATGAATTTGTATTGTTAGTGAGGTCACTCTTCACAGAACTGGCGTGTGGTGCTGCCATACTGTTGAAAATTCCAAGCAAAGTAATAACATCTCCATGCAGACGAGCAAGTGGCTTATCCTGCACCGGAGATTTACATAGTGCCACGATATGTACCCCAATACCCTCCATGTCAACAGAACAGCAGTCATTTCCAGGTCAACATCTCTGCATTCATCTGTGTACGTTGCTGAGGAAGCTACACCGAGAAACGCCTTAGTCACCTTCGAACGCCTCAGCTCTAATATTAGATGCTGATGAGCCAAGTGTGCATAACGAGCTCCATTTGAATTATTATCATCATTATTATTGCCGTTGCTATTATAAACTATGGTTACTAATGCGCTTTTCACAACTTTAGTGCGCATCCCAGCACTGGATTTCTTTTTGGCAATCAATCAATGCAAGATTTATACAGAGCTTCGGCCGATTTGTTTGCAAGAAAAATGCCCCTGTTGCCGTGGCAGTCATAACAAGGCAGAAATTGTTATGCCAATCATCGCGGAGCTTACGGGGGTTTTCAGACTCCGTTTTGAGTGAAATTAATGGCAAGCGAAAGGAATATTGATTGTCCAGTTTGCGACTTAGTGGGAGAACTGCAGTCAATGAGAAGTAATGAATCAAGAATAATATTAAGTCTACGCAGGGAACTGTTATAAATGATTTGAAGATGAGGAAGAGAAAGAAAACTCCAGAAACAAGGGAGAAAAAAATATCCTGTTAAATGCGAGGTTAATGGTAAAGTAAAAAGAGGTAAAAAAGTGGCACAGTGTTTGATAACACCATCGCTTCACAGCAATAAGAGAGAGTGTAGGTTCTTTCTGTGGACTTTGAATGTTCTCACAATTAATTTTTTTATTGTTATATTGCCATAGACTTTATATAAAAGAGGACTGAGGACGTGAAATGTTACCCACAGCAATCAGTTTCAGTCAAATGAAGCCTACTGAAGCCGTTATAGCGGATAATGTGCAACCAAGTTCCATATTTGGAAATCCAGGTGCACAACCAGAGAGCCAATCAGGAGCAATGTTGTTGAAGGTATACGCCCCTTCTCTCCCGCACTATTGGTTTGGCAGAGGGCAGGCGGTTAGCAATGAGCTGTGCGGTAGCTGTCAATCAAGCTTGTTGTTAATGGAGAAACAAAGGACCTGATTGTTCTGTTACTAATGTTCATATCTTGATTTTCATAAAGAGAGAGTTACAGAGATAGGGGCCACCATTTTTAATACTTTTTAATAATTGGAACCAGACCTCAAGGGAACCATTTTGTGCCTGTGCTCACTTTCTATATGGAAGCGGGTTAGCTATGTCCATCTACAGACTATGCATATTGCCCAGTCCAACTCAGTTAAATTGAAACAAAAAAATGGACAATAGATAGAAAATAGACTTACAGAGGAGACCCAATTTTACTAGTCAAAATAAAATCTTAACAGACTAAACCGAGACCAAGTCTAATGGAGAACTTTGTGTTATTGGTTTATTTTTCATAATACCAATTATTGTATAAACTAATACTAATACTATTTTTTATTTTTTTTTTTTTTAATTAAAATGTCTTCTCATTTGTCTGATTTCTTACTGTCCTCATTCAATGCAAATTTTCAGGTCAGGGAGATGGCACATTTCTGTTGTGTTCCTGTCAAATACTTATGAAGACGACTTTGTTTCCTATTTTCATACAGTTGTGGTCAGACGTCAAGCCCCTCCTTCAGACCACATATTGCCCATAGAGGACAATTAGTACTGGCATTTTGGCAGCTTCCAACCTGACAGCAAACTGTATCGCTCACAATTGTTGACATAAACATGTTTGTGAATATTGTTCTGCATAAAAAAAAAAAAAAAAAAAAAAAAAAAAAAGTCACTGTCAATCTATGTTTGAATTTAAAACATTTATCTGGTTGCTTCTTCAGAAACAGTGCTTCATTCGTTGGAGCACAATCTAACTTGTGCAATTGCTTTGCCCGGGCACGTTCCACAGTACAACATTAAACTTATCCATCTCCAAGGAACTGTGCTGAGACCAGGTCAAGAGACAGGTCAGATCCACGGAGAGGTGACCTTGGTCACAGAAAGAATTGATGTATTTGAATAAATGCAGGATAGTTAAGTTTAATGCCATATTGCGGCACATTCCAGGCTTAGTAATAGCCTCTGTATGGGGACAAGAAAGTGGAGGATCTCCTGCTAGAAAAAAAAAAAAAAAAAAAGTGTATATATGCATAGCACAAACTTCAACTACAACTTTAAGCTGTCATACTTGGAGATACATTGTGATGACATGGCTCATCAGATTCTCACCTGTTGTTCTCGTGGCCAGTACATCAACAGAAGGAATTATTCACTTGTTTTCGCGGTGCCTTTTTGAAGTTGTATTGCCTTACAAATGAGGGGGAAAAAAAAAAAAGGATTCAATCATATTCTAATGTTGTGTCCTCATCAAATAAATCCTGAATACAGTTGGTCATGATTAACTCTTATTAAACTTATTAAGAAACAATTTGTTGTCCAGTGGTGTGGAGCGTTTATCCGCCAGCTCAAAAGTCCTCAGGTTAAACGCTGCTTGAACCAATGCCAGCGACCAAAAAAAGGAGAAAAAAGAAGCAAACGTAATTTTCACCAAACTCACTGGAATTATTTTAATTGTTAAGCTGCCTTCACAACATTTTCATGTCGTGAATAGCCATGCTGCTAGATTTGATTTCAAACTGCTTCACTTCCAATCGTTATTTATTTATTTATAATTTTTTTTTTGTGTGTAGCTGTTGTGGTCATCTACCCATTGCTTTTGCACAATGACCTTCACAGTGCAATTCAATCTGCAATTCAATCTCCTCGTGCTGTTTTTGAACTTCCATTAGGCTTAACAGGACAAAAGCCCAAACTGGATGTGACTGGGAGGAGGGGGAAGACACACAAACCAATCTAAAACGGCCGACAGGTTCACATCTGAGGCTCTCCGCTCTCCACTGATCAACTCCCGAGCTTTGATGAACTAACTCAGACGAATGGTTGTGCCAGCAAACCGAGTGTGTACTTTTCTTTACACTTTGGGGATGAAAACAGGTCTGAACTGAAAAAGTTTAATTTGATTAATAATAAAGCTATAGGGATTAGGTGGACCCCAGCAAGGACAAAATTAGAACAGGGAAAGCATACTAGTTAGTCTTTATAAATTACATTCTTTTGTGAGTCAGGCACTAGCAATAAACCAAGGACTAGGTTAGATTGATCCTGTTTACAAGATTGTCCTGTCACTCAATTTATTAAAAAAATAATAGTTGCATCACAGGTACAAAATCGGACTTCGTCTGCACTTTTTAAATCAAACCGGAGTCTTAAGCATTTCTACAAACTCTATATGGCTCTATCAGCATAGCAGTCATAACAATTGCATAGTTACATACAATATTGCAACATTGCAACAACAATGTTGTATACAGTGTTGCATAGTTGCATACAACATTAAAATTGTTATCTATCTCCCCACCATACTCAGTGAAAACTGTTGCTTAGCTGGGACAGGAGATCTGGCCTGAAGGGCAGCTGTCTCAGAGAGCTGCAATGGAACCTGAGCAGCAGTGGAAACTAAATCCTGGCTGGCAAAAATGGGGACACCAAAAGAAGTTGTGTCCTTCCTGATGTACCCTCAAAAATCTAGAAGACTAATGGAGCTGGTGGGAAAGCATGAAGCAGAGTCCTGACCCAGTGCCTATGCCTCCTGTCCCAGAAGACAGCCAGAAAACATTAGAGGGGGCAGTGAGTCATGTTCCTGGAAGCAAAGAGGTCGACCGAATGCTGTCCACCACAGGTGGAGCCTCCACTTCTTGGGCTCTGGGCACTGACAAAACAAAAACTCTGCCACCACAATCTGTGTCCATGGAATGTGGGTAGCTCTCAAACAGGAAGTGAGGAGCCGTGCGAACATGGAGTGATGACTGCCTCACAAAACTGGAAGCATTGCCATAGCACAGCACCCCACCCTGTGAACAATGCATTGGAGTGTATCACTTCCCTGCAAGAAAGAAGGGAGCCCATAGGGATAGTGCTCTCTGTCCAGGACCTGTCTCTCCACCATGACAGAGACTCAAGAGACTGTAGTGATATGAACAGCCTTTGTTGCCTGAATGAATAGTGCTGAGTTCAAATGCACAGATCAGCCACTTGTCCAGATACAGCAGGTTTTCAAACATTTTGCTTGCAGTGGAGCCAGAGACCTTGGAATGTGAAATGTTGAAACTTGTGATATAGAGCAACTCAAAAAAGTGAATATGCATCCTTGAGGTATATCAACATGAACCAGTCGCTTGTAGATATTGACCTGGAACAGGAGGCAGAGGACGGTAGTGAAGCTGGTGACCCCAGGAGATTATGCACACACCACAGATGTCACAGAGGAGACAACCAACTGATTACTTGTCTGACTGGCTTGTGCTTTGCACTCATGCTTAAAGATCTTGACCTGAGTATGTGCCAAAATGATCACTCAGTGCTTGAAGCACCACCTGCTGGTAAGGAGGGATGAAATAGAACCAAGGTTGATACTTGAGAGTACCTCCAGAGGACCCCCCTACTACACCATAAGTAACTGTAGAGTAACCCACCCCACAACATAAAGCCAGAGTACCCCTCCACATAAAGCAAGAGTACTCCACAACATAAATCCAGAGTAATCCACCCCACAACATAAAGCAGGAGTGCAAGAGCAGACTGTCCTTGAGCTATTACTGCAGCAGCACTTAATGAAAAGCTTGGACTAGCATATGCCCCTGTGCCACTTCAGTTTTAGGACTCCATATTTCCTTTCACTTACTGTGAGCGGGCTTACATCTTCATAAACGTTACTCTTACATGTCCTTGAGGAGGCATAATATGTCCACCTTAAAACTTAATCAGAATCAAATCAGGCCTAAACACTAGCTAAGGTTAAGGTACACTTTATTGTCCCCATAGGGAAATTTGTCCTTTGCATTTGACACATCTTCCATCCTGGGGCATCTCCTCAGGAGCTGTGCAAACCCTGAATATCTGGGCATTGAACCTGAAACCTTCTTGCTGTGGAGCTTGAGTGGCTAGCACTGAAGCTCCACAGAAAGAAGGTTTCAGTGTGTGCCTATTTTTATTTTATGTATTTGTTTAAGTTCATAATTTTACTTCCTGGTTGGACATGGGCTGCAGATATGACATACTTGGAGGTAAACTCTTAACTGTCACCAAACAACCATAGCGTTAACAAGGGCTAAAGCTGGTCTAAATTACACAATAGTTATGGTTAGACTAATAAAAACAGATGTCAACATTTATTAAACTGGTGTTTAACCTGTTGAAAAATGTGATCCTTGTTCGTAATTGTCCCTGCATTTTGGATGGAATTTTCAGTACTTAGTGTTTTTTCTTCTACTTTTTTTCTAAACTTTTTTTTTTTTTTCCCACAGACTGCCACTTATGTGATGTAAAACTATGAAAATTATTTACCACAGGTTCTATCCACCAAACCAAGTCATAATTAGAAAAACATGAAAACCCGTCATATACACTTCATGTGAGAAGACCTCCAGAGGATCTCCTACACCCATACAGAAATCTGGCAGGCCTCACCTCACAGTAAAAGCCAGAGTACCTGAACAAGAGCAGACTTAAAGAAATGCTTAGGCCTAGACTAGCATGTCACTTCAGCCCACTCACAGTAAGTCACTTCCTTACTGTGAGTGGGCTTGCATTTCCACAAACCTGACTCTTGCTTGTTCTGGAGGAGGGATAATATGTCCACCATGAAACTTAATCAGAGTCAAACCAAGCCTAAACAGTAGCTAAACACAAAAAAAATGGTCTTTACATGGATCTAAAATTAAGGTTAATACTTAGAGGCCCTATACCTGTTTTTACCATGCCCCAGTACAGATATTTTATAGAAGCAGTTCTTGAGGTTATAAAAAGTCTGCTGTCTGCACCTAATTATAAAGTGTTAAATAGTTCAATAATCAAGAAGTGTGCATTAGTATGCTAGTTATTGTTAGCTTTACTGTCACAGCAAAAGTCTCTGAAAGTGGTGAAGAGCACTTTGAGGTGAATAATTACGATGCTCACAATGCATAATAAATGAGGAATTAATTAGTGCTGTTTTTTCTTGTTTTAAGACAGTAAAAATCAGGTGCAGCACCCATAACTAGTGTGTACAGCTTGAAGCTCCCTACACTCATATATAAATTTATTTATTATTTATTTATTTATTTATTTGAAGGACAACATGCAGATACATTAAAAAGATGGCTGCACCAGATTTTGCAAAAAATGCTATTTTCCATCTGTAGTCCTTTGCACCACAAACATTAAAACACAATTCACATATATAAAAAGTACAATATACAATTGTGCAGAATGTTAAAAACAAAGTGCAAACTGCAAGTTATTAAAGTGCAAGATATAGAAAAAGTGCAACAAATATCAGAATAAATACAGTGTCACATACAAATGTGAAGTGCCCCACAAAATAAAGCCAGAGTACCCCACCTCTTAGTAAAAGCCGGTATGTCCCTGAGCTCTGCCTGCAGTAGACTTAATCAAATGCTTAGACCTGGACCAGCGTATGCCCCCGTGTCACTGCAGTTATAGGACGCCATATTTCCTCTCACCGGGACAGCAGGTTCACCACAGGCTAGTCTGCTTTCACTAATCTAACGTGAGACCGCCTTGTTTAAATGAGTTTGGGTTTAAAAGAAAGTTAATTAGATTTCATGCATGTCTGAGCTTATGCAAATGAGGTTCAAAATAGTAATGTTATACAACGAATTTGGATTTTGCATAATACGCACTAGGATTATTGAATACACACAACACAATATTGTGAAGAAAAATGAATGACTAAGCAACATTCTGCTAGCAAAGCCAAAAGCGGCTCTGAAAGGACATAAGTGATGACCTAGCTCTGGTTACCATGGTAATATATTAACTTCTGTTGCTATGAACAGGCCTAAACCGTTGTATTGTGAACAGTGTTACATTATATTTGAAGTGACAATTTTGTTTATTTTAAGGCCTTGTACCCCATTTTTTCTCATGCTCTTTGTTTTGCCCCAGGACAGAAATATTGTATTTTCACCTCTTTAGATCAAATATGCAAATATTTTATGTTATAAATTGTTTAATTGTTAGATAATCAGGAAGTGCATGTAAACATGCTAATGGTTGTTAGCTTTATGATCACTGCAATCTGTGAGAATTGTGAAAAGTGGTTATAAACATGCATGTCCTTTTTTATGTTTCTTTCATTTGTGCTTTGTCTGTCTGTGAAGTGTTTTTGAGTGCCATGAAAAGTGCTATGTAAGTGTTATGTATTAGGCCTGAGCCGAGGACAACATCCTGACGAGGGGCTAATTAAAACCAAGTCCGGAGCCCGGAAAATCTGAAAAATAAAGTTGTAAACAAGACTGTACATGCCAGTAAGCAGTATCAAAAATTAGAACTCAATGAGCTCTAATCCTGAACAAAGACCCAGAGAAAATATAATGAAAACGACTCAGTAGCGCCACCTTAAACTTTGATTTTCATGGGCCAATGGGAGCTCAATCCAGCAAAAAGTCAACATAAATATCTGAAACTCACCACAAAAGACAGAATGTCAGCACATGCAAAATGTTATATTATGGCTTCACCCTAAACCATACAGGAAGTCGGCCATATTGATAAAACCCAGAATGACAAAAGCGCACACCGTCGTATTTAGGACATCTCCTCATCACTAAACCCATGTGCAATCAAAGATTATCAATTACATTTTGAATATGACTTTGGGTGTGGTCATGGTGGTTTTTCAACAAAATTGTAATTTTTAGATATTTCCAAAAACATTTATCTTTCAAACATTCTTTGTTTGGAAAAAGCCAATTGAGCATTTATGCAGATTTGCAAGCTGAACACAGTTTTATGCAAGGCACTATGTAACAAAATGGCTCTCTAGTGCCTTCTTCAAATTTTTAAAAAAAAAAAAAAAAAAACAAAAAAAAAGACAAAAATACAAAAACAAACAAACAAAACAATGCATATAAAACAATCTATTTGTCATGGACTTATGAAAAACATCACAGAGGGCACAATCAGGCAAAGTCACATGACTCTAGTGTTTATGGTTAAGAAGGAAAATAATGATTGAAGAAATATATTCAATTATTATTCATTTTATTTAACCCAAAATTTGGCATAAAATTATTTATTTTGAAGTGCAAAATAAATAAATAAATAAATAAATAATTGTTTTACCTTTAATACTTGATTTTTTTACACCATGGATTTTCATTGAAAAACTTGCACATTAGTCAGAATGAACCAATGAACATGTGCAATTGGCTAGTGTTTTTGTTTTTGATACGTCGTAAAATGTGGGTGTGACGGACCTGCAAACCATTTTTAGAATTATTCAATCATGTGTAATTCAGACATGCATTGTCCTATTGCACGGCATTAATATACGCATTGTGCAAAATGACAATCTAAACGCAATATATAATTTACATAGCTGAGAAATGACATTACTCCACAGCGCCCCCTTGAACTTTTGAATGGCACCAAAATATGTTTTTCACAGACATTTGAAATTTGGCATGGAGATCCATCCTGCCATACTGAAAAAGCCAAGAGGACATAGCTCTATTGCAATCATGTTATCATGGCACGTCCTACATTTGCCATAGAAATACATGGGGTTTGGTTAACTGGGGTGAATTTTAACAATTTTGTCATAGACCACTGAAATTTGCTACACATATTTCACACATCATACTGAATAAAAAAGCCAATGAGGACTTACCTGTATCTTGGACCCTGCAGGTGTGACAATGTCAGAAATTGTCTCGCTGGAATTAGTAACATATAGATGCTCAGAATGCAAAAAGGAAGTGAGGAGTAACTTTGGACCACTGCAAACCGTTTAAAAATAGCTAGTTCAAAAAAAATAAAAATTCTGACACAGTGCTTTCAAAGTTTCTGCTTCTAACTCGTAAACTAACCCAAACCATAACCTGAGTTAAGGACTTTGAATGACTAATCACAGGATTAAACAATATTGTGAGAAAACAAAAACACATCAATTATCTTTCAAACGGCTTATGGTTCACTTTGTGGAAACAGGATTTAGCTGTCATGTCTTACCTTGTACAGACATTATGACATTATGCAGATTGCTCCTACCATGTTCTTGTGTTCAGTTCAGTACCTCTTTATCTTCTTGAGTTGTTTGTATCATCATAACTATGCACTTAGAAAGTCCATCTTACCCCATAAATGTTAAGCAGTATTATTATTTTTTTTAACCTTTTTACTTTCTTCATTTTCTTACTAATTTTGGATGTTTTTATTGCACTGAAAAAGACAGAAGAACATGTAGGCAGGAGAAGGGAAGGAAGTAACAGCAGCTGATATATGACACATCCACCAGGACAGTTCTGAGGATGGCTCGCAGCTAGGAGCCCACGCATATCAACAAGGTAAATATATCTAACTAAAGCCCACACATGCAGCCTGACCGGGGAATTCACCCAGCATTATGCCAGGGCAAGGTCATGTGACAAAAAAGCCAGAACTGACTAGCAATTTCCAGGTAAATCACTGGAAAAATGTGTAAGTGAATAACGCCAGAATATTGCCAGTACCACAGCTTGGTTTCCCTGGTTACAGTGTTGGTTTCCTTAGTTACGCGATGCGGTTGCATTTCATTCTCATTTAGTTTAAATGATGTGAACGGGCCGAGCTCAATGGCGCATGTCTCTAGATTAACCCTTAGTGGCTCGGTAGATCACGGGCAGTAATGCTCTTCACTCATGCGTGGTTTCGTGTACCATGTGACAGCTCTGACCAATCAAAGCGAGAGTAGCTAGAGTGAAGCAGAGCGAGCTGAAGCTAACAATTAAAAAAGATGATTTCAAGACAACGGCAGGATTTTGAGCTGAGAAAAAGTTTATAATCTGAAAATTTACACAAAATCTGTCCTTTGTGAAAAGCTGTCAGTCCTTGTCAGTCGAACACAAGCGGTTTGTGTTTACATTGCACTCTGGGAAAAAAATGTTTTCTGCACAGGAATTTGGATTTTTTTTTTTTTTTTTTTTCACTGCACTACTAATGAGAAGCCACTAATCCAACTCAAGACAGCTATAAGCTAGTGTAATGCTAATAGTTCAGTTCTCAGTATTTGTATATATGGTTGAGGCAACAGTTCAAAGTAACGCAATTGTCCTGAGTTTAATCCAAGAATAATAATTTCCAGAAATGCTATAAATAAAAAAAAAAAATGTCTGCAGAAGGATGTGTGCGCAGTATGAATGACAGAGTAACTTTTGTCCTGTTGCATAAGTAGATCTGGGGAAACTTGCCATCATGAGGTGAGTTGAAGGTTCAGACAGTTCATTTGTTCAGTCCATTTTTCAGCCCAGAGACAGAACCTAATTTATGAAGATCAAAAGCATGAATTAATATTTGCATTGAAAGAAATAAATAAAAATATATGCATTATATAAGAGGAAATACATTTCATCAATATATAATGGTAAATGAGTTTGTATTGCTGTGCTGTATGGTGCAATCAATATATTATTTGCACAGTCACAGTGAGGAGTGGAAGAGGAGAGGGGAATGACCTATGTGACCCCGCTGCTTAAATGAAGATAGGACAGCGGGAAACAGGAAATAGTTCATCAAAATAAAAGGCTTTAGGAAGTGCGGGTTGCAGGAGCAATATCCATTTATGTCATAGATCCATGGAGAGAGCGCAGAGCTAAATTCCAGGTTAAGTGTGATTAGAGCAGACCATGGGGGTCATTGCTGAGTGTTCTGGCATTTTATACCACAGACTGTATACAGAAGTGAACTGATGGAGTGAGACGTCACCCAGTCGAGACTAACAGTAACAGCAGCTTATGTGCAACCAAGACCCATATTTGGAAATGCACAGACAAAGAGCCAATCAGAATGATGTTGTTGAAGGCACTTTTGGATTGGTCTGTTATTAATGTTCATATTGTGATTTACGGACAACATAGCAAAAACAAAAGCACCAGGGTGAGCTAGAGTGAGTCAAAAAGAACGTTTTAAGACCAAAATAATGAGCCTGACAAAGCTCTTGCAACACTTCCAACCATGGAAGGGCACGCTCCAATGGGAGGGCTGCCCATCAACCCTGGCTTGACATTTGATACAGAACGGCCACAGCCACAGTGAAAATAAATATTTCTGTCCCACTTTAACTTTGCAGGGGGTGCTGGAGAGCCATTTTGCCACAAGACTCAAATCACTCCAATATAGCCAACTTCCTGTAGGGTTTAAGGGCGGGGCCATAATATAGATTTTTTACATGTCCTGACGTGATGTATTTTTGATGTAAGTTTCATTGCTCTTGCCCTCCTCGCACATTTGTGTTCGGGCCATAATTAAAAAGTTACTCAAATAAACGCACTTGTATTATCCTCCTCTGCTTGTACTGCACATTTAGTACCCTCCGTCGCCTCTACCCCCTGTGTGATTCGGTGATGAAGATTAAAACGACTGGGAAATTAGGTCCATCTCTCTCTGTGATAAATGTCCAGTGAGTATAATTAAAGAGCTTTAGTTAATTCTGCTGTCCGCGCCCCTCTCTCGCTCGCTCCATCATCGCACAGGGAAATGGAATGTCCCGCTTTTATGGACCACACTCAGTGAAATTATAAATAGCCATGAGGAGATGTTTAAGTTTCATGCTGTACTGGACTAAATCACCATCAGTGTCCCGATGCAGTGCCGGCTAAGCTAACGTGGATCTATGGGCTACTCACATGATGTATTATCTGTCTCATAAGGGGAAAAGCCGTCATAACAAACTGCAGATGTAAGAAGGATTAGTATATTTATTCTGTTTATCATCTGGATGAATTGCCTGGGATCCAGAATACACACTTCTTTCAATACTTTACAAAGATGTGAGTCTGGTCACCTGAGTTCAGATGAGCATGATTGACAGGTGCATTAGCCAATCAGTGACACAAATGGTCAGTCCATATCAAAACAAATATGGCTGCTTATGAGGAAAAAAGAAAAATATTACTGAAAAACATCATGGATTTCTGCAGACACAATGAGCAAAGCACAAAACTCTGAGGTGAGAGAAATTTGTTAATTGTTGTTAATTATTAATTGTTAATTAGTTCAGACATTGTTGAGGTGATGGCCTCAAAAGAAGAAGATGAAGGTTATTTGAGCACTGACATAATATCAGCTCTGGTGAAGGTGCATAAACTTAAACCTAAACCTAAACTAAAAAAAAAAAAAAAAAAAAACATGGAGGAGCTTAATGCATTATAACATGCTGACTGGTACTAGGTTTTTGCAGTATTCAATCAGTCAATCAATCAGTGTCTCTTTATTTTTCCCCGTGGGGCAAGTTAAGCACATTGAGCAGTAAACTGCAATAATAGAAATCCCAAACAAAAGTCTCAGTGCAGCTCGACACGTGGAGTCATCAGATCCAGTGTCAGGGCAGTTTGAGGTGAGTAATAGCCCTCAGGACAAAAGTGTCCCTCATTTGTGTCCTCTGTGTCCTGCAGCATCACAGCAGCCTCCAGGGGGAGTCAGGTGAACTCTGGACACACAACAGCCTCACTTCAGGCCTCAAGCAGGGTCGCCATGGATACAGAAAGAAACAAACTGCTCAAATCACGCAATCCAAGAGTCCTTAACTTCAATCATTTGAACTGCACTTGTTGCACTTCGTAGTTGGTCAAAATCCCCAAATCTTAAGGTAACACTTTAAGATAAAAATTTTAAAAGTTTAAAAAGTGCTCTGTGTGCCGGCCAGTCAGCCACAAAAGCAGCTAACCGCGACCATGGCAACCACGGATAATCTGTTTTGAAGCTACAACTAAAAGTCAGTTTTGCACAATACAGAACTATTATTTTCACAGTTTCACCAGTATTCATAAACACATCAGAAAACCCCACACACTCCTTTTCTCACCCCAACCTCCTTCTCTGTCTCTCCTTCTCTTCCCCTTTCTCCTCCCCCTCTCTCCTCCTCTCTCTCCTATCTCTCCTCTGTCACCTCCTCTTTCTCCACATCTCTCTCCCCCCTCTCCTTGTTTCACTCTGCTTCTGACTCCCTCTCTTCTTCTCTATCCTTCTCTCCACCCTCTCTCTCCATGTCTCTCTCTCTCTCCTTTCACTCTCCCCTCTCATTTTCTCCCTTTTTAGCTTTCTGTTATTCCCTCTCTCCTTTCACTCTCCCTTACCCCCCTTTTCTCTTTCTTTTCTTCCCCCTCTCTTTTCACTCTCCCCTTTCACTATCTCTCCCTTCACTCTCCTCTCTGCTCTCCTCTCTCTCATTTTTTCCCCATTTTTTTCTTCCCTCTCTCCTCTCTATCTATTTTTCATCCTTTACTCTCTTCCCCTCTACCCCTTTTCCAACCTTCTGTCTCCCCTCTCTCTCCTTCTTTATCTCTCCCTCTCTCTCTCTTAATTATCCTCTTTTCTCCCCTTTTCTTTCTCTTTTTCCCTCTCCCCTCCTGTACTTTTGTACCCCCTTTTTCACTTCTCTCTTTCTCTCTCTCTGTTCACTCTCATCTCAATCTTTCCTTTCTCTTATTCCACCTTTAATTTCACTCTCCCCTCTCCCTCCTTTTCTACCCATTTCTCTTTCTTTCTTTCTTTAATTTCTCCCTCTCCTCTCCCCTACCCCCCCCCCCCCCCCCTTTTAGCTTTCACTCTCTTTCCCTCTCTCCTTTCACTCTCCTCTGTATCTTCTTTTCTCTTTCTCTTATTCCACCCCTAATTTCACTCGTCTATCTCTCCTTTTCTACCCATTTCTTTCTTTCCTTCCCTCCCCCTTTTAGCTCTCTCTCTCTTTCTCTCTCTCCCTCTCTCCTTTTACTCTTCTCTCTATCTTCTTTTCTCTTTCTCTTCTTCCACCTCTAATTTCACTCTTCTCTCTCTCCTTTTCTACCCATTTCTCTTTTTTTTCTTTCTTTCATTCCCTCCCCCTTTTAGCTCTGTCTTTCTTTCTCTCTCTCCCTCTCTCCGTTCACTCTCCTCTCTATCTTCTTTTCTCTTTCTCTTCTTCCACTTCTTATTTCACTGCCCCCTCTCTCTAATGTCACTGTCTCCTCTTCCCCAATTACTCTTCCTGTTCTTCTTTCTCTCCCTCCCCACGCCTTTTTAGCCCCTTTGCTCTCTCTCTTTCTCTCTCTCCCTCTCCTTTCTATCTTCTTTTCTCTTTCTTTTCCTCCATGTCTTTTTTCACTCCCCCCCTCTCTCTAAAGTCACTGTATCCTCTCTCCCAATTCTTCTTTCTCTTCTTCTTTCTCTCCTCTACCCCAGTCCCCCATTTCTCTCTCTCCTTCTCTCCTCTCCTCCTCTGATGTCTAATTCCACAGTTTGTCCTCACTGCCCGTCACTCTGCGTCTGCTCTGTGGCCCAAAGCCCACATCAGTCTGGGTGATCGGGCTCCTCAGACAGGACCTAATTAAAGCCAAATGGCCCAGATAATGGCTCTAAAAACACCTCCGCTTTAAACCAGACGATTATTTACTACGTGCAGCGGAGTGAGAGTGAGCTGTCAATCACAGCCACGAACAACACAAATCACCGGGATTCAAACTATTTCTAAAAAAAACAAAAATATTTCCAGGTAATACACAATTCATGATCAGTGCTGGAAGAAGTACTCAATTTTGTTACGGAAGTAAAAGTACAGATACCGGAGTAAAAAAAAAAAAAAAAAAAAAAAAAAATATATATATATATATATATATATATATATATCCCCCCACTTTAATTCAAGCAAAAGTTTTTGGTCTTGAAACTGGGTGACAGACCAACAATAAAAAGTTACATAGTGAACCTTTAAGTTTAAGCATTACTTTTTTTAAAGTGAGGTGAAATGTCTTCAACTCAAATTCCAAGTCAACAGTTTTTTAACCCCACGTTGACTTGTGAATTAGTCACATTGTGATTGACATTTTTTCTTTTTTCTTTTTTTTTTTTTTTTTTTTGTGTCAGATGCCCTACCTCATACACTCACCCACTTTGCCATGACTGAAGTGATCAAAGTGGTGTCTTTTAAGGGGCACAACATCAGAGCATCCTCAATGAATGGTAAACTTTTTTTTAAAAATTATGATCTGAAATAGAAGTCTGTCCCTCAGTCATGCAGGTATGGAAGACGTGAAAGAAAAGTTCAATTCTGTCAAGTGGACAAAACGTTTGTTTGGACAAAACGTTTGTTTGGACAAAACGTTTTCTGAAGATGCTGATCATGCTTGGCTTCTTCAGTTCAGGTCAGATTACTGGTGGAACTGCTTTATATCTATGTGAAGGGAGGAGCTAACGACACAGAAACTAACACACCTATTTGTTTATAGTTTCTGTATGTAGACTAGGTCTAATGAGCTTCACTAAGTGTGCACTGTGCCTGAGTCATATTTAGCATAACCGTTCAGGTCCTCCCTCGCACCTATTAGCATACTGGCTAGCCCTATTGTATTGTTGTTTACGTTTAGGTCTGAAGATGGAGTTATAAATAGGACTCCATCCTCAGATCTAAACCTAAATAAGGAAAACAATAGGGCTAGCCAGTATGCTAATAGGTGTGAAAGCACCCATCAGGGAACTGAACGATTATGCCTCCATAGCAAAAGACAAAGTTTAAATCTGTCAACTGGACAAATCGTTGCAGGAGTGAAGATGTTTTGCTGCTCATCCAATCATCTTTAGTTCTAAAGAAGCGGTTTGGATGAGCAGCTATGGATCAGACCTGGAGGACTGAGGGATTACACAGACATTATGCCTCCACTCAAAAAACTTTTTGCCCATTTGACAGAATTTAACTTTTCTTTTGCCAATATCTGAAATAATTACAACAAAAACAGCTTAGAGGCACTGTACCTGATATAAAAAAAAAAAAAAAACAAAACAGGACTGTTCATTTTAAACAGTTTGTAGTGGTTCAAAGTTGCTCCTCACTTACCTTATACATTACGCGCATCCAAATTATTCTCTACAATGAGTCTGAGATGAGCTTTTCACAGCAGAGACCAGCGCGGAGTTTCACCATGACAGTAAAACTAACAAGCTTATCGCACAATAAAATGCTTTAATTAAACACAGACAGCACACAGCAAACATATTTTGACCTCATCTGTACTGGGGCAAGACAATTTTTTCTCAAATACATGGGAACAAATCAGGCGCTATTATTTTTAACATAGCCTAGTAAAATATGACAGTTTATTTCACTCCTTTCTCACACTTAAAACCATCTAATTTTACTTAGCTGTGTTTTACGACGTCATAAATTCACACGACTGGAGAAATATTATCACTGCTAATGAAACAAAGCTTCGCACCCAGCTATTCTGAAAGGTTCCCCAAGGCCAGATTGTCTTAAGAAATTCCAGGAATGCTAATTAAATGACAAAGTGCCATCTCTGTTGCACAGCACGAATACACAGTTAACATGGTAAAAGTGATTGCTACGTGTTTACAGCAGTGCCAAGCCTTTTATGTGGTGCTTTTTTTTCATTCATTGTAAGCAGGACTGATGTATCTTGTTCAGAATGGGGTCAGTCATGCAGTGGGTTATTGGAGTGAATGTGTAAGATGCGTGTCAGGAGATAGCTTGTATTCATTATGTGCAGGGCTCGTTCCACTACAATAAGAATTAACCCTGGTTTCCTATAGGCCCCACAGAACATTAGCGTTAATAGACATACTTTGTACAAATATTAGCGGGGGTAATGTATCAAAGGAATGATGGGTGAAAGAGCAGAGGTGTCAGTAGTAATGGAAGTCAAGGGTAGGCTATAGGCAGGGTTTCTCAACAGGTGGAGGTGCACGGGCCAATAGGGGGTACGTCGGCTTGTCCGCAAACACGAGAGACACGAGAGTTGCTTTTACTGATGTTTACTGTGGTCTTTACTCCTTCATCACAGTTCACACCGTAAAACTGGCTCATGTTACATATACACACAAAATTGCATATTAACTAGTGATGGGCAAATGGGAATTGAGTATTGTGTGATGTTAGTGGTGATTTTGGTGACTTTTCGGCGACTTTTGGCATTTGTTTCATTTTCAACGGCATAGAAGAAAATAGAGTTTTGGGTTCTCAAATCATGGGTTGTGCGCTGGTTTACAATGGTTACATTTTTTCCACTAGAGGTCAGTGTTTCTCCGAGGCCTCAGACACGTCAAACCATTTGAGACAATATTGCGACTGAGGTGCCAATGCTTCACGAGGCTCCATTCGCCCATCACTAATATTAACACACGGGAAATATACATGTCACTTTGGTCTGCTAGTAACCAAACGGTGAACTGACAACTTAATATTTTACTTTTTAGTTGGTTCTTAAATAGTCCTCTGTCTTTGCGTTAGTGTAAAAAGGCTGAACCGGAAGACAGGAAGTCGTTTTCGCGACCTTAAACTAGACTTACGATAAACTAAGAAATTACAGTATTGTTCAAAATGAAATATCATCGCCTTTATGGTCTTATAAATGAATATTAAATAAGAGGTGATGGCATATGAAATGTATAAAAGAAAACAAGTCAAGTACATTTTCTTACAGGTATTACAATCTCACTACCGCCATCTATTGGTCAAACAAGTGAACTGTAACATATATAAGCTACGGTTACAGGGGCAGTTCAATGCATTGGTCATTGGAGGTGAGAGTGAGAATAAAAGGATTTAATAATGGACACAGGTAAGTTTCAGTTTCTAAAATCAAAGTCCAAAGTCCCTATCGCTACACATACATATCAGTCTGGTGTTAGTCAGATTAGATTAAATTACTGTAGCATTCTGGTGTAAGGAAACACGCAGAATTACTTTTTGTTGTTTATTTGCCAAATAAGAGCTACTGTATTCACCAAAAACAAGAATCAAAAACAGCAGTCTCAACTAACCAGTAACTGACGCATTGAACTTAAAATATCAGATCATTATCATTATCAAAGTGACTTGGAATGACTTGTTTTTTCTTTTCCTATTTGTTGGCTATTACTTTGTGTGTAAGTGATGGCCCTGTTAAAACAAAAAGCCTGCGGGCAAACGAGGCAAAAACAATGAAAGACAAACAAATTGCTAGATCAGTCATATGTGTCACGGTCCGAAAAAACATCAAATGAGGAAAAAAATAGTACATACAGTTCTACATATTTCAATTTTACAGTATACTCTGAGATTGTACTCACGTCTACATTTATGTTAACGCGTTATTCATCCACTCATCACTCAGTCATATTTATACAGGGCCTCAAAGAAATCATCTGCAAGTTTATTTTTGATTTGATTTTTATTACCAGTAGACAGCAGATGTGAAACCTGTCCCCTCCTCCCCTGAGAAAAACGAAATCATATCTGCAGGAGCGATGCAAGAAACGCAAATGTTCAAATCATTTCACATTCTCAACATAAAGCTTTTGTCACTTGTACACTTACTCACAAAGGGAAGAGGAACCAAAGCTTTAACTCAAGTAAGATTACTGTTACTTCAATAAAAATATTACTCAAAAAGAAGTCTGTGTAATCCCCCAGTCTTCCAGGTCTGATCCAGAGCCAAAGACGAAGTTTAAATCGGTCAACTGGACAAATCGTTGTAGGAGTGAGGACGTTCCAAGACGATCCAAGCTGCAGGATTGAAGTAGAGGCTTGGATGAGCAGCGAAACGTCTTCACTCCTACAACGATCTGTCCAGTTGACAGTTTTAAAGTTAGTTAAAAGTTACTGAAGTAGATGTAACTGAGTACTCGCCACCTCTGATCGTGGTGAATAATTAGGATGGTCGGAGTGCATTTGGAAATAACTTCAGACTGCTGCAAACGGTTTAAAATGAACTAGTAGCCTACAAGATCGAATTTGTGAATCGATACAAACCAAGACGAAGACTCCATTCCATTAAAAAAGTTCACAAATCTCAAAGCATGTTTTTTAATCTCGTACTGAACTTGTTACTACTGCTTTTTTTGCTGCCAGAGATGTTTATGTCGTGTAATAGCTTTAGAGCATTTGAGCGATTCTCCTTGACAGAGTTGACTTTTGGAGGCCATTGCATCTGTCTCAGTTTGGATCTGTCTGCACAACTGCTGCACCGGGAGCCATTAGAGCGGCCCCTACTGCCCTGCATCCATCTATACATATGATACGTCTTCTATAATGTTCAACGGGGCTGTGCTTCTCGGAGCTCTCACATCAAATAAAGAGACGGTTTCTGAACTATAGTGCTAAACTACAACCGAAAATAAGATTGATAAGTGCTATTGTTTGAAGCCATTGGACACTTGCAATTTACTCTTTGCATAGTTATGTTTTCAAAAGCTAATTTTACTGCAATAAAAATAATATCCCATCTAGGCCTGTCACAATAGTTACTATATTCACTTATTGATCAACACATGGATGGAATAATAATTTTTTGGAGGGCGATACATATCATGGGTACTTATTCTTTGGATCTGTGGGAACATTTTAGTTATTTTTCTGTACTACAATGTGATTTGAGCAGTAGAAGGTTGAGTTATGAACTATGACTCATTATAGATACAAACTAACTAAAGTGTTGCATTCTGTTATGTATTTATTGTAACTATTTTTTTTAACAATATTGTACATTTAGAATATTTCTTGGAAAGAATCTGATTTAGGGTTTGGTTTCAATATTATTATTTATCGTCTATATTTACTTCAATAGTATATCATGCAAAACATGTATTATCATGACAGGCCTGATTCCATCTCTCCATGATAAAGTCCACTAGATATCATTTACACTGATAATTTCTACAAAGTTTGGGAAGAAACATCAAAAAATGGCCGTTACTATGGAAATCTGCTATGTTTGTGGCAATAATGCAAAACTCTCATTGAAATATATTAGCCAAAATAACATTAAAAGAAAGTCTGAACAACCCATGAAACTGCTGGGCCACTACTACCGCTCTTTCTAATGAACCCAAAATGTAGTATTTAGCATCTGAGACCTGTCCACATATGAGGACGCTGGGTCTCATATGTGGACAGGTCTCAGATGCTAAAAAAACATATTTTGGGTTGTCCAGGCCACAATGCAATTTTTTTAGAAGAACAGTAACAAGGCAAAAATGTTCAATTAGGAATATTTTTAAGAGTTACAATGTTCAGAATATATTTTTTTGTTATTATTTATTTATTTATTATTTTTATTTATTTATTATTTTTTTGTAAAGGCTTATGTCTTCCTGCTCCTCTTAGCATCACTTCCAATTAGCCACATTGTTCCAAGAGGCATAATTGTTTTTACACTCAGGACACGTTGCTCTTTTCAGGCACTTAATACATAGTTTTTGCAAACCATTATTCAAATGTTCTATCAAAATGACTAAAAAGTAGAACGATTGTCCTCATTTGTGGACATAATTTTTCTCAGGAACTACATAATGTGAAAAGATAATTATTTGTTTTTACACTCATCGGGTCTCAATCAGCCCAAATGACAAAGAGAAAAATGATTAAGCATGCCGTGCAAGAGCTCGGGTCTCAGGAGGTTAAGTTTCCCATTGGTTTAATTTTAGGCTAACTGAACATTCTGTGAGGTGTGACGTCACGATCCAGAAGATGGCAACAACAAAAAACAAAAAAAACTTCCCAACAATTTCTCAAAATGGAGATATCTGTTTTTGCCATATAACAAACTGAAACAATTACCAAAATATGAAACTAAATTAGATCTTTAAGGTGGGAGAATACAAGGAGAAAAAAAAAAAAAAGGAGTAAAACAAAGTTAACCCTGACCTCAACAAATAATGACTGAATGGAAAACAAAACTTAAAATAAACTATCCTAGATTAAATCTGTAACAATGACCAAACCAAGTCAAGTCATTTTATACAGCACATTTAAAACCAGCGAACAAGTTGCACCAAGAAACACAGCATAGTAAAACAAGTATATAATATTTTTAAAAAATCATGCACATAAAGGTATCTGAAAACACAAAGATAAAATCTAAAGTTGTCAGCTTCAGAGCAGCGCTTAAGTTAAACGCCATCTCAAAAAAATGTGTTTTTGGAGAGTTTTAAAATGAGGTAAGGAGGATCATGTTCTCAGATCAAGTGTGAGGGCATTCCAAAGCTTAGGGCTCACAACAGAGAAAGCTCCGTCTCCCTTGGTTTTGAGGCAGGTTGGTGGAACAGACAGAAAGATAAAGAGAGTTTGACCTCAGAGGCCGAGGGGAAGCGCGTGGGGTTAACAGATCAGTCATGTACTGAGGCACAAGTACATAACTGGTTTAAAGGCTTTGTTAGAGAGGCCAGAGTACAGATTGCCATAATGGTAATTCCAACACCAACTAGCATGCTTACAGAAGAGCAGCAGCAGCTTTACGTCCTGTTTTGGGGAGGATAAAAGTGAAACTAGAACATGACTAAATCAAGTCTACATCAGGACTGAAGTAAGTAAAGTTTGAATCCATAATAATAATAATAATAGACAGTAGAAAACATAGCCTACTGGTCAAAACTGGGACTAGACCAGAACTATACCTGTGCAAACCAGGACTAAATGATACTGTACATCGAGCACTCAATTGTCATTCTTTCGTAGTTTGAAAATTGCACTACTTCTAAAGCTAACATTAAACCACTGGACAGCATAAAACCCATAGTTTGCTCTTTTGTGACTAAAGTGCATAGTTAAGTCAGCACGGGTGAGGTGCAGCACGCCATCTGTCCTCCCTAACGAGCCGGCCAGGTTATTGTAAATGCACCGCGCCGAGGCCCCGGAGGACGGGGGCCCGACCGGGATCCCGGCGTGATTTATGAACTGAAAAGTGCCAATTAGCTCCGGACAAAACAGCATCACATTACAGAGGACGGGGAGCGGGCAGTCGCACCGGTGAACTTGACCGTAGAGAGCGCCATCGATCAGGAGGGGGTGGGGGAGGGGGTTGGGATTCTGGATATGGATGGGCCCGTCAACGCACCGAAGGAGATCTGAGGCAAACACGTGAGTCGGGTCGTGCACGAGTGGAGTTTGGCTTTCGGGTCGGTAGGAGGACTTCAGACGCTACCATGGGCTTGAGGAAAAATATATATCATAGGGGACTGATCGCAAAACAAAAGTTGTATCTGTCAACTGGGTAAAACGTTGTACGACTGAAGACATTTTGCTGCTCATTCAAGCCGCTTCTTCAGTTCTGGTCAGATCACTGGTGGACACTGCCTTATATCTATCTGAAGGGAGGAGCTAACTACACTGAAACTGGAAACATGTATTGTCTACAGTTTCTGTTTGTAGGCTCTAGGTCTATTGTGCCACCCTGTACGTGAGTCCTACTTAGCAGAATCATTCAAGCCATTAATGCCTGACTTCACACCTACTGGCATCGACAGGGGACTGACAAATGTTCCAGATGGAGATGACCAATGAGCTCCTTTGTTTTACATGCGTCGCTGAAAAAGAAAAAGAAATCTGGTTGCAACGTGTTTGTAGTGTTTGTCCACTGATCTGAAGAAATGTGGTTCGACTCCCCCTTTCCACATAAACACTGTAGAGCAGTCAGATCCACTGTCCTACAGGTTGCCAGTGCAATTCCAGCACCCACAGATGAAAGCTGTCGTCGTGTCCTTGGGCAAGATATTTAATCCACCCAACGTCTGTGTACATAATAATATGAATGTGTTTGTGTGAATAGGTGAGTGGTTCCTTGAAGTAAATTATTTTGAGGTGGAAAAAGTGCAACATAAAAATGTGAACATTTACCATTTGTCAGGCAACTTAGCTCCGGCTCATAGCTCCTAAATTCTTTACCTTTGGAGCTATGTCACAAGGTCAACTGTCCTATGCAGTTAGGAGAAGGTTCCAGCCCCGGTTTAGTCTAGTTCAGGTCTAGTTTGGAGTTAGTTTGTTTATCCATAATTCCAACGTGAGATGTGTTTAGAAGTGTGTGTAACAAACTCTATAAGGGAACATTCATATGGCACATTTTAGAGGGACTCGGTTTGATCGAGGACCAAAGTCATCATTGTATCATTCTCTCAGCAGGTGCAGTTCAGATTCACAGTACAATTTTAATTGAACAAATAGGGGAACAATTCTTACAGGCAACTTTATAAACATTGTTATTATTGTGAGTTGTGACAAGCAGGTGATATTATGCTCTAATTTGACAAAATGTTAATTAAGTCTTTCACCTCCACAACCGCCCACGTCTGTCTTTGAGTCATTGTTTAAGTTTTTTTTTTTTAAGCTTCTTTTCTCCAGGTTTTGGCTTTTTTAATTGCTTCTGTACTCCCAGAATCCAGAGCATGGACAATGAGTTTTCACACTAGAGACAAGCCAGGCAACATGCCCAGGGCTTGCTCTGAATGCCCAGAGTCAAGAAAAAGACGTGATACTAATCTCTGGTGTTTGAGTCATACAGGTTCTGAAAGGTATGTCGTTATCACCTTTACCAGGGCAGCTTAGAGCTGGGATGGCTGTTTTTCACAGTGGAAGGAGAAATGATGTATTTAAATGTGTGTAACTTATCTGTAGCTCTCACAAACCTTTTAGCTTTAATATTACATTAATAATATTAATATTACATTAATAATATTGCATGCATTCATTTTTGGGTGCACAGATGCAGCTTTTAAAGCAGCTTTTTTTTTTGCAGACAGCAAAGTGAAACTGGGGTGGAGTGCCCAAGCACAGCCAATCAGAAGAAAAAAAAATCATTATTAGCTGCAAACAGCGTGCAGCAGTCTCATTTTGTCACAAAGTGCAGCTTTTACAAAATTCTGAAGTTGGGTACCTCAGCTTTAAATGTGGTGCAGTCTGGGAAGTATATTTTTTTTGTATTGTAGAGACACACAGTGCTAGGGGAACATAGGTATGCTCCAATTTAGCCACTAGGAGGGGCAATACCAGCTAGTCTTCTTTTTTAAATTTACAGAACATATTTTTTTCTTTTCTCCTTTCTTTTCTGTCTGTATGTGATCACTGTCCGCTCGTGGTATCGTGGAGTTTGATCTTTGGCTCCACAGCATCAGGATTAAGGCGATGGAAAGGTGCTGCTGTTCCCTGGAGACATGTGAATGAAAGCAGCGGTTAGACCCAAACAAAGGCTTCACTCACACACTTAGAATGTGACATTTGGAGGGGAGCTTTGAGCTGTTCTGTTGTCCGCCTTATGCATGGCATGAACACTGTGGACCCAACATCAGAGTCTGTCCTCAGCTGGAGTTGTGACATTTAAAAGAAAGCATTTCAAGATGTGCACTTCTACTGAAATGTAACAAGAACTGTCCATGTGATTTGTCTTGCGTACATATCTGAGAATAAAGCATTCCCTTTAATCACAATGAACCTGAAGAAGATCAACAGATCTGTAATGGCCCTGTATAGTACTCTATAATTTAAAAACATTTTAAACCAGTATTGAGCACAGTGGCACTGATACAACATAAAACAGTTTAATCAGAAAACATGTACTTCCATACTGAATTCAAATAACCAACTTAACCCTGGACATAAAACATATCATTGATCATTTTCACCTTATAATGTGAAAACATTTAACAAATGCATTGTGGTGAATAGCACTTCTAATGTCTACTTTTCCCTGTATTCATATTTAAACCCACCCTCTCATTTAAACCCTACATATTTAAACCTACCCTCTCATTTATTCATATTTAAACCTACCCTCTCATTTAAACCCCACATCCGACACAACCTAAACTGCCTTTTTCCATTTACGTGACATGACCTGCCTCTGTCACACCTTTATTACCTCTGCTGTCGGTACATGTATATATTCACAACCACATCACCCAGCTTCTTAAGCAGCTCCACTGGCTCCCTATCCCACAGCATATCAACTTTAAGACCCTCCGCATCACCTACAAGCCCTCCACAACCAGACCCCTCCATACCTCACTAACCTTCTCCAGCCCCACCACTCCTCCTGCCACCAGCGATCAGCCGACTCAAGCTTCCTCAGTCCCACAGTCTAACCAAAGCACAGGTCCTTGGGGGACTGAGCCTTCGCAATCGCTGTCCCCACCTCTCTGGAACTCAGTCCTCCTCCACATCTGAAACGCAGACTCACTACAGTCTTTCAAAAAACAGTTAAAAACTCACCTGTTCCACATTGCATACAACCAACAGTAATGTTTTGGTGTATTTTGTTTTACCACCTTTCATGCCTTTCATGTAGTTATAATCTATAACATCCGTGGGTCATTATGTTAGATTTCCCATCCATCCTTCCTCACTCATGAACACTACCCCAAAGTACTTGAACTCCTCTACTTGAGGCAGGGACCTCCACCCACCTGGAGAGGGCAAGCCATGTTTTTCCAGTGAAGAGCCATGGCCTCAGATTTGGAGGAGGTAATTTTCATTTCAGTACATGTTGCATGTTAGATTTTGGAAATTTTAAATCGCAATATTGATCTAAAAGGACTTAATAAATATAAAAAATCAGCTGACTTCCATGTTGGAAAATAACGGAGCCTAATAGGAGCCGATGTTGTCGTTAATGTCATCACGACAAAGTGCCTCATGCTGTCGGCCCTTCCTATGGATAGCAGCAATTTTTTTCTTCTGTGCCAAAATGTGACTCTATCGAACCCAACAAAAGTATCACCGATTAAGAAAATGCAGTTGGAGCACAAAGTGAATACAGAGCAGAGCAGTGTGGGAGTATTGTGGCGGTGAAATGGGTAGATTGGATACATCAGACTTAAACAAGGACTAATGCGTCTAAAAACAAGAAAGTCAACCTTTTCTGTCATATCCTTTCTGGTGTGTTGATCCAGGGGACGAGGTTTGCTTTTGGGGCAGAGCCGGCCTCACACTTTGACCTTGTCACGAAGAGAGCAGCCCAGAGGTGCCATGGCTGACAGCTGCTGCAGAGATTACACTGCTCCCGACAGCTCTCCTCCCTCCACCCACCTGTGCCCCCTCTGCACTAACCCCTGCTAGCAACAATCACTTTGATATGTTCCTCTGATGTCATAGATTTGTATGCTGTTCTGCAAAACTAAAAGTAATGTATGCTTTTTTCTGGAATTTGGTGATTCATAATTATCTTACATGTTCAACACAATAACAGAAACTAGTTCATTGACTTTATGTTCAAAAAAATGTGTGTGTGTGTGTGTGTGTGTGTGTGTGTGTGTGTGTGTGTGTGTGTGTGTGTGTGTGTGTTGTGTGTTTATGGGTATTTTTGTATAACACAGAGTTTAGCACAGGTAGGTTTTTAATGAGCAAATATTAAAATATGGCCAAAACATCATACATGATGTGGTAATGTAATAATCTTTGTACTGCCCAACTTGCATCTTCAGACAATGGGTAGCATTGTCTGCATTAAAAAAAAAAAAAAAAGAAAAAATGTAAAGTAAATCTCAAGTACCCTTACTTTGGCAGGGTCACAGTGGGGTGCCAGTGTTAAAAACTGTTCTTAGGTCAGACGCTTAGACCACATTAGCTAAATAAACCTTTATCACATTGGAATTTCCCCTTTCCCAAGGGGAAATTCTTTTTCACAGATAGTGTCAAAAGAAACCACATAGATACAAACAATAAAGACAAATGCCAAAAATGAAAGTGGTGTGTGCATGAGAGCTGGTGCTCGGAGGGACTGAGTGTAGATTGGCAGCCTCCCTTCTGTCTACCCCAGGGCAACTGTGGCTAGAATAGTAGCTTATCACCGCTGGGTATGGAAAGAATAAGCAATGTATGAAATTGTAGTGACTTTGAGCGTCTGGAAAAAGCGCTATCTATAAGACCAATGCATTATCTCTTGTTCAGAACTTAAAATAATGACCGTGCATTAACCAGACATTGTTTGCCGGCTTTGGTGCTCCCCCATACTAGAATCTGGTAGAGGACTCCATCTGCTGGCAGATTTTAAGTGGGTGCTTGAAGCATGCACTCCCAGACGCATAAGCACACACATACACACACACACACACACACACACACACACACACACACACACACACACACACACACACAACACACACACACACACACACACACAAACACACACACACACACACACACACACACACACACACACACACACACACACACACACACACACACACACACACACACACACACACACACACTTAACACTTTTCCACTTGTTTCTTGTGTGCTCCTTCTCCGTAGCAGCGGACCTGCACAGGGTTTTCACTTAGTGTTCATATAGTTTTATAGTTTCGCTAGAGTTTGTCACTGTGTTGTCTATTCCGGCTCACATTCTTGTCTCACTTTCTCTGGTGTCCTCTGTCTTAATGTTTCAAATAGACTGGTTTAGCTTGCATTTTAATGAAAAGTTTTTTTTAGGCCTGCAGGCTATTATGTTACATTTTGCATCTGAATCCTGCTGTGAGCACCATCCATTATCACACGAAGGAAATCACAATTGACCCGGTCCCCAAATCAGACCCACAGGATCTGGCCCTATGTGTACCGACATGCTAATCTAAGCACACAGTTGGATGAAATTGATTTGATGACGCAAATGCTTAGAATGAGTCTGCCAATGATTTATATGGACTTAAAAACTGTGCAGGCTTTCTACCTGTGACGCAGCAATCCTTGGAAAATTAAAATCAAGTGTTTTGTAATGGCTCAGGTGAAGCAGATTGCACAAGCATCAGTGAATCTAAATACACTTCACGTATGTGTTTGATGAGGGAACAATGTTATAATGATTAAAAGTCCCTTTTGCAAATGTGTCACATCAGTAATTCCCTATTCTTTTGATATATAAATACTTCTTCTGTGCAATACTAAGCTACGCAGAAATGTCTACAAAATGTCAACGCTCCGATTCTGTTAGTCCACAAGGCCCAATTTTTGTACACCTAAATCCCATTCATTTGATAGAAAATGTTATAATTGTATGTAAACAAGCCTTGGGAAAACATCCACGTTCGCTCACTCATAGTAAAAAGCTGTAGCAGTCATAATTATACACCATAATAGTATGTAAATGAGGAGTGCAGTTTGAGTGGAGGCTCTATACACAGGGTTCAGAAAACACAAAAAGAGAAATGCAAACAGACTTGTTCCACTGAAAACAGGGGTCAACTGTTGCTACATTACTATTATATTTATGTTATAGTATGGTAGTTTTTACAATGGTTTTGCAATTCTTAAAAACCCTGTTCCTAATTTCATCCCATGTATTTGAGCAAAAATTGTCTGGCCAGCACAGATATATTGTATAAGCAATTCTTGAGATCAGAGTAAATCAGCTGCGTACTGTCTGCATCTAATTAGAAAATGTTTTATTGTCTGGTAGTCAGGAAGTGTGCGATTAGCATGCTAGACATTGTTAGTTTTACTGCGATGGCAAAACTCTTGAGAGTTGTAAAATAGACTCATAAAGTCATCTCGTGAGTAATTAGGATGCTTAGAATGCATAAGGGGGGTGAGGAATAACTTTGGACCACTCCAAACTGTTTAAAATGAAGTCGTTGTGTTTTTCATGTTTTTCATACAGTAAAAATGAGGCACAGCACATTTAACAACATGAAAATGACATTTAATTTGAATGATCTAGTAGAGTATTTTCAATGTATTTACTTCTTGGATCTAAATTGGCCAACTGGGTTTGCAAATTGCCCCCCATGAACAGCTTATTTAATGCCAAATGATATTGAAACCAGTGTGAAATGCCATGTCAGTCTTTTGATAATTCTTGTCTATTAATGTGCTATGTGTTGTTTTTGCTGACACCGGTGTTAATTATCTTCACTAAAATATTTCATATTTATATTTTTGCTGACTAAAACTAATTAAAAAGCCATCAATAATAACTACCACTATGATTAAACGTACATACATAAACTAAGCAGAAATCAAAGCTCCTCCTTGTCAATCACAGAAGGGCCAGTGTCTCAGACTGGCAGCCAAGTTTCCATCAGCGCAGCTGTGGCTACAGAAGTAGAGTAATAGTACTAAGTGAATAATGTATGAAATTGTGAAGTGACTTTTGAGTGTTTGGTTAAGCGCATTTAAAAAACTAGAATACATTATCATTATCAGCCCATGTCAACAGACATTTCCCACTTACTTAATTCATATTTATGCACATTACTTACCTCCACCTACTTACGGATACTTAAAGGTTGCCTGAATTCTGTTTGAATCCAGATAGGTTTGGAATCAGACCATAAAGCGTGACAAACCTCTGTCCTAATGTGGGACGGTCCAACCACAGCCGCTAATATGTAGCGCGTGTCTATCGAAATTCAGAAGACATCTACTCTAGAAAATTCCCATTTATAAAATATATAACTTCTTTTACCTGATAAATAACAGTTTGCTCTTCCAGAGATCTGACTTGTTACATGAGTTGTTGGTGTCATTTGCTTGTCTCTATGGAGAAATGCTATGGTTAAATGATGACGTCACTTCCAGGTCCAACCGACAACGTCACATCTAGCTTTGTTTTTGTTCATTTTTTCATAAAACGAGAGACAATCTTTCAAAAAGCATGTCTTTAACCAGAAAATGTATCTGATATGTAAATGATCTCATAATTACATATTACATTGGATTACCAGAGTATGAACTGCCGGTCACTGCTAACGCTAACTTAGCCACGCTTTTTACCTCAACTGTGTGCACTGTCTGTCACATTTAAAACCTTGTTAGCATTAAACAGCTGCAGTCTCTTTTAAAATGACATGTGCAATGCTAAAAAAACCCAACAGCAAACAAATTGAGGACGTTATAAACACGTCCAATATTTTTCAGCTCAGGCATCTTGGGCCCGGAAGTAACATCACACTTAACAACTCTATACTGTGGAACATTCCATTCAAAGCCATAACCAAAGAAATCAATTTTTTGACAATGACCTGCCATAGTAATGCAATACCATCCTTTATACTGTCAAACCTGCCTCCTCAGACCTACCCCGTTGGCTGCATTTAAAATCACCATTTCATAATTCGTCTCCCCCCCTAACCCAAACAAATGAATTGTGTTCGCTGTTATTAAATTAATTGCTGGACCGGCCCGGGCCTGTCGTGCCGCGCTGTCACACCAAGAATGTAATTTATTCAGTGCAAATGAAGAGGAATTACCATGCCATCATTCTGAGCTCCGAGCTAGCCCCAATTTTTCACGAATACCAAACAGCACGCTTACACATTATAATGTATTCCAATGTTTAATATTTCATAAGCAGAATACAACTGATCTTCATTCTCCAGGGCTCTTGTCAAGAAGGAGGCTTTCGATTGTACTAAGTGAGATGGCACTAATAGGTCAGAGTTTTTGATTATGTTTTAGTTTCTTCAAGTAGATATTTTGTGCAAAGTTGACCCGAATTAATAATTTAAGTTGTGGCATTAAATTGAAAAGTTGAAGTTATGATCTTAACTCATAAGAACAAAGCCATCTTTACATTTACTGTTGGGAGGCGCAGAATAAGTACCGCGCTGTTATTAAATTCTGTCTTATGTCAGCAGAACTTATGGTACTGTATAGAATATGCAATATTAATATCCAGTGATGCAGAGACTGTATGAGAGCAATACTGGGGAAGTTAAAGTTATATCTGTAGGAGTTTTATGGACTTTTTCCATGCTGGTTGTGAATTGCATTTATCTCTTGATGTTTTAGGTTCAGTTGCTTCTTAGTCCTGCAAGTACTATGGTTTGGGTTTCAGCGGCTGCAAAACAGAACTAGCTCATTTTAAACAGTTTGCAGGGGTCCGAAGTTATTTCTCGTTCCTTATTCATGCATTCCAAGCATCCTAATTATTCACCGCGATGAGTTTATAAAGGATTTTCACAAATCTCAGAAGAGCATAGTTTTGCCAGGATGCTTTGCTAATAACATGCTAACACGCACTTCCTGATTATCGGACAATAAAATTTTTCTAATTTAATGCAGACAGCACACAAGAGACCTATTTTGACCTAAAGACCTGCTAGACAAGGCAAGTTTATTTGTATAGCACAATTCGTACACGAGGTAATTCAAAGTGCTTTACAGAATAAGAAAGACATTGAAATTATACAAATCAAAACAATACAATTCAAACCTGTATAGAGGACTTTAACCTGTTTTACTATCAGGGCTTTAACCTGAACACGGAACCTTTCTTTGTGAGGGACTTTAACCCTCACCAGGGACTCTAACCCCGTAACAATATTACGCACCAGTTGGTGACTCTAACCCTGTGCTTTTATTATTTTTGAGGGACCCAAAACTCCCCAGGGAAGCGCTGTACGTACCCAGCAGCGCAGGGACACGTCTGCCCACTACACCAGTCCACGGTGGGTCACAGGACTCAAACCTGTATACAGGACTTTAACCTGTTTTACTATCAGGACTTTAACCTGAACACGCCTTTATACAATACATGTGACCGAGGCAAGACAGTTTTGTTCAGATACATGGGGAAAAAATCAGGTACTAGACCAGGGGTGGGCAAACTTTTTGACACACGGGCCACAATGGGTTCTAAAATTTGACAGAGGGGCAGACCCAGGATATATACAGTATATGTATATATTACATTAGAGATCTGGCCTGTAACATGTAGCAAAATATGAATATGCAAAGCTCATTGTACAAATTGTTTTCCAAATGCATTCTTTTAAAAACTCGCCTTCAGAGAAAGGCTTGCTGGCTTTTGCTAATTTGAATGCCAGCCTTGGTACTATGATCGGACTTTGGTGAAAAAATATTTTGTTGTCCACTCCGTATTAAACACTCAGCACTCACTATCCACTTTTCTTTTCTTTGATAAGCTCATGTTTGCAGAAGGGCTGATAAGAGACCAAGAGAGAAATACAAGGTTGATGTAGCTGAAGTGCGCCATAATTTGGTCACGTTTGGCAGGCCGGATTAATAAGCCCAACGGGCCGTATGTGGCCCCCGGGCCGTAGTTTGCATACCCCTGTACTTGACCTTTGAGTTAGAAATGTATTTTATTATTATTATTATTTTTTTTTAATTATTATTATTATTATTATTATTATTATTTTTATTTTTTTTTTTTATGTAATGTATATTTCATTAATATCTATCATCGATCTGCCATATTAGAGTAAACAAGTTCTTGCTATTTTCATGTACAGATAATAATTTCAGTGGCTTTTTTTTTTTTTTTCACAATTACAATACACAAGATTAAAGATGTTCATGTTTGCATTTTTGTTTTGGGGATCTCAAGCCGTTGTGTCATTAAGCAAGACACTTCACCCTTCCTGCCTGTGTGTTAGACTTGGCAGTTTGGTTGGAGGGGTCATTGGCATAGATTGGCACTTCAGTCATTTAGTCCAAGTAATTGAGTATGAAAGAGCTGGATGATTGAAGAGAAGGAGTTGATTGACTGAGTGACAAAGTGACAGGTGGTAGAAAATATTTGCCTTGGATCCAGAGTACACGCTTCTCCAATACTTTACCAAGATGTCAGTCTGGCCATCAATCAATCTCCCTGTTTTCAGAAGGGTGTGACTGGCAGGTGGATTAGCCAGTGAGGAGCATGCATGGTCCGTCCAAACAAATATGGCTGCTTACGAGGAAAAAAGAAAGGGGACAAAAAAAAATCACATAAAACATAAAAAAAAAAAAACATAAAAAGACATCAGCAGCAGCATAGTGTTAAAGGGCCCACATTGCGCTATTTTCTAATTTCTGTTATTATGTTTCCTCATCAAAAACGTACCTGGAATTGTGCTTTGTTTTTCACAAATGTTTAACACACAAATCCTGCATGTTCTGCTCCACCCTGTGATGTCATGAGGTAATATAGGAAGTGCTCCACTGTGTTTTTAAACTCCATACACCTTCACTAAAGTCATTTGGATCATTTCAGCCCTGGAATTACCGAACAAAAGGTAAAAGGTAGCTGTTAACTTGAAAACTACCACTTTGTGACATCACAAGGGGGAAAAGAATGTTTTGGCGATGTAGACTGAATAATAATGCATAGTTTGAATGAGAGGAGTAGATGACTGTGCCATCGGCTCCTCTGACCACCAGTCACGCATAGGCAAGGTGGATGAAGTGTCCTCAACAAAAGTAAGCGCTGTTGGAATTGGAGATCAAACCTGCGACTTTAGGGCTGTTGGGCAAATGCTCTAACCACTGAGCCACCACCAACAATGAAAAGGCTGCATAATATTTTCTCAAGCTATCTTCAGGCATGCTTTTATTGTCAACCACTAAGTAGCTTCTCAGTGCCCTAGATTTGCACAGCTGAATAAACTTCCCATTCGCACCACCAATAACCAATCTGCTCCTTAGTTGTTCATCAAAACTACGTCAGTGCCCACCCAATTCCTGACAGAGACTCCAGCTAACGTCTTCCACGGCACTGTATATCTGAGCCTATACCAACCAAGTCTCCTGGCCTCCCAAGCAGCTCCCCCAAGTGATGAATGGTACCAATAGGCTCCCGTCTGCAGTAAGCCAGCTGTAATGGAAGTACTTGGACTGGTTTAAAGTTCTCCTCCGCTCCAGCTTTGCATCTTCGCATCTCCGTGCCATGAAAAATGGCTCTCCTGGGGGTACATGAGTGTCAAACTCAGCACTTAGAATGAGTAATGGTGAACGCGTTTGCAAATGCCTTCCGTTGACCTTTAGGCTGCCGTACACAAAGCGCATAGCAAAAACAGGGACAGCAAGATGGCGTCGGTAATTGCTCCAAAGTTGATATTATTTATTCTTGTGCAAAACAGGACAACATGCGACATTAGAGCAACATGATAGATTGTGTCACTGCAAAATGGGATGGAGTATCTAAGCTCCTGCTGTGCACTCGTGACGATGAACCAAGATATGTATGTGGGTCCCCAGGTGCTGCTCTGTGGTGTGCACTGCTCCTGACAGGTTTACGTCTAGACACACTGAAGGATGGGTCAAATGTAGAATTTTTCTTCCTTTTTTTTTTTCCTTTGGGGAACAATAAAGTGTACAAAACATATTATGCATTATTTGTATTGTCACTGATCTTTGAACATGCTTTTAGAGCTGTTCAGGCCAAGACTGTATAAAAAAGTGGACTTAAGGGAGTGTGACTTCCCCCTGTAGCTTTGGGCTCCAGTCAAATTAAGCTCATCCAGACTAGCACTTATAGGGGCGAATTTGAAGTTGAGGTCCATATTTGGAATTCCGATCATGAGTATCATAGCCTGAAAGCCTGACAGCAGCACTTACCAAAAGGGGTTGACAATAGAAAGTGAATTGGAGGCAGAAGCCATGCCCATGCTCACTTCATATTTGCAGCGGCTAGTAGGTTAGCTATATATATATATATATATATATATATATATATATATATATATATATATATATATATATATATATATATATAATATATATATATATATATATATATATATATGTTATATATATATATATATATATATATGTGTATATATAGACAGTCTTTCTTGATCAGACCCCCGAAAATAACCAACCCAGGACCCTCACATTGTGCATGTAAAATCAGTATTTATTTGGATAGTATATTGTGTTATTTGAAGTAATTTCACTACAAAAATATCTTGTTTCTGATTAAAGAAATGGACCAAAAACTGTGTCATAATTTTAAACTATGTCCCAAGTCATCTTGAGATCCCCATCTCAGTGCCTTACAACCCTCATTAGCAGTGCTCCCTCTACTGGGATCTGGTGTTTGTGCGCCGTCTACAATCATGCATGCTAATAGAATATAATATAATATGGACCTAAAAACTGTGAGGGTTTCTACTTTTGGTACAGGTTTAATGAATCAAATGTGAATGAAGGTAAATGCAACTCAAGGTATGTTTTTTTATAAGTGGACAACATTATAACATGTTTAAGCTAAAAAAAAAGTCAAATTTGCATCATGGATTTATTGTTTTATCACCTGTTGATATTATTAACTAATTGATTATATACATGTTCTAACTTCTATCATGTACTTTTAACTTGGAGTTTCATGTATCTTTTTTTTTTTTTTTTTTTTTTTTTTTTTTTTTTGTACAACACCACGTACATAAAGCAGACCTGTTATGCAAAAGTGACTTTTCAAAGCTTTTAACCATGTTATAGTTGCTTCCTTTTCTCATTTACCCTCTCAAAGTTGTTTCTGGAATGATGTGTGCATTTTTGAGCAAATCTTTAATCTCTTATTTTCAAGATAAACCCCTGTTTTCCTCACCACCGGTTGCTTTGTACACTTTGTTCTTCACATAGTCATTTTGATACAAATGAAAAAATAAATAAATCTGCTACTCGCTAATGTGATCTGCAGTTATCCATAGAGACTTGTTTCTTTTATTAAGTCATTTTAAATAAATATTATGATTTAAAATGTGCAAATTATCCACAGGAGTCATAGATAATAACTATATAGCAGACACAAGCACAATAGGTTTTCTTTATATACTATACTTGCAAGCACAATGCTAGTATGCAATGCAGGACTTTGTATTTTCTAGCAAAGTGTTCTAGTAAAACCAATGCATTTCTATATGATGTGATTAAAGACGTGAAAGATGTGGGAAAACTTTGCCCATAAGACTCAAATTAGTCCCTAAAATCAAGATGTACATATTTGTAATTTTGTCAATTTAACCTATTTGTTCCTTATTGCAGTACAGTGAAACCACCCAGCTCCAACATTTGTCGTCCTCTATATGAAGTCAGCTGATAATAGAATAATTTATGTGTTGTGGTTTAGTGACAATTAAAGCTGAATTATGATAAACAGGAGAGCGTGGAGCACTCTGAGAGATTAATGTGAGAGGAGGGGGCCATAGCTCACCTAATGCAAACAGATATAGGAGAGCTGGGGTTAAGTTACATGGCAAAAGGACGACTGTCAAAAATGAAATGCTAGAAAACTTTGAAAATAGTAATACCATGGGACTAGCTGGTATGTCATTCTGCAGGTATGACGTTTGGTTTGCTTTCAGGTTCAGTAGATTTCATTGAGGCATCCTGAATTAATTGACTAGAATAATAATTCCAAGCTAAATTAATGACTTACCTGCTACCCACCCGAACTCAGGAGAACGTGTTTTATTCCATATGTATATTGTAAATGCTTTTGTGAAAGAAAATTAATGCTTGTGACAAAAAAAAAACAAAAAAAAAAAACATTCACATTCACATTTTGATTTGGTAACTAAAAAATGCTTCATAATAAATTTGCGATATATCCCTTTCTGTTAGTTTAAGGCCACAGTATGTAATTAAAAGTATACTGAATAATTTTTGATTGAGTTTATTGCACTGAAAAATATTGTTTTACTGTGAGCGGGCTTGCATCTCCACAAACCTCCCCTGCTTGTTTACAAGGAAATGTTGTTCCTTTGACTATAATCATCTACAGTTCGGGATAAAACGTATATCAATGTAGAATGTTCAAAAGTCTGATTTTAACTTTCTTTTTTCCTTGGAATCATGCAAGTGACATGACACCTCCTGAAACTTACATACTGTATCCATCCGTTTTCTTCCTCTTATCCGGGGCCGGATCGTGAGGACAGCAGTCTAAGGAGGGACTTCCAGACTTCCCTCATCCCAGACACGTCCTCCAGCTCCTCCAGTGGGACCCCAAGGCGTTCCCAGCCCAGCTGAGAGACATAGTCCCTCCAGCGTGTCCTGGCCTGGGTCTTCCCCGGAGCCTCCTCCCGGTGGGACATGCCCGGAACACCTCACTAGTGCAGATGCCTGAGCCACCTCAGCTGGCTCTTCTCGACATGAAGGAGCAGCGGCTCTACTCCGAGCTCCTCCTGTGTGACTGAGCTCCTCACCCTATCTCTAAGGGAGCGCCCAGAGGAAGCCCATGTTGGCCGCTTGTATCCGCGATCTTGTCCTTTCGGTCATTACCCAGAGCTCATGACCATAGGTGAGGGTAGGAACATAGATTGACCAGTAAATCGAGAGCTTTGCCTTTCGACTCAGCTCCTTCTTCACCATAACGGTCCGATACAGCGACCGCATCACTGCGAATGCTGCGCCGATCTGCCTGTCAATCTCTGACAGTATACTATAAGTACTGTATCTTTAAATGAAATAACCTGAATTAATCTACTCATGGAGCAATTCCAGCAGCTATTGTAGGTGTTGCTTTTTCCAACGTGTACACCTATGCTTTGACTTTAAAGGTTATTGTGAAACCCTTGGATAGAAAATGTATTATACTTCAGTGTACTACAACCAAGCCTAGTACTTCAAAATCAGACAGTACCTCAGAAATGGGCAGAGGTAGAGCTTGTTTAGAAGTTTGGAGAGGGATCAGCCGTGTCACTCCAAACCTGATGGAAAAACTGCCCTGAAAAAGATCTCTGCTCCTCTTATAAAACCTTCTGAGCTTTTGCCCTACGCACCAGCCAAGTCTATGTTTTCTAATGGGAAAAAAATAATATGGTTCAGTCTTCAGTGTTTGGATTTAACTGTAGCTGGTGTAAAAATTTAATTATTTCTTTTAACTTTTTTTGTGGTAAATCAGGTGTACATTAAAGTATTATCAAAATAGTGTAATCATGTTATAACATTGTTCCCTCATCAAACACATCCCTAGATTTGTATTTTGCTTCATTCACTCTGTTTGGATGAATCTTGTGCAGTGAGTCCATTCCCCTGGTCAGTCACAAAACAATTAATTTTGAATTACATAACTTTGAATTTGTCCGGGATTGTTACGGCACACCTTAAAGCCCCGCACAAAAACCCCACACAGTTGTTAAGGGCATAAATCATCGTCGGACGTGTTCTAAGCATTTCTGTTAATGCCCAGGCTGAAAAAGTATTATCTTTTGAAAGTTGTAAAACATGAGATGCCAAAGCAAAAGTAATCAAGAGTATGTTTAAAGGTCACTAACAAAATAATTGTTAATCTCTTAAACCAAACATGTGGTATTGTCTTTGTTTCTGTCTGGTCTTTTTGTACTTTCTAAATGATCTCGTATTGCAAAATAGTAAGTGCCCATTTACAAAAGATTATAGTGCTTATCGGTAATGGTCATTAGCATTGTGGTTTTTATGGAGGGGTGCTAATAGGAACATGTTGTATTTCGGCAGTGTTAAACATTTTGGTGTTGTGTATTTAGAGGGGAATGTTTATTTACTAATTTATTTTGTAGATTTGTTTTTTTATTATAACAAAATTGAATAGTAATAATGAAAGTGTAAATTATGCTTGAACAATAAACAGGTCATCACTTATATTATGAAATATTATTATGAATATTCATCTTATTTGAGGAATAATTTAGTTTTTCATTAATATCACACAGAAAGTGTGTACACAGTAGTGCAGAGACAAAGAAAAAATATGTAGTAGGCCATCTCAAAAACGACATCACACATTCTCCATGAACATATCCATGCCTTCTGTTGTAGAAAAAAAAAAGTTTCAGAGGTCATGTGGTTTTAAGATCAAGACATTGGATTTCCATCCACTAACCTTTAAAGAGCACTCCTGGATGAATGAGGGATTACATCGACATGCCACCCATTGTGTTCTTATCTGTTGATCTGTTGCAGCGGTCAAAGCAGAAACTGGACTCCTAGACTTCCCTCTCTCTGGACACTTCCGCTCACGTCACGTCCTCTGGGGGTCTCAGTTTGGTTGCCACCTTCTCAGACAGAGCTGTCCAATCAGATTTGTTTATTTCAGTGACAGTGATTGTGAGCTAGATGCTTGAGTCGGGCATCTTTGACAACCCGGATGTGTCAAAACATATTATCATACCCATATCAATGGTTTACACAAGACATAATCCCAGTATTTCAGTTTAAAAGCAGCAGAAGGAATTGAAAGAGAGTTGCTATTTGTGTTAGTTCCACTATAGTGTCCTATTGATACTTTGCAGTGACATACTGGGGGGGAAAATACAAAATGTATAAGCGAATTCATGCTCCAGTACGGGTGTTTAAATTTCCATAAAAAAAGGTGAATGAGTGTTAGCTAGCTACCTTGAGACTGCAGAGTTAAAGAGTGACATGTTCAACTGTTGTCATTCCAACTATGTCAGTTTTGTGGCCATACTGACTTGTCAGTGGCTTGTCAAAGCCTGAACTCGTCAGATCTCAGAAGTTATGCAAGGCCAGGCCTTGTTAATACTTGGATGGAAGACCACTGGGAATGTCAGGTGCCACAGTTGGGGGCCTGTTGCAAAAACTTGCGTTGGTGGTGGTCAGAGGGGCTGGTGGTGCAGTTTTGCAGTCATGCTGCCCCAGTGCAGCTGTGGCTACAATAGTAGCTTACCACCACAGAGTATGGAGTGAATGAATAATGCTCTGTAAAGTATTTTGAGTGTCTAAAAAGTGCTATATAAATCCACTGCATTACTAGTGTTGTTTTATGGTCAGCCTATGTTAAAACCAAGATCAGATTAAAGTCTGTCTTTTCTAACATTTGATGCTGAAATTGTCTTGGGTCTGAATGCACCATAAGGAAAATAATCTAGTCTCGGCTGGCCTTACTTTGTGTGTATTAAGCACAATTCTGACAGATTAGAAAAATGTATCTGAATTTTGCTATCAAATGAAAATAACCCACACTTATGCTCTGCCCCTATGGAGAAACTCCCTGCAGTTGCCTGTATCTGGAACATATGTATCCTTTCAGTCCTGAGCCTTTCTTTCACTCCCCCACCTCGCCTCCTCTCCCTCTGTAAACATTAGCCGTGTTAATCACCTGCCTCACCGCCCATGCATAATGTGCTCTGTGCCTGTTTACCAACATCCCTGTGCATCCCAAGCCAGACTGAACGATCCATCCTCTCTGCTCTGAGCTCCACTCGACATATGCACGACCCACGTCCTGTTGTTTAAATATCTCTGCCTTAACCTTTTGATTGAGACAAAGAGTGGCACAAACACTCTGCTCCTCCGGGATGCCCAGCGCCAGCAGTGAAGCCATTACCGGCACAGTCGGATCTCCCTGCCCATCGGGACGGGAGGACATGTTGGCTGTCACCGGTCGGGGCTCCATTGATCCAGTGTAATTGCATTCGCCGCTCAGTTAATGAGTTTTTAAGGGAAAGTGGCCGTCATTGTGTGCAGCTTTGACAGATCTATGTAAATGGCCTGTCCACGCGTGTGCTAAGGAGGCCATGTCTGGACTGATGGGGGTGGTTAAAAGTCCAGGAGGAAAAACAGAGGGTGCTTTTCAAATGTGGTTAAACTGAGTGAGGAGAAAGTCAAACCAGTTTTGGCTTAGAATTCCAACGCTCACACACAATGTAAACCATCAAGAGCTTTAAAGAAATCTATTTTTGATTCATGGGCTCTCTGGCAACAGTGCTGAAAATGTGTTCTCAAGTAATAGCACAGTTACATGGCTAATAATGTACTCAATTAAAGGTACAGGTTTAAAAAAATCTACTCAAAATTGTATAATTATGTAATTAAAGGTCCTATAATTATGTAATTAAAGGTCCTATATTACACACAATTGAATCTCGGAAGCGTTAACACTTAAAGGACTGAGCACATTATAGACCATTATAGCTCACCTACACTTTTATTCTTTTTTGCCATAAAAATCACGTTAAAGGGAGTATCAGAATATATTGCATTTTTTCACACAACTACCTCTATTTTACATATACATTTGTATTTTTTCTTGGACGCATTGAATAAGCGACTGGGAAAATCCCCGCGGCACCTGCGCTCTCATTCATCATCTTTGAGGGACAACAGAGGCAGATTACTGTAATGATGGTAAAATATCTATAGAGCCTCGTGCCTCTGTTTTGAGATGCCACTTGAATTTACATGAAGCACAATTGGTTGGAGTTACGGTGATAGAAAGTCTGCAACCGCGAGTCTATCGGCGACGATAGCACCGCCGCTATAGAGTTAAGCCATGTTATAGTGCTGTTAATGTTGTACCCCTGAGGATGGGAAATGTTGCAACTCCTGAAAATGAGTGATTTTGATTTGCTTTTCTCATACAGGGATTTAATGTAAATCAAACTGTCTGAAAACTTCTAAAATACAGATATGAACATTTCCCTAGCCTAAGTTCAACATTCTAGGACAACATCAAAATATATCAACAATACACAGTCACGAGCACAGAACATCAGGTAACATTACCTGAAAATATGAGAACAAATCACGGGAGTGATTCCGAGCTATTTTCCTCATACAGGGATTTAATGTAATGAGGAGGAACAGCGCGAAATCCCCCAAGTGGTGGGTGAAGGTGTTAGCAATCACTAAGAAAAGGATCCCAGGCTTAGTAGTCGATCACTGATCATATGATTCTCTTGAATGAAATAACAAGAATAAACTGAGAATACAGTACACATTGAGTACAATATAATACACATTCAAACCTATCATATTACCTCCTCAAAAACATACCACACATCACTGAGTAATCCTTTATTATTAGTTTGTCTACATCTCCAAAGCTTGACATGCTCTGTTCCACCTTGTGATGTCATGTAGTGGTAGTTTTCAAGTTATCAGCTAACTTGTACCTTTTGTTGAGTAGAGATTAGCTGTTCCAGGGCTACAATCATCCAAATGATTCTACTGAAGATGTATGGAGTATAAAAACACAGTGGTGCACTTCCTGTATTACCACAACATCACAAGTGTGAACAAGTGTTTTCTGTTTGAGAGATGAACCTAAATCTGCAGAGTTTGTGTGTGAAACGAGTAAATGAAACAAAAAAACAACTCCAGGTATGTTGGTGATGAGGAAACAACCACAATTATAACATCGTAATATGGGCCTTTAAGTGCTTCTGCTAGAATTGTACTTAAGTAAAAGTGAACAGAATTTTAGAAGCATTTTAGATCTGCTTTTATCCAAACTTGATCAAAAAGAGTAAAATTTAATTTAGTCATTTTAAATTACAATGCCTGTATTCTCTGAGCTCTGACCAATCAGAGCAGGCGATGCAGAACTGTTATATATGTATTCGGTAGAGAAAGGAGCAAAAAAAGGCATGGATTGGGAAAATTTGGACTTGTACAGTAGTAAGTTAAAACTAGTTTTGACATTCAGTTTCAAGGTTGAGTCTCCATTCTCTTCTATTCATTTTTTCCTTCTCTTTCCTCCCCTTTTTTTTTTTTTTTTGTATATAATCCCATTTGGTCTCTTTTTGTATTTGGAAATTGCAACAATGCAACAACCCCTGGCAGCAAGAATGCATGCAACGCTTACTTCATTCCAACATTCCAGGTGGAACAATGGAGAGAAGTTACATATTTCACATTTAAGTGCCTCAAACAAGACCAGAACTGGCTGCTTTCTGCAGTGACGGCAATGCTGATGATGCTGATGAGGTTATGCTCTGTATCTTGCCGCACCAAGGCCATAGTTGTCTCACATACCAAGTACAAAACGCACGGTGATAAAGATGATAAAGATGGTTAGCATGTTAGCGGCGCTCCAGATTCCTGCAGTAGAGGTCATCCTTGAATGTGTCCGTAAAAATGCCATCAGTCATAATGACACAGGCCATGAAACACAATGCCCCATTTCAGCCCCAGCGCTGCCTTCAGGGACCCTGGGAAAAGATCGTTCGACTCCAGTGCATCCGGCAGACAATAGCACAGCCTTTGTCAAGTCAAATGGCTGCAATAAAAGTTAGATTCAGACAAATGTGGCTCAAACTTTTACTTTTGCGTGTGCAGTGACTTGTTAGATTTCGAGGTAGCTTTAAATTGTGTCAAGATTTGTCAAGATTAACAATTTAGTCAAAGTAAAACTAAAATAAATTGTATTAAAATGTGTTAAGTGAGTACAAAATTAATGTGTTCCTGAATGTTTCTCTCCATATTCTAAAGAAAAGAGCTCTCAGTCTGGTCACTACCTCCTCCTCTGTCCAATCAGGATTATTTATTTAAATGACACATGAAAAACGGAGGCCTGCATTGGTCGTCTATCATTTAGAACAAACTTTACTCACCTCAGGCTAACAGAGTTTAGTCCATTGCTCGTTCATTCTGCAAAAATCCATGATGGCTCTGTGTCTTTTGTCATGTTTTTTCTCTCCTTTCTTTTTACTTGTAAGCTGCCATGTTTTTTGTTTTTTTTGTTTTTTGATACCATGAGTGTTCCTGATTGGCTAATCCACCTGTCAATCAGGCTCATCTGAACTGATATACAGTTAAATCAGTGTCCAGACTTTTGATAGAATATTTTGTTTTTAAACTGTTGGTATTGCTATGGTAACTGAGCAAAATTTTCACCCCTCTGTAATGTTTGTATAAACAATGGCTATGATGCCTTTAGTGGAGTTCTGTAGTTGTGGGTGGCTGAGACAGGAAGGGCAAACTGAATACAAAAATAATTACACATTTATTTATTTTATGCAAGTATTTCTGTCTTTATAACCAGCTTGTGTCTAAAACCTCAATTCTTTGCACCATAGTCAGTTGCACAGAAAAGCGGCTTAAAGGCATGCTAATTTCATGTTTGTTGTCCAAAGTCATGGCCGCAGCGAAGGCCAGGTGCAGCCATTGGAGATTGCTGTTTAGAATGGTGCTCTTTGATGACAGAAATAACCCGTGTTAGAGTGTAATTTGACTTTCATCGCGATCGCGTTGGCCTTGCTCTTCCCTTGGCACATATGCATATGTTTAACAATGTCCTTTACAAGTTTATTTCAAAGCAACTTGGGCATACTAAACACATTTTATCATTTTCGACAAGGGTTTTCAAAGGTATACAAGGTCTTTAAATAATTTTCAGAAATTTCTAAATGTATTAGCAGCTATTGAGGCAATTGCTGTTGAAGAGGGTTGTCAAAAGTATCGGAATTTCAGATACTAATCGACACTAAAACTAGTATGAAAACTATACTCATTTGAGCAGGTATCGATACTAAAAAAGTCACATTCACAGGACAGAAATGAACCTTTTCTGAAAGGGTTTAGAATGATATTGAGCTGTATGGAACTTATCTCAACAATAACAAGGGATTACTCAAATATAACACACCACATGGTGATATAAAATTCAGTTAAATTAGATTTTTCACAATGGTCAACATATGTAGGGCACATACATAAACACACGTAGCAACATACACATACATCTACACACGCAGCTTTTACATGCTACATACAGTGTATACTGTGTATACTGTACACATATTTCTGTTTACATAGGCATGCAATATATCAATGACCCTGTGAAAAACATTGAGCCCCAAGAAGCTGTAAAGCTTATGAAATGGGTCCATCACCCTGTGCAAAAACACCAGAGTTTGACATGCTGTTTTTATGAAAGCAGAAGATTGTGAGACCAGAAAAAATATTAAATAAATGAAAAAATAAATAAAATAGAGACATAGAGAAGAGGTATATATACTGATATAATTTCACGAAGAGAAGAAAAGTTCTATTAATAAAATAATAATAATAATAATACAATAATAAATACAGGGTTCTTTCTTTGCATTTTTTGGTCACTATATACATATATATATATATATATATATATATATATATATATATATATATATATATATATATATATATATATATATATATATATATATATATATATATATATATATATATATACATATTGATTATACATACATATACACATAAAAGTCCATGCAACTTCACTAAAATCACATTCTATATTGTCTAACGAGTGTTTTCTTTTTTCTTTTTTTAATCATTGTGTATATATTGATATTATTATTTTGAATATTGAATCCATTCCTTAGTATTGAAATTAAGTTTGACGTGTTTGTATTGTGACAACACTAAACCTAAGATAATGACGCTTTTAGACAAGAAAAACAAGGATTTTCAAAGGAACTGTTGTACAAGTTCTCAAAAGTATTTACAGAATTCATAGAATTTATGAGCAATTATTCAAGTAAACCTAATCACTATTGAGGCTAGAAATACAGAGGAAAGTCTTTAAGAAAAATGTGAATTATAATCCTCGTGCATTCTTAAAGTGCTAATTGGGTTCATAAGAAAACTATTTTATTGAGAGCAGATGTAGCTTTGAGGGCTGACGGCCTGGTGGGGCTTTTGCAGTACTGTTACATCACTTTAGCTTTAATTGGGCTGGTTTTGTTTCCCACTGTATTCTGTCAAAGGAACCAAACTTATTCAATTATATGATAGCACAGTGCTCCCTCATGAAGCAATGCAGCTACAATATACAAAATATGGAAAATCCTCAATTGTCCTTATTTCTTGGTTAAACCTGTCTTTTTCTTTCACTATGTTTACATGCACAGGGAAATCCAAGTGTGCTAAGAAATCATAATCAAATAATTTGCCCCAAAACCAGTGAGACCACTATTTTTCCAGACTGCATGCAGGTCAGAGCAAAATAGGTGTGAACGGTGTCCGTGAGGCGTTCAGGTGCTTGCAGTCAGTCAAAATTTTAAAGCTGTAATTACTAATAAAAATGTCTATCATACATAAAACCACACACTTGGCAAAAATAGATAAGCGATATTTCATTTACTTTTGCTTTTCAGACATGCTAGGAAGTGCGTTACAAGTGTCAGCAGTCACCTCCAGCCTCTCTCTCTAAAACTTGCAAGTCACGCTAGAGATCTAGGGGTAATAATGGACTCAGACTTGAACTTTAACAGCCACATCAAATCAATAACATCTGCAGCTTTTTACCATCTAAAAAACACTGCAAAAATCAAAGGTGCTGTCAAAATCAGACTTATTCATGCATTTGAGAGCAGGCCATTACAGTAGGTTAGACTACTGTAACGGCCTGCTCACTGGCCTCTCCAAACGGGCCTTAAGACAGCTGCAGTACATCCAGAACGCTGCTGCTCGGGTCCTGACTTCAACCAGGAAGTACTTCACACATGCGTCCTGTGCTCAGGTCTCTGCACTGGCTCCTGTGGTTCAGAGAATAGACTTTAAAGCAGCTCTGCTTGTGAAATAGTCTCTCCATGGCCTAGCACTAAAGTAAGATCACATGTTAGTGCCATATGAACCATCTCAGACTCTGAGGACTTCAGGGACCGGCCTCTTGATGGTGTCCAGAATCAGGACTAAATCAGCGTTTCAGTTTTAAGCAGCTAAAACCTGGAACCTGGCCTCTGCTTTGACAATGTTTAAATCTAGGCTCAAAACAGTTCCGCTTAGCTGTGCATATGACTGAAAGGCTTTTATTCTGCATTGTTCTCTTTGCTTGTATTGTGATTTTAATGTCTTTCTTATTATGTAAAGCACTATGATTTACTTAGTGTACAAACTGTGTTATACAAATAAACATTCCTTGCCTCTCCACAGCACAAATATACATTGGTATTTCAGTTTCATTTTCACTTCATTCACACTTTAACGAAGTAAAACAAACCAATGTGCTCAATGGCTGCAGTTTCTTATTGCTAAGGTAAGGTAAGGTTCATTTTATTGTCTCTGTAGGGAAATTTGTCCTCTGCATTGTATCCATCTGTCAATGTCGCTGGGGCATCTCCTCAGGAGCAGTGAGCACCAAAGCACAGAGCTCAGGGACCCATCTCCATGATCTTGTTGCTCTTGGTCAGGAGCGCCTTAGCTGGAAGAGTTGACCTATTGCATGTTTTTTTGTGTGTGTGTGTGTTGATGGGGACACGACTTGTCTTTCAAAAAGCACATAAAAAAAGTACACAATTCAATCCGCTACGTCTCTTCCCTTAGACACATGAGGAACAGTCTGACAGTAGAGGCTGCTTTTACATATTTTAATGCCATGATTATTCCACACCTGACCTACTGTGTGTCCTGCTGGTCTCAGGCCAATGAGAGCGCCTTAAAATCTCTCAGGTCCATCTATAATCAGGCAGTAAAGGCACTCGATAAAAAAACCCCTCCATTTTCACCACTGTAACATTTTAAGTAAATATAAAATGTTCAGTTTTAATAATTTAATATTGTATTCAAATCTAAGAAAATTATTCAAAATTATTAATAATGAAGCTTCACCTACGTTAAAAAAATTTACTATCCTTTGCTCTGAACAATCCACCCGATCTACTCGTTCCTCCATGTACAGAAATTGCGTTGTCCCAAAAAGATCCTCGGCTTTTGCTCAATCGGCTTTTTCCTGTCAAACCATTAGGCTGGAATCAGCTTCCAAACTGTCTGAAATTGTCTGTGGATTTTAATAGTTTTACTAGGAATTTGAAAAAGTACATTTTAGATAATCAAATGTGTCCACACCAGTCTAATTAGTTGGTGCTGCCCTGTCACTGTATAAACCTGCACTTAAAGATTTTTATATTAGTCTGGACTGGGTGGACAAACTGTATTGCACATGGGGTAATTTGTGTTATTATATTGTTGTATGGCAAATTGGTCGTCATATATTGTAATTGTTTATTGACATGTGTTTTTAATGTGTGTTCACCTGCCCAGGGACTGCAGATGGAAAATAGCAGTAGCTAAATCTGATAAAAATCATCTTTTCCTTGTAAGATTAATGAATTTGTATATGGTCCCTGACAAATAAAGAATAAAGAAAAGAAAAAGAATAAAACCTGTGCACACACTGACCTCATGAGGACTATGGTATAAATCTGGTATTATTAGGTTTACAATATGACTTAAGATGTTAAGATATGGGTTAAAATAGAGTTTAGGTTTAGGTTAAGCAAGAAGTACGCATGGAAACTCAAAATGTGTCTATATGTCTGTGCTAGTGTGCTGTTGTACAATTACAAATACAGCAATTCACTTTTTATATAAGAGTTAAGGGTTAGCTGAATTCATCCAGCCCTTAATCTCAACATCTGAATATGCACTGCAAAAATTGTAATACCTGGATTAGTAGATTGGTTATTTGAAATTACTTGCATATAGCAATCTTGCAGATTCATATTGGTTTAAACAGATCTGACTAGGTGAGGATTCTTTACTCTATTTAATGTTTTAAGATGTCTCAAACTTGTTTGAATGCATTATTGTGTTTAATTTCAAGCCACATTATTTACCAATTTGGTATTGCCACTTTTCTCATTTCAAGCTAATTTATTTCATTAATAGAGATGTCATGATACTATTGGCTATGTCATAGAAGCAATTAAATCTAGTCAGAACTGCTCAAATCCAGATGGATTTACTGAACTAGCACACTGCTCCTGGCAGGTTGCCCCAGCGACAGTGAAGAATGGTTCAAATTCAGAGGACACATTTCACTACGTTGACAAAAGATTGTGTTCATCTGACTAGTTTAAAGGGCCCATATTCCGCTATTTTCTGATTTGTGTTATAATGTTGCATCCTAGTGAACTGGAGTTGTCTTTTGTTTCATTGACACATGTGTAACACACAATTTTTCTCTCAAGCAGAAAACACTCTTCTGTTCCACCTTGTGATACCTTCACTAGAATCATTTGAGTAATTTCAGGCCTGGAACTGCCCATCTTTTAACCTGGCAATAGTCAGATGAATATGTGTAGCTCTCTGAATAGAGTTCTAATATTAGTCTGGGATAGCTCTCACTGAAACTGCTCAGAAGCAATGACTGGAGTGTTCAAACAAAGACTTGATTGGTCGAAATGTTACAACATCAGAATAAGATGAAAAATCTAATTTTTGTTTAATCCAGTTGGGAGAAAAGCACAGGCGTCTTACACAGTGTGCAATGTGCCTCTGCATGTTTTTCAAAAACAAAATAGTCTGTATTTCCTCTAAAATATGCCTGTTGGCGCCGCCATGGTTGTTTCATCCATTCAGTGCTGGCTTCACACAAAGCACAGTGCTGCCCTGTGACTGGTCAGTTTTTACACCACCAGCTGGAGATGAACAAGACAGATTGTTAAGAGTTTGTGAACTCTCAAAAATGGCAAGAATTTGTCTTGCTGGTAAGGCTACCAATCTCTACTGGACAAAAGGTAAAAGGAGCTGTTAACTTGAAAACAGCATTTGACTTTTGGAGCTGTAGACTGACTAATACTAAACGGTTACTCAGACATGGGCGAATGAAACAAAACACAACTCTAGTTATGTTTTTGATGATGTAACATTCTAACATGTGCATAATATAGGACCTCTAAAATTGAGCTGGAGGCAGGTCACAGTTCTATGATGGAATTTGGTGAATAAATGAAACTGACACAAAGTTCAATGTCTTCCCTGTCAGTGTAAATGAACAAAAGTGATTTTTTTGTCACAGTATTTTCAGAAAGTGTTTCAAAGTTAAAAAGGAAATTAATGATACGGTTAAACATTTGTGGATTTTTATTTGGACATTTCTTTCAAATACAACACTATAATAATTTATTCGATTGGACTAATTCTACATTCTCTCTTTCATTTGAAACGCAAGAGTTCACCCTGGAGTGGATTTATTTAGCCTTTGTTTAACCCGCTCTGTCCCATTGGAATCACTAATCTCTTCAACATTTTGAACCAGGCTCCAAAGTGGCAGCAGCACAACACAGTACCAAAAATGCCCCCTGCCCTGACTCCAGTATCCTAGCTACCCATGTCGTAGGCATGAGATATGCATATTTGTTCTTGCTAACATGCCATGGTCAATCATTACCCATGCACTCATTGTTGTGGAAGCAATAGATGCTAGGGGTTCAGGCCTAATAAAAAAAAAAAAAAAAATAGGACTACAAACTTTTAAAAAGTTAGGCAACCATCTACCTAATTTTTTTTAAATTGCTAAACTGTTCAGGTTTACAGTGCATATCAATGCCACATCTTTCACGGACATCAACAATAAAAGCAGCAGAACGTCAAATTAAAGCCTGTAAAAACAAGAGATGCAAGGTTAGCTTAACGCTGAAGCTTCCAGGCCCCCTTCCCTAGTTAACCTAAAAAAAAAGCACTTACAGCCCAATGTATAATGAAACATAACGTACAACATGATGAAAGTTTTCTTACATTTAAATAATACAGATAAAGAAGTTGAGGGTCCCCAGTGTCACTGTCACATTAGTGGTCATGCTGAATACACCTGGTACACAGGGTACAGACTGTTTTGCATTTGTTATTTTGGCCAATCTCCACTGTCACAAATTGCAACAATGTTCCTCTGTAGTTTTTTTTTTAAGTTAAGTCCAAGTTCACTTTTTAAAAACCTGTTTTTATCTATTAAAGTAAGATCAGCTATGAAATATTCCATTATGGCTTTCTATTTTTGCATCATGCTTCTTTATGCTATTAACAATTACTTCACTGACGAGGGCTGAATCTCACTGTAAGTGCAGTAGAATCTTTGCAGTGATTATGGATTCATTATTAAACAAGCTGTCTAGATTCACAGCAGCCTGACATTTAAAACCTGCCCAGCATGTCCTTATGGTGTTGTAGCCTCTGTACTTCTTGTAATAATAAGAAATCAAATGTGTCAAAGTCAAACGGGGGATGTTTTGCCATGAGAACAAGCAATAGCGCTAGCCACATGCTAACGGACTGCAGATGTAAACAAAGAAGAGCAGCAATGCTAAAGGTAAATGTATCACTCTGTTGTGGATTTTCTAATAATGAAAACCTTAAAATTATAAAATCAACAGAGAAGTTGTCTTGAATCAAAAAGTCTGGTTTCTTGAATCAGTTGTGCATGCATAACAACATATGGTACTACGAAAGTTAGGTCAAAAAGATCCATAACAATACAAGTAAAGATTTAAGGTAAAGAAAGCCATAACAACTCTTATTGTATGAAAAACATGTTGAATATAAGAAACACAGCATCTTTAGGGGTCCAAAATGCCCAAAACATAAATTTAAGTCGTCAAATTTACAGTATATTTTCACAATATGACATTAACAAATATGAAACACCTTTGTCTCACAAATGTTTCTATTAACACCTATTGAACATTAGCTAGTTTATGCACAGCTACCATTTGTAACAGCCTTATTTTACACAATTTGACCTGCCCTTAGTCCGGAGAATAATTGCATATGTATAACTGGACTATGTCAAGGAGTTGAGGGAGAGCTGGCAGGTCTTCAAGCAAAAATGATTGCTCTATGCCATTTTCAAGAAAGCAATAAAGCCTCCCATGTCACTCTCTGAAGGCAAGTGTTGTTACATCTTTTTTATATATTTATTTTTCAAATTATTGAACTTGATTTTTTTTTCTGCCCCCAGAGGACCAAGTTATTGGATTACTTACCTGCCTTCCTACGCTGTTTCCATCATATGCCACCCTTTCAAAAAAATGGCCAAAGCTTCAGAGGCACCTTTCCATGTATTCCTAGTAAGCTATTTCTATTCTTCGTTTTAGGTCATCATATACATCATTGTTAATTATTTAACTGAAAAAATACATTTACAATGTTCATGCCTCCTGTCCAGCCTCCTGCATCTAGAGACTGGACATCACATCTCCCAACTCCTAAAATCCAGGACACGACGACGTCCCCCTTCCAGCAACCCTGGGGGCAGGGGCCCAACATCTTGGGCCCCAGCTTGCAAGGCCCATGTTGAAGCCTCTGACTTTCCTGCTGAGGTCTGTGAGGCTCTTGTGCCAACATGTCCTCCAGGCCCTCCACCCAGGAGTCAGTTTTGCCGAATCCACAGGACAATAATTAATTATATATGACATGGTTATAGTATTTAACAATAATACTACAACCATATCATATTTAATTCATTATTGTTATGATTTTTGGGCACTTGCTAAAACTGATTGTGTCTCTGTTCTGGTTAGCAACCTGCGCTCTAGTCTGGCCTGTATGGCAGTGGAGATGGAGTTTGCAGTGCTGCTCTGGAATATTGTCAATGATTTCCATTATGCTCCACAAACTTCTTATAACCCTCTCCCAATGTAGACTTGGGGCACATGTGCACCTGTATATTTACCATATCAAAATCTATTAAACCAGGGCTAAAGTTAAACTAAACCTGGAGTCTTAGACCAGAACAGGACCCACCCAAGTCCATATCAGGACTAAAATGGGCTTATTTTAGGACCAAACAATGTCAAATCTGGGTGCAACCCTAGTTTTGTTCTGTAAACCTTTTAACAAAATAAATGTTGTGATTTATTTTTATCAGTCTATTCATAACTATTGTTCAATTTAGACAATTATATTTAGGATTTAACTAAAACAACTTATGTCACCCAGTGAAATAAGTCTAGCCTGTCACTGTGAAGTGCTCATGTCCTGTGGTTTGGTAGATCTGTAATAACTGTCTCTGCCTCTCAGACACTCGCCCGCCTCGGTGAGGGCCAGCACGGTGGAACAGCTGGGACATGCGGTGGATCTACCCTGAGCAGACGCCATCTTTGCCTCCATGAAGCACTTCAAAGAGCAACTGTCCACCACCATGTCTGATATGCCCCCTGAACCAGGCTTTATCTCTACTAGTCTATGAGTAGTAGAAATGCAAATAAAAATTGTGCAATTATATATTTAACAGACAAATAGTTACAAGAGATGCACTCTCTCCCAGGCCACAGTAGGACCCTCTCATCCAATGCACAGCCATGCGCTTCACACACTAACATACATACAAACTCATACAAATAATACAAGTCACAGCTTTATAACATTAATACAAAAATATAATAAAAATGTAATTATGAATATTTATAATTCCAATGATGTTAACATACTACACAGGTTATGAGCAAGATTTATGTCTTTTTCGTTGTAAGTGGACTAAATCACTTAATTAAAAGTATCTAACAGAAATTACTGCTGCAGTTTCATTCTTGTAATAAACCATGTAACTTAAACGGATGTGATACTGGTGTGACCACAGTGCACACGTGTGATGTTGCTCACAGTGGTCGGACCACTCAGGGACTTTGTGTGTTTGCTCAAACACAATTAGAAGCAACATTGTGCCGTCTGTGGGCCAGTTCGCAGGAGAAGACAAGAAGAGTACGTATATGAAACTTTGATAAAGTAAATGTATAATTTATTTGTTATAAATCTCAAATGATAACTATAGAAAACTATGTAATAATATGCACAAATAAATACTACAAATACTGTCTCAACCATCACAACAAACATCTTCACATTAACAGTATGACTAATATTACATAGAAAACAAAGAAGACTAAAATTGTCCAGTGAAGCATCACCTCCCGTGTAGGGCACCACGTGTTGTGCAGAGACAAAGCCACAGACAGGTAAGCTTATGGCTATCCTGTGTTGTCATATTCTCTAAACCAGGACTAAGTGAGGTCTAACCCCACATACAACCAAGTGTAAAACAGGAGGAAGTCAGTCAGCGTCAGCCATTCCACAACTTTTCCAGTCGTAAGTGTAAATATTGGCATCACTTTCTAGTCTTTAATCCCCGGAGAAGCTATATCTAATTTCACAATGTAGTATCGACCACACCTATCATCCAAAAAAATCACTCCATCTTTTGATAGACCCGCTGTGTTAAATGTGGGCTAATTCTGACAAGTTAGGCTATTGTCTCATTTGTATAAATCATATAAACCACTATTTTCTTTGTTCATATGATTCATTCATGATGATTATTGAAAAGATAATTTGTTTAGTTCTTTGATTAAAAAAAAAAGAAAAAGCTAGGCATAATTTTTTTTTTTTTTTCTCTCTCTTTATTGAGTGTTACCATGAATATGTGTGCTAAGCTAATCAAACACGCTCACTTATTAATTTAAGTGACTAAATAACTATGGTCAGTAAATCTGCTCATCCCTCCCTCCAAAGTTCCTTAGACCAGGTAAAACCATAGACTGGATAACACAACATATACAGTCTATGGGATAAACAGAACCATATGTCTGCACTGCTGCTCTGTAACAAAGTTTTTAATTGTGTGGTCATTAGACGCCAATCCTATTTACTTTTTCTATGGGAGAAAATAAATAGGATTTTTAAGTAACGTCCTCTAACTCTTGACAGTTAAAGGACGTCACCTTTTATAAGAAAAAAAAATTGAATTGAATTGAATTTGAAGAAGCCAATATGAACCGTGACCACGTTCAGATGCTGGAGCAAGTGAGCAGTCTTCTTGATAGCAGGTCTTACAAGTCTTAACAGGATTTTGATGAGTGTTTGCCAAAGTACACATATTACAGTGTAATGTGCTGATGTTTTTGTGAAATGTTTTTTGGAAAATTAACCTTTGGCATCAGCACTTTGTAACTGGACAAAAAGTTGTAGGAGTAAAAATGTTTCGCTCATCCAAGCCGTTTCTTCACTTCTGAAGAAGCGGCTTGGATGAGGAGTGTATTCACTACACTACACTACCTTCACTACCTACAACCTTTTGTCCAGTTAACACATTTTATATTTTTCTTTTACTGTGTATCATACCTGGACGACTGAGACACAGACATTTTTAGAAGCACCTTCACCTATCATAGTTGGGCCCCTATATGGCAAACTGGATGGATTTTACTCTTTCCACGTTTAAACAATCGTCTCCAGCACGATGTCTTTGGTGGTGGCTGTTTTCCACCATCTGACGTCTTGTTTTGTGGAAAGCCTATGTATTCCTGAAACCTCTGGCATAGATATTTTAAGATTTGGCAGCAACATGTGACTTTAGGAGCATGTTCACCCTGTGCTCTTTGGTCCTCAGTTACCATTTTAGTTGGATGAACCTTATTCTTTGTACATCTCCACCATGTTGTTGCTCGACATTTTCCACCATGTGATTTATTGCGGGTTTCATTTATCTTTGGAGATGGTTTAGGTTTATTTTTGAGCCATTTTGTAAACCATGATTTAATTTTTGTCATTTTTGTAGGCGCTTCACTATTGTCAATTTTTTGAGGCTCATTCAATGAACTGGCACCTGATAACAGTAATTTAAAGGTTCTGTCCTCAGTCATCCTGGTTACAAACTCCGAAAGAACTTCCTTATAAATTTGGACATTATGAATAGATAGTTGTTGCAAGACTATGCTCGAAACTGTCTTAGCAACTTCCTCCAAAACTTCTCTTTCAAGGACAGCCAGCATTTCTTGTGCCTGACTGTCCCGAGTGTTACTGTCAGTGTACTGTCTTTGAATTTCTTTTAAATCCTCCCAACATTTTTCAAATTTATCTATTGCCTCACTGTCTATTGGATTGGAAGTATTTTTCTCTGGGTCACTAAAATGCTTGCATGAATCTACGGGACTTGGGATACTTTCATCTTGATTTGATCTTTCTAACATCTCAAACATACTGATCCTGGAACCACAAATGTCAGTATTTAGTGGAACAGGTTCAATATGTTGAGCAGGTGGAGAGATACGTCCTTGGTTTTCTTGTTCTGTGTGAGCACAAGAAGAGGATGGCTCTTCACCAAGACTAGAAACATAATCATAAACATCTGCGTTTTCTTGAGTCTGTGCATGGTCGAGTCTCGGAGAAGTTTGGGTCTGCCTAATGACACTGGACAATGGCGAAATACTCACTGAAGATGATATTTTGAGGGCTATGTCTCTTATGATACACAGCGGTGTCTCCAGCTGTTCATCATGTTCAGTTTCAACTTTTGTCTGAGGGCTGGAGGGAGTGAGGTTGTCTAAATGCTTCACTTTCCTCCGTGCCTTCTTTGGGTGTTGAGGTGAAAGAGCGACAAGTCCTTGTTTTTCTTGAGTAGTAGTTGGATGCAATCGATCCTCATCCACTACAGGTCTTGAATGTCCAGAGTTAGAAGTGGATGGAACCACACTATCAGTATGAACATACTTCAACGCCTGTGGAGAAAGACTGATAGCGATTTCATGGACAGCCTCCTGAGCATGCACGTAGTCAGTTTTCGTGAAAGTATGTGTGTCTCCTATGGTCCTATGATTCTCCTGTTCCTCCTGTTTTTCCACTGTAGGCTCTATTGGGCTTGAACCAGTTTTTGTTGCAACTAAAATGATTGATGTCTGTGTGTCATCAATAACTGTGACATCTGCATTAAAATGTTGGAGACTGTGAGGAGGACTATCACCAGTCTTTTCTATTCTATACTCTAGAGGGCTACTACCAGTTTTTGATGAAACTGAAATAGCAGATGTCACTTGGTGTGTTAAAGTGGAGGATTCAGTCTCAGTGGAAGATGTCTGTTTTGGTTGTTGTGATGTTTGGACATCTCTTAAAGGTTGAGGTTTCCCCTTTTTAATTTGATCCTTTGCAATAAATTTTAAGGGTGGAATTTTTCCCTTCACCTCCTTGTCTTTCTTTTCTATGACATCTACATTAAAATGTTGGAGACTGTGAGAAGGACTATCACCAGTCTTTTCTATTCTATGCTCCACAGGGCTACTGCCAGTTTTTGCTGAAACTGAAATGGTAGATTTCACTTCTGTTAAATTGGAGGATTCAGTCTCAGTGGGAGATGTCTGTTGAGATGCTTTGACATCTCTTAACGGTTGAGTTTTCCACTTTTTAATTTGATCCATTGCAATAGATTTTAAGGGTAGAACGTTTTCCTTTACTTCCTTGTCTTTCTTTTCTATGACATCTACATTAAAATGTTGGAGACTGTGAGGAGGACTATCACCAGTCTTTTCTATTCTATGCTCCACAGGGCTACTGCCAGTTTTTGCTGAAATTGAAATGGTAGATGTCACTTGGTGTGTTAAAGTGGAGGATTCAGTTTCAATGGGAGATGTCTGTTTTGTTTTTTGTGATGTTTGGACATCTCTTAAAGGTTGAGGTTTTCCCTTTTTAATTTGATCCTTTGCAATAAATTTTAAGGGTGGAATTTTTCCCTTCACCTCCTTGTCTTTCTTTTCCATGACATCTGCATTAAAATGTTGGAGACTGTGAGAAGGACTATCACCAATCTTCTCCATCCTATGCTCCACAGGGCTACTGACAGTTTTTGCTGAAACTGAAATGGTAGATTCCATTTGGTGTGGTAAAATGGAGGATTCAGTTTTAATGGGAGATGTCTTTTTTGGTTGTTGTGATATTTTGTCACCTCTTAAAGGTTGAGATTTCCCCTTTTTAATTTGATCCCTTGCAATAGATTTTAAGGGTCGAACGTTTTCCTTCACTAGCCTGTCTTTCTTTTCTTTGACATCTACATTAAAATGTTTGAGACTGTGAGGAGGACTATCACCAGTCTTTTCTATTCTATGCTCCACAGGGCTACTGCCAGTTTTTGCTGAAACTGAAATGGTAGATTTTACTTGTGTTAAATTGGAGGATTCAGTCTCAGTGGGAGATGTCTGTTGAGATGCTTTGACATCTCTTAACAGTTGAGTTTTCCACTTTTTAATTTGACCCATTGCAATAGATTTTAAGGGTGGAATTTTTTCTTTCAGTTCCTTGTCTTTCTTTTCTACGACATCTGCATTAAATTCCATGTCTCTCTTTTCTATGACATCTACACTAAAATGTTGGAGACTGTGAGAAGGACTATCACCAATTTTTGCTTTTCCATTCTATGCTCCACAGGGCTACTGACAGTTTTTGCTGAAACTGAAATGGCAGATTTAACTTGGTGTGTTAAAGTGGAGGATTCAGTCTCAGTGGGAGATGTCTGTTTTGGTTGTTGTGATGTTTGGACATCTCTTAAAGGTTGAGGTTTCCCCTTTTTAATTTGATCCTTTGCAATGGATTTTAAGAGTGGAACGTTTTCCTTCACCTCCTTGTCTTTCTTTTCTATGACATCTACATTAAAATGTTTCAGACTGTGAGAAGGACTATCACCAATCTTTTCTATTCTATGCTCCACAGGGCTACTGCCAGTTTTTGCTGAAACTGAAATGGTAGATTCCACTTGATGTGGTAAAATGGAGTATTCAGTTTCAATGGGAGATGTCTTTTTTAGTTGTTGTGATGTTTTGACATCTCTTAAAGGTTGAGGTTTCCCCTTTTTAATTTGATCCTTTGCAATAAATTTTAAGGGTGGAATTTTTCCCTTCACCTCCTTGTCTTTCTTTTCTGTGACATCTACATTAAAATGTTTCAGACTGTGAGAAGGACTATCACCAGTCTTTTCTATTCTATGCTCCACAGGGCTACTGCCAGTTTTTGCTGAAACTGAAATGGTAGATTTTACTTGTGTTAAATTGGAGGATTCAGTCTCAGTGGGAGATGTCTGTTGTGATGCTTTGACATCTCTTACCGGTTGAGTTTTCCACTTTTTAATTTGATCCATTGCAATAAATTTTAAGGGTGGAACCTTTTCCTTCACCTCCTTGTCTTTCTTTTCTATGACATCTACATTAAAATGTTGGGGACTGTTAGAAGGACTATCACCAGTATTTTCCATTCTATGCTCCACAGGGCTACTGCCAGTTTTTGTTGAAACTGAAATGGCAGACTCCACTTGGTGTGGTAAAATGGAGGATTCAGTTTCAATAGGAGATGTGTGTATTAGTTGTGGTGATGCATTTTCATCTTTTAAATCTGTCCTTTTTTTCTGATCTGGACTCTTTGTCTTTCTCTTCCCCCTTGTAGATGGAGTTTTGGCTGTTTTGTCCACCTCTAAATTATCTTGTTTATGAGTTCTGGGGGGTTTCCAAATTTCAAAAATTTTATCAGTGCCTTGCTCTTTTCTTAAATCCATTGAAGGCTGAGTTTTTTGCTTTTTAACGTGATCCCTTGCAATAGATTGCAAGGGTGGAATTTTTTCTTTCAGTTCCTTTTCTTTCTTTTCTACAACATCTGCATTAAAACGTTGTAGACTGTGAGAAGGTTTATCACCATTCTTTTCCAATGTACCCTCCATAGGCCTACTGCCAGTTTTTGCTGAAACTGAAATGGTAGATTTCACTTGGTGTGTCAAAGTGGAGGATTTACTCTCAAAGGGAAGTGAGTCTTTTGATTTTGGTGATTTTTTGCCAGATTTAGTACAGAGCATCGTGTCCTTTGTTTCACTGACCTGTTCTGTAGCTGTAGTATGGCTTGATAACATTTCATCCCCCTCAATAACTTCAACTGTTGCTCTTTGCAGAAATGTTAACCGCCTATTCAAGTATCGGTCCAAATACTTTTGTAACTTTTCTGCGGCATAGCCACGCTTTGCTCTACCTGCACATTCCTCCTCTTTCCATATCTGAGTTACCACTGTCAGTTCATGAAATTGTTCAGAACTTTCAGCTGTAATTTCATCTATAAACTCTTCTACGGTCATGGACCTATTCTCCACTTTAATGCGGAAATCCATCTTTCTTCGAAATATATCTCTACGATATATTTTTACAATATATCTCTACAATATATTTTTGCTCGTCTGTCTGTCCTGGATATCACCTCCAATTTTTCATTTGTAAAGCCTTGATGATGTCATAAAGTTATTGTCATGGAGTTAAAGGTCCCATGTAACATCCTATCCTTTGATGACAAGTTTCCATGGCAACACTTGGGAGTCATAGCCAATGACATAAAAAAAGAACCAGAGATATCGCCATGGTAACCCAGAGATATCGCCATGGTGACCCATGGTAAAGAATGTCCAGTTCCAGCAGACATGTTGTGATTGTACAATTTTACTCAGGTATAAACTGAAACATACAAAGAAATAAAAACAGATAAAATGGCGATTCACATATTAACCATATTCTGATCTGTATAAAATCAGATACGCGCGACATCGAAGGTATTTAGCAGACACAGACAAACAAAATTTCTACAAACTGTCAACCATGCAAAAATTCTGTGGGATCAGAACAACAAGCCCAAGGGATTTTTTGGTGAGCATATTAACATCAGAAGTCTCCCAGCTAAAAGGGAACAACTTGAACAACTGCTAAATGACTCAATTTTGGACTTTTTGGCTCTTTCTGAGACCTGGATGAAAAGTAGCATTCCTGCTGGCGTTTTCACCATCCCCAATTACAATCATTTTAGAAGGGACAGACCAAATAAAAAAGGTGGTGGTGTAATATTTTATGTCAAAGAGCAGTTTCAATGTAAACATATTCACCTACCTCAAAATGGCCTGGAATGTGTGGCAGTCACAATTAATTTATCTATTGAAATGTCTTTTAATGTTGTTGTAGTGTGTTGTGTTTTTCGAATGGCTTAAAGATGTACATAAAATCTGTAACAACAAGGAAACAATCGTATTGGGGGATTTCAATCTAAATTGGTTGGACAAAACTCGCTCCAGTAAATTAAGGCAGTTGACCAAGCAATTCAATCTAACACAAATGATAAATAAATAATCCAACCAGGATAACCAGCACAACAAAAACATTATTAGATTAGATCTTTACTAGTAAACTGGACCGCATAAATAGAACATTCAACTTAGTCACTGGTATGTCAGCCCACAATCTCAGACTGGTTTCAAGAAAGCTGTCTAAAACTCGCTACAAAAACCAGCATAGAGAGAAAGTGTTTACATCTTTTATTCCTAAACGTGACATGGAGCAGCTAGACTGAGAAATAAAAAACACTGTTCATAATGACCTTTTTACAGAAGAGGCCTGTAACACACTGAAAAATACCATCAGTCAGATTCTTTCTAAATTCACAAAAATACAGCAGAGTAAACCTAAGAGTAAAAATCCCCTGCCTTGGTTTAATAACAAATTATGGCTTTTAATTAAGGAAAGGGATGCTGCTCTTAAAAAGTATCTTAAGTCTAAACTGGGGATAGACCGATTGTTGTTCAAGAGCCACAGAAATAGAGTTACAGGTGAAATAAGAAAAGCTAGAGCAGATTTTTTCTTAGAAATACTTAAACAAGCCAAAGGAAAGCAAAATTATATGGCGGTGTATCGACAAATTATCTGGAAAAGAGGGAAAAAGAAATGGCCCTATTTGTGATGGTCCTGCCCTCACCCGGGGCTCTGAACTGTCCTGCCCCGGACCCTGTCTGCCCCGGGCCCTGCCCTGCCGCCGCCCCTGCCCTGCCGCCGCCCCTGCCCTGCCGCCGCCCCTGCCCTGCCGCCGCCCCTGCCCTGCCGCCGCCCCTGCCCTGCCGCCGCCCCTGCCTGCTCGTCCCACCGGGGGGTTCTGTCCCCTTCCCTTCTGGTCTGCCCTGCCGGTGGGTCCTGGTTTCGGTCCCTGGTCCTGTTCCTGTCCCGTGATCTAGATCCTGTTCCTGATTCCTGCCTCGTTCCAGTTCTGTTCTTGGTTGCTGCCTCCCTGGTTGGCTCTGCACCTGTTCCTTGTCGCCAATCAGGGGGGCAGCCCTTATATTCTGTTGATGCCCTGTTCTGTTGCTTGATTCTTGTCCTTTGTTCAGGTTTTATCTGTTCTGGTTCTTTTTCTGTTCAGGTCATGTTCTGTTTTTCCACAAGGACGCAGGTTCTGTTTCTGTTTTCAGTTTTGATAAATAAACCTGTTTTTGGAACTTTTGAGTTGGGCGTCTCCTTGTGCCGCAGTTGAGTACAGTTTTCACCACCAAAACGTGACACTATTGAACTCTACCAAACAGTTGACAATTCTACACTCACACCAGGAGCACAAACCACTGAGAAGAACAGTCTACTTGTGGCAAACATGTTTAATGATTATTTCATATCTTCTGTTAAAGAACTGCTGCCTCCTACCCATTGTGCAGTCCAGGATGGATGTGTGGCCCAGAGCAGAGTTGCAGGACCACCATCCACACTGGAGAGCTCAGTGGAGCTGGTATGTGTGAGTGAAGAAAGAGTAACTAAAACCATCTCGGCACTTAAAAATTCTAAAGCAAAAGACGCATGGGGTCTGGACACGCTCTTTGTCAAGGAACATAAAAGTGATTTTGCAGCATCAATTACGCACATAATTAATCAGTCTTTTAATGAGTGTGTATTTCCTGAGGCTTTTAAAACTGCTATTGTTACACCAATTTTTAAGTCCGGTAACAGAGCAGACGTAATTAATTATAGACACGTAAGTATTTTGCCAGCCGTATCCAAAGTGATCGAAAAAATTGTTGTACAACAGCTGACCGAACATCTGGATAAAAGAAATATGATACATCACATGCAGTTTGGTTTTAGATCCAAATATTCCACTGAAACTGCATGTTGTTATTTTCTTGAAATGCTCAAATCTAAACTGGATAAGGGAGGGGTGGTCGGGCCATTTTTTTTTGGATTTACGCAAGGCATTCGACACAGTTAACCACTCGATTCTGCTTTCAAAACTCCTTAATTTCAATCTCTCTGCCAAAGTCATCACTTGGTTCCAATCATACCTTACAAACCGTAACCAATGCGTAAGAATAAATGACAAAATGTCACCACTGAGACAACAGGTGTAACCCTATAAGATCGTTGCATAATCAGGCTGTTAAAATTCTTGACAAAAAATCTCGGCGTTACCATCATTGCAATATATTAGACAAGTACAAAATCCTGAGCTTTGACAATCTGATCAGATACTCTGATATCCGCCTGGTGCATAAAATCCTGCATGATGCCGCCCCACCCCCTCTGAAAACTTTTGTACAGCCACGCTCTCAATTAACCACCAGAGTGTTAAGGTCTGTTTTGAGGGGTGATTGTAATGTTCCTAAAAGAAAGTCTGCTTTTGCTCAATCAGCCTTTTCCTATAAAGCCATCAAAGAGTGGAATGGGCTCCCGGACCATCTCAAGAACATGGCGGACTTTCACAGTTTTTCGTGGGCTGTCAAAGACTGGCTCTTGGAGCACCAGTCCTGTGCACACTAGAATACCAGACGGGTATTTGGCCATCAGGTGATACCCTTGTGGGTAGCACCTGATGGCCATCAGATTATCAGATGATTGGTGTAATAATACTGCCACATGTACATCTGTACCACTTGGGTATGTAGCTATCGGGTGCTACCGTCATGGGTACACCCGGTAGCTATTGCAATATTGTCTTTGATGCACTAATACAAGATGAAGCACTTTACTTTTGCACTTTTGAAAATTGCTGCTATTTTACTGTACTGTAATTACTCTATGCACTGAAAACTGAATATTTTGCACTTTTGTATAATTGAATTTAACCTGTAATGTTTTATTTTTACATATGTTAAATGTTTGTATCTTGAGGACTGCAGAAGGAAAATAGCTAACTAACTAAACTATAAAAAAAAAAAAAAAAAAAGGTTTGAGTATTAATACTGTTTTTGCTTCTCTGACAGGGGCGTGAATTTGTTTCCCCAACATGGGGGCCTGGTGACTGGGCCCTTCTTCCAACCGTAAATTTGTGACCCCAGGGATGACAAATCAAATAGTACCCAGGCCCAGTCACCAATGAGCATGTTATTAAATTCACTCAACCTATTATTTCCATTCAGTCATAATTGATTGTGCTGTAATTCTCATGAATGACAGAAAATTTCAGACCTTTCCTGGCCTACGTAATTTCTAGTATAACCTCTGATGCACACCTAATTTATCAGTAGCTCTTATGTTATAATGCATTATTTACAGCTTCAATAGTTGGCTTGCTGAAATGTAATTTTGCTGCAGTTGAAATTCTACTAAATTTGTGTTTGTCAAATATTGTTTGCTATTCTCTTTTAGTTATTGAGAGATTTTGCTTATTATCTGACACTATCATCACATTTAAGGATTCAACGAGGACACAAGTTGATGGAGAAATTTTGATGACCTTTTTCACCAGGGCAATTTTGTGCTGACACTTTGTCAGATTATGGTGAGGAATTTGTGAAATTACTGTTTAGAGAAAAGATTCAGTTTTAATTAGTTTTGATTTTATTTTCAGACTCATCTCTTTCATCTGCATTTGACTGACGATCAAGAATTGCAGACACAACGGACGCAGCCTCTGCAAAACAAGCTAAACTATTTGTGTTATTTATTCTAATTCATCATCTTCTTCGCCTCCCGGTAAAATAACACATATGATTCTCTTTTTAACAGCACTTCTATGATGCTGGAAATGGATCAGGGTACATCTCATAGTGGCTGAAGACAGTCCACAGGTGGAAAAGGCAAGTGGCTGCTCAGCCACCGAACAGTCCTGTTAACCTATCTCTAGGAGGCTCATTTATAACAGGTAACTCGTCTCCCTCGATAGTACTTATGTAACCAATTCATATATAACTACTATTACACAAATTGGCACTGGTCCTCTGGTAACTTCTTCTGTGTTTTTGTTTCTTCTTCATGTGACTTTTGCCATGCCGCTGATATAAATTTGGAGCTTGACCGCTACTGCTCTTCCCTTTGTATATCCAGTGCTGGAAATGTGTCAGTCATCTGTTGTAATTAAATGATTCAAGTGCCCTTTTGCTATTGCTTTGCCTTTGTTAATATCTGTAATTACCCTGAGCGCTGATGTTGCTCTGTTGTTTTAATTGATTCATGTGAGAATGTGCGGGGAGATGCTGACTCTGTCCATTATCATCTCCCTCTTGTTGGGCTGGACCAATAAATAGTGCCGCATGTCAATTCTATTTTTCATTATTGTGAACCAGATTAAACATTGAGTGCCTCCAAAACTTCCTGCTGTGTACTGTGTCTCCTAAATGCACCACGAGCTTCACAAAACAACATAACACAGAAGTCCACCTGTCACACTTATCTGCCATAGCCGTTTTTTATTTTTCCTACCTACCTACCTACCTACATATGTTTTTTGATCTGACCTGTAACTTGACCTGATGCACCACCAGGCTTGGGTTGTGGAACATTCTTGGCAAAGCAATAACATTTTCATGGAGACAAGCAGGTGGTGGACAGAAGTACAGTATGTAACTGGAGGTGGCACGTCATCTGCATGATTCCATGGGATAGAAAGTTAAAACCATACTTTGGAACATTCATGGAGATAGATGCCTTTTATGCCATAGAGTCACGTTTGTGGAGATGCAAGCCCACTCACAGTAAGTGCCACCCTTACAGAGTGCGAGGTCGGCCGAGTGTGAAAAATGTGTGTGTGTGTGTGTGTGTGTAAAATCAACCTTTCAGAGCTTTTAACTTGTTACAGCTGTTTCTCCTTCTCATTCACCCTTTCAAAGTTGTCTCTGGAGTGATTCTTGCATGTTTGCGATATCTTAAATTGTTTATTTTCAAGACGTCATGTTGCCGATCAACTCCCATTTTCACCAGCACTGGCACTGTTCTGTGCTTACTTCATTCTCCAATTGTACCGATTTTATTTTCTGATACAGGCAGGATTTGACAGCATCGCATAGTTTAATACAAAAAAAAAAAAAAAAAAAAAAATCTACTTGCTTCCATGTGCAGCAATACACCGGAGGTGCCGACAGCTCCATGACGCTCTGTTGTGATGACGTTGGTGGCAACGTCAGCTCCCATTGGGCACTGCAGTTTTCTAACATGAAAGTCAGCGTACATTTTTCTTTTATTAAGTCATTTTGTTGTGTTTCATTTCATTAACACATGTTCTGGGATAACTCTCACTGAAAGCATTCGGAACCAATGATCAAAGTGTTCCCATTGGGCACCGCAGTTTTCTAACATGAAAGTCAGCATACTTGTTTATTTTATCAAGTCATTTTAGATGAATATTGAGATTTTAAATGTGAAAATTATCACTTATTTATCCACGGATGTCATAGATTATAGGTATATAGCAGACACAGGCTCAAAATGTCTTCTTTAAAACTTAAATTCTTACTAAGAGCAGGGGTGTCCACAGATCTGACCTGTAACTTAGCCTGATGGTGCCACGTGCTTGTCTCAGTGAAGAGATATGTTTAATGCCATATTGTGTAAAATAGGCAAAGTAATAACATCTTGGAGTGAAGCAAGTGGTGTACCTACAGCAGAAATAGCTCAATATGAACCTTTAGTAGAGAATATCAGCAAATAACTTTTGGTACTTGAGCACAAATTTGTGGGAAATTTTTAACTATCTATCTATATATGTTATCTATATAACATGTAAAGAGGAGGAAATGGAGAGATTGAGGAGGCTGATGGGTCTGCTGCTGGGGTAAAGAGAGAAATGATGGATGATTTGATAGGTGATTGGTTTAGAAGGAAGGCAGTGATCGCTATCAGGATAAACAGCCTTTCTGGTTTAATTTAGGTCTCACTTGCAATTGGGTTATTACTGTCTTTTTTTCGCACAAGACCCATTTTAGATGCATCACACCAGTTTTTTACGGTCAATGATTTGATAGGTGATTGGTTTTAGAAGGAAGGCAGTGATCGCTATCAGGATAAACAGCCTTTCTGGTTTAATTTAGGTCTCACTTGCAATTGTCAAGGTTATTACGGTCTTTTTTCGCACAAATGTTTCACTCTATAGATAATTCACCCATTTTAGATGCATCACACCAGTTTTTTATGTCAATAATATTTAACACATATGGGAGGCGGCTAACAGGTTCAACATTTGTGAATTTACCTTTTGGATATTTTATGTCAAAGTACAATGTAATGAATATGGAGAACTGGCTCTTTTTTCACCAATGGTATTTATAGCTCACCATTTCAATTACCACCATTTCAACTATCTCCATATCTCCAGAGTCTGCAATGTGCAATGCGCAATGTTGATGCCATCCCTGTTCCTCCCGGTTCAGTCTGTTCCAAGGTCAGTTTGGCCAGGGTTTGGTTTTGACCCGGTCCACAGCTGGCCCAGACCTGGTCCAGATGGTACCCCTGGAGTCACATGATCCTGGTCTGATGGTGTGGAGGAGAGGGCAGCACAGGTGACATTCATGGCATAAGATTGGCGGTCAGAACCAGATTTTTTATTTATTTATTTTCATTGTTTTGATTTATTTTTAAATGATAAAACCTTAAAGGTTTTGGTTTTTTTTGTTGTTTTTTTTTCTTAAATAAAATCTTCTGAATGGTCCAATGCTGCCCACAATAGGAAAACAATTCTTGTCACTGATTCAGTTGGATTCAGGTTCAAAACTCATTCAGAACTACCCATATTATGATCTGGAGGGGAGGTCAGATCAGAATTCTTAAGTTGAATAATAGCCATGTTAAACAAAACCTGACTTAGATTTCAATGTCCTCTCTATCAGCACAAGGGAACTGATGCATTTTTTTCCCCACTTCAAAGTATTGTGGTATAATTGAATCAATAAAAGACTCATAGCTGTCATTTAAAGATCTTAGATAGCCTGTAGGTGATTTTTTTACCATCTGTTTGAGCAAAATTTGTCCTGTCTCTGTACAGATATATTGTATATGCAACTCTTGAGGTTAAAATAAGTCCCCTGCATGGTGCCTGCATGTTATTAGAAAGCATTTTATTGCCCGATAATCAGGAATTGTATGCTAGCATGCTAGGTTTTGGTTTTACCCTCATGGCAAAATACCAGTCTGGTCACAGAGTAGCAAAAAGCGACAGTAAAAATCTGGTACAGCACCTTTAAAGCTATGTTTTTTGGTACTATTGTTTAAAGTTGTCTCTCACTATAACACGGTTCATGTTTCACGGCCTCGCTGTTTCGCAGATTTTTTTAGTGCAATTTTGCATGTTTTTTTTTTCTTTTTTTTACATATATGATGTGATATGTGTATGAATGTGCATTGTGTTCTGCGTCCTGATTGGCTAAGAGACTGTAGACCATTGTGTGCTGCGTCCTGATTGGCTAAGGGACTGTAGACCATTGTGTTCTGTGTCCTGATTGGCTAAGGGACTGTAGACAATTGTGTTCTGTATCCTGATTGGCTAAGGGACTGTAGACCATCCATCCATCAGTCCATCAGTCTCCTCCGTGCCATGTCTCCTGTACAGTACAGATTCTGTTCAGCCAAATTTACATAAATGTTGGATCGCAGTGTGACTTTGCAAGTGACTTCGCAGTGTGACTTTGCAAGTTTTCTCCCTGACAAAACCCGCAATGTCGATGAAACTTTCTACACCGACAAAGGCTTGAAGTTTGAGAGTGTTTAAACAAGAGAGAAATGTGAGAAAATGTTAATGCCTGTCAGAGAAAAGTGTATAAAGTGTGTGGTGAATTGTACTTTAACAAATTAACAAAACTTTAACTTTTTAGTCTTAAAATGCTAAATGTAGTGATATTTACACAAAAAAGAAACATATTTTGATCAACAGTACCAGCACAAATCCATTTCTTAACTTCATTGATGAATTTTGTGTATTTATTTTTGTTTACTCAAAGCCGAAGCTTGAATTCGTAAACTTCAGTCAGGATGTTGCCACAAACATGGTGAAAATAACCCCTAAAATTATATGAAAAGTACTTTTTACTTTTCAGTCCAGTTAAAAAATGTAGTAGAGTAGAAAGTAGGTACCTGCCCTCAAATGTAGTCAAGTAAAGAAAAAAAGAAAAAGAAAAGTCAACTGTAAAATCTACTTAAGTACAGTACTACTTAAACTTACTACTGTTACCCTCCACCACTGATAATTAGGCCTACTTGTGTGTTAAGTTTGAGAAACATATACATGCACCAGTTTTACCATATGTAACTTTCATAAATGAAGCCCAATGTGCTTTACAGGCCTGGAACATTTCTGTGGCTTGCCTCCATGGAGATGATATTTTTCTGCTCAGAATGGTCCACAGTGAGGCTTTAAAACTTCTCTACATCCATGGAAATAAGCAAGTGTCACCACCAGGTCAACTTACACCAGATCAGATAAGCTCTGACCCTTCTCACTGTAAGAACACATGTATACTTATATTTGGGTGATTTTGTGATCTCTCCTGGGCCCTCTGTGAACCCTCTGAATGGTTAAATGTAAGATTCTGCGCAATTCTCAGCCCTCAACCTACGTCACCCATGCTCCCACATGACAGTTCTCTATAAATGTACAAAAATTGTGCACCAGGACGGTTGCTGATTGTGCTGCAATAGCACTGTGAGTGTGACTGACTTAGTGCAGGGAGCTAAAAGTGGGGAGACTCAGTGTCAAAAAACAAAAGTGAAACTTAAAAAAAACATGTTAATATGTTGTTTGCGCCAAATATGACATTTTCAAAACAATAAAAGGTAACATGGCGATCTAAATATGGTATGTCTTAGCAGTTAATATCTCATAGCAGTAAAATACTTTTACTATTTTAGCTATTGCAGATTTTGCTCTAAACATGAGAGCACATATATATTAGTGTGTATGCCTCATAATACCATGAACTGTTGTCACTGGGATATGTTTCAGCCATTGTGTGTAATGGAAAAAAGCTAAACAAAGATTTACTGCTGGATTCCCAACAATGCATTTTCTATTGAATGCAGACACAGCCTGTCAATATTTCATGCAATCATATTTACACAATGATACAATACAGCATTATGTCAGCCGTCAATACAGATCAATATTTGTGGCCTGCTCTTTGTGTCAGCTCACAAACACTTTTGTGTGCTTTACTGTTCCCTCAGAGCCACAGGAAACGCAATAGCTCATTGACGTACAGCTACAATATGGTACAGGACAAACCGACGTCCTACTGCTGACATTATGAACTTAAACTAGTGATGCTTTGCAGCTGATGTCATCAACATTTCCTGGGGGTGTGTTGCTAAATAGAGGCACTGCTCAGTCTGAAGCTCTATTAATGAAATTAGACTTTAATCTGAGCTTTGTTTAAACACAATTAGACCATAAAGACCTAACTGAGTTGGAGCTATAACAGGTGAGCTGATTTTGTACTGTTAAACAAGTCCCTCTCAGATAACATTACAGTAAGCATCTAACTAGCTAGCATTAGCTAGTTAGATCTGGTAGAAAATCAAGCACCTAAAAAGGGCCATAAATCCTTATATTGATCACAGGCTCCTGAAAATGTGTTGCTTAAATCCATTTTGGATTTTGTCTTTAGTTTTAAGACTTAGATCTTAAAACGTATCAGTCTGTTTGCTAGTTTGTGCGTTGTGTCACCATGGTAACTGTAGTACATCCCCAGTGTGATGCCACTGCAAAGTATCAATTACCAATCAACACACTTACTGACAAATATAGACTGGGCAATTTGACAAAACATGTTTGTATGATTTTACATATTATATTGATATCATATGTTCAGACAGGACAGTCCTACTATGGACACAAGCACAAGTCTCCCGCTGGATGTCTTTCCCCACACCTGCTTCACTTCACAAGATGCAAAAACATGTTAAAGAGGCAGTATTACTCTTCAGAATCAGAATCAGAAGAAGTTTAATTGCCATTGTCAGTGAGCAGAACTCACAGACTAGGAACTTACTTCGGTGATAAAGTGCACATAGAACACACACAAAAAAACACACTGAATAAATACAAATACAAATAAGGGCATGCAGGTAGAAAATATATACAACAGCAGCATCAAAACAACAACAGTGCAACATTTAGTGACCAGTGTTATAAAGTGACCAGTTTAGTGCAGGTATTATGTAGTGTTCATGAGAGAAACAGCAGAGGGGAAGAAACTGTTCTTATGACGAGAGGTTCTGGTCCTAATGGACCGTAGCCTCCTGCCAGGGGGAAGTGGCTGAAATAGTCCAAGCCCAGAGTGAGAAGTGTCAGCTGCTATACGACCTGCTCGCCCCCGAGTCCTGGAGACGTACAGGTCCTGGAGAGATGGAAGGCTGCAGCCAATCACCTTCTCAGCAGAGCGCACAGTGCGCTGCAGTCTCTGCCTGTCCCTGGCAGTGGCCCTGAGGTGAGGATGGACTCAGTGATGGCCGTGTAGAACTGCACCATCATCTGGACCGGCAGCTTGGCTTTCCTCAGCTGCCGCAGGAAGTACATGCTCTGCTGGGCTTTCTTGATGAGGGAGCTGAGGGTCGGGTCCACTTGAAGTCCTGGGTGATGCAGCTGCCCAGGAAGCGGTCCGAGACATTCTTCACCAGCCGCACGTGCTGCCTCCGGTCTGTCACGAAGTCAGTGATCCACCTGCAGATGGAGTCAGGCATGTTGAGCTGAGCGAGCTTGTCCTGGAGCAGAGCAGGGAGGATGGTGTTGAACGCAGAGCTGAAGTCAACAAACAGGATCCTGGTGGAGTCCAGATGCTGGAGGATGAAGTGGAGGCCCAGGTTAATGGCGTCGTCCACAGACAGATTGGCTCTGTAGGCGAACTGCAGAGGGTCCAAGAGGGGGGACGTGAAGGACTTGAGGTGGTGCAGGCCCTCAAATGACTTCATGCATGGGCGCAAATCACGGGGGGTCGGCCCCCTTGCTGACTAATGTCCCCCTCTCCCTCTTACTGTCCCCCCTGTCCTTGCATTAACGCTTTATAAAAAAATAAATAAAAGTGAATTATACCGAAACCTACATGTCAGAAAGTATACAGTATCCACACAGCTCACTATCACCCCTCCCTGTTGTTACACATTGGTTTAGTCCGTTGCTCCAGTGACGTGCACGCAGGTGTCAGGGCTGTACATTGTTGTCATTTTCGCACCAAAGAGACAGAAAATCAAATTGAAAATGTGTCTGGCATTTATTTAGCTAATGCCAATAAAGCCTCATTGTGAGTATCATTCAGAAATTCAGTTTTCTTATTCTTCTCTGTTACTTTAATTCGTGTTAAGTGTTCACAGTATTGTCCAAACATGATGAAAAGGCAGAATTAAGTTGTATTTTTGTCTCCAAAACGTAGAGTAAGTTACTGAAATTCAGGGTTTGTCAAATATAATGTTATTGACTTTGAAGAGTGATTGTATATAACTTGATGTTGTAGGCTCCTGAAAAAGGAGGAAGAGGAGGAAAGCACCTTAACCCAAACTTTAACCAGGCTCCATGCCAGGTAAGTTTATAAGTTTGGTATAAAAATTGAGGACACAATACCAGAGAGAAACAATGAGTGCAGGTTACGCTTGATAGATACAATATCTGAACTGTAAGATGCTTCTGGACAGTCAGTGTGACCGGGCTGTTTGAGATGAACATCAGATGCTGGCCACTCTTCGCTTCCTTAGCTTTAAATGTCTGCGTTAGTGAACCAGTAAATGTACTGAATTGACAGCAGTGTAGATGTTCACAACACAAGTCACAATGGCCCCAGCACCGTCAAGTGACACTAATGGTGCGTTCACACCGCGGCGTCAGATGCGTCAAGCTCCCATTCAAAGTCTATGGCGCGTTTTTGCGGCGCATCTTCAAGCGTCAACGCGGCACGAATCTGGCGTCAGCGCGGCGCGTCTTGAGCTTCCACGCGTCTACGCGTTCAGACGCACAAGCGTACAACGCCTCGAAAGCCGGTCGACACGCAGCGTCAACCAATCAGAGACCACGCTCCAGTGATAAAGCGACGTAATTCCAGCACGGAAATCAAAACAAACAAATGGAGGACAGCCTTGTCGTAGCAGTCTGCCAGCGTCCATTATTATATGATGTGATGCTGGCAGACTATCGAAACTGGGACAAAAAGGACCTTGCCTGGAGGGCAATCAGTGAGGAGCTCGGTGTGTCAGGTAAGTTATCACAACTTTGGAGCGGTACAATTTTTGCCGGCTTGACGCTAGTCAGTGCTAGCATCATCAAGTTGCTGTTGGCGCTTGTTTGTAGCTCATGAGTGTATTTATTTATTTATTCATTCATTTATTCTTTCAGTGGAGTCATGCAAAAAAAGCTGGAAGAGTCTGAGGGACACGTACATGAAGGAGAGGAGAAAAAATAAAGAAAAGAGGAGTGGATCAGCAGCAGGGCCTGAAAAAAATGGCGGTTCTCTGGGGTCCTGACATTCCTTGACCCCTTAATTTCCCCTTGTGAAATGAGTGGGAACATGCCGAGGGAGGGTCGAGGAGATGCAGGCCCCAGGGGACTGTCCTGAGGGGCCTGAAGAAGCAGCAGCAGGGCAGGATGCAGGAGGTGAGTTGAGTTCAGTCAAAAAAGACATAGGGAAATTATGTACATACAACATGTCTCATTCATTATGCTATGTTGTAATAATAACATTAGAAATTGAATAATGATAATTTAGTGTCCAATATAATATCCAAAGCAAAACTAGAACTGCTGTGTAATATTTATTTTTTCTTATCATGACAGAACCACCTGAGAATTACCAAGGAGAGGACTCCCCTGCCCAAGACCTGCCTGCTGCTGCTGCTTCTTCAGGGCAGGCTGGCCCTTCTGCTGCACCCACAGGTGAGTAAAGGCATGAAGTTGTAGTCAGGTTTTCATAACACTGTATGAGATTGTTGTGAATTTCAGTGTTCAACTTCAGTCTTCAATGTTCCACTACATGTACATATGCGTTTCTTTTGTCAATTTATACCCATCTACTTATGTTTAAACATCATTCTCATTACACTTTCTGTTTTCCAGGTCCACCTCAGAGGACAGCCAAGAGGAGGAAAAGGTCCCTGGAGTCGTCGCCTTCACATTTCGAGAGAGAGCTGCTGGCGGCACTCCGGGACCAACCTCCTCCTCCTGCTCAGTCTGAGGATGAGCACTTATTTTTACTGTACAAAAGTCACCAACGGAGGGGATCGGCTTGGCGGCGGCGTGTTTGGGTTCACGACATAATTCAGAGGCGTTCGGAGTTTGGCGAGTTTCATCACTTGCTCCAGGAGCTCCGCCGGGATGATCAGCGCTTCCAGCGGTATTTCCGTGTGACCCAGGCCCAGTTCGATGACCTGCTGCGCATCGGTGCGCGGATAACGTCCCTGTCCGTCAATGTTAGTGTCTCCAGCTCTTCAGAATGACGTCGCTGTGTCACTGGAGCGTGGTCTCTGATTGGTTGACGCTGCGCGTCGACCGCCTCAAAAGTTCAACCAAGTTGAACTTTCGAGGCGTTCGACGCTTGTACGCTTGGGCATCTGAACGCGTAGACGCGTGGAAGCTCAAGACGCGCCGCGCTGATGCCAGATTCGCGCCGCCTTGACGCTTGAAGACGCACCGCAAAAACGCTGCGTCTCCTCCTCCTTTAGCCAATCAGGACGCAGAACACGGCCTGCATACACTGTAAAAAAAAAAAAAAAAAAAGCATGCAAAACCGCACTAGTGGTCCCTCAAAAATTAACGTTTTTGAACTAATTTTTCAAATTACTACGTGGGATATGTGCGGCTTATAGAATTTTTTTCTATGTGCAGCACTCTCTCCCAGGCCTACTGTGGCCTGGGAGAGAGTGCTGCACGTTGTCCTTCAATGTTTATTTGATGGACAACGTGCAGATACATTAAAAAGATGGCGGCACCAGATTTAACAAAATGCTATTTTCCATCTGTAGTCCTTTGCGTCACAAAGTGGACTAAATCACTTAATTAAATGTATCTAACAGAAATTACTGCTGCAGTTTCATTCTTGTAATAAACCATGTACCTTAAACGGATGTGATACTGGTGTGACCACAGTGCACACGTGTGATGTTGCTCACAGTGGTCGGACCACTCAGGGACTTTGTGTGTTTGCTCAAACACAATTAGAAGCAACATTGTGCCGTCTGTGGGCCAGTTCGCAGGAGAAGACAAGAAGAGTACGTATATGAAACTTTGATAAAGTAAATGTATAATTTATTTGTTATAAATCTCAAATGATAACTATAGAAAACTATGTAATAATATGCACAAATATCAAATACTACAAATACTGTCTCAACCATCACAACAAACATCACATTAACAGTATGACTAATATTACATAGAAAACAAAGAAGACTAAAAGTGTCCAGTGAAGCATCACCTCCCGTGTAGGGCACCACGTGTTGTGCAGAGACAAAGCCACAGGCAGGTAAGCTTATAGCTATCCTGTGTTGTCATATTCTCTAAACCAGGACTAAGTGAGGTCTAACCCCACATACAACCAAGTGTAAACCAGGAGGAAGTCAGTCAGCGTCAGCCATTCCACAACTTTTCCAGTCGTAAGTGTAAATATTGGCATCACTGTCTAGTCTTTAATTACCGGAGAAGCTATATCTAATTTCACAATGTAGTATCGACCACACCTTTCATCCAAAAAAATCACTCCATCTTTTGATAGACCCGCTGTGTTAAATGTGGGCTAATTCTGCCAAGTTAGGCTATTGTCTCATTTGTATAAATCATATAAACCACTATTTTCTTTGTTCATATGATTCATTCATGATTGATTATTGAAAAGATAATTTGTTTAGTTCTTTGATTAAAAAAAAAGCTAGGCATATTTTTTTTTTTTCTCTCTCTCTTTATTGAGTGTTACCATGAATATGTGTGCTAAGCTAATCAAACACGCTCACTTATTAATTTAAGTGACTAAATAACTATGGTCAGTAAATCTGGTCGTCCCTCCCTCCAAAGTTCCTTAGACCAGGAAAAACCATAGACTGGATAACACAACATATACAGTCTATGGGATAAACAGAACCATATGTCTGCACTGCTGCTCTGTAACAAACTGCTCTGTAAGACTTTAAACTTTAAATTTGGCAAATAAGTTTTTAATTGTGTGGTCATTAGACGCCAATCCTATTTACTTTTTCTATGGGAGAAAATAAATAGGATTTTTAAGTAACGTCCTCTAACTCTTGACAGTTAAAGGACGTCACCTTTTATAAGAAAAAAAAAATGAATTGAATTGAATTTGAAGAAGCCAATATGAACCGTGACCACGTTCAGATGCTGGAGCAAGTGAGCAGTCTTCTTGATAGCAGGTCTTACAAGTCTTAACAGGATTTTGATGAGTGTTTGCCAAAGTACACATATTACAGTGTAATGTGCTGATGTTTTTGTGAAATGTTTTTTTGTAAAATTAACCTTTGGCATCAGCACTTTGTAACTGGACAAAAAGTTGTAGGAGTAAAAATGTTTCGCTCATCCAAGCCGTTTCTTCACTTCTGAAGAAGCGGCTTGGATGAGGAGTGTATTCACTACACTACACTACCTTCACTACCTACAACCTTTTGTCCAGTTAACACATTTTATATTTTTCTTTTACTGTGTATCATACCTGGACAACTGAGACACAGACATTTTTAGGAGCACCTTTACCTATAGTTGGGCCCCTATATGGCAAACTGGATGGATTTTACTCTTTCCACGTTTAAACAATCGTCTCCAGCACGATGTCTGTGGTGGTGGCTGTTTTCCACCCTCTGACGTCTTGTTTTGTGGAAAGCCTATGTATTCTTGAAACCTCTGGCATAGATATTTTAAGATTTGGCAGCAACACGTGACTTTAGGAGCATGTTCACCCTGTGCTCTTTGGTCCTCAGTTACCATTTTAGTTGGATGAACCTTATTCTTTGTACATCTCCACTCCACTCCACCATGTTGTTGCTCGACATTTTCCACCATGTGACTTATTGCGGGTTTCATTTATCTTTGGAGATGGTTTAGGTTTATTTTTGAGCCATTTTGTAAACCATGATTTAATTTTTGTCATTGTTGTAGGTGCTTCACTATTGTCAATTTTTTGAGGCCCATTCAATGAACTGGCACCTGACGATAACAGTAATTTAAAGGTTCTGTCCTCAGTCATCCTGGTTACAAACTCCGAAAGAACTTCCTTATAAATTTGGACATTATGGATAGATAGTTGTTGCAAGACTATGCTCGAAACTGTCTTAGCAACTTCCTCCAAAATTTCTCTTTCAAGGACAGCCAGCATTTCTTGTGCCTGAGTGTCCCGAGTGTTACTGTCAGTGTACTGTCTTTGAATTTCTTTTAAATCCTCCCAACATTTTTCAAATTTATCTATTGCTTCACTGTCTATTGGATTGGAAGTATTTTTCTCTGGGTCACTAAAATGCTTGCATGAATCTACGGGACTTGGGATACTTTCATCTTGATTTGATCTTTCTAACATCTCAAACATACTGATCCTGGAACCACGAATGTCAGTATTTAGTGGAACAGGTTCAATATGTTGAGCAGGTGGAGAGATACGTCCTTGGTTTTCTTGTTCTGTGTGAGCACAAGAAGAGGATGGCTCTTCACCAAGACTAGAAACATAATCATAAACATCTGCGTTTTCTTGAGTCTGTGCATGGTCGAGACTCGGAGAAGTTTGGGTCTGCCTAATGATACTGGACAATGGCGAAATACTCACTGAAGATGATATTTTGAGGGCTATGTCTCTTATGATACAAAGCGGTGTCTCCAGCTGTTCATCATGTTTGGTACAAACTCTGACATGTTCAGTTTCAACTTTTGTCTGAGGGCTGGAGGGAGTGAGGTTGTCTAAATGCTTCACTTTCCTCCGTGCCTTCTTTGGGTGTTGAGGTGAAAGAGCGACAAGTCCTTGTTTTTTTCTGAGTAGTAGTTGGATGCAATCGATCCTCATCCACTACAGGTCTTGAATGTCCAGAGTTAGAAGTGGATGGAACCACACTATCAGTATGAACATACTTCAACGCCTGTGGAGAAAGACTGATAGCGATTTCATGGACAGCCTCCTGAGCATGCACGTAGTCAGTTTTCGTGAAAGTATGTGTGTCTCCTATGGTCCTATGATTCTCCTGTTCCTCCTGTTTTTCCACTGTAGGCTCTATTGGGCTTGAACCAGTTTTTGTTGCAACTAAAATGATTGATGTCTGTGTGTCATCAATAACTGTGACATCTGCATTAAAATGTTGGAGACTGTGAGGAGGACTATCACCAGTCTTTTCTATTCTATTCTCTAGAGGGCTACTACCAGTTTTTGCTGAAACTGAAATAGCAGATGTCACTTGGTGTGTTAAAGTGGAGGATTCAGTCTCAGTGGAAGATGTCTGTTTTGGTTGTTGAGATGTTTGGACATCTCTTAAAAGTTGAGGTTTCCCCTTTTTAATTTGATCCTTAGCAATACATTTTAAGGGTGGAATTTTTCCCTTCACCTCCTTGTCTTTCTTTTCTATGACATCTACATTAAAATGTTTCAGACTGTGAGAAGGACTATCACCAGTCTTTTCTATTCTATGCTCCACAGGGCTACTGCCAGTTTTTGCTGAAACTGAAATGGTAGATTTCACTTCACGTGTTAAATTGGAGGATTCAGTCTCAGTGGGAGATGTCTGTTGTGATGCTTTGACATCTCTTACCGGTTGAGTTTTCCACTTTTTAATTTGATCCATTGCAATAGATTTTAAGGGTGGAACGTTTTCCTTTACTTCCTTGTCTTTCTTTTCTATGACATCTACATTAAAATTTTGGAGACTGTGAGGAGGACTATCACCAATCTTTTGCATTCTATGCTCCACAGGGCTACTACCAGTTTTTGCTGAAACTGAAATGGTAGATGTCATTTGGTGTGTTAAAGTGGAGGATTCAGTTTCAATGGGAGATGTCTGTTTTGTTTTTTGTGATGTTTGGACATCTCTTAAAGGTTGAGGTTTCCCCTTTTTAATTTGATCCTTTGCAATAAATTTTAAGGGTGGAATTTTTCCCTTCACCTCCTTGTCTTTCTTTTCTATGACATCTACATTAAAATGTTGGAGACTGTGAGAAGGACTATCACCAATCTTTTCTATTCTATGCTCCACAGGGCTACTGCCAGTTTTTACTGAAACTGAAATGGTAGATTTTACTTGTGTTAAATTGGAGGATTCAGTCTCAGTGGGAGATGTCTGTTGTGATGCTTTGACATCTCTTACCGGTTGAGTTTTCAACTTTTTAAGTTGATCCATTGCAATAGATTTTAAGGGTGGAACGTTTTCCTTTACTTCCTTGTCTTTCTTTTCTACGACATCTACATTAAAATGTTGGAGACTGTGAGGAGGACTATCACCAGTCTTTTGCATTCTATGCTCCACAGGGCTACTACCAGTTTTTGCTGAAACTGAAATGGTAGATGTCACTTGGTCTGTTAAAGTGGAGGATTCAGTTTCAATGGGAGATGTCTGTTTTGTTTTTTGTGATGTTTGGACATCTCTTAAAGGTTGAGGTTTCCCCTTTTTAATTTGATCCTTTGCAATAAATTTTAAGGGTGGAATTTTTCCATTCACTTCCTTCTCTTTCTTTTCCATGACATCTGCATTAAAATGTTGGAGACTGTGAGGAGGACTATCACCAATCTTCTCCATTCTCTGCTCCACAGGGCTACTGCCAGTTTTTGCTGAAACTGAAATGGTAGATTCCATTTGGTGTGGTAAAATGGAGGATTCAGTTTTAATGGGAGATGTCTTTTTTGGTTGTTGTGAAATTTTGTCACCTCTTAAAGGTTGAGATTTCCCCTTTTTAATTTGATCCCTTGCAATAGATTTTAAGGGTCGAACGTTTTCCTTCACTAGCCTGTCTTTCTTTTCTATGACATCTACATTAAAATGTTTGAGACTGTGAGAAGGACTATCACCAGTCTTTTCTATTCTATGCTCCACAGGGCTACTGCCAGTTTTTGCTGAAACTGAAATGGTAGATTTTACTTGTGTTAAATTGGAGGATTCAATCTCAGTGGGAGATGTCTGTTGTGATGCTTTGACATCTCTTAATGGTTGAGTTTTCCATTTTTTAATTTGATCCATTGCAATAGATTTTAAGGGTGGAATTTTTTCTTTCAGTTCCTTGTCTTTCTTTTCTACGACATCTGCATTAAATTCCATGTCTCTCTTTTCTATGACATCTACACTAAAATGTTGGAGACTGTGAGAAGGACTATCACCAATCTTTTCCATTCTATGCTCCACAGGGCTACTGCCAGTTTTTGCTGTTTGCTGGTGTGTTAAAGTGGAGGATTCAGTCTCAGTGGAAGATGTCTGTTTTGGTTGTTGTGATGTTTGGACATCTCTTAAAGGTTGAGGTTTCCCCTTTTTAATTTGATCCTTTGCAATAAATTTTAAAGGTGGAATTTTTCCCTTCACCTCCTTGTCTTTCTTTTCTGTGACATCTACATTAAAATGTTTGAGACTGTGAGAAGGACTATCACCAATCTTTTCTATTCTATGCTCCACAGGGCTACTGCCAGTTTTTGCTGAAACTGAAATGGTAGATTTCACTTGTGTTAAATTGGAGGATTCAGTCTCAGTGGGAGATGTCTGTTGTGATGCTTTGACATCTCTTAACGGTTGAGTTTTCCACTTTTTAATTTGATCCATTGCAATAGATTTTAAGGGTGGAATTTTTTCTTTCAGTTCCCTGTCTTTCTTTTCTACGACATCTGCATTATTCATGTGTCTCTCTTTTCTATGACATCTACACTAAAATGTTGGAGACTGTGAGAAGGACTATCACCAATCTTTTCCATTCTATGCTCCACAGGGCTACTGCCAGTTTTTGCTGAAACTGAAATGGCAGATTTCACTTGGTGTGTTAAAAGAAACTGGAGAGGATTCAGTCTCAGTGGAAGATGTCTGTTTTGGTTGTTGTGATGTTTGGACATCTCTTAAAGGTTGAGGTTTCCCCTTTTTAATTTGATCCTTTACAATAAATTTTAAGGGTGGAACCTTTTCCTTCACTTCCTTGTCTTTCTTTTCTATGACATCTACATTAAAATGTTGGGGACTGTTAGAAGGACTATCACCAGTATTTTCCATTCTATGCTCCACAGGGCTACTGCCAGTTTTTGCTGAAACTGAAATGGCAGATTTCACTTGGTGTGTTAAAGTGGAGGATTCAGTTTCAATAGGAGATGTGTGTTTTAGTTGTGGTGATGCATTTTCATCTATTAAATCTGTCCTTTTTTTCTGATCTGGACTCTTTGTCTTTCTCTTCACCCTTGTAGATGGAGCTTTGGCTGTTTCGTCCACCTCTAAATTATCTTGTTTATGAGTTCTGGGGGATTTCCAAATTTCAAAATTTTTATCAGTGTCTTGCTCTTTTCTTAAATCCATTGAAGGCTGAGTTTTTTGCTTTTTAACGTGATCCCTTGCAATAGATTTTAAGGGTGGAATTTTTTCTTTCAGTTCCTTTTCTTTCTTTTCTACGACGTCTGCATTAAAACGTTGTAGACTGTGAGAAGGTTTATCACCATTCTTTTCCAATGTACCCTCCATAGGCCTACTGCCAGTTTTTGCTGAAACTGAAATGGTAGATTTCACTTGGTGTGTCAAAGTGGAGGATTTACTCTCAATGGGAAGTGAGTCTTTTGATTTTGGTGATTTTTTGCCAGATTTAGTACAGAGCATCGTGTCCTTTGTTTCACTGACCTGTTCTGTAGCTGTAGTGTGGCTTGCTAACATTTCATCCCCCTCAATAACTTCAACTGTTGCTCTTTGCAGAAATGTTAACCGCCTATTCAAGTATCGGTCCAAATACTTTTGTAACTTTTCTGCGGCATAGCCACGCTTTGCTCTACCTGCACATTCCTCCTCTTTCCATATCTGAGTTACCACTGTCAGTTCATGAATTGTTCAGAACTTTCAGCTGTAATTTCATCTATAATCTCTTGAAGGCTGGACCTATTCTCCACTTTAATGCGGAAATCCATCTTTCTTCGAAATATATCTCTACGATATATTTTTACAATATATCTCAACAATATATTTTTGCTCGCCTGTCTGTCCTGGATACAACCTCCAAATTTTCATTTGTAAAGCCTTGATGATGTCATAAAGTTATTGTCATGGAGTTAAAGGTTCCATGTAACATCCTATCTTTAATGACAAGTTTCCATGGCAACACTTGGGAGTCATAGCCAATGATATATAGCCTTTAAAGAACTAGAGATATCGCCATGGTAACCCAGAGATATCGCCATGGTGACCCAGTCTGTCCAGTTCCAGCAGACATGTTGTGATTGTACAATTTTTACTCAGTATAAACTGAAACATACAAAGAAATAAAAACAGATAAAATGGCGATTCACATATTAACCATATTCTGATCTGTTGAAAATCAGATACGCGCGACATCTAAGGTATTTAGCAGACACAGACAAACAAAATTTACAAACTGTCAAACCTATGCAAAAAATTCTGTGGGATCAGAACAACAAGCCCAAGGGATTTTTTGGTGAGCATATTAACATCAGAAGTCTCCCAGCTAAAAGGGAACAACTTGAACAACTGCTAAATGACTCAATTTTGGACTTTTGGTTCTTTCTGAGACCTCATGAAAAGTAGCATTCCTGCTGGCGTTTTCACCATCCCCAATTACAATCATTTTAGAAGGGACTATAAAAAGGTCTTCTATGCTACGGTTGGACAGACCAATAAATTCTCCAACTTTAATATTTGGAAAAAGAGCAGTTCTCAATGTAAAACAGGACCTACCTCAAAATGGCCTGGAATGTGTGGCAGTACAATTAATTTATCTATTGAAATGTCTTTTAATGTTGTTGTAGTGTGTTGTGTTTTTCGAATGGCTTAAAGATGTACATGGATATCACCTCCAAACAATCGTTGTGGGGCCTGATTTCAATCTAAATTGGTTGGACAAAACTATTGTCCATAAATTAAGGTCCCATGTAACAAGCCTATCAATTTAATGACAAGTTTAAATGGCAACACTTGGGAGTCATAGCCAATGACATAAAAAAAGAACCAGAGATATCGACATGGTAACCCAGAGATATAACCATGGGACCCATGGTAAAGAATGTCCATTCCAGCAGAGTCACTGATTGTACAATTTTACTCAGAGTATAAAAGAACATACTAAAAAGAAATAAAAAACAGATAAAATGGCGATTCACATATTAACCATATTCTGATCTGTATAAAATCAGATACGCGCGACATCGAAGGTATTTAGCAGACACAGACAACAGAAATTTCTACAAACTGTCAACCACTGCAAAAATTCTGTGGGATCAGAACAACAAGCCCAAGGGATTTTTTGGTGCATATTAACATCAAAAGTGCTCCCAGCTAAAAGGGAACAACTTGTAAAAACTGCTAAATGACTCAATTTTGGACTTTTTGGCTCTTTCTGAGACCTGATGGAAAAGTAGCATTCCTGCTGGCGTTTTCACCATCCCCAATTACAATCATTTTTAGAAGGGACAGACCAAATAAAAAATGGTGTAATATTTTATGTCAAAGAGCAGTTTCAGGTGTAAACTATTCACCTACCTCAAAATTTCCTGGAATGTGTGGCAAGTCACAATTAATTTATCTATGAAATGTCTTTTAATGTTTTTGTAGTGTGTTGTGTTTTTTTCGAATGGCTTAAAGATGTACATAAAATCTGTAACAACAAGGAAACAATCGTTTTGGGGGATTTCAATCTAAATTGGTTGGACAAAACTGCCCCCGCTCCAGTAAATTAAGGCCGTTGACCAAGCAATTCAATCTAACACCGGATAAATAAATAATCCAACCAGGATAACCAGCACAACAAAAACGGGGGGATTAGATCTTTACTAGTAAACGTTTGACCGCATAAATAGAACATTCCCTTAGTCCCTGGTATGTCAGCCCACAATCTCACACTGGTTTCAAGAAAGCTGTCTAAAACTCGGTCCCAAAAACCAGCATAGAGAGAAAGTGTTTACATCGTTCCTAAACGTGACATGGTTGCAGCTAGACTCAGAAATCCGCACACTGTTCATAATGACCTTGTTACAGAAGAGGCCTGTAACACACTGAAAAATACCATCAGTCAGATTCTTTCTAAATTCACAAAAATACAGCAGAGTCCTTTGTAAGAGTAAAAAAACCCCTGCCTTGGTTTAATAACAAATTATGGCTTTTAATTAAGGAAAGGGATGCTGCTCTTAAAAAGTATCTTAAGTCTAAACTGGGGATAGACAAGGACGCAGGTTCTGTTTCTGTTTTCAGTTTTGATAAATAAACCGATTGTTGTTCAAGAGCCACAGAAATAGAGTTACAGGTGAAATAAGAAAAGCTAGAGCAGATTTTTTTTAGAAATACTTAAAAAGTGAAACGAAAGCAAAATTATATGGCGGTGTATCGACAAATTATCTGGAAAAGACCAAAAGCAAATGGCCCTATTTGTGATGGTCCTGCCCCCACCCGGGGCTCTGAACTGTCCTGCCCCGGACCCTTCTGCCCCGTTAAAGTCTTGCCCCGCACCCTGCCCATGCCGCCGCCCCTGCCTGCCGCCGCCGCCCTGCCTGCTCGTGCCCCACCGGGGGCTCTGGACCACCATCCCACTGGTCTGCCTCAGTGGAGGGGGGGGGTTGAGTGTTCTTGTTCTAACTAAAACCATCGTTCCAGTTAAAAATTCTAAAGCTGCCTCCCTAGTTGGCTCTTTGCCCTGACCTCCTTGTTGTTGCAATCAGGGAGGCAGCCCTTATATTCTGTTGATGCCCTGTTCTGTTGTTGCTTGATCCTTGTCCTTTGTTCAGGTTTTATCTGTTCATGTCCTTAAGTTCTGGTTCTTTTTCTGTTCAAGTCATGTTCTGCTTTTTTTCCACAAGGACGCAGGTTCTGTTTCTGTTTTCAGTTTTGATATAATAAACCTGTTTTTGGAACTTTTGAGTTGGGCGTCTCCTTGTGCCGCAGTTGAGTACAGTTTTCACCACCAAAACGTGACACTATTGAACTCTAAAAACAGTTGACAATTCTACAGTTTGGTTTTAGACTCACACCAGGAATATTCCACTGAGAAGAACAGTCTACTTGTGGCAAACATGTTTAATGATTATTTCATATCTTCTGTTAAAGAAGGGCTGCCTCTTACCCATTGTGCAGTTTGGATGGATGTGTGGCCCAGAGCACAGTTGCAGGACCACCATCCACACTCAAGAGCTCAATGGAGCTTCAATGTGTCTGCCAAAGAAAGAGTAACTAAAACCATCTCGGCACTTAAAAATTCTAAAGCAAAAGACGCAAATGGTCTGGACACGCTCTTTGTCAAGGAACATAAAAGTGATTTTGCAGCATCAATTACGCACATAATTAATGTCTTTTAATGAGTGGTGTATTTCCTGCCGGCTTTTAAAACTGCTATTGTTCACACCAATTTTTAAGTCCGGTAACAGAGAAGACGTGGAGGTGTTGATGTATGGATGACACAGTATTTTGCCAGCCGTATCCAAAGCGAATACTGTGGCAAAAAAATTGTTTTGTCAATGGGAAAGGCAATGGAGTGGTTTCGCCGAAATAGCCTTGTACTGATACAGGGAAGAAATATGTACACACATGTACTTCTCTAACAAACAAAATCCCAGTGCACTGAAAATATTTTTGTGGACAACTAAATGATCAAAAAACTTGATTAAGTGTCACGATCCCTGCCTGTTTTCCTCCTGCTTCACTCTACCCCTCCCTTACCTGCTACAGTTCCGGAGCTGGGCAGAGCTTCCAGCCTTCTCCACGCAATCTCTGCTGCCTCATCATCCTGGATTACCTACACCTGCCGTGGAGGATAAAGAGGGCTGGCAGAGCTTCCAACGTCGCACCTGACACCTCATCCGCCTGGATTACCTCACCTGCCGTGGAGGATAAAGAGGGCTGGGACTTCTATTCGAGGCGAGAACCATGTGTAAACGTGAATCTTCCAGTTACCCGTTTGTGTCGCTTTTTTGTGTGTTTAACGACCTGTCGTCCTGCTCTGCCTCAGACTCCGCCTTGGACCCGCTCCGGAACTCTGCATGACTGCACACCTGCACTCTCGCACTGGTTCGGTTACTCGTATATGGTACTCCTGCACTCGTCTTTGTCGCGCTGGCAATGGAAAGCACACCCACGCACCCGAGCACCGTTTGTATCATTGAACTGTACTTACCTTTGCCACCTAATTGTAAATAAACACTGTAAAGACTTCTGGAGTTCTGCATTCTTGGTCCCTCTGTCTGGCCCGTTACGACATGAAGTCAAGTATCTGGGAGTGACTTTGGACCCGACACTAACATTTAAGAAGCACATTAAAAAGCTCTGTCAGGTTTTAAAATATAATGTTGCTAACTTTCGCCAGATTAGGAGCTCATTATCGTTGGAAGCAGCAAAATCATATTTCAATGCGATGATAATTTCACATATCCTGTACTGCGTGTCGTCCTGGTCCCAAGCCAAAGCAGCCCATAACCCTATAAGATCGTTGCATAATCAGGCTGTTAAAATTCTTGACAAAAAATCTCGGTGTTACCATCACCGCGCGTAAAGTTGAAGCCAAACATAATGTGAACGAAACTCCGTCAAAATTCCTTCTCTGCCCTGGTAAAAAGCGTAATTCCAGCTAAATGTGATGTAAATATGTCCCTTGTGGAGGGCGTGTGCGTAAAGATGAAGTCCACGTAAAGCTGCAGTAAGCATTCTCCTTCTCTCAGATAACCGCGTACTACCTACTCGTAGTAGGGTTTTCAAAAACAAAAATACCTTTTAGCATTAATTGCTGTAAGCGAAAGAAACAAAAGTGAAACTTAAGTATGTCTACAAGAGCTTCAACTGTGTGCGCTCTCGTTCATTTGGTTGCGCATTAGTTTTGAGTATGAGTTATAAGAACAGTAGTGCACCAAGCAATTTTCCCTTGTAGATAAAAAATGAAATTCAGTGTCTGATTGCCCATTTCAGCAAGATGGCGGATACACTGAGGATTATACATTTCGACCGGATACTTTGAGCGGTACTTTGAATGGTACTTTGAAGGGTCTGCATTTGGCGAATTGGGACACGGCCACTATCTTTACGCCCTCGGCCTATTCCATCTGATTACGGAAAACCACGGCCTGTCACACATTGTCGTGCTCCGCTGCTCATTGGCTGCAAACGTCACTAAACGTGTGTAATGTGAGCCCTCTCCTTTTCCCTCCTTAGATGTCTCAGCCTGGGAGTGAACCAGGGTTTATCGTTGTTAAAAGTCACCCTGGCATGAGATGGGATAATACTGTCCTCACAAAACTGTCTGGTCGTCCCTCCCTCCAAAGTTCCTTAGACCAGGAGAAACCATAGACTGGATAACACAACATATACAGTCTATGGGATAAACAGAACCATATGTCTGCACTGCTGCTCTGTAACAAACTGCTCTGTAAGACTTTAAACTTTAAATTTGGCAAATAAGTTTTTAATTGTGTGGTCATTAGACGCCAATCCTATTTACTTTTTCTATGGGAGAAAATAAATAGGATTTTTAAGTAACGTCCTCTAACTACTGACAGTTAAAGGACGTCACCTTTTATAAGAAAAACAATTCGAATTGACGTGAAAACTATTTCTGAAGGTTGGTTAAATTTGAAGAAGCCAATATGAACCGTGACCACGTCCAGATGCTGGAGCAAGTGAGCAGTCTTCTTGATAGCAGGTCTTACAAGTCTTAACAGGATTTTGATGAGTGTTCACCAAAGTACACATATTACAGTGTAATGTGCTGATGTTTTTGTGAAATGTTTTTTGTAAAATTAACCTTTGGCATCAGCACTTTGTAACTGGATATAAAGTTGTAGGAGTAAAAATGTTTCGCTCATCCAAGCTGTTTCTTCACTTCTGAAGAAGCGGCTTGGATGAGGAGTGTATTCACTACACTACACTACCTTCACTACCTACAACCTTTTGTCCAGTTAACACATTTTATATTTTTCTTTTACTGTGTATCATACCTGGACGACTGAGACACAGACATTTTTAGGAGCACCTTCACCTATCATAGTTGGGCCCCTATATGGCAAACTGGATGGATTTTACTCTTTCCGCATTTAAACAGTCGTCTCCAGCACGATGTCTGTGGTGGTGGCTGTTTTCCACCATCTGACGTATTGTTTTGTGGAAAGCCTATGTATTCCTGAAACCTCTGGCATAGATATTTTAAGATTTGGCAGCAACACGTGACTTTAGGAGCATGTTCACCCTGTGCTCTTTGGTCCTCAGTTACCACTTTAGTTGGATGAACCTTATTCTTTGTACATTTAAACACTCGACTCCACCATGTTGTTGCTCGATGTTTTGCACCATGTGACTTATTGCGTGTTTCATTTATCTTTCGAGATGGTTTAGGTTTATTTTTGAGCCATTTTGTAAACCATGATTTTTTTTTTTTTTGTCATTTTTGTAGGTGCTTCACTACTGTCAATTTTTTGAGGCTCATTCCATGAACTGGCACCTGACGATAACAGTAATTTAAATGTTCTGTCCTCAGTCATCCTGGTTACAAACTCCGAAAGAACTTCCTTATAAATTTGGACATCATGAATAGATAGTTGTTGCAAGACTATGCTCGAAACTGTCTTAGCAACTTCCTCCAAAATTTCTCTTTCAATGGCAGCCAGCATTTCTTGTGCCAGAGTGTCCCGAGTGTTACTGTCAGTGTACTGTCTTTGAATTTTGTTTAAATCCTCCCAACATTTTTCAAATTTATCTATTGCTTCACTGTCTATTGGATTGGAAGTATTTTTCTCTGGGTCACTAAAATGCTTGCATGAATCTACGGGACTTGGGATACTTTCATCTTGATTTGATCTTTCTAACATCTCCTCAAACATACTGATCCTGGAACCACGAATGTCAGTATTTAGTGGAACAGGTTCAATATGTTGAGCAGGTGGAGAATTACGTCCTTGGTTTTCTTGTTCTCTGTGAGCGCAAGAAGAGGATGGCTCTTCACCAAGACTAGAAACATAATCATAAACATCTGCGTTGTCTTGAGTCTGTGCATGGTCGAGTCTCGGAGAAGTTTGGGTCTGCAAGGGTTAAGCTGACTGCATACTTTTTGTTTTAGTTTCATCAACAGTCCATATCGCTCTCATCTAAATATATCTCAATGGCCAGTCCAAATCTGACAAAAAAGCGCCACATTTGCAGGGTTAAAGCTTGTGTCTGCTGCTGATCTCATTGACAGGTTGGGGTTTGGCTTCATTAACAAGGGAACCAGTCCGGCCCCGCCATCTGCTTCTCCACATTGAGTGTGAGCTTGTATCTGGAGGCAAAAATATAGTAGAATTTTCTGACCTAATACAATGAAATAATTGCCTGACAAGTCCAGAATGATATCTCTGTATTTTTCATACAAGAGGGATATTTGTCACGCCGCATCTCAAGACAGAATCAAATATGTACAAATGTGAAACTAACTAGCTCTTGGTCAAACTAGCTCATTGATAAAACTAGCTCATTGGCCACGATCATCATTTTGAATACGGCCACATTTCTCTCACCTCATATTAACATAGTTTTGTGGTTCATAGTTTTTTTCAGTGCTGTGATTTTTTTTTTTTTTTCTCCTTTCTTTTCTTGTCCTCTATTCCCTTGTTCATCACTTCATCAGACCTCCCCCTTGCCGTTGGATAAGCTAAAACATTATCTGTCCCACAATGGGGTAATTACAGTGTAACAACACGAAGTTCATGACCAGTATGACAATTATTAAAGGACTTAACATTTGACATATAATCTAACACAAAACTATGCCAGCAGAGTAAAGCTATAAGGCTACAACACTTTGCACAACAAGCGGCTCTGACTGTGGTTATGAACAGTGCAGCAAATGGGCAAGAGCATATAGCAAGTGAAGCGACTTATAAAGTGAATTGTACTAGTGGTGTTTCAGCATTGTTCATTGTACAATCTGACAGCAGCAGGTAGGAAAGACCTGCAGAACCTCTCCTTCACACAGCGAGGGGTGGATCATTCTGTCACTGAAGCTGCTCTTCAACAACTGAAGCTGCTCCGCGAAATCAGAACCCAATTATATGTAAGAAGTTGGTTGCAACACCCAATGAGCATCAGCTACAAGCATCTCTGACATTATTAAGCTGACTATTGTAGCATACTGGAATGGAATTAGATTTAGGAAAGTGCACCTCATGTTTGATCATGTGACCTTATCTGCAGAAAGACTAAAACACAAACAAGTTTAGTGTAACAAAAAATAATTCTTACCCCGGAATCCTTGTTTTGCAATTAAAATCAGCATGCGTCAACTTTCAGTCTTGAAAATTGTTGTTTTTGAACAAGGGGGATGTGGACAAACACAGATACAATTATTATACGCCTATTTGGTCCCTGATTAAAGGAAGTGCCTCTCAAAAAAGTCTTACATTTTACGAATCCCATTAGAATCCTATAAGACTCCAATAAGAAAAAAAAAAAAAAAAAAAAAAAAAATCCTATAGAGTCCCTTAATGTCAAAATCCTTTGAACCATGAGTTAGTCCCACCCACTCCCTTCTCTCACTCTGATGTTGAACCGTGATAGAGGGACAGCTGTTAAATTCAGTCAAATTCAAAGCATTACATAAACATATGTTAAACGTGGCTTAGAGGTGCAGAGAGGTAAAAGTGGGTGATAAATTCTAAGTAGTGGCTTTATCTCACAGCACTAAAAACTTGGAATTACCAAACATCTCTATAAAATACTAGTATCTGCCTTGAGAATAAGGTATAATTTTGGTCTGTTTCACTTTTGTGTGACATTAATTATGTGGTTATTTTTGTAAAAGTGTTTTCCTAAATTAGAATATATAATTATAAAGCTTTTTAATCATCAGGAAGAGCACACTTAGTATTCTAGTTGTTATTTTCATTACCATGATGGTAAAACACTGCTCTGATCTACGGGTGAGCAATATGCCAAAAAAAAAACAACAATATTGATTTTATCACGATTCATGTGGACGTAAAACAGATTTGATTAGATACTTTGAAGAGGTACCTACAGTCATCTGCTCTTTTTGGAAATTCACACTTTATTGCGATTGGTCAAATCTGCCTGTCACTCACTCATAGCGGTGACGTTATTGACCAATAGAAGGGTTAAATAGGTCGTAAAAAAGTATCTTTGTTTAAGAACAGAGTTGCATTCAAGAGAAAAAATGTGGATTACCACATGGCGATTTTATCAAAATAACAAATCATCAAAGAAATCACGATTCGATTTTTATCACCACATTCATTACCCAGCCCTACTCTGGTCTCTGAGAGTGCTGAATAAAAAAACAACTTATAAACTCATCATGGTGAATAATTACAATCCTCAGAATGCTTACGGTTAGAGAGTAATAACTTCGGATCAACTTCACAAACTGTTTAAAATGAAGTAGTTTGTTTTTCCCATTTCCAGGGCAGTAAAAATTAGGTAGTGGCCCTTTAAGCTTTAGTAAGGTCACACCATTGAACAGAACAACAGATGGAGAATCCAATAAAATGCACATCATACTCACTGTTCGATTCTATGCTGCTATTCTGAACTTATGAAACATTTTGCTGAGTCACAAATACTGCAGAACAATGCTTCGGAATTGGCCATTTGGAGCAGTGTCAACCTTCTCCACAGCTTTTTTACAACCCTGACGATATCTTTCAAACCAGCAATCAAATATCTCCAAGAGGAACAGGTGGTGGTGTTGTTTTATGCCTTATCTCACTCACGCATAAGGTATAAAAAGAAAGAATAACTGTGTAAGAGAACGTTCTAGAGCGAAACAAGGACATGATTTAAATTCCAAAGTGTGGTGGCGAATGCTGTCATGGAATTCTGGCAATTTTGAGGTTTTATGTTGCAATATAAGAAGCTATTTAGCTGATAATAGAAAATAAATCTTGGTTATGAAATATTCACACAGTCTTTTTGGAGGATTTCATATGGCTTTAAGGATGGCCAACGGAAATAGGAAATTTGTGGCGCCACTTAGACCTATTTTAAATAAGAGTCACCTAAGATTAACTTTACCTTGCCATGGGAAATGTACATGGATAGAGGGATTTTCTAATTTGAATGTGGTCAGAATGTGAAGGATGTGGTAGGAGGGGAAGATGACGTAGATCAGCAGCTTTGTTTCTATTAATATGGAGTAAGTAGTGTAAATGTAAGTAATTTATACTGACTGGAGTGTCTGACAATGCTATAGAAACTCATCTTTTGACTAACTGGGATGCACCTCTTATTTGCAATAGATGGGCCAAAAGTTGGTTTGCATGAAATGTTTCACAGCATTAAATGTATGTTTCTTGCATTTGTTCAATTACAGGTATTGAGACCAAAAATACTCAGCCAATTGGCATCATTTTCCTGTCTTCATGGGTGTTCCACAGTATGACTTAGCCTTCTACAATGAGATAAGCAGGTGACCCTCCAAGGCCAAGTTATAGGTCAGATTTGTGGAGAGACAAAAATGCAAAAAAAAATAACCTGCAACTGAATGCCATACTGTGGAAGATTCTAGCCAAGTTAGTAACAGCTCCATGGAGACAAGCCGTTGTCAAACCTCACATCTTTAAACATCAACGTTCATGCTTTATCATTTGATACGGATGGACGATGCATCCCTGACTGGCTAATCCACCTGTCAATCATGCCCATCTGATCTCTGGGAATGCACCGCAGACCAGGCTCAAATCTTTGTTAAGTAATGAAGATGTGTGTATTCTGGATCTCAGACAAATACTGACAGCTTATGTTTCTGACAAGTTTCTGACATTTAAAAAAGCTAACTTGGACTGATGTTATTTGCAGCAGATGAGTGAGTTTTTAAGAGCGCATTCATCCTACTATGTACTCCTGCTTGCCTGGCTGGAGATGGTATTGGTTTGCCTCGAATGTTCCACAGTATGGCATTTAAATTAGAAGCATTTTTGTGGCCATGTCTCACAGTATGCCAGTCTTCTTCATAGAGACAAGCAGGAAATCTATAAGGCCAAGTTACAAGTCAGTTCTGTGGAGAAGCATGACTGGATGTTTTTCAATGTGTTAAAAAAAAAACACATATAACTAAATACCATACTGTGTTATTGCTTTGGCTGTAACATTCCAGCCAAAGCAATAACACATTCATGGTGATGACCAGGTTGCAAAATTGCATCTTTAAACAATGACATTATTGCATTAGCAGGTATTTGGCCAAGTCCAGAATGACATCTCTCTTTAGTATGCTTTGCAAAATCGTTATCTATTTGTTGCCCTATACTAATGCATTTGTGCATTAGCTTGTCATTATTTTCATTCTAGCATCACAATCCTCCCCTTCTCCTATTACAGACATCGTAATATGCCTTTACTTACTCAGAGCTTGTCTTCCTGTTGTTCGGTCTGATTTCTTTGGTTAGGGGCAACAGAAGCTTGGATGGTAGTGTTTATCCACTGATTGGAAGGTTGGTGGTTCGAATCCCGCTATCGACATAAACATCAATGGTAGAGTGTCAGAGCACACTGGTGTATGAGTGTGTGTGAATGGGTGAGTGGTTCCTTGATGTAAAAGAACTTTGAGTGCCTTGAAGGTGGAAAAGTGCTGTATAAAAATGTGACCATTTACCATCTTGGGAGAGTGGTCAGATCCACTGATCCACAGGGTGGTGGTGCGATTCCAGCTCCCACAGACGAATGCTGCTGCTGTGTCCTTGAACAAGACACTTAAGTCACCTTTCCCCTAGTGTCTACGTAGAATGGTGTATGAATGTGTGTGTGAATGGGTGAGTGGTTCCTTGATGTAAAGCACTTAGTGCCTTGAAGGTGGAAAAGTGCTATATAAAAACGTGACTACTTACGACATTGTATTCCTCTACCTTATCTCCTCCTCTGAACTTTACCAGCACATATATTCACACATACTTTGACATTTCAGGTTGGAGCTTGTCTTTTTGCCGCCTTAAGAAATCACTGTCAAGCCTGTCTCACTCCCACAATACTTTGCAATCGTAACGCCACAAAACCCCTATGAATTCATCACCTTAACGTCATTTTATCTCCAGCTGCAGACTGCCTTTCTGTACAGAGACTAAGCCAGTTTCCCCTCTTTTTTCCCCTAAAAACTAAAAGAACGGTGTCAATGTTATCAGAAAATTACTCACATAAGCGTCGTATCTCACTGTACTGAAAATGACTTCTCCCTATTCTTTCGACTAAGCGCGTTCACCCAATTAGCCGTCCTTAGACCTTTTGTGCGAGCAGGACAAAAGTAAAAAACTGTTTTAAATATGTTGATTACGTTTCGGTAATTAAGAGAATTTCAAAGGCACATCTTGTAGCTACTTTTTTCGACAAAGTGGTTTAAAACTAAGCAGGGACATGGAGGATTGTAATTAAAACGATGGTCTCTTGAGGTTGAGGGTCTAGCCTTTTCAGATCAAGTCATAATGAGCCAAAAGGGCACCCGTAGATGTATTTCTCACACGGAGGCTATTAGCGCGGACTTGTTTAAAGCAGATTCAATTAAAATGCTGTCGGTTGGTGCTAGTTTTATCTGCAGCTTTATGGCGCAAGTGTCACGTCGTAGGGGACGAGGGCTCAAATACTATCCTCCCAATGTAATGAAGTGAGGAGGGCTGAACGCATTAAGATATTATATGGGAGATTTTATAAGGCTTTTTACCGCAGAGGATTTTTGAACTATGCAGATTTAAAAGAAAACCTAGGCTATTCTCCTCTGAGGTGAAATTTTGCAGATATGAAAGTCATATTTATTTAATCAGTGCATATATGTTGACCCAAACATGACTACTACTATCAGAGAGAAGGTCCGCAGTGGTCCAAAGTTTTTCCCCTCTGACCTTATGCATTCCGAGCATCCTAATTATTCACCACGGTGAGTTTGAGTTTTGGTCATCATGGTAATGCTAACAACAATAACTGCCAAGCTAACCACACGCTTCATGATTCCCTCCGAAAAATTATATTTTCTGATAAAATTCATAATCTCAATGGGACTTTCCTGGTTAAATAATGGTTAAAAAAAAAAAAAAAATAATAAAATAGAAAAATGTGTTGCCTATTCGCCTACCAAGGGCCTATATCTACTTGCTTGTTTCTTTCCTTAATTGTAGGCCTGTAGCTGCTTTTGTGATGAATAGGTTGGACTTAAAGAGTAGTCCACTTAATAACATAACACAGTGTGAAGGAACTATCATTTATTCATTATTTTTTATAAGGACAGCAAGTGGAAATTATCACCTTCGCTAGAATTATATTTACTGCTAATGTAGCACTATCTTTATCAAATAAATCTATTTATTTGAAATATTTGAAACATTTAAGCTATTATCCTCACCCGGTATGAAATCTTATGTCATCATCACAAGGTCGACATCCATATCAGGTTATTCGTCACGCATTGTGTTGTCCTCTCACATACGCTGGGCCTTGGGACGGGTGGTGTGTCATTATTCCATTGGAACAGCACCAGAACAGCTTCTTCTTTAGTGACGCCCACCAGGGATCACATCAGTACTTAAGAAATGCTGACTACAACCACTTTTGTGTGTTTTTGGATGTGCGTAGCTATATAACACTTTGGCCTCTGTCATCTGATATTTTCTAGGGCTGTCTAAATTGTAACAACACCTAGCAATGTGTACATGGGAATGACCTAAGTGTTAAAAATACAACACACATTTGACCGGTGGATGCTGAACTGCTCTCAGAGGTCACACTCCTTCAGCCCCAATGACAGGTACACCGAGAATAAAAAGCTCATCAATAAGAGTCAGGTGACGGCTCTGGTGACCATGAAAAGTGTGCCAAAGACAAAATAATATGATGGCTGTATGTTTTAGATTTAAATGTAGTATTTACTTAATAATACATGGACAATATTAGCCAAATTTTTTCTCAAATTATCGTTTTTTTGGAATTAAATCTCCCAACATGGCACGTAACAAAAACCCAAACTCCGGTTTTCTCTTTTAGTAAACTTCACAGGTTTTGATGAAGACATGTTGAAAAAATTGTTTGTTTCTTCTTGTTTCTATTTCAAAACTGCTTTAGATAAATTCTGCAGTTTACGATGAACAAAATGCAAAATAGCAAACTATACATTTTATAGTTTAGTAGTAAATTACCCTCTTTAAAGCTACCAATTCATAACTTGATTTTTTTTTTCCTCCAGTAGAGGTCAGATGTGAAACCTGTTTTTTCCCCTTCCCCTTATCTGGCCTTTGTTCAGATTAATTTGTACTCTCAGGTCTTATGTATATAACTTAGTGGAATGACCGTGATCTGCTTGGGTCCATGGAGATGTTATTTCTTTGCTGAAGTTATTCCACAATATGGCATTTAACTTTTCTATCTATTGGACCGTCGTGGTGAAGAAGGAGCTGAGTTCGAAAGGCAAAGCTCTCGATTTACCGGACAATCTACGTTCCTACCCTCACCTATGGTCATGAGCTCTGGGTAATGACCGAAAGGACAAGATCGTGGATACAAGCGGCCGAAATGGGCTTCCTCCGCAGGGTGGTTGGGCGCACCCTTAGAGATAGGGTGAGGAGCTCAGTCACACGGGAGGAGCTTGGAGCAGAGCCGCTGCTCCATCAAGTTGAGAGGAGCCAGCTGAGGTGGCTTGGTCATCTGTTCAGGATGCCTCCTGGACGCCTCCCTGGGGAGGGGCATGTCCCACCGGGAGGAGGCCTCTGGGAAGACCCAGGACACACTGGAGGGACTATGTCTCTTGGCTGTCCTGGGAACGTCTTGGGGTTCCACTGGAGGAGCTGGAGGATGTGTCTGGGGTGAGGGAAGTCTTGGAGTCCCTGCTTAGACTGCTGTCCCTGCAACTCGGCACTGGATAAGCGAAAGAAAATGGATGGATGGACTTTCTATTTATACGGACAGAAGTAGGTGACGTCACTATAGGCTGAGTTACTAAGAACTATATGAAAGCGATTCCTCTCACTGTAAGAATGCATGTCTGTCAAGGTATTTTTGACCAAGGACAACACACACAATTAAATGGATGCAAGATAGAACCTTGTTGCCATTCTGTAAAATTCTATGCAAAACAATATCATCTCCATGGAAACAAGAAGGTGACGAACCCCTTGCAAAAAAGTTTTCTAGCTCACTTTAAATCTGTTTAACATTACAGTTGCAGTTTACAATGAACAAAAAAAATATATATATTATAAAAACACAAAGTCATTTGTGCTGGAGCAGTGAGGTTAATTTGATTACTGTATTCTTAAACAACCCAACACCCAAAACAAAAACTGGATACACAGAAATATTTCTTTAGCTGATCTCCAATGTGCTGTGGAAGAGCCAAGGTTGAAACTGAAACGCAGAGGTGAAGCATTTTGGGATTTGGAAATGTTTTTATACCGCGTTTGTTCCGTCGCCTGAATTCCCCCGTGTCCTTGGGGTATTTTTAAGCACCTCTGGTTTGTAAAGCAAAGAATTATCCGTGGTGCTAAGGGTTCAGCAGGTGCAGAGGGAGGCGAAAGAAGAGACAAGCCTATCACCCGGGTCTCAGTAAGGGAACAGAAATGAAAAATGTCAAGGTTTCAACACAAAAGAGCACTTTGCAGATGCACAACCAAGCAGCCATAGAGAGTGATCAAAAATACATTTTCTGCATATATTCCCTTTTAAACATGCTTTCGGTCCCTAGGACAGTGGTGGATGAAGTGCTCGGTTTTGTTACTTAACTAAAATACATATACAGAAAGTACAGCTACAGGGGCAAAAATGATTTAAGCAAAAGTATTAAAGTGCCTGTTTTCTTATTCTCTCAAAGTAAAGTATTTCACACAGACTTTGAGAAATGTTTAAGTGTTAAATGTGCTGATATTGGTAAAGAATTATGCTGCTTTTTGGTCAACAGTAACAATACAAATCAAATTTTCTAGTAAAAAAAAGCCAGAACTTGAACTACAACATTTAGGCAGGATGTTTTCATGAATTTACTGACAATATTTCCTCAAATCATATGGAAAGTACTATCTGCTTTTCTGTGCAGTTCAAAAATATAGTGGAGTAGAAAACATAGATTCATGCTCTTAAATGTAGGAAGTAAAAATATCTGTAAAACTTGCTTAATCAGAGTATAGATACCTAACATTTGTACTTAATCATACTACTTTTACTTTTGTACTTTGTTACTTTCCATTATTAGCATGGGATAAGTATTTCACATTGTCTAACTTAGGATAATGTCACTTTATAAACTTAACCTTTGTTTCCAACGAGACATTTAAGCATTGGTGCTTCCTCTACTGCCAGCAACAGCAATGAACATTGGGAAAATAAACAAAAGAAACCCTTTGGCCCTTTTAATATTACGCTTATAGAGCCTGCATTGGTTGTGAGCTTAAGAACTGTGCAGGAGAAGTCTTTATTTTTACCTGTGATGCAACAATCTGGGCAAAATGTGAAGAGATATTTTTTTTATATTTTGCTTCATTCACACTTGTTTCATTAATCCATTAATCCTAAATGGTCTTCTCTGTTGCAAATTGTTGTGTTACAGATAAATTGTTGTGCTACAGGTAAAAAATGTTGTGTTACAGGTAAAAATCCTTGACAGTTTTAAAGCCTGTGCATGGCTCTATTAACATAACACTTACATTTCCTAAGGGTTTCATTTGTTTTTCTATTTGTTCATTACAGAGGGAGGTCAAATGCATCAATATCTAATTAGAAACAGAGGTGTAGTTTACAAAGTGTTTTTTTTTTTTATTTTCTAAATGTATAAATCACTAATACTAATACACTCAAGCATGTTTAAAAGGGAATGAAACCCACAAGAAAGCATAATATGTGTTCTCACTTGTAGAATTACTTACAGTGGGAAGAGTAACCAAAACTTTTACTCAAGTAACTTGCTGTTACACAACAAATATGAACCACAACTGGACCACAAATACTGAGGACACATAACAACATAGGAAATCCCTTGTTGGGTCATTACAAAGTGTTTTTCGCAGGATCTGGCTACTTAAAGTGGCATGCTCATTCTGCTATATGATTGGATAATTGGGTAAAGAATTGAAGCACTACATTGTCCATCCACTGAAACAAAAAAAAAGCATGCGGAAAAGAAACACAGACAATACATGTTTTGCCAGAATGCCAGAAGGCTAAACATGGCGTGGACCATGAGCCAGTCCTTTGTAATGTGCCAATGCAATCTGTTTGAGAGAAAGTGCCAGGATGTTGATCAAACATACGCAAAGCTCCTGTTATTGCTGATTCTCAACATTAAAGATGCACTATGTAACTTTCTTAATGGAGGGTCTGCCATTTACTTGTCTCCATGGAGATAGTGTTGGTCAAGATTTTTAAAATTCTAGACATTTCTTCTTTCTTTCTAGTGAATTTTAATGTGTTCCAATTGGCAACAGTGAGGACAGCTATGTATGAACACCAGTGCGAGTGCATTATAAAGGGTCCTTGCACCGGTGTAAATACATAGCTGCTCTCACCTACACTGCCTGGTATAAAACAAATGTGATTGTTTTAGAGGGATATTTAGGCTGCTGTAAACACACAAGCCCGATGCCCAATGAAACGTGATATATTATATTATTTTCAATGTAAATGTATGGGCTCTTGGGGGCCCTCTGGTGGCTTCGGCTCTAAGCAGCTGCCTAGTCTGCTTACAGGCTGGGCCGACCCTGAGTTCGGGAGAGATTGGCAATTCCAGGCCTCCAATGATGAAAGTCTGGATCCAAATTATTCTAGTGAAGGTGTATGGAGTTTAAAAACACAGTGGAACACTTCCTGTCTTTCCACATGACATCATAAGATGGAACATCTGATTATGAGATTTCTGTTTGAGAAAAGAACACCTAGCCTAAATATTCAGGATTTGTGTGTTAAACATGTGTGAATGAAACAAAACAAAACTCCAGGTATTTTTTAAAAGGAAACATTATGACATCAGAAAATAGCGTAATATAGGCCCTAAACTTACTAAACTTATCTTTCTCTCTATGGAGACAGGTGACACCACAAAGCTAAGTCACAGGTTAGATCTGTGGAGAGTAAGAAGTAGTAGTAGACAATAAGAATTGATCAATCGATATCACTTTGTTTGTCCCAGAGGAGCAATTTAAGCACATTGAGCAGTAAAATACAATAATAGAAAGCTCAAACAAAAGTCTCAGTTCAGCTAACAGAGTAACAGCCCTCTGGACAAAAATGTATATAAAAAAGAATACATGTTTATTGATGTATTTTTAACAATGAAAATACTTGTAACTGAATAAATACACACAGATAACTATAATGCCATACTAAATGAATTATTAGTATGCTAGTTTATAGATATAGTGCTATCTCAGCTCTATTGGTCCAAATTAAATGCTTTCTCAGAATCTGTACACATGTATTTGTTTTTCATTGTTCCCTAATCAAAACTATTTTTTAAGAAGTCCATAATCTTAGCATGTCCTTTACAAGCTCCATGGTGTTTGTAATTATGTATATCTCTATCAGTCTTTTGTATGCTGTTAGTCTTTTTGATGCTGTTAGGTTGTCCCTATATAAAAATGTGTTGTATGGACTTGCATTTAGTCCTCTCTATATAAACAGTATGTGACATGTGATTCATTTTACAGTATGGTGGAAGGGTTCCTTGCGGCAAGGCCATAATATCTGCTCTATTTATGCTCAGTGTGTGCTCTTTGGGGCCATGGAGTTCTCCCTTTGTTTCTGTTCTTTCACAGGTGAACTTTTTTTTTTTTTTTTTTTTTTCACCATCACTACTGACTGCTTTAAAATATATTGCATTTCAATAATTATCATTGCTTGGTGCATCTTCAACCACATATGGAAAATGATCTGTTCACTTGTTGGAAATACTTTAAACTTCGGAATTTCCTTTTTCTACAGAATAAGGGCTAAAAGGTAACTGTTACCATAAAAACTACTGCTTCATGACATCGCAAGGTGGAACAGAGAATTTTGAGTTTTGGAGATGTAGACAAACTAATAATGAAGGATTATACAAACATATGTGAATGAAACAAAACACAACTCCAGGAATGTTTTTGAGGAAGGAACAACATTATAACATGGCTTAAAGCTCACAAGAGTCATTTTTTTGTAATATAGGACTTTTAATGCCATTAAAATGTTTTACCATGAACTAATTATTCATGTGTTTATATTCATATTGTTTTATGCTATTTTGTGTGTGTGTGTGTGTGTGTGTGTGTGTGTGTGTGTTTTGTATGTCTCAGGGACTGTAGACCCTTTGCATGGTCCCCCCCCAGTCAATTACAGATATTCACTCTCACTCAACAACTTAAAAAAACAATAATAACAGCTTAGTCAATAGGCCAGTGTCCAGCAGGGGGCAGCGAGAGGTGGATGTCTTAATGTTGACAGCTTTGATTGTCTATGAGCCATTGTTTTAACTGTACTTTAACTGAAGTGTCTGTGTTGAGGTTTCTGATGGTTATGGGGGTGGCATTCCAGTATTGAGCAGCTCTAACAGAAAAGGTAGTTTGACCAAACAGACTTTTCCGGAGGGGGATGATACAGTCGCCTCTCGCTGCTCCTGTGGTTCTGCTGTGTTCAGAGGTCCGAGGGTTAATAAACTGTTTGAGTGGAGGAGAAGACAAACCATGGATGAATTGATACAACAGACGTAGATGAGCATATTTAATCATGTTTTCCCAGCTGAGTAGGTTGTGTTTTTGTAGTACTGGACAGTAGTGGTATGAGTGGGGTTTACAGTCCAGAGTCTTTAAGGTGCGTTTGTACAGAGTGTGAATACGTTTGAGGGCTGTGGTAGTAGTGTGAGACCAGACAGTTAGACAGTATGTGATATGGGATAGAATCATGGAAAACATACACATTTTAGCGGCTCTGATGGACTTGAATGAAAGTTTTGGATCGAGAATAACACCAAGATATTTGTATTCTCTCACCACCTGAAGCAGTTCGCCTGACACAAAGACATCAGGATCAACAGCAGATTTACAGGGGAACTTAGTGAAGAACATAGCAACAGTTTTGGATGTTTTTTAACTGTAAACATGAATGCCGTAACCAATCAGTGATATGGCTTGTGTGAGTTTTTCGGCGACATGTGTGATGTTGCTGCCATGAACATAAAGCACAGTATCAAGACCATACACCTGAACTGAAATATCAGAACAAGCAGTCGGAAGGTCATTTATATATAGAGAAAATAGTAATGGACCTAGTATTGATCCTTGTGGCACACCGGTGGAAATACTGACGGCGGAGGATCGATGTGATTGGATTCTATTCAGTTAAATATGCCTGAATCCACTTTATTGTGTTAACTGTGTCGAATGACTTTGTGCACAAATTATGCTATACAAATAAACTTCTCTTGCCTTGCTAAATAGAATTAAAGGTATGTTTTTGGTGAGGCAACAATGTTATAAAAAGCTCAGAAAAGAAAAATTTGCATAACATGTGTTCTTTAATAAAAAAACAAAATCTCACTTCTACTTTGTTTGAACTATAATCCATCGTATACAGGCCCGTGTCTCCTGTCCACAGCTGTTCTCTCCCCTCTGAACACATGTGATGAGGCAGTGCATTTGCAGAGAGGTGACTGAGGCTGCGCTGCTTTGATGGATGCTCGGCTCGGCTCCTCGCAGCCCTCTCCTCACCTCTCCTCTGGATCCTCGCGATGATGGACGATTCAGGGCCAGCGCTGGAGCAGAGTCTGAATGTGCATGTGGGTGGGAGTGTCCCGCGGTCCGAAAGGAAAAATGAGGAAAGGCAACAAAATATGAAGATGAGGGCAGAACGGTTACATATATTCACTGGTTATTTTTGCTTTTAGGCCAGGTGTGCGTTGATGGCAGATCTTGAGGAATACTAGATGACAGTTGTAAAAGGCAAATAATGGTTCATTGATAAAAGTATGTATTTTATAGCTGTGTGTAATTCAGTCCTGTGTAAGGCAAGGCAAGACAACATTTCTTATTCTGTTTTTAGTCCTTCAGTGTAAGTTCTGACATGTGAAAAACAGTTGTTGTTTCATTGCAGTGGTCAAGATTTATTCCTCACTTATCTTATGAACAACAACTAGCATACTAATGCACACTTCCTGATTACCCTACAATAAAACACTTTACAATTAGATGCAGACAGTACACAGCAGACTTCTTTTGACCTCAAGAGCCTCTAATGCCATATATCTGTGCTGAGGCAAGACAAATTTTGCTCAAACACTTCGGGTACAGGCCTTTAAAATGTTTTATTATTTCAGTGAATCAACTTGCAGCCATAGATATATCTGGGATACTCTAACTTCAAGGGCTGTTTTCTCAAAATAAATTTTTCTCCCATAGGGACATAAAGATCAGCCCTTAAAGTACCAGTTACACCACCAGCTTCTCTCCATGGAGATGTTATTGCTTTTGCCTCCATGAAAAATAAGCATGATAACAATATATACTTTTCAAGGTATTATTAAGCAACTGTGAAACCTATAATTCAGACATGTCAAACTCAGGCCCATGGGCTAAATTTGGCCCTCAATATGAATATATTTGGCCCACGAGATGATATTAAATATGTATTAGAGCTGGCCCACCTGCTTTGAAAATGTGTCGGTGCCGGCCCCTTCTATTGACACTTTTTAGCATCTGCTCCCTGTCGCCTCACTCAAATTTAATCCACCCCATTCTGAAAATTGTTATCAAAATGTTTCAGTTAATATTTAGTTTGACCCGCGGCTTAGTTAGAGTTTTTAATTTTGGCCCTCTGTGAATTTGAGTTTGACATCCCTGCCCTAATTGAATAAATACAAAACAAGTATGTGTTTAATGCCATACTGTGGAATATGCAGTCAGGGGTGTCCAAACTTTGCTCATCAAGGGCTCCATATTAAAAGACAGACAATACAATACAGGGAATAAGTCAAAAGGATGCATTTAAAACAGGTTAGACTGAGACACCATAACTTAGGCTGAGAACATCATGGCTTTGTCAATGTAGAGTTTTATAGCTTTCAGGAAAAAAGTGATTCCGTTTGGTAATTCTGAGTCTGAGAGCCAAGAAAAATACATCTGAGGGCCACATCTGGCTCTTGCGCCATAGTTTGGACATGCCTGTTCTAAGCAATACATCTTTATAGAGACTCACAGGTGGTGTACACTTTTCCAGACACGATACGCAGAGCACCTTTAAATCTTCATACAGAAGGATTTGTTGGCATCTAATTCTAAGCCTGATTTGCTTTTTGCCAATTTATAAGCATGTGTTGGCCAATTTATTAGCAACATTTGGTTTACTCTTAGTTGTCAAATCAAAAATGATATATGTCTTTATTTTTTATATAGACGGAAATCAGTGTGGTCATCAGAATCAGATCAACAGTTTAGTGCTGCTCATCGATTCTGCAGAAATCTGTGATCTTTTTCAGTCCACTGTGGTATTTTTTTGTTCCTCGTAAGGAGCTGATTACTGTAACTCTCTCCTCTCAGGCATTGATAATAAAACTCTCTCACGCCTCCGACTGGCTCAGAATGCAGCAGCTAGGGTTTAATCAACAACCACACGCCGCCCCTATTTTAGCTTCCCTTCACTGGCTGCCTGTGCATTTAAGAATTCACTTTAAGATTTTACTGATCACTTTTAAAGCTTGTTTAGGTCGTGCACCAAGTTACGTTTCAGAACTTTTAACCCCGTATGAGCCCTCCTGCTGCCTTAGATCCTCAGGCAGGTTCCTGTTAGCTGCTCGAGACTCCAGACGAAGGGTGATGGAGCCTTCTCGGTCTGACTTTGAAATGACCTGCCTGAGGAGATAAGGCTCGCAGCATCGGGATCATCTTTTAAATCACTTCTTAAAACGTACTTTTATCGTCAGGCATTTTTATGAATTGTCTTCGATTTTTATGTGTATTTTATCTTCTTGGTGTATTGTGTTTTTTCTTTGTTGTGAAGCACTTTGTAAACTCAGACTTTTAAAGGTGCTATATAAATTAAGATCATTATTATATCCTATTTGTTTTGGATCGTGCATGCCCCTGATTGGTTAATCCACCTGTCAATCACTCCCCTCTGAAAATGGGGAGAAGTGTGTATTCTGGATCCCTCATGTACATTTCAGTGGATCAAATATAGCAACAAAATGAAATAAAATCAAAAATAAAATAGAAACTTCCTCAGATATGGAGGGAACATGTACTAAAAGTTGTACAAGTTCTGGCATCTGAATAGCATTGAGCTAATCACTGCTCTAACCCTTAATGACATGTTTAAAATTGCACTAAACAATCCATTGAAAACTATAATTTAGACTGTAAATGTTGTGTTGAGTTTTACATAACCAGCTCATTGCATTTCAATAATTGCTGGAGCTTTGTTTATTCCACATTCATCAGGACTAACTTAAGATGTGTTATTGTTCTGTCACTTTTACATACATAATAGATTACATTTTAATTGTGTTTCCCGTATTTATAATGTATTTTTAATGACCCACTAAATACCACCATGTATGCCTAATAAATATAGAACGCATGGTATACGTCCGGGTAATTTTTCCTGGCTTGCAATTTATTTGAGTTTGAAAATACGTTTCCGTAGATCTGAATCATTCATTTGAAATACCCCATGAGGATGAATTGTGAATTGTTTTGTTGTTTTCAAACTGTCGGTGGTTTATAACTTTATTTAGAACTCAAGTAGCACTCTTTTAACAGCAGGCGACATACGGGAAATGAATGAATAACTACTTGTGGGGCTGTTTTGCAAAATTAGTAATTCCAAGTTTGATTGTGACCTAGAATTTTGATGAACTGTTAAACGGTAAACTCTTTCTGACTTGCGTCTTGATTTTTGCTGTGATTAGTTAGAAATAATCAAAGTTTAAAAGAAATGAATGAAATGAATATAGCATAAATGTCAACCAAAGTCATCCATAGATACCTTACCTACCTTGCGTCAACCTTAAAGCCACAGTGTATAACTTTTTGTGTAACATGTTTTTTTTGTTTTTTGTTATCTTTTTTAGGTCGGGTTTATTGCACTGAAAAATGTGTCGGGCTTGCATCACCACAAACCTGACTCTTATTAGGTTATAATATTCCACAGTACAGCATAAAACTAATTTCCATGGAGAATATTTGGTTGGAATGGTTTAAACTTTCTACTTTAACTTTCTATGGAATCCTGCAGAATGTCTGTACCTTTAAATGGGAATTATGGAACTTTTTCTGGTGGAGTGTCTGTTACTTGCGTGTCTTAATGGGGAATGTTCCACAGAATGGCATTGAACTAAAAATTACGGAGTACACCTTTAAAGGCTTTTTAACATTAGTTTTATGTCAGGGGTGGGCAAACTGCGGCCAGGGAGCCACATACTGTTGGGCTTATTAATCCGGCCCGCCGAACATGACCAAATTATGGCGCACTTCAGCTACATCAACCTTGTATTACTCTCTTATTCTCTTATCAGCCCTTCTGCAAACATGAGCTTCTCAAAGAAAAGAAAAGTGGACAGTGAGCGCTGAGTGTGGGCAACAGAATATTTTTTCACCAAAGTCTAATCAAAGTACCAATGTGAGGTTTTTTTTGCTGACATTCAAATTAGCAAAAGCTAGAAAGCCTTTCTCTGAAGGCGAGTTTTTTAAAAGAAAGCATTTTGAAAGTAATTTGTACAGTGAGCCTTGCATATGCATATTTTGCTACATGTTACAGGGCAAACCTCTAACATACAACTTGGCCCCTCAAAATTTTAGAACCCATTGTGGCCCGTGTGTCAAAAAGTTTGCCCACCCCTATTTTTATGTTGTATCTCCTCCTTTAACTCCTTTAATTAATTTGCCCAACCTTATCTATAGCAAGAGGCACATAAACCTGTTGTGGAAAAAGAATCCTTTTGTTGGCACTGATGAATGTGGAAGACAAATCTTTTTTTTTTTTTTTTTTTTTTTTTTTTTCGCAAGAAATGGGTCCAGCTGAACAACCAACACCATCTCCCCCAAAGTCAGACCTCGAATGATACAAATCACCAAGTTAAGACCATGTGTCGTAAAGGAAAAATATTAAATCTGTCAACTGGACAAACTGGACTGGACACTGCCTTATATCTGTCTGAAGGGAGAAGCTAACTACAATGAAACTAAAAATGCATATTGTTTACAGTTTCTGTATGTTGCCCAGGTCTATTGAAACCTAATTAGCATAATCATGCAAGCCACTAATGAGTCATTTCACACCTATAAGATTATATATTTTTCTTTTACTATGGATCAGACCTGAACGACTGAGGGATTACACAAATAATTTAAGGATGTAAAAACACCTACTGCGGTGTGGCCAGACCAGCTCCTGGAGGCATTCATGAGCCGATTCATATCAGGCTGTGTAATATGTGGAGTTAAAATGATACAGGGGGTGATACACTTCAAAGTGGAGAAACGCCAACTGTTTGGTCTGATTGTGTCTATATTCATACACATTAACAACTACAAGGGAACAAAAGAGCTTACATGAAAGGTTTTAACTCTGTCTTTGACAACTACACCAAATGAGTTTTAGTTACAAGGCGAAGTTTCTAAAAGATTTGCACTAGTAATATAGATTTGAACATAGATGAATACATAAAAATGCTGAGATAAGTTGGCATATTAAAGACGAATTCCTGTTTTTTTTTTGTTTTGTTTTTTAAGAGAATCATTTTAAATGATTTACAGTGGCTCAAACTTATTCATTGCTTACATTATATGCATTCTGACCATTCTTAGTATTCACTGCAATGAGTTTTTAAGCACTTTTCACTTTGCTGTCACAGTAAAGCTAACAACAGCTAGCATGTGAACACACAGTTCCTGATTATCATACAATAAAATACTTTTTTTGACCTGACTAGCTGTACACAATATATCTCTACTAGGGCAAGACATATTTTGCTCAAATACATGGGGAAAAAAAAGTTGTGTACAGGCTCTGGACGTAAGTTGCATTTCATACATTACATTTGAAAGCTCAGAACTAGATTCTATTCAGTAAATTAACAAATTCCATGTACTCATGATGCTGTGTCATGGTTGAATCACTTCTTTTATAAATATTAATAATGGGAGGTCAAAAAATGGAGCACAAATGCTTTCAATCTGCACACAACGGGAGTTTTCCTCAGCTTACACAATCAAGGAGAAGCTATTAGCCAGAATTTGTACTTTGTATTTTCAAATGTGTATAATTTTGTACCAATTTGTGTGCAATCAAGAGCTATTGTTCACCACCATGTCTGCAAAATTAAACCTAAACCTGAAAATCTAGCTTCTCGTTTTATGTAGTTTCTACCATGGCTGCTTCTCCACAGATCTAACCTGCAACTAACCTAGTGTCATCAGCTGGCCTCCATGGAGATAAAAGATCAGATTAATGCCATACTGTGGAACATTCAAGACCAAGAAATTAGATCTCTGTGGATACAAGCAGGTAGCGGTACCCTCCACCAAGAAAGTTGCATAGTGAACCTTACCTTTTTCATTGTTGGCAGGGTTAGATCACATTTTTATTTAAGAAGGGATACAGTATTACGCATTTATGGGGTATTAATTGCTAACACATAACATTTACAACTTATTTAGATGAGCAGGTTTCTTTTACTGTGTTGAAAATGCTATATTCACCAAAAAAAAACATATTAAAATAAGTTTTGTTTTTGACGATGGAACAATGTTTTTTTGCATAATACCCCATGAAAAAGTATACAGCTTTTCATTAGGTAGCACACACCTGCACTATTCCATGGTAATAGAAAGTTAAAACCATACTTTAGAACATTCTCCATGGAGGTAGATACGTCTTATGTCATATTGTGGGTAATTATAGCCAAAGGAACAGCATTTCCATGGAAAACAAGCAAAAGGAGGACCTTCAAACAAGAGTCAAGTTTTTGGAGATACAAACGCACTCACAGTAAGGACACATGTTTTTTCAGGGTAATAAACGCATCAGTATGAAAAACACACTTATAATGTAGTCTGTTCTGGCTAAAAAGCTACATACTGTGGCTTTAAATAAAGTAATTCTATTTCATTTTCTCTTCTCTCTTCTGACATGGCACTCTCCATAACACTGTCATGTAGTCGTTCTCTGTCATATCACTCTGAGCAAGGAAAGGTCTCTGCTCGTCTTTTCATTTCATTTTTCTCTCCGTGTGTCGTTTTCATCACTTTCTCCCTGTCCTTTTTGTCAGTACGGAGTCACGGCACAATAGCAGGGTTCTCGGAGGGTGCAGAGCCGGGGGTCAGGGGTGTATCAGGGGCCGTATGGACGAGGTGAGAGGACGCACTGAGCTGTCCATCGAGACGTAAAGCAGAGGACAAGAAAGGAACAGGAACAGAAGAGGAGTGGAGTGGATGACTGGATACCTCACAGACAGTGTTATTTAAGGTGCTGTACATGATTTTTTCTGTTTTTAAAAATGTGGAAAATAGAACCAGTTCATTTTAAGCAGTTTGTAGTGGTCCAAAGTTATTCCTCACTTACCTTATGTATTCCAAACATCCTAATTATTCACCGTGATTGCTTTTCACAATGAACCAGTTCTTCTGGGTTTTGTGATGGTACAGCAAACAACAGCTAGCATGCTAACACGCACTTAATGATTATTAAGCAATAACATGTTTTCTAATTAGATGCAGGCAGTACACAGCTGACTTATTTTGACCTCAAGAGCTGCATGATTTCAATTTATATTTCTTTACACCCAGTGAGAACCACAGTGAAGGACAGATCTACTCCCATGGTCGGACAGGCTGCAGATGTGTCCAGGACTAATGCGCATTCATTTGCAGATAGCGTTCAAGTCTGACTAAGACTAAGGGACAGAGGGAGGCTCATCCAGCCAAGTATTGGGTCATCCAGCCAGGTGAGGGGAGGGTAGAATAGGTTCATAGAACAGGATCTAGGACAACTACTAACTATCACTGGGTGGCTAGGCATCTGAAACAGTTGCACTTCCCAGAGGGGAGTGGGACAGGGAACAACTTGTGAATAGCAATGGACAGACTCCAGGTGAACTGAATAGTGAATGTTGTTGACAGGGATAGTAGGAGGAACCACAGGATAGTGCTGAGGTTACCATACTTCCTCCAGCATAGTTGCTCTTAAGGCAGCTTAGCTAAAACTGGGTTTTATTTCTGCTTCTAACTGGCTTGGCCATAAACTAATTCAAAGAGGAACGTCTTAAGCCTAGTCTTAAACGTATAGACTGTGGGGGGATTTTAATCATGAGCAGGAGCTGATTCTATAACACAGGAGCTTGGTAGCTGAACGCTGTCCCTCCGACTGGGCTTTTAGACACTCTAGGAGCCACCAGTAGTCTAGCTTTTTGAGAGCAGTGTGCTCTGTTTGGATGCTATGGTATTATTGCCATGCCCTTCATGGCTTTATATATCAGGATGAGAACTTAAAATTTTATTCTACACTCAACAGGAAGCCAGTGAAGGGACTCTAACACTGGAGTGATGTGTTCTTTTAGTCCCTGTTAGGAGCCTGGCTGCTGCATTTTGAACCAGTTGAAAGCTTTTAAAGAGCTTTTAGGGCACACGGCTAGCAGGGAATTACAGTAATCTAGCCTTGATGTAACAAAAGCATGGATATGTTTTTCGGCGTCACTTTGCGCAAGATATTTCTGATTTTTGAGAGCTGAAGGCAACACTGATATTGTCCAGTGTGAAAGTCTCACAGGCCTTTGAGGCCTAAAACAATTACCTCTGTTTTTTCAGGCTTAAGAAGTAGATAATGAAGTGTCCTCCAGGTTTTTACATCCTTCATTCAGACCCTAAGTTTGTCCCCTTGATCAGTCTGACCTGTTTCA
>JAIEZT010000007.1:23891485-23973985 GCA_019594935.1 Periophthalmus modestus | reverse complement strand
TTAATTGAAAGAAGTCAGAAACAACATTAATAGAATTGTAATTACATCCTAGTTGTTTGGAGAGGTTGGGTTATATGTAGTCATATGGACAGAATTTCTAGGCACAGTCAGGGAATTGAGAGGGTCGAGATTGAAGACCACAGGATGACTTAATTGAACCAGGAACTGCAACATGCACTGGGGCAGTTTGCAGCCAAATCTTCAATGGGTGAGATGAAAACACTGGCACCCTCTCCAGGTGGGTGGAGAGTTCCTCAAGTGGTGGATTTCAAGTATCTCAGGATTGGCCATGAGATTAACAAGTGTTAAGCGAGCGCCTGGTGGAAGAATGTAACCTCGCTGGGGAAAAGGAGCCTGAGCTTGTTTGGGAGGTTGAGCTTTACTGGTTGGTTATAGTCGGCCTCACCACCATGCACAGCTTGGGCTCTAAAACCCAACTCCTTGGGAGGGGCTCGGATTCAGGAGAAGCAGTGTGTTTTTTGTTGTGGAACACTGGACCAGCTCTATACTCTACTGGGTCCTCAATGGTTCATGAGAGTTTGCCCAACCAGCTCACATGTGTTTTGTCGATCTGGAGAAGGTATTCGACTGTTCCTTGTGGGGTCCTTTGGGCCCCCAGAGTATGGGGTCTCAGGACATGCTGGAGGGACTATGTCGCTCGGCTGGCCTGGGAATGCCTTGGGGTCCCACCGGAGGAACTGGGGGGCATGTCTAGGGGTGCAAACAACAACCTATTGCTTTAAATGGTCCATTCAGGCCTCAGATTCTCCATTCGCCCTGGGGCAGACTGACAGCAATGGCAAGCATGACTTTGCTCACCCGGGGGTTTCTACTACCTACTTCAATACAATCTGTATATTATTTTTTATTCTCTTCTTTAAATCTAACTATTTAGCCTTGTCTCTTTGGTATAATATATAGTGCTATTCCGCTCAAGTAATTCTTACATTCTTTGACATGGGGATGTCAAAAGTGTTCAATCAGTTACAAAAACGAGTAGGTATGGATACTAAAAAAAGTCACAGGACAGAAATGAACCTTTCCTGAAGAGCTTTATAATGATCTTGAGCTGTAGCAGAACAAGTATAAGGCCACATAGACTATTATAGGCCCATGGACTACTACCTGAATGACTGATAATGTGGAAAATGACATACTTTTATCTAAATAAAGACAAAACCTTTTTTTTTATTATCTTCATGGCATCGGATTTGGTATTGAATATCAAATTTATTCCTCAGTATTGAAATCGAGTTTGAAATTTTAACATTGTGACAGCACTATTTTCAGATTATAGCATCGATAGCAAAGCCTGTTTCAATGATAACTGCACAATCTGAACGAGCCCTAACTGCTCCCTTACAGACTTCAGACAAAACGGCACATTTTCCCCTCAAATATTTGACACATCTCCACTGAGCTGTCAGAGAAAAGAGTGCCACCATTTGTCAAGTTCAGGCCATGTGGGAAAGGCAGAGAGAGGGGTCTATGCAAGCCGGGTCTTTAGCCCAAAACTGTGCCTGTTGGAACCAGGACAGCCAAACTACAGGTCAGCAGGGATTAATTAGCTTTTAGAGACCCACCTACAGATGTCAAGGTAATCTGATGCTGCGGTCTAAGGGGTCAATGTAATATCCCCAAGCGGAGGGAGGCCATTACAGTCAGCCTATAGGAGCCATCTGCACACTGTTCACATAGTAACACAGTTTAACACACAGCCAGGAAGTGTAAGTGTTATGGGGAGGAGTGACAAGAGCAAAAAGTTACACAAGGGGGATAACTGTATCATACTATCTGTCAGGTTTAAGTGGTATTAGTTAAGGTGAGCCACTGCAGGCGAATAGGAAAAAAAAAAAACTGGACACATACAATACTAAATTTCAGAGACTCGAATCAATACTAATTCCGATACTGCGATGATAAAAAAAAAAAAAAAAAAAAAAAAAAAAAAAAAAGTACTCAAACATGAAATTAAATATTATATAGTTTAATTTATATTCCCATGTTTCCTTATATCTGTGTAATCCCTCAGTCGTCCAGGTGGGTTCCATAGTGGTCCATAGTTGTATACTAGTCTATGTGTCTACACTTGTTCTGATACAGCTCAAATTCTAAAGCTCTTGAGGAAAGGTTCATTTCTGTCCTGTAAATGGGACTTTTTAGTATCAATACCTGGTTAAATGATTATCTATAGTCATACTAATTTTAGTTTCAATTAGTATCTGTTTTTCTATATGTTTGACAACTCTATTCTGTAGTTTACTTAGATAAATGTAATAAAAGGTGTATGTAAAAGGTTTTATCATGTAATGTTTTAATATCAAAAAGGCAATTTTTCCAACAGAAAATGCAAGTTTTATGAATCTGAAAAATGGATGGAGAAAGATTTACATTTATTTATTTATTTTCCATTTTATTGAAACTAGTTTAAAAAAAAATAAATACAATTTTTTTTTACTTTTAGAAAAGCCTAAAAATTGTAATTTTGCTTTTTCATGTTGTGTTCAAACTTTAATGAATCAGACTTAAAATTTAATATCAATAAATCCTTCTGCGGGATCTGTCAAAATCTTAAGAGTTTGGTGATGTTTATGTCCATAACAGAAATGCATTTTTTTTTTTTTTTTTTTTTTAATAGTTGAGTAAATAAAATAATAAAACATATTTATTTGCATATTGAACAATGTGAAAAGTTTTGCCTGTTGTGTCTCACCTCAGAGGAGTACTATATAACTTTTCTGGCAGAGGTGTGCCACTGCTTTTTCATATACACAAAGATAATATCTAATCAAAGCATCAAGCAAAACCATACCAACCAAAAATCAACATTGCATCCTCAGAGTAGAGCCACTGCGTCACACTCCCTCTGCCTCTTCTGGATTTTAATAACGCACTGTGAATGCCCCCATAATTCCATTAGACTCCAAATCCACAACTCCCTCTTCAAATTAGCGCCTCTGATTTTCCACAGCATTGTTCGGCGCTCTCTTCCGGCCCACTGAGTCCCGCGCACGCGCTCTCTCCACCAGGCGCACCATTAATATTCATGACTAAACACTGTGCAACCAGCGAGCATGGGAAATTATTAAATAAACACTCGCCATCCGCTGCTGGCAAAGTCACCTCTCTAAAAAAAAAAAAACGCGTCGAGGTCGCTCATTGGACCTCACGATTCTTCTTCCGCTACATTTTTTAAGTATAGCAGACACAAAACAATCAACAATAATATTTTCTCTCCAGCGTCCTCAAGGAAACGGTTAGGCTGTCCCTTTGGAGACTCTTGAAAATGTGTGAATTTATTTGCTCCACTTTGCGAGCAGGTGAGCAGAGCCTTGGGGCAAAAATTAGGTTGATGTGAGCGATGTTTTGGAGCGCGCTCAGAGGGGACTTGATAACCCCGCGCGTTTGTCATACCGTGCTCAGTCGCGGTGCCGGGGGGAAATTATAGTGGCTGCTTGTCTACATACACAAGCCGACCTTTTGAAATGCGATGGTCCTCGGGCAAACAGGTTTTCCACAGCGCTGTTGGATAAGGGGAGATGGAGAGATGTGAAGGGTTTTTGATGTAGGTTGTGTATGGAGGCTGTCATTATGCAAAAAACAAAACAAAAACCAGTACACTGTTCAGCTTCTTTTTTAAATTACACTTATGTGGGTTATTAATTGCTAACATAAAGCATATTTAGATCAGCATGCTACCTTTTATTATTTTGAAAATGCTATATTCGCAACAGATTAACATTTCATTATTCATTGTTAACATTATTCATTTCATTTTCGTTTTTGATGCTTTGAGTTTCACCTCACTCCCCATTCAGAACGCTATCACATTACAGTCAGTGTGCATTCTGCTAATTAAAATATTGCGCATCACATCAGGTTTGTGAAGTTGTAATGTATTCTTTTGTTTCATGCTTTTGTGTATTTCTGGAAAATTGTTGTGCGGGGACATGGGTGATGTATGTTTGTGCGATGAGTATTGGACAGAATCGTACCGTTAACTGTGCAGAGTGCCCAGGAGAGATCGCTAGATTACTCAAACATGCACGGATGACTTCTAAAACCTCTTCAGACATGTTTTTGATGAGGGGACAAAGTTATAACAAGGTAGAAAGGTCCAAAAAGTAGATTTTGAATTATGCCCTCTCTCTAAATGTTCATTAAAAAAAATAAAATAAAATAAAAATACAAAGGCAAAATAGTGAATAGCAGAATACACAAAGAGAAAATCTAAAGTTGGCAGCAAAGGTCAGGGGCTGTTAAAAGCCATCTCGGAAAAAAAAATAAATAAATAAAAAAAAATGCCTGGTAAGTGAAGAATAACTTTGAACCATTGCAAATGTTTGAAATGAAAATGAATTCTGTTTTTCACATGCCAAAAAGAATAGAACACTAGATAATGCTATTAAAACACTATATGGACTGTTAAGTAGCACCAAAAAAAAGGTACATTTAGTGTTTAATTGCACTTTAAGCATTAACTTAGAACACCACAGTTAATATAATGCTACAGCTGACCTGCCTTTTACAACAGGTGCCATGGGTTAAATTGTCCAAAATATTTTGCAACCAACATGCAGTGGTACATTTAGTCTTTTCGTTTGAATGAGTACTTCAAATCCATGTTTTTGTATTGCACATTTGAAAAATAAAAACATCTTCTGTGAACCAAAGTTGTACCGTGGAATACAGCTAAGTGAAGGACACTGAAGAGGACACAAACAAGTTAATTTGAGGATTTTTCAAACCAAAATTAGAGCTCATTCTGCTTCCTGGTCGGACAGAACAAAGGTGCGGTTGCTCCATGATTATGAAATGGTTTTAAGAATATGTACACACAACCAACAGTCTGCTTTCACAACATTGTAGAATTTGATGTGTACTGTTGTCATGATGCTAAAAATAAAACTCAATTTGATATTGAGGAATAGGCTTGATCTGCGTCTATACCACCAATTTGCATAATATGTCTTAAGATATGGGTTGAAGGAGGTTGAGATTATGCAATTGGCAACTGTGGTTAAGGCTATGAATGGAAGTCAGTGTAATGTCCCCAGATAGCATGGAACCTTGTGCGTAAGTGTGTGTGTGTGTGTGCCTGGAAGTGTAGCCCCATAGTAGAGATGTCCCAGTCTAAGCTCCCGGTCTGATCCGATCTGTACCTCATTTCACAGAGGTCACTCGGACCGCCACCTCCATCTGACCTGTTCTCCTCTGTCCTTCACCGGAATAGCACGCACTCACCACAAATTTCAAAAATGGCCTGTGACTGTTTTTGACAATTGTGCAAAACTGGTACTGTCAAAGTGCATTTCTACTCCTGCCATGTCGTGCTCTGTAAAAAAAAAAAAAAGGAAAAACGGGATATTGCACTTCTATGGGGTATTAATTGTTAGCATATGGAATAATTAGATCACCCTATTATCTTTTAATGTTTTAGAAATTTAATAAAAGCCTAAAACAACATATAGAGATCATTAGTTAAATTAATTCAATATTTTGTTTCAGTTTCCTTTTTGGCACTCTGAGTGTCCCCTCCATTTCCTCCACAAGCTAAGTCACTCCCCCTTCAGAGCACTATCACAACACAATCAGTGTGCATCTCGCTAATGAAAATCGTGCATATCGCATCAGCTTTGTGAGGTTTTCGAGTGTTGTTTTGCATTAGTGTAATTATGAAAAAATGGGCTGAGCTTGTGGGCTAAGTTTTAGACAGAATCTTAAAGCTAAGCATGAAGAGGGTTTAAATAGGACCCAGGGGAGATTGCTAAATAGCTCAAACATGCATGGATGACATCTATAACCATTAACTATAATTATATTATAACATGGTAAAAAGTATCCCCTCTTTAATGGAATACTTAAACTGATTTGAGCAGTTCTGACTGTTTCTACTTTGTATAATGTGTAGGAGTCAAATATTTCACACAAACTACCGCATAATATGTTTGGCTTTCCAAGTGCCATAAGGACTATTAGACAAAGATTGAAACTGGACTAAACTAGGTCTAAGTGAGATCACACAGCTTGATCACAGCTAAATCATGACTAAACCAGGTGTAAAGTAACCAAAATAGTCCCTCATTTTTTTTTTTTTTTTTGGAAAAGCATGCAAAAAAACATGCAATTGAAATCTAGCATCTTAACTCAAGAAGTCTAGTGTCTAAAATTGAATTTTCAAGATTTTTTTATTATTATTATTATTATTATTATTATTATTATTATTATTATTATTATTATTATTATTATTTTCAATTTATATCTTCTGTGCATTTATTTCTTCTTACCTTAGTGCAATATTGTCAAGTCATTATAATTTATTTTATATGTTTCTGCTTAAAATAAGAAAAAAAATCTACCAAATGCACTGAAACAGCCCAAATAGACCGTGTCTGTAAGTTAATAAATCTTGTCAAATCTCACATCAAGTGTAAAGATGCACCATGTAACTTTTCTGGTGGAGAGTATGCCACATGCTTGTCTCCATGGTGATGCAATTGATTTGCCTATGTTCCACAATATGGCATTAAACCCATCTGTCGACATGGAGATGAGCAGATAACTCCACCGTGCCTAGAAAAGATCTGTGGAGAAGCAAGCTCAATGACAACCAGAACAGTAAAAATGAATGATTTTCAAGTTAATAAAAACACATGTAAGTAAGTTTAAATGCCATACGATGAAACATTCCAGGCAAAGCAATAACATCTCCATGAAGACAGGTGTATGGCAAACGCTCCACAACATAATATTACCTTTAATAATGAAATTCTGTTCAAAGTGACCTGTAGTTGAAAATATACCAGACAGATAAGTTTAATGCCATATTTCGGAACATTACAGGTAAAGCCATAACATCTTCATGTAGATAAGCACATGACAAATCCTCCAGCAGAACTGTTACATATTCAGTTATCAACTTATATTAAAACTGCAGTAATTTTCCTGTGACGCAATTTTCCCGTGTTCCTCTGTGTCCTTCACCACATTCACCATGAATTTCAGAAATCGCCTGTGACCGTTTTGACAATTGCACTAAACCAGAATTGTAAAAGTACATTTTCTTTTCCATTACGTCCTATTGTTGTTGTCAGCTTTTGTTATTTCCTCATGTAATTGTAGCATGCATACAAATTATCCCCCGGAACCCCCATAAGGAGAAAGCAATGCAGAAGAAAGATTAATCTGTTTTCCCATCTTCCCCGGTGGATTTTAAATTATCATTTTTTTTTTTTTTTACCAAGAAGTCTAAGCGAATTTAATGTTTCATGAATAGCATCGCATTTGGAATTTTTCACAATCCTTGATCTCATTTTATGCATGAACAAGTTATTATACATCACATAACAAAAGGGGCACGGCATTTCCCACGGTCTGTGAATGCCTTTAATGGTGCAAAACATGCCTTGGTGACTTCGTCTAATGGCATCTGCGAATGTATTAAAAATGACATAAACTGCAAACTTGACTTTTAAGAGATTTTAACGATGCTTGAATGGTGTCTTTTCAATATGAATGTACTTGCACTTGCATACTGAGTGATACATGCACGTTTGAGTAATTCTGCTGCTCTGCATTTGTTCAGTTCAGGAAATTGCGCTTTCACCTTCCCCATAGCCCCGCCCTCAGCTGTGTATTTACTGCTGTTCTGAAACAGAGCTTCCACAAATTTAACTTGTTTGAGCGTTTAGCTTTTTGTACATCCATCCATTTTCTTCCACTTATCCGGGGCCGGGTCGGGGCAGCAGCAGTCTAAGCAGAGACTCCCAGACTTCCCTCACCCCAGACACATCCTCCAGCTCCTCTAGTGGGACCCCAAGGCGTTCCCAGGCGAGCTGAGAGACATCATCCCTCTAGCGTTTCCTGGGTCTTCCCCGGGGCCTCCTTTTGGTGGAACATGCCTGGAAAACCTCCCTAGGGAGGCGTCCAGGAGGCATCCTGAACGGATGTCCGAGCCACCTCAGCTGGCTCCTCTCGACTTGAAGGAACAGTGGCTCTACTCCGAGCTCCTCCCGTGTGACTGAGCTCCTCACCCTGTCTCTAAGGGAGTGCCTAGCCACTCTGCGGAGGAAACCTAATTCAGCAACTTGTATCCGCAATCTGGTCCTTTCGGTCATTACCCAGAGCTCATGACCATAGGTGAGGGTAGGAACATAGATTGACCAGTAAATCGAGAGCTTTGCCTTTCGACTCAGCTCCTTCTTCAGCAGGATGGTCCAGGTTTTGTTATTTACCATATTATAACCTCATTAAATACATACAGGGAGCTTGTTTCACTAATCCTGTTGATCCTTGTTTCATTAAGCCTTTTTAATCACTCCATTTCAATTTTACCCAGATAACAGATCAGGAACCCAGAAGTCACCTGTATAGTCATTAAGCCCACAAACCACCACAGAGAATGTCTGCAGTCAAATTGTGTTAACAACAAACACATGGATATTAGCATGTCAGTCACGCTGCCTAACGGCATTTTTTTTGTTTTTTTAAAATTCATTGTTAATTCCCACTGCTTGAATATGTGCCATGGTTTTTAACTGGAGGATAATGGACCAACACATATTAAGCATTCCTTTGTTACTTTAATTCCCTTTTAAACATGCTTTTGGTAACCTTGGGATTAATATTTTCCATTTTCTAACTTTACGTAAGTTAGAAAGTTTAAGGTTTTTTTTGTTTGTGTTAGTGTTTTTTTGCTTTTTTTTAATTTCTGTACTTCATTAGAAAGCAAACAAATAATCCTTATCTCCTCTGAATGCTATGCTAACAGAGCCATGCATTCTGTGAACACGATTTGACAGTAGAATGAGTCTGATGGTGGTGTATGGTGTGAAAAACTGCACAGAGCATTATATGTCCAAAGCGTGAATGAAGCAAAATACGACTCCAGGTATGGTTTGATGAGAGAGCAACAATGTAACATGGTTAAAAGATCAAAAAGTGCGTAAGTCATTAAGATCAATACTTTTTACTATCATAGAATGTATATCTAACCTGCTAGCCGCCCTGCTTCAAGTAGGACATGAGCATGGCCACGCTTCTGGCTCCATCGACTCAGTAATTGCTGTTGTCAGGCTCATGTTCGTATTAACCTGCTCTACATGATCCTGGTATTTTTAGTCTAAATCAACGGTGTGTTACCTTCAACTGCCTCGCGTCAGATTACCTCTTTGGTTGCTATGATACTCGCGGTCAGAATTGCAAATATGGAACTCGGCTCCAAATTCTCCCCTATAACTTTGACTGGAGCCAAACGCCATGGGTGACGTCACACTTCCTTAGACCAACAAATAACAATCCACATCTGTCAGATTATCACTAAAACTAGACAATAAACCTAGAAAAGCATGAAAAGACAAGTTGGTGGGGCTCTGTCAAATGAGCGCTAGACATGTTCACAAGAATTGCCTTCCCAAATCCCCACAAAAGCCGTATTGTCAAAGGAAGTCCATTATACTAAAAGGCAAGGTGTTTCTGCGATATTCTCCGCAGTACAAAAGACTCGGAAGAACATTTGAAGCAATCATTTAGGTAGGAGGGGGAAAAAAACACCTTAAACTCTCCACTGTGTTGAAAGCACGTAACTGCAGAGCGAGAGGAGCTGTAACTATTAAATAATTTGAGAAATGGGTGAACAAGGAGCGGAGAATACGTCCATCATTTTGGCACTTGAATATGTGACAGTGTTAGGGACATTTTGTTATAACTCACATTACGCTGTGGAAAAAGTCATTAGAAAAAAGAAACGGAAGTTGCTGTCTTTGCCGGCACTATGTGTAATCATCCCCCATTCAGCCAAAACGCAAATGAATGACTTTTAAACAATTTATTTCACTAGTCACGATGATGATTCACTCTAAGAACATTCACGCATCTTGGGAACAAACTGATCAGTACCTTTGAGCAAGACATTATTATGTTAAACTGTTAGACATTTGCAGCGTTATACAACCTCGAGAGGTATGTGTGGGATCATGTTGTTGAGCTGCATGGGCTGTGTACAAGCACTATTCATCTGATGTGGAGTTAGTTTTCACTGATGGGTTTAATCTGGATGGCACTTCGGAAAACACCGCATTACAATGTTGAACAAGTTTCGTTTTTCACGCTAAGAGGACCTCCTCCTTCTGCTCTCTATGCTAAGTCACTCACCTTCAGAGCACAACACAACACAATTAACATACGTGCCGCTAGTGAAACAACTACACATTGCATCGGGTTTGTGAAGTTGGAGTGTACTGTTTTGTATCCTGCTTTTGTTAAATTATGGAAAATTGCTATGTGGGAGTGTTTGTGATGTAGACTTGTGGGCCGAGTCTTGAAAAGGATTGTAAAAAAAACTAAAACATCATTGGTAGAGCGGGCAAGTCCACTGACCCACAGGTTGGCATGTGATCCCGGCTCCCACAGATGAATACTGTTGTTGTTGTGTCCTCGGGCAAGACACTTAATCCACTTTGTCACCCGTGTCTGTGTACATTGGTTTTTGAATGTGTGTGTGAATGGGTGAGTGGTTGCTTGATGTAAAAAAACGTTGAGTACCTTGAAGATGGAAAAGTGCTATATAAAACTATGACCTTATACCATTTGCCGTCATACTGCTAACTGTAATTATGGTCCGAATAGTGCCCAGAGGAGATCACTAGACTGCTCAAACATGCATGAATCTAAAACCTCTTCAGGCATGTTTTTAATGAGTGAACAATGCTATAACATGGTAGGGATCTCCAAAAAAATGACTTTTGCTTAATACTTTTAAAAAGTTTAACTTCACTTTTCTATGCCTAATACCTATACGTAACATTCTTAGGACATGTTATACTTTTCCGGGTATTGAGTATTACAATATAACATACAATTTGATCATGATTTTGTATTTTATTAATTGTAAATAGCAATGTTCATCTTAAACAGTACTTACTTACTACTTACTACTATAAACAGCTCTTCATAGTGCATTTCATTTTATCAGTTTGTTTATTCCAACTTCATATGTTTTAACCCTGTATGACCTGGATTCTGACTTTTTGGAATGATTCTCAGATACAGAGCAGTGGGTGGAGATGGGATTAAGTGAAAACATAAATGTTCTGCCAGTGTAAATACAACTTTGAGTAAGAGTATGATCAGGGCACGTTGTTTTAACATGTTTAAAAGCTCATAAAAGTCGATTTTAAATATGTCCCGGGTACTATAACTGATCTTTACTGTCTTAAAATGTGAAAAATAGGAATAGTTTAAGCGGTTTGCAGTGGTCCAAAGTTATTCCTAATTTGTCCTTTGCATTCCAAGCATCCTAATGACTCACTGTGATGAGTTTATAAGCACTTTCTACAATTTTAAGCGACCAGAGCATAGTTTTGCCTTGATGTTAAAGCCAAAAACACTTACTGTGCTAAAACACACTTTCTTCTTATTATTGGGCAATTAAACACTTTCTAATTAGATGTAGACAGCACGCACAGGACACATTTTGACCTCAAGAGCCTCAAGATATACGTGGCTCTTGTGGCACATATTTTATCCGTACTGGGGCAAGACACATTTTGATCAAGTACATGGGAAAAAATGGGTACACAGCCTTTAAATACACTTTTCTTTTTTAAATTTTACATTACATTTTTTATTAGAACATAGTCAGACGTAACTTGAATGAATAATACATATAGGGATTGTTGAAATTTTAAATAGGTGAACCAAGCATCTTTCCATCAGCCATCTTGTTATGATATCCAACCAGGCTAAGATAGACTGTTACGCACTGCTTTCTGCTCTGCTCTGGGTTCTCCACAGACCAATCTCCCAGCGCACGGATAAGCTGGAGACTTGGAAGATGGAATTCTGTGATGGTTTGTGATCTCAGGCACCCCATGTGGATTTGAACTCTTGATTCAAAAACTCCAACAAGATTCACAATGTTTTTTTGACAAAGGAGTCCTGGGCCCACAGCTATACATGTACTCACTGTTAAGAAGAAACCCACACAGGCACAGGGAGAACATGCAAACTCCCTGCAGGTCGCCCGGTATGAAAACGAGAGTATGGATAAAAAAGATCTTGTAATGAGATGCATTATTTGACATTACAACATAACTACTGAAACTATGAAATGAAGCTGCACAGTGCAACTTTTCTGGTGACCTGCTTGTTGCCATGGTTCACTAGGCATGACAAATACTGCACTGAGGTATTTATCATGGGTACTTTTTCTTTGTACTAGTGGGGAATATTTGTTATTTTTCAATTTCCTTTTGCTATTTGTTACAGTTCATGTGTTTTTAGTTTTTTTTTTTCCTTTTACAATATTGTATATTCAGAATGTTTTTTTGTTCTTAATCCCACTTTAGGGCTTTTGTGTCAGTGGCATAAATTTGCTTCAGTATTATTGTTTATCGTCTTGTCGTAACATCAGGCAGGAGGAACCAAAAAGACAGAACTTGGGGAAGGTTTAACAGTGTTTATTTACAGAAGTGCAACCTGCAAAAATGACGGCAGATCAAACGGTGAGTCGGGAGCGGGGTGTTTGCCCTGGTCCAAGGGTAGAGCGTGAGTAGCAGAGTCTGAGACGGGGCGGACAGTACCGGTAGAGAAGAGTAGGGTCGGAGGTGGGAGAGCTGAGCTAGTTCAGGGAGCAGGATCTGGTGAGGAGCAAAATGATCCACTTTATCGAAGTCAAAAAGCGAAAAAAACATGTACATAGCCAAGCAAGGAGTACTAAGGAGACGATCTGTCGCCGAGTGTCAGGTCCTGGCTCCTCTTTTCCTCTATAGTTGCGGCTCCAGGTGTGCACGGGAGGAGTCAAGATCTCCGCCCCAGCTCCAGGCTCAGACACAGAAGGGAGGGAAAAAAGACTAAAAAACAGCATGACGAACATATTTTCTTCAGTAATATGTCGTAAAAAATCTGTTAAATAAACTTACACAGTGGACTTTTAATGAGGCTTCGTTCTAAAGTCGACCCATTCTTAAATGCAACCAAGAGAACCTATCAGAAGCAGTAAGGTCTTCTCTCTAGTTAAACAGGAACACTCACCCAGACACAGATATAACATGCAAACTCCACACAGATGAGGTCCAATGCCATTATATGCATTAGAATATTCACTCCATTATAATTATTTGTAATACGGTGTGGCAGTGGCTAAATGGTAAGAGTGTTTGTCCACCAACTGAAAAGTGTGCTGTTTGATCCCAGGTTTTTCCAGTGCATACTATGCCTGTGTCATTGGGCAAAACACCTCACTCAGTACTGGCATGAAGGGCTGTGGTTGCAGACGGTAACAGCGTTAATTTAAACTGTCTGAGTTGCTGTAGCTACAGAAGAGACCATCATCAAGACCATAGAGTTGAGTGTGCAGTAAATATATAATGCAACACAACATAATTGCCTGACGTTAACATGTCACTGGCATTATTCCATGGAAATAGAAAGTTAATTCTGTAGGAGATAGATAAGTTTCATGCCGTAATGTGGAATTTCATAGCTAGCTTAAGAAACATAATTTTCATGGGAACAATCAGGCAGAGGCCCTACTCCAGGCTAAATAAGGTTCAAGTTTGTGGAGAGGAAAGCCTGCTCAAAGTAAGGACGCACGTTATTCAGTGCAATGAAAACTGTAAAATAGAATATTATTTGTTAAAGTGCCCGTATTATGTTATTTTTTAATCACAAACATACCTAGAGTTGTGTTTTGTTTCATTCGCGCATGTTTAACACACAAACCCTGCAGATTTAGGCTGAGCTAGTTTTGTGATGTCATGTGGTAATACAGGAAGTGCTCCACTGTGTTTTCAAAGATCTTCACTAGAATCATTTGGATGATTTCAGCTCTGGACTTTTCAATCTCTACTGAAATTGAGAACATGAAAGGTAGCTGTTAACTTGAAGACTACCATTACATGACATCACAAGGTGGAACACAGCATGCTGAGCTTTGCAGAACATGTTAAATGAGATGAGATTATTGTGAAAAATCGGCATTTCAGAGTTTGTAACCATGTTATAGCATTTCCCCATTTGAAGTGATTCGGGCATGTTTGAGCAATCTTATTTTCAAGACACAATTTCACTCCCACTGGCATGTGCTTACTGCTCTGTACTTACTTCATTCTGCAATTTTATTTTCCTCATCGGTGATACACGTAGGATTCAGCCTCGTTGCATAGTCACTTTAGTCAAACTCTAGTGTGATCTGCAGCTGTCCGTCGGAGTGGCTGACAACTTCACGGCTCTTTTGACTAGACTGTTTTTTTATTTAGTCGATTTAGGTGGTTCAGGGATGTCCAAACTTTTCTTATCAAAGGCCACATATAAAAACCACAGACAACACTAAGGGCCGATAGAGGGCCGTAAACTGGTCACCAATACAGTGAATACTTCAAATCTGCGTTAGTATTACAAGTTAGACTGGACCACTAGACTCATGAAGTATTTGATATGTTAAAGTAGATTTTCAGAAATGTACAGTAAAATGTTTTAAAGTAATATGGGCCAATTCACTTGGAAGCTTGAGGGCCAAGAAAAATTGGTCTGAGAGCCGTATTTGGCCCCAGCGCCACTGTTTGGGCATGCCCGATTTAGATGAGTATCGCGTTTTAAAATGTGTAAATTATAACATCCGTGGGTGTCGTAGATTATTACTATATATCAGGCTCAAGCACAATATTTAACTCTCACGAGAATCAATGTTGCGTAATATAGGACCTTTAATGTTTTAGTCTTACTTTTGGCACAGAAATAGCAGCTTCTCCCCAGTCCACTACATGTGTCTATTAAAGTGACCTGATTTGGGGACAGTGATAATTGCAGTCCTGGCTGTATCCTCCAGGTGTCTTCATGTCTCTAGGTCAGGGGTCCCCAAACTGCGGCCCGCGGGCCGGATACGGCCCGCCTCCACATTTGGTCCGGCCCCCTGAACAATTCCAGAGAGTATTTAGATTTTTTTTTTTTTTCATATATGTGTATTTGTATTTGATAATAAAGTTGGACTTTTGCAATAAAATGTTCCTTAGTTATGAACTATTTTCATTATTAACTATTAGTTAGTAACTATTTCATAAACGCATATGTGGTAGGACAGCTGTTGAGGCCTGTACTGCAGGTGCGCTCACCTGGTTTCCCGCGGTGCGTTCTGGTGCACCATGTAAGCGCTCCCTTTCTCGTTGCTCCCCCTTTTGCCCACAAGCATTTCCGCGTCCCTGTGTAGCAGCTCTGTCCTCCATGCCCAGGTAAAGTCCTAATTTGTTACTCTTCATTCATGAAAATATCCAAATTCCTAAATCATTGCTCTTTTAGTGCCGCTGTTTGACTGCAGCTCGGCACCGCTTCACTTGCGCAACACACTGAACTTTACAGCACGTTCTCATGCGTCCTTGTCTTTGGCAACAGGTAATTAAGATGAACTACTCCTGCCCATTCATAAAATTGTCCAAACTAAAGTCCATGTTTCATGTAGCTTCTCTGCTTGGCCGTAACTTTGCACCTTGTGCCAAGTGCGCGTCGCGTGTGCCTCATCTGCAGTGACAGGTAATGCCCCGTGCGGCCTCTTCACTCATAAAATTCCCAAATTCTTACGCATCTGTCCCTTGTCCCGCAGCTCGGCTGTACTCGCTGTACCAGGTCCATTACACATTTCAAAATCCAGAAAGTGAGCTGCGTAAAGCGGACTCCCAGCCATCAAACCTGGGGTTATGTGCTCACCTTTCTTCATCAGCGGTACGTGTCCCTCCTTAATTGAGTAACGTTACATTGCGCTGTGGGACTAATGGTTAATCCTCGTTCACTTTAGGTGTCATCAGTGTCACAGCGGCACCGGGCACCGCCTCTGCTGCTTTGTTTTTCTGCTTTGCCTTTTTGCTTTGCCTTTTTCCTTCCGGGGTTTTGCCTTTTTGCTTTGTTTTGTCTTCTTTTATTTCGCCAGCTCAATTTACAAGTTACGTTGGTCCTCTGTGAGATCGCGTTTAGTGGCGCTGTGCTGGGCTCGGACTGGTGCTCCGCGCGTCTGAGCACCGCGGGCCTGAGCCCCGTGTGTCTGAGCACCGCGGGCCCGAGCACCGCGCGCCTGACCTCTGTGCGTCGAGCTGGATTTTTCCCAGTCCGTGGTCTGACAGGCAGTGGGTTTGAGCTGAATGAGTGTATGAGCTAACTCAGATTTTATCTATTGTGGCATTGTTAATGAAGTTCAATCACTGTTTCTTTTTAATATGTACAATAAACATGATGTAAATTAAGTGGAACCTGGCTCTCTCATCTTGATAAAGGTTTGGTAAGAGAAAAATAGATTCAGAATGCAGGACATTTAACCTGAACTGGACAAACGATTATTGGTTGATGATTAGAACCCAGGGAGGGTTCTATTAAATAAATAAATAATTTATTTCATTATAGTGTAGTGTTATTATTTTTCCTGACTTTTGTTCTGTGAAGAATCCAGTCGTCACTTTTTCTGTTACAAACTGACCCCGGCCCCCCAACAGAGAAGCGAAAAGTTATGTGGCCCTCACAGGAAAAAGTTTGGGGACCCCTGCTCTAGGTGTTTGACATAAAGTGAGGGCTGTGGCGTCTTTGGCCTTGGTGGTACTCAGCACGCTCCGATGCACAAACAGAGCAGAGCGCCTCACCTTTGAAAATCCCTCTGACCAACCGGGTGTAAAATGATGCTAGAGAGAGAAAGAGAGAGAGAGTAAGTGAGTGTGGAGGGAAAGAGGAGAGGTGAGATAAAGAGAGATAGAGAGATGAAAACGGGAGAGAGACAGGCGTGACACAGAGAGAAAGAGAGAGGAAAAGAGGGGAGAGAGAGGCATGTGATGGACAGAAAGAGAGGCGTGAGACCGAGAGAGTGACAAGAGATAGACAGACAGAGATGGAGAGAGAGAGAGGTGAGAGGCAGATGGAGAGAGAGGGGGCTGAGATACACAGAGAGAGTATTAAAAGAAGGGAGTGAAAGGTGAGAGCGATAGAAAGAGAATATGGACAGAGAGAGATGAGAAATAGAGTGGAGAGTTTTGAGCAATAGAGAGAGGGGGGTGTGAGAGAGTGAGAGATAGAAAGAGAAAAGGGTAAGAAACGGAGAGGACAGAAGGAGTGAGATGCAGAGAGAGGGAGAGAGTGGTGAGAGACAGATAGAAAGGGGGGTTACTGAGAGAAAAAGAGGGGGAGAGACAGAGAGAACCAGACATAAAAGGGTGAGCGGGAGAGAGAAAGAAGGAGAGGAGAGACTGAGGTGAGAGACAGACAGGAAGAGGGGAGAGAGAGATGAGAGACAAAGAGGGAGAAAGACAGAGAGAAAAATAGTGAGAGAGAGATAAAGAGGGGAGAGGAGGGAAAGGTGATAGACAGAGAGAGACAAGGGGGTAAGAGACAGGGAGAGAAAAAGTGCAGAAGATGCGAGACCGGCAGAGAGAAAGAGAGAAAAAGAGAGGGTGAGAGAGGTGAGAGACAGCGGGAAAGTCAGTAGAGAGATAGAGAGGCGAAGACGGAGGGAAAAAGTGCAGCAGACTGAAAGAGAGAGACAAAGGTGGAGATATACATGGAGAAAGAGAAGCGGAGAGAGATAGAGAGAAACAAAGAGAGAGAGAGAAAGTGAGTGAAAAAGAGAGGTATCTGAGAAAGAGGGAAAAGGGGGAGAGTGACCAAGAAAGAGAGGGAGAAAAAAAACTCCGAAGAAAAATGAAGAGACAGAGAGAGGAGAGGGGAGAAAGAGAGGGGGGGTGGAAAGGAGAGGTGAGTGAAAGAACAAGACATGGGGAGAGGGAGAAAGAGAGACAAAGAGACAGAGAACTGAGGGTTGAGAAAGAGGGAGAGAGAAAGTGTAAGAAAAGGAAAAAGAGAGAAGGAAAAAGGGAAAGAAGGAGAGAGAAACAGATGGGGGGGCAGAGAGAAGAAGATGGGACGATACAGACTGGAAAAGAGAAAGGGAGAGAGACAGAGAGACCTGAGGAGGTACACAGAAGGATAGGTGAGAGAAAGTATGCGAGAATTGATAAGGTTGAGAGAGAGGGGGAGAGATAGGCGAGCGAAGGGAAAGTGAGTGAATGACGAGAGTGAAAGAGATGAAGACATGGGCAAAGGAAGAGTTTTGAGACAGAAAGAGGAGGAAAGGGGTAGAGAAAGAGAGAAGGACAGAGAGGTGGAGAGAAAGAGCAAGAGAAAGACAGAGAAGGAGAGAAAGAGAACAAGCGAGGGAGTAGACGTAGTTTGCAGCCAGAAGCCCTCACGTCGGAGGACTTAGATTAATTGGGCCTGATTGACTTTATCAGATGCGCGGCTGTTTCCTGTCCTCTCACTCGGAACACGACAGGATTTATTGGGAGGACGTGGAGCACTCGATATATTTCAAGTTCTTATCAGGGAAGCTTCTAATTAAGCCCCATTTTAGTTCTTCCTCTTTTATTTATTTTCACAGTCTGAGGTGGTTAAGTGGAATTGATCCTGTGAAAAGGACGTATATCTGTATGATTCACAAAACTGGTTTATTGACTGCTCTACATGCACAGGTGTGTGAACATCATGGAAGAGTCAGTGAGAGAAGGCCTAAACTCTGTTAATCTGAGGGGAGGGGAAATGTATTTTGTTCTAAATGATGGTGACCAATAGCTGATGATTATGTTTTTTTAAGGCAACTGAAGGATTTTGAGCTGAGAAAAAAGTTTATGCTCTAAAAAAAAAGACAAAATAGTCACCTAATCTGAACGCTGTAGGTCCCTGTCAGCCGAACTCTTTGTTATTTGAATACCTGATGAGTGTAAAAGCAAAGAATTATCCTTTTACATTCTGTAGTTTCTGAGAAAACTGATGTCCACATATGAAGACGTTCATTCTGCATTTTAATCATTTTGATAGAACACTTGAATTATGATTTGCTAACACTATTTATTAAGTGCCTGAAAACAGCAACATTTGTCCTGAGTGTAAAAATAATTGTGCCTCTTGGAACAAAGTGGCTCATTTGAAGTGCTACTAAGAGGAGCAGGAGACACAGGCCTTTACAAAAAAATAAAATAAAATAAATGAAATAATAATAATAATAATATAATAATAATAATAATAATAATAATAATAATAAATAATACAAAATATTCTAAACTCTTAAAAATTGAACATTTTTGCCTTGTTGCTGTTCTTGTATGCTGTTCTTCTTCTAAACATTTGCATTGTGGCCTAGACAACCCAAAATGTGTTGTCCTCATATCTGGATGCCAGGTCTCAGGAGGCTAACATTAGTGCTAAAACTAATTTAGTAGTTAAAACTGGGGATTTTTAACAAACCAAATCAATGAAGTTAGTACACGTCCAAACACATTTAATATATTATCTGTTCTTTTTTTTTTTTTCCTTGTGGACTTAAATGCCTCTTCTAGCTTGCTCCTAGTGTGATTGCACCGCCTCTGCTAGTACAGCCGGAGTTCTTCAGATATACTTGTGGGTTGAAGTTTGTATGTGGACTTTAGAAACCTTTTTCAAATAAGACAGAAGACTGGTGTTCCTGGCCTGCATGTAATTGTAGTGACTGATGTGAAAAACACCCACATAGCTAAACTAAACAAACCACAGTTATTTCTTCCGTTTCTGCCTGACAGAAACATGAGGGCCAGTCTGAGGTTTATGGGTGAACTCTCTAACCACCGAGGCATGGCTGCTTAAATGGTAGTAATGGTGGCACTAACGTTGCCTGACCATCCATGGCTACACTGTATCTGTCTCCAGGATATCTGATGCCAGTGATAGACAGATGGATTAACTAGTCAGACACGCATGGTCCATTTGTGTCAAAAAAACCCAAAAAACAAAAAGAAAACTGAATAACAGTGTGGATTTCGACAGAATCAACAAGCAAAGCACCAAACTTATTTTTTTCTCAGGTAAAACAAGTTATATATATATTTTTTTTACTCTGTATTCTGATTCAAGTAATTACTACATCGACTTATCGCCCAAGATATGAAAGGGTCAATATTTATCGTGTGCACATTTCCTTTGCACTACTGGGAATTTTTTAGTTATTTTGGGCTATATGATAAGATTTAAGCCGTAAGATGTTAAATTGATAACGTCTATGGCTCATTACAGATGCAAACTAAGTACTTAAGTGTTTTATTCTGCTATTTATTCATTGTAGTTTGTGATTTTGAACAATGTTGTAGATTTAGAATAGTTTTTGTGGTTTTAATCTGCTCTTGGGTTATTTATCAGTGGCATAAATTAATTTCAATAGTATCGTTTATCCCCTATATCTATTTCAGCAATATATCGAACTTCAAAATATGTTAACGTGACAGGCCTAGCGAGCAGGAGTCCAAGAGAGCGTCTATTAATTTAGCATTAGCACTAAAGCGTAGTTATAATTGCTCATAAAAAATAAAAAAAGGCAGGAAACTGGTCGCTCACTATTTATAATCTATAGACACACTGAAGCTCTGGTAAGTACATTCATTTCATACATCATTTCTGAGCCATGGTTTCTTCATAGCAACGTCATATGTGCAGAAATAATGAGCTTTTTAAACCAGACCGGGCTCAGACTTGGTTATTTTGTTTGCAGATGCAGCATGTTAGCAGACTCCTACACACTTGCACATGCTAACGATGCAGCACATGTGCTCAGAGAGGGCTAGCACGCATCGAGTAATTGGGACGTGCTAAGCTTCAGGGAAACCATATGTTTATTTAAAACACAGGTTATTCCAACATCATTAAACTGAGACAAGGTTCAACAAGTGTGAAGCTAAAATCTGCTCTCTCTCTCTTTTAAATGTTTAAAATGGAACTAAATAAAGCTTTTTTGCTGCTAAACGGTGTACATAGTGTTGGAATAGCTTTATCAACTGTTCATTCTCTATTCATTTTTTGTGCAACTACTGCAAATTAGGTGAAGTGTCTGCACTGCGTTCAAAAACAGTGTGTGCTACTTCCATGGGCCACTGCAATTTCAAGTAATATGTGATATCACACATGTCTGATTACAGACAGGTGTTTCTGATTCCAAACATCTGGCTGCAGGGGCGTAGTTTGAAGCATGGATACTAGACCAGTCTAAGAATCTCTAAGTTCTTTTAACTCCAGGCCTCACCCGTCCCCTCTCTCACTCTTCCTTTAGTCCTCCACTTACTGCCCACTGGGGTTCTGTGGTTGTGGGTTGTGGAGTTTAGGTGTTCAGCTCCACATTAAGTTTCATATCTACTTGTTATATCCAGATTAGGGCCTGTTTTCAACTTAACCCAGAAGTATTTCTCCAGCTTCTTACCAAGGTGGCCCCAAAGATCCACACAAACATTAGGGAGCCAATATGTGTGGAGGAACTGTCTGAGGTCAATTACTTTAATTATCACATCATGTTATTAATATATTATTGTAAAATAATACCTAATAATAAAACTATTGCAGTTATTATACGCTTCATTGTTCTACAGTTGTATCTTATGTAATGATTGCAATGCACTTTTTGATGATACCTTTACACTGCATTTAATGACATTAAGCAAGTTTAATCATTTTATGTAATCTGGCACTTAAACCAAAAAGGCACAATCTAACACAGGGATCTCCAACTTTTTTCCCCCAGGGGGCTACTATTTATAAAACCAAAATGCCAGAGAGCTACTAATTTTATTATTTACTAGCCAGAGAGCTACTAACCTTAGATGCCTATAAAACATGAGCCATTGTCCATTTATTAGTGCACTAACATAGGCACCACAACGATATATATTTACAATGGTCAAAGACATTTAATTAATTTAATTTACAATCCTTTGTTGAGTTACTTGGAAGGGGGTGGGGAGCTACTGGTACAGCTACAGTTTGGAGATCACTGCTCTGAGAAATATAAAACAAAGAGCAATAAATTGTGTGTGATTTTATTTTTTTTTAAATAAAAATAAATGTCAAAAACCAAATACTGATTTGCATTTCTCCATATAGTCAGTTACAGGCGTAAATGTGCTATGTGCATTGTTTGACAAAACTATACAATGCTAAGTACAATGGAACCATCACTTAAAAGGATCAGTCTAAACCACATTTCCCTTCATGGAGCACTGTCATTAGGTTGTGTTTTTTTTCTCACACTGAAAATAGTGTGCCTCCTTGTGATGTCATTAAGTGGAAATGGTCCACTGTGTTTTTTAAACTCCTTGCACCTTCACAAGAATCATTTGGATCATTTTGACACTTTCTTTGAAGTTACATCTATTGTTTTTGCTTCACTAAAACGGATTCACTCCTCAACGCACCAGCAGATATCGGAGACTTTCTGTGGCAATCTCATCAGAACAAAGTGTAAAACAAAAATATTCAAAAGTAAAAGCAACAACTTATAGTTATTCTAGAGCAGTTCAATTAAGGCTAATAACAGCTTAAAATTAACACTTCATAACATCACAATGTGAAACAGAAATTTTGAGCTTTGGAAATGCAGACAGCCTGGTAACTGATAAACATGTGGTAATGAAATAAAACACAACTACAGGTATGTTGAAGATAAGGTAACCCGCATTATAACATAACTTACAGCTCAAAAGAGTCAATTTTGCACAATATAAGAGATGTAATGTTGTTCTGTGGTTCTTCTTCAGTGGTGGCCTTGAAGGTTGATAGTTGTGGTGTTGCGGTAGGTCAAGGCTACTTTCACAAGCTGCATCATCACTTGTCACATTTAACCTCATTTACACCTGGACCTACAACATGGGCAAGGCTGTCTATGTGTATATTTTTAAAAGTGTAAATGTACACAAGAGGCATCATGTTTAAACACCAAACTGTTTTATATTGCTTATATATTCATTTTTGCTCGATTGAATTACTAGACAAAAGTTGACAAGAGGGACAAAGCTTTGCATAATAACACAAGCTGTGACTGTGGTGCTCACATTAATTAGGCCACTTTACACCATGTGCCTTTTCCTTCATAAGTTGTCCTTGTAAAGTTGATGTTTAAATGCATTATATTTATCCCCTTTGTATATAAACTATTCATAGTCCATCACAAGTCATTCAAGAAGCTCCTGGATACAACAAACCTTTATTTATGCAACTGAAGTGTTTTTAGACAACTTATTTTAAAGGACACCACTGGATGTGTGCATTGCTGTTGTAGGTAGTCCAACCAGTTCAAATGAAAAGTGATTCCTGCACAGATGTCTCACTGCTGCACTGACACACTGTTAGTGCTTTGGTATAAATTGGGGGGTCAGATCAGCAGGCCCACTTTCTTCCTTCTCAGACAGAGGCACAAGCACCAGGGTCAAAATGATCTCCTCATCTTGTGGAAGATCTGTAGTCCAGCCGCCTCTTGTGGTGTGTGCCTTTAGTTGTGGCGCTGAACAGGACAGCATATGGTCAACAGCCCCTGGACCACTTTATTTGTAATTTGTGTAGTCATTTGAAAATACAAATGTTATAGCATGGAGAAAGTCAATACAGTTACATACACCAAAGTAGATGAATAACGTGAATTAAGCAAATTGTTTTTCATGTATCTATGGCAACCCTGCATGGAGCTAGCTATGATAAATGCCAAAGACATTTTACAACAACGCAGTAGACTTTCTACACCAAATATTGCAGAAGACATTCCAGAGGAGAGAGGAAGCGGGGACCGGAGGGTGTGTTCCACTTAGGGAAGGACATGCTGGAGGGTGGGGTGGAGGGACCGTGTATCTTGCCTGGCCTGGGAACGCCTTGGGGTCCCACCAGAGAGCTGAAGGATGTGTCTGGGGTGAGGGAAGTGTGGGAGTCCCTGCTAGGACTGTTGCCCCCGCGACCCAGCCCCAGTAAAGTGAAGGAAATAATGAACGGACGTTCCAGAGGAAATGACCCGTCTCATCACCGACCAAAACAACAGATCAGAGTGAGAGTGAGGCCAGGAGAGGCTTTCCCGTTGTGTCTCCAAAGTTCACCTAGTGCCCCCCGGATATTTCTGTGATGCTGCAGGACACAGAGGACACAGAGGAGAGATGTTACTCTCCTCAAACTGCCCTGACTCAGGATTTGATGACTCTACCTGTTGATCTGCACTGAGACGTTTGTGCCTTTCTGTTATTATTGTAATTTACTGCTCATTGTGCTTTAATGTCTCAGGGACACATTAGTAATATTAACTGATTTATCTTTTTGTTTAATGTTTATAATATTGCTGTTAATAAATGCACCATTTACAGTGATTTATTTATTGTTTCTCTTTCAGGTTTCTAGCAACATTTGGCACTATTGGGTTTAACTACCCTGTAGGAAACTCAACAGCTGGGAAGACTGTGACAGAAGTCTCACAGGATATGTGGGATGAGCTGCAGCCTGAGTACATGCCAGGGCTGACAACAGACGACCCGATAGCCATCGCAAAAGCATTTGGGGAAAGATGGAAGCATCCCAACTGCATCAGCACACTCGGTGGAAAGCATGTTTTGATCTGTCTCTGTCTTCTGGCTCAAAATATTTTAACTGGATGGTGAACAGGATAGTGCAGAATTTTGCAAGTTAATTGGTTCATTGGTGAAACTCTCAGAATCAGTTTTATTGTCATTGTCATTAAACAGAATTCACAAACAGGAACTTGCTTCTGTGATAAAATAAAAATGAAGGCATGGATTAAAATAAGGTAAAAAAATAAACTTTGATATGCAAAAATAAAGCAGCATGGGCAGAACAACAGTGCAAGTAGGTTAATTATTGTTGTTTAACTGGTATTTTAAAGTGACAGGTGACATAGATATAGTGTCCATGAGTCCAACAGCAGAGGGGAAAGAAATGTGGCAAGAGGTTCTGGCAGTGGTGGAACGTAATGAAGTAAAAGTAGTAAAGTACTGCACTTAGGTGTATATTTTAGGAGGATCATTTTTATTTTTACTTCACTACATTTGAGAGAAGATATTTGTACTTTCTGCTCCACCACATTTTTTTTTTTTTTTTTTTATTGGACTGAAGAGTTTTTTTTTTTTTCTTTCTTTTTTTAAATTATTATTATTGTTTGTATTTATAGTCTGAGCAAAAAAAACAAAAAAAAACAAAAAAACAAAAAACAAAAACAGCTAGTTGATTCAGTTGTTTCTGTTAAACAAAATTCAGCAAAAATCTTTATCAAAACCAATACATGTGAAGCTTTATAAGACCTCTAAATCTGTGCAAAAATACTTTAACTTTTTAGTTTTTAAGTACATTTTTAAACGAGTACTTTAATACTATTACTTAAGTAGATTTTTTTTTCATGTGATACTTTTGACTTTTACTTGAATATGTCTTTGCTGTGGTATCTGGACTTTTACTGGGAGTGGCTCAAATAGGCCTTGTGCAGGGTGAAGAGTGTCAGCTGTGATTCAACCTGCTCATTACCTTCGAAAGCTTCACTAAATTATATTGTCTTAAACCAATATTCTACATTTGTTCAGAGACAAACCAGCAAAAGTCTCCAGAAGCATCTCCAGTAATAACTGTACAATCCCACACTGCAGAACTACATTAGGACAGCCAGCCTCCAGTGATGTTACGTTGTTCAAGTCCTGGTTAAAAACAAACCAAAGTTCTATTCAACTGGTAAACAATGTAGGAATATTGTAATTTTGTGAGTGCACTGTTGTAAATATGTGTTTAAAGATGGAGGAGGGAGATGGGAAGAGTAGGTCAGATGGAGCAGAGGATGCAGAGGATTGGGCCAGATGAAGCAGATGGTGCAAAGGAGAGGATCAGATGGAGCAGAGGGATGGTCAGATGGAACAAAGAATGTGCTATATCTTAAATAAATAATCTCAAGATAAAAAAAAAAGAAAAAAGTAAACTCACTATAAAAGGTCAGCGCAAATCAGATATGTGCTTGTTTTGTGGATGACAGACAACATTTATATATGATCAAAGTCACTAAGAGCATTATTAGATGAGACAGTACAAGCACTTTTTATTATTGTTACTTAGATCTTATTCATCATATTTTTATTATTATTTATTATTAATTACTGAAATATTGCATCTTTTTGTTCATGCAGTGCACTTTTTCATGGACCTCCTATCTAATGTATAGTATGGCTTTAACAATAAATCAGAACTGCGACTAAGTGACTACTAAAATAATCAGTGACTAATTTAGTTAATCTAAACTATTCAGACGCAACATGTAAGACATAACATGACATGGACAATATAAACAGGTTTATTACACCAAAATGTTAAACCAGGGGGAAAAAAACAATGTGTAATTTTAATAATAGAAGTAAATTGTAGCCCTACTTTACAGAGCACCAGACATTATTTATTTATTCAGGCATGTATGAAGCTATGAAGCTTGTCATGATTCTAAAGGACATCCCATAAATTCAAATGACGACCCAACATTTGATTATAGGTAATGCTTCTATGTTACATTTTTATAATCAAATAAAAATCCAAACATATTTTCAATTATTTTGTTATGAATTTTATCTAAATGTACTTTACTTTGTTTTGTCAGTCCAGAAAGCTTCACACTTGTGACACTGAACGTCTCAGTGTTTACACCAGGTAATGTTGTATGCAGGTGCTGGGACTACTAGACTGCCCACTCCTAGACACACTGCTTTGGATCTCCCTCCGGAGGGATATGCCCACAACACCTTCCCAGGAAGGTCCTTATCTGTGTGGAAGAGCAGTGTCTCTATTCTGAGCTCCTCTAGTGTGACTGAGCTCTTCCCCCTGTCTCTAAGGGAGCGCCCAGCCACACTGCATAGATTAATTTTGTCCGCTTGTATCTTGTAAGTGGTTCAAATGTGTTAAGTCCAGTGCGGTGTGGTCCGTATGAAGTGCACTACGGCTGGGACAGACTGAGGCTGGTACTGCTGTCTGAGCAGAACAGCAGCCTGTACAAGTGTTACATCAAATAGACTATTGTCTGTGTAATCCCCCAGTTGTCCAGGTATTCTGTCAACTGGAGAAGATGTTATTTGAGTGACGATGTTTCGTCACAGGCCCAGATCACACTAGGTGTAGTTCAATAGACCTAGCTAACAAACTCAAACTACTATATATACCGTATTTTCCGGACTACAATCCGCTACTTTTTTTCTACTTTTTAACCGCTGCGGCTTATGGTGCAGTGCGGCTTATACATTTTTTTTTTTCCGGTGGCGCCAAAAACATTTTGCCCAGCAACAGTAGACCAATAAAACTGATGAGTAGTTCACAGAGGTCCAATAAAATTGTATGATCAATCTAGCGCACTCTCAACTATTGTAAATCATCTGTACTAACCCTCATCAACATATATGTTTTGTGGCTGCAAGTGTATTTCTCAGTTCCTCTTCGTCCCGGCGCCGCTCCGCTGTAATCAATCAATCAAACTTTATTTCTATAGCATCTTCCAACAACCAAAGCCGACCAAAGTGCTGTACAACATTAAAAACAAGATAAAAAACAATAATTATCTTACAAATAGGTCGACAAAGCACATTACACCATTAAAATGAAGGAAGTGTCACAGCCACCTGTTAAAAGCTGTTCTAAATAGGTGGGTTTTAAGTTTGGCTTTGAACAGAGGCAGGTCAGTGATGGAACGTAACTCAATGGGCAAAGAGTTCCAGAGTTTTGGACCCGCCACTGCAAAAGAGCGATCACCCCACTGTTTGCCCCGGGACCGGGGGACCTCCAGCAGATTTTGCCCAGCAGATCGTAGAGCTCTGCTGGGTTGGTGAGGGGTCAAAATCTCACACAGGTAGGAGGGTGCAAGACCACTGACTGCATGAAAAACAAACATAAACATTTTAAAATGAAATGTAATGTCTCGTAATGTTCTTTTTCCTGCAGTCACTGATCCACAAACTAAAGCAGACTCCATCCGCAGGTTACAGCCCTTTTTGCTCCTTGTTTAAACCTGTTCTGCTGTCGTCCTTATGCTATTTTCCTCCTTCTTTATGTTGTTTCACATGTAAAGTCTCTCGTGAACGCGTGTCCAGAGCATCCACAACGCGTGTCGGAGGCGTATGTCCTCAAATACAAAGGTGTCGATTGTTTCAGAGTCACGCTGCAGCATCGAATATTTTGGTAAATTTGGCTTAAGTATTCTGTCTTGTACAGGAGACACGGCACCTCCTTTAGCCAATGAGGACGCAGAACACGGCACCTCCTTTAGCCAATCAGGACGCAGAACACGGCACCTGCTTTAGCCAATTACAACGCAGAGCACGCGCCTGCATACACTGTAAAAAAAAAAAAAAGCATGCAAAACCGCACTAGTGGTCCCTCACAAATGAGCTTTTTGAGCTATTTTTTCATATTACTATGTGGGATACCTGCAGCGTAAAATCCGGTGCGACTTGTACAAGTTCTTTTTTTCTAAAATTAAAGCATATGGCTTTTAATCAGGTGCGCTCTGTAGTCTGGGAAATACGGTAAACAGGTGTGTTAGTTTCAGTGTTGTTAGCTCCTCTCTCCGGATATATATAAGGCAGTATCCACCATCAATCTGACCAGAACTGAAGAAGCAGCTTGGAGCAGTGAAACATCTTCACTCACTTTTCAATAATTCAACTATTCAATAACTTTTTGTCCAGTTGACAGAATTGCAATTTTCTTTTATTTCAGATCGACTACACCAAGTTTCAACTTGTTCCGGCTCAAATTAAACCCTGGTAGCAACTTTCTAACATGGTTTAAAACTCACAGGAATCCGTTTTGTGTAATAGAACCTTTAAAGGCCAATAACAATACGTGTCCTTTAAAGGTTGGAAGTTTTTCAGCACAATAAAAACAAAATGGAAAAAAAAAAAAAAAAGACATGCTTTTATTTTTATCTTTTATTTTTATTTATTATTTATTTATTTTTGGCCAATGTGTTACATACAGTGGCTTTAAAGAAGGAGTTAATAGGTCTAGCCCCCAAACCCATTTACTGTGTGGGTGGCTTTTCAACAAATCCATGGAGGACATTTTTCTTCCTTTTCTAACTTTAAAATGACTTGTATGCAAGATTTATTCACATTGTGCATGAGTTATTAATCCCAGTGCATAGATTAGTAATACAGCGCCATTTGCACACATTATTTAACATGTTCTGTCAGATAAAAAATATGAGCTTGTTTTCAGGGTACCGCAGTAATTGGATGCATGAGGGGCACTTAGTGAGACGAACAGGCAGCAAACTACAGCTGAATGTGTGGGCAACTCCTTGTCAAATGCATCCAGCCAGGTTTTTACAGACGAACGGAAAGTTATGTCAAGCAAACACCTACAGCTCATGGTGTTTGCCAGAATCTGGAGCAAATTTTCTTAATTTTTGCTACATGTCACACTGCATAAGATTCACACAACAATTATAGCTATAGACTATAGGCTATAATATTTAGGAAAATATTTCTGATTACAAACACCTGGAGTTTGAAGTGTTAGACCAGTCACACTGTTCCTTGTACCCTTCTACAAAAGAAGAAATAAGGTCACAGCCTCCAACAAACTTCAACAGAACCTGAAGACACTGGAAAAGTGGCTGAAGAGATGGAAGTGTACACAGATATTGCAGAACTTCAAACTGCTCAAGGAAACGTCACTAGACCTCAGCCGCAGAAGGTCTTTGAGGCATTTCCAAAAGACCATTTAGTAGCAGACATGAAAAACCTGGAATTTGCAGTCCAAGATGGTGTCCCTGAAACATCTGAAGCGTCATCTGAGGTCAACCAGGACCAATCAACACCAACCAATGCTGTTGGGGAAAAAAACAAAAATGCAAAAAGGGAATAAGACAGAACTTCCAAATGATAAAGGAGAACTGACTGAGAACTCAAATACTGAAGAGAAAGATACTTCAGATGTAGAGAATAAGGGGTCTCAGGCACCAGTCTTTTAATAAGGTCAGAGGTAAGTCTTCTTGCTCTAACCCCACAGAGGAGGCAAAACCACTACATGAAAGTGAAAAGTCATACTTTGAAGAAGAAACAAAGCCTTGTAAGAAATCTAAAGTCAAACCCAATCTCACTGGTAACAAATAAACTAAAAAGACTGAAGAGCCTTTAGTAAGATTCAAGATGGATGTTCAACCACCAAAGCTCATTCGCTCACAGCCTACAGAGAAGATCAAACCTGCCAAGAAGAACCTGGTTAAACCATCCAAAGATTATGAGCCCAAAGCAGTGATGGGCAGATTCAAGAGGCAGGACAACTTCAAACTCCCCAAAGAACTGAGGAACATGGAGGAAATTGATGACGAGGGGGAGACGAATCGAAAGAACCATATATTTAAGGGCTTTAGCCAGTTTTCATGCCAGCTGAAGAAGAGCGATGGAGATGTGGATGCTTATCTGGAATTAGTCATGAACCGACAGCAAAAGCCCGAGAAGAACAAGAAGAATTACAGAAAAGAAGTCAGGATCGTGCTCACTGGCTTTTATGTTTCAGTCCTGGTATGAACTTGGTTTAGTCTGAGTTTGGATCTTGATTAATCTTATACGTTAAACCTTAGTTGGACTGAAAAAGGACTAAACAAGGTCTATCCTGGACTAAAGCAGAACTAGCCCAGAGATGAACAGGGGTGGACAGGATGATTACATACAATATAACAACAAATAATATGTAAAAATTCAAAAAAAAAAAAAAAAAAAAAAATTCAAACATTTTATTAACCACCAATGCAGGTTAGTGATAAATAAGATTTAGGAGTGAGATGGCATTCAACCAACATTGCTCAAGCAAACTAATGACACGGTCAGAGGAGGAGAGACAGAACCCAGGACTGTGGAACTTTTTCACACTTTGTCAAAATGAACATCTAATAAATAAACATTTGAGCTGCAGATACCTGCTGTACAGGTGATTTAATTTAGTTACAGGTAGGGCATTTTTTCTCATAAGCACTGACACTGCAATTAGATTTGTGATTTCTGTTTTAACAAAAGAATTCTGTTCAAAGTTCACATTTTAAGCATGGCCAGGAGAACTGACAAAAGAGCTAGCAGCTTTTACCCCACGGAGACTCAGGGAGGGCATCTGACACTCAGGGGCATTTCAGAACATGTTTGGACGGATCTAAAGTACACCATTAGCAGATTTTTATGCAGAATAAAATGGGAGATTGCTTTGCTTGTGGAAGAAATTATTGTACATAAAAAAATTCCAGCCTTTGTGATTTGCTAATTGTATTCAAATTAGGATCTCGATTCTATTGCAGTACATTTTGCAGTCCTACAGTTTACACAAAGCCTACAGGCTTGTTGTGAAAAATTAAACTTTGAGAAAATATGTCAAAACGCCACTAAAATAGGGCTGCAACGATTACGTGACTAATCGTGACTAGTCTATCTAAAATAAAATCTGTGTAATTCTTCAGCCCTTCAGGTATAATCAATACTAAAAGAAGAAAAGTAAGGGTCACAAGGGCCTTTATCACCGCTTGCAGTTTTAATTATAAACTTTCTTCTGAAAGTTGTAAAAGGCGCTTATAAACTTATCGTGGTGATTAATTAGGATGGTTGGAATGCATAAGTAAGTGAGAAATAACCTGCAAACCCCTGCGAACTCTTCTGTTTTGCAGGTCTTTAAAACAGTACAAATCATGTAGATGCTTTTAAGTCACAATGTTGAAATGCACAGGTAACTCAGAGAGTCCTCTTGTTCGGATATTTGTCTTGTGTCTCCTAAAATCCTGTCAGACCAGTCAAAGCAGCAGGTTAAAGAACTGAACAGAGCTCCTTTACCCACGTCAATAAATTTGATGGGACGCCATATTGGCAGAGTAATGGGTAATCAACCGTAATGAATGGCACCGAGTCATTTTTGAAGTTTTTTTTTTTTTTTGTCATTAAATTAATCCGTAGACAATTTAGACGATTTATCTTAAAACTTATCCAATTAATCATTAACGACCCTTACATGGCACATGTGTGAGTATATATTGCATAGATTTCGCCTTAACTCTGCAATATCTGGATATCTGGTTAACTTTTCACCTTGTTATATCATCCAAAAGGGACCCTGGAAAAGTTTGTGAAAAATAGACTTTATTATAAATCCCTGTACCTATAATATTTACTGATAATGATACAGTGAATCTGCTCTAACTAATGTGCAGATGTTGCAGCCTATTAGCAGCTACATCACTCATGTCAATGTAATAAACATGCAAAAAAAAACATTGATTTAACTTTAGTTTGTGATTTTATTTTCTACAATCAACATTTCTGAGCAGTCAATTAATGTTAAGCAAATGAACAGTGTTTAGCAAAAAGCATCTGGGATTGTTTCTCTTACTACTACTCTTTCTTTCTCTCTCTGCCTAATTAATAGACTATAATACTAATCGGCAACACACAAAATTACAGTTTTTGAATTGTTATGAGACATCATTAAGTCATGCAAATAAAAAATATATATATACATTCATAGCTTAATTAATGTACGGCTTGATAAGCTGCTAGCCCATTTAGCTGCAGAAATCCACTTCTGAAGTTTTGTAAATCCGGTAAAAGGCTCAGGCTTTCTTCTACACTTGATAATGTGTACATCCTGGTGCGTAACAATAATCCACAATCTCTGAAACTCCCATGAAGCTTGCTCATTACGATCGACACCATTACTTTCAATGGGAATTCTCCACCGGGACCACTGCCAGTATAGGATTTGGAGGTGCATGCTGAGATTGCCTGACGACAACTGCAGGAGCTCTATAGGTGCTAACGGGAGCTAAGAGACGTTCAAGAACATCTAGTAATTTAGCATTAGCACTATAATTGCTAATAAAAACAACAAGCATACCTAGAGCCACACTTTTGCAAATGGCAACTACTCATTTGCTGTGACCTTGAGACTTTTAGACCGGATCTCTTAGTTTCACATTCACTTTAACATAGCAGATCAAAACTATGAAACGCAAGCAAGTCAGCAGTAGAACAGCTGCTGGTTAGGTTTCTGCTGTAAAATTAGTTAGATAGTTAGATCCCAGACCCTTCTGGATTTGAACTGAAAAGAGGGAGTGGAGAGCCAGGTAAGCAATACAGTCTTGTCAGAGGATTTGTACAACCTCATGTGCAAATCCTTCTTATTCTTTATCGTCCATATGGGGTATATTTTCTTCCTAGCTACAACCTCATGTGTGCAGAAATAATGAGCCATTTAAACCAGTCCGGGCTCAGACTTGGTTATTTTGTTTGCAGGTGCAGCACGATAGCGGACTCCTTCACAGTTTCCATGTACATGCTAAAATGCAGCTCGTGTGCTCAGAGATGCTAGCGTGGGTTAGGTAATTGGGATGCGCTAAGCTTCAGGGGAGACCATCTATTTATCTTAAAAAAAAATAGGTTATTCCAACATCATTAAACTCAGACAAGATTCAACAAATGTGGAGTTAAAATCTGATCTGCCCTCATTTCTGGGGAAAGTTATAAAGAAGACATTTGGGTATTTTATTAGCCAATTTTACTGTTTATTAGCAAGGACGCTGAAACAAAAGTAGTTAATTTTCACTAGCAAAAACACAACCTACGAATACATTGTAAACATGAATCCATTATTCATTCTGAAGACAATGATCGCGGTACCTAAGAAAACTTCCAAAGGTATTGCTCACTTTCCTAACGCATTTCAAGCATCCTAATTATTCACCCTGTTGAGTTTATAAGGGTTTTTTTCACAACTTCAGAGGCCAGAAAGGAGTTTTGCTGTTACGGTAATGCTGACAACTAGCATGCAAACCACAATTAAACATCTCTTGGTGGACAATAAATTAATTTGATACAGACAGCAAACAAAACAAAGGCTCATTTTAACCCCAAGAGCTGCATATACAATATAACTGTAAATGAGACAAAGCTAATTTTACTTGGAAAAAATGTGTTTAATGCTAAAAAAAAAAATTTTCTTTCACAATCAAGACAGCAAAAAACATGCAAAACAAAAAGGTTATATAGTTATATTCAGCAGGATGGCAATAGCATGGGAATAGCCTGGTAATCGGTTGCCTGGCAAATCCAGGCAATTATTGTAATCACAGTATTTTTTATACAGATGGATTTCAGTCTGGTCCCCACTCCCTCCATCACTCACGAGCCAGAAACAACCATGATCATGCGATTGGATTTGTTTATTTCAGTGATGCATGTGACTGTGGTCATCTATTATTTACACATTTAGTTTAGTCATTTATTCTGGCAGAAATCATTGATGTCTTTCAGTCCCATGTGTAATACTGTTTTCCATGTCAGCAGCCATATTTGTTTTGATATGGACTAGTGATGTCCCAATCCAATACTGATACTTAAACACAGAATGAGGAGGCTCTAAAGCCACTAAAACCAGTATTCATGACAGAGATTGTATGTTTTACCTCTGTGATGTCTGCATGGAGCCTTAAGAGTGAAAACAAAACTTTGGAGAAATCAGGCAGAGGAACAGAGCCTTAGCCACATGCTCAGGGCTGGACAAAAAAAAAAAAAAAAAAACAGAGACACAACAAAACACTGCCTTTAGAGACCGTGAGATAAAACATCACCTAATGTCTCTGTCATTATGTCCTGAAGCTTCTGCCCTGTGGAATTCCATTCAGGAATGGCAGATATTTAAAAACTGGTATTGAATTGGTACCCAATAAAAACTGGGGCGGGACATCCCTAATACAGACAGCCCATGCCTGCCCCTGATTGGCTAATCCACCCAGTCATGAGCCTCTGGAAACGTGGAGATACACTGGTGACCAGACTCAATTAGGGGTGTGCTAAAATATCGATACACCGATATATATCAATATTATTAAAATTGATACGGTATCGATTCTTTGTTTCCTAGTATCAATATCGATATTCCCCCCAGACATTACTCTTTACGGGTGAAGAGAAGCGAGAAGCAAGAGAAACAAAAATGTCAGAAAAAATGTTTCAACCGCCTTCCTCCCTCTAGTTAGAAACATGCATTAATCAAAAAGCACTTCATTGTGTTTTTTAATCTTCAATAAATGGAAGATAAGTGCACCATTTAATGTTTTGTTTTTTTTGTTTTTTTGTGAAAATTGGGTTGACCATTTAAGTAAGGTTGAAGGTATTTTTTTCTGAATCGTATCGTATCGATTTGAAATATATAGAATTGTATCAAAATGGCACTGTATCGAGATACGTATTGTATCATGGACTGTGTATCGAGGTACGTATCGTATCGGCAGCTTCTTGGTGATACCCAGCCCTAGACTCATTCTTCATAAAGACAAAGTGTGTATTCTGTATTCTATCTCAAGAAATACTATTGAATTAACAAAAATATACAAAATATTTTGATATAATAATAAAATAAAATAATAACCTTAATTAGGCCCGAGCCCCTACAGGGCGTAGGGCCTATTGCTTCCGCAACGATGAGTGCCTGGGCGAAGCCCAGGCACTCATCGTTGCTAACTGTCTTGCCGAACTTGTGCGCGCAGCGCACAAGTTCGGCTGAGGTCGCGACCTTGCCCCGATTCCACTATCCCAGCAACCCATGCCGCAGGCATGGGCCATCTTTATTACTGCTAAAATGAATGGAAGTCAATGGGAGGTCAGTGGGCGACCCCCGACGTCATGGCGAATGACGGCGCGCGTTAGCGCCCGTCATTCGCCAATGACCCCCCACGGTGACGTGGGGAAGGTTCAGAGCTTTCGTAAAACGTATAATTTGTCATTCTAATGTTTTCTGATATATTGTTTTTGCTAAAATATTATTATTTTTTTTTATTTTTTTTTTTAGGCCCGAGCCCCTACAGGGCGTAGGGCCTATTGCTTCCGCAACGATGAGTGCCTGGGCGAAGCCCAGGCACTCATCGTTGCTAACTGTCTTGCCGAACTTGTGCGCCAGCGCACAAGTTCGGCTGAGGTCGCGACCTTGCCCTGATTCCACTATCCCAGCAACCCATGCCGTAGGCATGGGCCATCTTTATTACTGCTAAAATGAATGGAAGTCAATGGGAGGTCAGTGGGGCGACCCCCGACGTCATGGCGAATGACGGGCGCGTTAGCGCCCGTCATTCGCCAATGACCCCACGGTGACGTGGGGAAGGTCCAGAGCTTTCGAAAAAACGTATAATTTGTCATTCTAATGTTATCGGATATATTGTTTTTGCTAAAAAAATATTATTATTATTTAGGCCCGAGCCCCTACAGGGGCGTAGGGCCTATTGCTTCCGCAACGATGAGTGTCTGGGCGAAGCCCAGGCACTCATCGTTGCTAACTGTCTTGCCGAACTTGTGCGCGCAGCGCACAAGTTCGCTGAGGTCGCGACCTTGCCCTGATTCCACTATCCCAGCAAACCCATGCCGCAGGCATGGGGCATCTTTATTACTGCTAAAATGAATGGAAGTCAATGGGAGGTCAGTGGGCGACCCCCGACGTCCAATGACCCCACGGTGACGTGGGGAAGGTCCAGAGCTTTCGAAAAACGTATAATTTGTCATTCTAATGTTTTCGGATATATTGTTTTTGCTAAAAATATTATTAGGCCCGAGCCCCTACAGGGCGTAGGGCCTATTGCTTCCGCAACGATGAGTGCCTGGGCGAAGCCCAGGCACTCATCGTTGCTAACTGTCTTGCCGAACTTGTGCGCGAAGCGCACAAGTTCGGCTGAGGTCGCGACCTTGCCCTGATTCCACTATCCCAGCAACCCATGCCGTAGGCATGGGCCATCTTTATTACTGCTAAAATGAATGGAAGTCAATGGGAGGTCAGTGGCGGGTCCCGACGTCATGGCGAATGACGGGCGCGTCAGCGCCCGTCATTCGCCAATGACCCCACGGTGACGTGGGGAAGGTCCAGAGCTTTCGAAAAACGTATAATTTGTCATTCTATGTTTTCGGATATATTGTTTTTGCTAAAAATATTATTATTATTTTTAGGCCCGAGCCCCTACAGGGCGTAGGGCCTATTGCTTCCGCAACGATGAGTGCCTGGGCGAAGCCCAGGCACTCATCGTTGCTAACTGTCTTGCCGAACTTGTGCGCGAAGCGCACAAGTTCGGCTGAGGTCGCGACCTTGCCCTGATTCCACTATCCCAGCAACCCATGCCGTAGGCATGGGCCATCTTTATTACTGCTAAAATGAATGGAAGTCAATGGGAGGTCAGTGGGGGGGTCCCGACGTCATGGCGAATGACGGGCGCGTCAGCGCCCGTCATTCGCCAATGACCCCACGGTGACGTGGGGAAGGTCCAGAGCTTTCGAAAAACGTATAATTTGTCATTCTAATGTTTTCGGATATATTGTTTTTTGCTAAAAAATTATTATTATTTTTTTTTTTTATTTCTTCTTTCTCTTCTGCTTTTTGAACAGGAATTTGACCCCCTGAACATATCCGAAAACTCACCAAAATTTGCCCAAAATTCAGAAGTGCGCGCGAAAAATTAATTTTTTATATGGTGCATATTGGGCATAAAAAAATGGCGCGACAGCGCCACCTACAAAAGTCAAAATACATTGCGTCAATGGGAGACGACCCCCGACATCAACTTTGTCGTAGAACCACCAAATTCGGTACACACGTTCATCAAGTGATGCCAAACAAAAAATATTATTATGGCCACGCCCTCTGACAAAACCGGAAGTCGGCCATCTTGGATTGAATATTCCGAAATGCCGAGTCAGCATTTTCGTTCATGTCGCATTTTCGTCAACTCCTCTGAAGGCGCTTCACCTGCAGGGCTGAAAATCACTGGACATCATCTAGACAAGTGGGGCATCAAAAGTTATCCAATTTACGTTGATACGTATAACGGTTTCCGTGCGGCGAAGCCGCAAAAGTCCATCGGATTTTTGCAATTTTCAAATTTGAAAATTTGCTCCCGTTTGCGCATACAAAGTCCGATTGGGCTCAAATTCGAATCATTTGTAAAACCTTCTGGCCCTAGACCTACTAATTGTCAAAGAAAACAATTTGGTGCAATAGCGCCCCCTACAGAATAACAAATAAATTTGCATGGAGGGCCAAAAATTAGTTTTCCCAAAATGTTACGAAATTTCACACAAAATTCCAGTGGGTCATCCCAATCAATAAAGTCAATCAGACCCATGACGTTTTTGTACCGTGTTGCCATGACGATGCGCCAAAGTGCCCATGTTATCCTAATGGGAATGTTCCGAAAATTTTCCCATTCATGAAAAAACATTAGTTTCATGGAATCAGTGAAATTTGCCAGAATGACTCATCATGTCATTCTGATCAAAAAAGTCAATCACACCCATGCCATATTTTTCACTCTGTTGCTATGGCAATGCGTGAAATACCCCATGTTATCCTAATGGGAAAATTTACAAATTTTGGGACATTTCAAAGTCTTATAACGGCTTCAGACCTTCAATGAAGAATGTGAGATTTGGCACGTTGATTCTTTACATCATCCCCATCAAAAAAGTCCGAGGTGCCAAGTTTGTATTTTGCACGGTGTTGCCATGGTGATGCCTGGAAAAACCCATGTTGGTGCATTTTGTGCATCAGTGCTCCCAATGTCTTTTGACTTTGTTTGGTGACAAGTGCAGCCCAAAGCCACAATCAAACAGAGGCAAGTGGCGGGTCAGCGCCACCTACAGGGAGTGCCCGGTCGGCCGAGTGCGAAGCGCGGCCCGCGAGGGCCGTTCGATGCCGCTTGCGGCTTTAATTTTTTTTATTTCTTCTTTCTTCTGCTTTTTGAACAGGAATTTGACCCCCTGAACATATCCGAAAACTCACCAAAATTTGCCCAAAATTCAGAAGTGGCGAAAAATTAATTTTTTTATATGGTGCATTATTGGGCATAAAAAAATGGCGCGACAGCGCCACCTACAAAAGTCAAAATACATTGCGTCAATGGGAGACGCCCCGACATCAACTTTGTCGTAGAACCACCAAATTCGGTACACACGTTCATCAAGTGATGCCAAACAAAAAATATTATTATGGCCACGCCCTCTGACAAACCGGAAGTCGGCCATCTTGGATTGAATATTCCGAAATGCCGAGTCAGCATTTTCGTTCATGTCGCATTTTCGTCAACTCCTCTGAAGGCGCTTCACCTGCAGGGCTGAAAATCACTGGACATCATCTAGACAAGTGGGGCATCAAAAGTTATCCAATTTACGTTGATACGTATAACGGTTTCCGTGCGGCGAAGCCGCAAAAGTCCATCGGAATTTTTGCAATTTTCAAATTTGAAAATTTGCTCCCGTTTGCGCATACAAAGTCCGATTGGGCTCAATTCGAATCATTTTTGTAAAACCTTCTGGCCTAGACCTACTAATTGTCAAAGAAAACAATTTGGTGCAATAGCGCCCCCTACAGAATAACAAATATAATTTGCATGGAGGGCCCAAAATTTAGTTTTCCCAAATGTTACGAAATTTCACACAAAATTCCAGTGGGTCATCCCAATCAATAAAGTCAATCAGACCCATGACGTTTTTTGTACCGTGTTGCCATGACGATGCGCCAAAGTGCCCATGTTATCCTAATGGGAATGTTCCGAAAATTTCCCATTCATGAGGATCATGAGAAAAACATTAGTTTCATGGAATTCAGTGAAATTTGCCAGAATGACTCATCATGTCATTCTGATCAAAAAAGTCAATCACACCCATGCCATATTTTTCACTCTGTTGCTATGGCAATGCGTGAAATACCCCATGTTATCCTAATGGGAAAATTTACAAATTTTGGGACATTTCAAAGTCTTATAACGGCTTCAGACCTTCAATGAAGAATGTGAGATTTGGCACGTTGATTCTTTACATCATCCCCATCAAAAAAGTCCGAGGTGCCAAGTTTGTATTTTGCACGGTGTTGCCATGGTGATGCCTGGAAAAACCCATGTTGGTGCATTTTGTGCATCAGTGCTCCCAATGTCTTTTGACTTTGTTTGGTGACAAGTGCAGCCCAAAGCCACAATCAAACAGAGGCAAGTGGCGGGTCAGCGCCACCTACAGGGAGTGCCCGGTCGGCCGAGTGCGAAGCGCGGCCCGCGAGGGCCGTTCGATGCCGCTTGCGGCTTTAATTTTTTTTATTTCTTCTTTCTTCTGCTTTTTGAACAGGAATTTGACCCCCTGAACATATCCGAAAACTCACCAAAATTTGCCCAAAATTCAGAAGTGGCGAAAAATTAATTTTTTTATATGGTGCATTATTGGGCATAAAAAAATGGCGCGACAGCGCCACCTACAAAAGTCAAAATACATTGCGTCAATGGGAGACGCCCCGACATCAACTTTGTCGTAGAACCACCAAATTCGGTACACACGTTCATCAAGTGATGCCAAACAAAAAATATTATTATGGCCACGCCCTCTGACAAACCGGAAGTCGGCCATCTTGGATTGAATATTCCGAAATGCCGAGTCAGCATTTTCGTTCATGTCGCATTTTCGTCAACTCCTCTGAAGGCGCTTCACCTGCAGGGCTGAAAATCACTGGACATCATCTAGACAAGTGGGGCATCAAAAGTTATCCAATTTACGTTGATACGTATAACGGTTTCCGTGCGGCGAAGCCGCAAAAGTCCATCGGAATTTTTGCAATTTTCAAATTTGAAAATTTGCTCCCGTTTGCGCATACAAAGTCCGATTGGGCTCAAATTCGAATCATTTGTAAAACCTTCTGGCCTAGACCTACTAATTGTCAAAGAAAACAATTTGGTGCAATAGCGCCCCCTACAGAATAACAAATAATTTGCATGGAGGGCCCAAAATTTAGTTTTCCCAAATGTTACGAAATTTCACACAAAATTCCAGTGGGTCATCCCAATCAATAAAGTCAATCAGACCCATGACGTTTTTTTGTACCGTGTTGCCATGACGATGCGCCAAAGTGCCCATGTTATCCTAATGGGAATGTTCCGAAAATTTTCCCATTCATGAGAAAAACATTAGTTTCATGGAATTCAGTGAAATTTGCCAGAATGACTCATCATGTCATTCTGATCAAAAAAAAAGTCAATCACACCCATGCCATATTTTTCACTCTGTTGCTATGGGCAATGCGTGAAATACCCCATGTTATCCTAATGGGAAAATTTACAAATTTTGGGACATTTCAAAGTCTTATAACGGCTTCAGACCTTCAATGAAGAATGTGAGATTTGGCACGTTGATTCTTTACATCATCCCCATCAAAAAAGTCCGAGGTGCCAAGTTTGTATTTTGCACGGTGTTGCCATGGTGATGCCTGGAAAAAACCCATGTTGGTGCATTTTGTGCATCAGTGCTCCCAATGTCTTTTGACTTTGTTTGGTGACAAGTGCAGCCCAAAGCCACAATCAAACAGAGGCAAGTGGCGGGTCAGCGCCACCTACAGGGAGTGCCCGGTCGGCCCGAGTGCGAAGCGCGGCCCGCGAGGGCCGTTCGATGCCGCTTGCGGCTTTAATTATTATTATTATTATTATTTTTATTTCTTCTTTCTTCTGCTTTTTGAACAGGAATTTGACCCCCTGAACAAATTCGAAAACTCACCAAATTTTGCCCAAAATTCAGGTCTGCCGAAAAATTTATTTTTTTATATGGTGCATTATTGGGCATAAAAAAATGGCGCGACAGCGCCACCTACAAAAGTCAAAATACATTGCGTCAATGGGAGACGCCCTGACGTCAACTTTGTCGTAGAGCCACCAAATTCGGTACACACATTCTTCATGTGATGCCAAACAAAAAATATTATTATGGCCACGCCCCCTGACAAACCGGAAGTCGGCCATCTTGGATTGAAAATTCCGAAATGCCGACTCTGCATTTTCGTTCACGTCGCATTTTCGTCAACTCCTCTGAAGGCGCTTCACCTGCAGGGCTGAAAATCACTGGACATCATCTAGACAAGTGGGGCATCAAAAGTTATCCAATTTAGGTTGATACCTGTCACGGTTTCCGTGCGGCGAAGCCGCAAATTTCCATCGGAATTTTTGCAATTTTCAAATTTGAATATTTGCTCCCGTTTGTGCATACTAAGTCCGATTTGACTCAAATTGGAATCATTTATAAAACTTTCTGGCCTAAACCTACTCATTGTGAAAGAAACAAAATTGGCGCGATAGCGCCCCCTACAGAATAACAAATACATTTGTATGGAGGTCCCAAAATTTTGTTTTCCCAAATGTTACGAAATTTCACACAAAATTCCAGTGGGTCATCCCGATCAATAAAGTCAATCACACCCATATCGTTTTTTGCACCGTGTTGCCATGACGATGCGCCAAAGTGCCCATGTTATCCTAATGGGAACGCTCTGAAAATTCCCCATTCATAAGAAAAATATTAGTTTTATGAAATTCTTTGAAATTTCATATGATGACTCTTCATGTCATCCTGATCAAAAAAGTCAATCACACCCATGCCATATTTTTCAGTCTGTTGCCATGGCGATGCGCGAAAACCCCCATGTTATCCTAATGGGAAAACTTACACATTTTTGGACATTTCAAAGTCTTATAACGGCTTCAGACCTTCAATGAAGAACATGAAATTTGGCACGTTGATTCTTTACACCGTCCCCGTCAAAAAAGTCTGAGGTGCCAAGTTTGTATTGTGCATGGTGTTGCCATGGCGATGCCTGGAAAACCCCATGTTGGTGCATTTTATGTATCAGTGCTCCCAATGTCTTTTGACTGTTTGGTGACAAGTGCAGCCCAAAGCCACAATAAAACAGAGGCATGTGGCGCGTTAGCGCCACCTACAGGGAGTGCCGGGTCGGCCGAGTGCGAAGCGCGGCCCGCGAGGGCCGTTCGATGCCGCTTGCGGCTTTAATTATTTTTATTTCTTCTTCTTCTGCTCTTTGAGCAGGAATTTCACCCCCTAAACATATTCAAAAACTCACCAAATTTTGCCCAAAATTCAGAAGTGGCGAAAAATTTATTTTTTTATATGGTGCATCATTAGGCATAAAAAAATGGCGCGACAGCGCCACCTACAAAAGTCAAAATACATTGCGTCAATGGGAGACGCCCCGACGTCAAATTTTGTCGTAGAGCCACAAAATTCGGTACACACATTCTTCATGTGATGCCAAACAAAAAATATTATTATGGCCACGCCCCCTGACAAACCGGAAGTCGGCCATTTTTGGATTGAAAATTCCGAAATGCCGAGTCAGCATTTTCGTTGACGTCGCATTTTCGTCAACTCCTCTGAAGGCGCTTCACCTGCAGGGCTGAAAATCACTGGACATCATCTCTAGACAAGTGGAGCATCAAAAGTTATCCGATTTACATTGATACGTATAACGGCTTCCGTGCGGCGAAGCCGCAAAATTCCATCGGAATTTTTGCAATTTTCAAATTTCAAAAATTTGCTCCCGTTTGCGCATACAAAGTCCGATTTCACTCAAATTCGAATCATTTGTAAAACTTTCTGGCCTAAAAACCTACTCATTGTGAAAGAAAACAAAATTGGCGCGATAGCGCCCCCTACAGAATAACAAATACATTTGTATGGAGGGTCCCAAAAAATTTAGTTTTCACAAATGTTACAAAATTTCACACAAAATTCCAGTGGGTCATCCCGATCAATAAAGTCAATCAGACCCATGCCATTTTTTTGCACCGTGTTGCCATGACGATGCGCCAAAGTGCCCATGTTATCCTAATGGGAATGCTCCGAAATTCCCCATTCATGAGAAAAACATTAGTTTCATGGAATTCTGTGAATTTGGCAGAATGACTCTTCATGTCATCCAAATCAAAAAAGTCAATCACACCCATGTCATAATTATTACTCTGTTGCCATGGCGATGCGTGAACTACCCCATGTTATTCTAATGGGAAAATTTACAAATTTTTGGACATTTCAAAGTCTTATAACGACTTCAAACCTTCAATGACGAATGTGAGATTTGGCACGTTGATTCTTTACATTGTCCCCGTCAAAAAAGTCTGAGGGTCCAACTTTGTATTTTGCACGGTGTTGCCATGGCGATGCCTGGAAAAACCCTTGTTGGTGCATTTTGTGCATCAGCACTCCCAATGTATTTTGGCTTAGTTTGGTTACAAATGCAGCCCAAAGCCACAATGAATCAGAGGCATGTGGCGCGTTAGCGCCACCTACAGGGAGTGCCGGGTCGGCCGAGTGCGAAGCCCGGCCCGCGAGGGCCGTTCGATGCCGCTTGCGGCTTTAATTTTATTTTTATTTCTTCTTTCTTCTGCACTTTGAACAGGAATTTGACCCCCTGAACCTATTCGAAAACTCACCAAATTTTGCCCAAAATTCAGAAGTGGCGAAAAATTATTTTTTTTATATGGTGCATCATTGGGCTTAAAAAAATGGCGCGACAGCGCCACCTACAAAAGTCAAAATACATTGCGTCAATGGGAGACACCCCGACGTCAACTTGTGTCGTAGAGCCACCAAATTCGGTACACACATTCTTCAAGTGATGCCAAACAAAAAATATTATTATGGACCACGCCCCCTGACAAACCGGAAGAAGTCGGCCATCTTGGATTGAAAATTCCAAAATGCCGAGTCAGCATTTTTGTTGACGTCGCATTTTTCGTCAACTCCTCTGAAGGCGCTTCACCTGCAGGGCTGAAAATCACTGGACATCATCTAGACAAGTGGGGCATCAAAAGTTATCCAATTTACGTTGATACGTATAACGGGTTTCCGTGCGGCGAAGCCGCAAAAGTCCGTCAGAATTTTTGCAATTTTCAAATGTCAAAATTTGCTCCCGTTTGCGCATAAAAAGTCCGATTGAGCTCAAATTCGAATCACTTGTAAAACTTTTTCTGGCCTAGACCTACTAATTATGAAAGAAAACAATTTGGTGCAATAGCGCCCCCTACAGAATAACACATAAATTTGCATGGAGGGCCCAAAATTTAGTTTCCCCAAATGTTACGAAATTTCACACAAAATTCCAGTGTGTCATCCCAATCAATAAAGTCAATCAGACCCATGTCGTTTTTTGCACCCTGTTGCCATGACGATGCGCCAAAATGCCCATGTTATCCTAATGGGAATGCTCCGAAAATTTCCCATTCATGAGAAAAACATTAGTTTCATGGAATTAAATGAAATTTGCCAGAATGACTCTTCATGTCATCCCGATCCAAAAAGTCAATCACACCCATGTCATATTTTTCACGCTGTTGCCATGGCGATGCGTGAAATACCCCATGTTATCCTAATGGGAAAATTTACTAATTTTGGGACATTTCAAAGTCTTATAACGGCTTCAGACCTTCAATGAAGAATGTGAGATTTGGCACGTTGATTCTTTACATCGTCCCCATCAAAAAAGTCTGAGGTGCCAACTTTGTATTTTGCACGGTGTTGCCATGGCGATGCCTGGAAAAACCCATGTTGGTGCATTTTATGTATCAGTGCTCCCACTGTCTTTTGACTTTGTTTGGTGACAAGTGCAGCCCAAAGCCACAATAAAACAGAGGCATGTGGCGCGTTAGCGCCACCTATAGGGAGTGTGCCGGGTCGGCCGAGTGCGAAGCGCGGCCCGCGAGGGCCGTTCGATGCCGCTTGCGGCTTTAATTTTTTTTTTATTTCTTCTTCTTCTGCTCTTTGAGCAGGAATTTGACCCCTTGAACATATACGAAAACTCACCAAATTTTGCCCAAAATTCAGGTCTGCCGAAAAATTTATTTTTTTATATGGTGCATCATTGGGAATAAAAAAATGGCACGACAGCGCCACCTACAAAAGTCAAAATACATTGCGTCAATGGGAGACACCCCGACGTCAACTTTGTCGTAGAGCCACCAAATTCGGTACACACATTCTTCAAGTGATGCCAAACAAAAAATATTATTATGGCCACGCCCCCTGACAAACCGGAAGTCGGCCATCTTGGATTGAAAATTCCGAAATGCCGAGTCAGCATTTTCGTTGACGTCGCATTTTCGTCAACTCCTCTGAAGGCGCTTCACCTGCAGGGCTGAAAATTACTGGACATCATCTAGACAAGTGGGGCATCAAAGTTATCCAATTAGGTTAATACCTGTCACGGTTTCCGTGCAGCGGAGCTGCAAAATTCCATCGGAATTTTTGCAATTTTTAAATTTCAAAATTTGCTCCCATTTGCGCATACAAAGTCCGATTGGGCTCAAATTCGAATCATTTGTAAAAAACTTTCTGGCCTAGACCTACTAATTGTGAAAGAAAAAAAAAATTGGTGCAATAGCGCCCCCTACAGAATAACAAATGAATTTGTATGGAGGTCCCAAAATTTAGTTTTCCTAAATGTTACGAAATTTTCACGCAAAATTCCAGTGGGTCATCCCAATCAATAAAGTCAATCAGACCCATATCGTGTTTTGCACCGTGTTGCCATGACGATGCGCCAAAGTGCCCATGTTATCCTAATAGGAACGCTCTGAAAAATTCCCCATTCATGAGAAAAAACATTAGTTTCATGGAATTAAGTGAAATTTGGCAGAATGACTCATCATGTCATCCTGATCAAAAAAGTCAATCACACCCATGTCGTTTTTTGCACCGTGTTGCCATGGCGATGTGCGAAAACCCCATGTTATCCTAATGGGAAAATTTACAAATTTTTTTTGACATTTCAAATTCTTATAACGGCTTCATACCTTCAATCAAGTATGTGAAATTTGGCATGCTGATTCTTTACATCTTCCCCGTCAAAAAAGTCCAAGGTGCCAACTTTGTATTTTGCACGGTATTGCCATGGCGATGCCTGGAAAACCCCATGTTTGGTGCATTTTGTGCATCACTGCTCCCAATGTCTTTTGGCTTTGTTTGGTTACAAATGCAGCTCAAGCCACAATAAAACAGAGGCAAATGATGAATCAGCACCACCTACAGGGAGTGCCCGGTCGGCCGAGTGCGAAGCGCGGCCCGCGAGGGCCGTTCGATGCCGCTTGCGGCTTTAATTATTTTTTATTTTTTTTTATTTTTTATTTCTTCTTCTTCTGCTCTTTGAGCAGGAATTTTCACCCCCTAAACATATTCAAAAACTCACCAAATTTTGCCCAAAATTCAGAAGTGGCGAAAAAATTTATTTTTTTATATGGTGCATCATTAGGCATAAAAAAAATGGCGCGACAGCGCCACCTACAAAAGTCAAAATACATTGCGTCAATGGGAGACGCCCCGACGTCAATTTTGTCGTAGAGCCACAAAATTCGGTACACACATTCTTCATGTGATGCCAAACAAAAAATATTATTATGGCCACGCCCCCTGACAAACCGGAAGTCGGCCATTTTGGATTGAAAATTCCGAAATGCCGAGTCAGCATTTTCGTTGACGTCGCATTTTCGTCAACTCCTCTGAAGGCGCTTCACCTGCAGGGCTGAAAATCACTGGACATCATCTAGACAAGTGGAGCATCAAAAGTTATCCGATTTACATTGATACGTATAACGGCTTCCGTGCGGCGAAGCCGCAAAATTCCATCGGAATTTTTGCAATTTTCAAATTTCAAAATTTGCTCCCGTTTGCGCATACAAAGTCCGATTTCACTCAAATTCGAATCATTTGTAAAACTTTCTGGCCTAAACCTACTCATTGTGAAAGAAACAAAATTGGCGCGATAGCGCCCCCTACAGAATACAAATACATTTGTATGGAGGGTCCCAAAATTTAGTTTTCACAAATGTTACAAAAATTTCACACAAAATTCCAGTGGGTCATCCCGATCAATAAAGTCAATCAGACCCATGCCATTTTTTGCACCGTGTTGCCATGACGATGCGCCAAAGTGCCCATGTTATCCTAATGGGAATGCTCCGAAAATTCCCCATTCATGAGAAAAACATTAGTTTCATGGAATTCTGTGAAATTTGGCAGAATGACTCTTCATGTCATCCAAATCAAAAAAGTCAATCACACCCATGTCATAATTATTACTCTGTTGCCATGGCGATGCGTGAACTACCCCATGTTATTCTAATGGGAAAATTTACAAATTTTTGGACATTTCAAAGTCTTATAACGACTTCAAACCTTCAATGACGAATGTGAGATTTGGCACGTTGATTCTTTACATTGTCCCCGTCAAAAAAGTCTGAGGGTCCAACTTTGTATTTTGCACGGTGTTGCCATGGCGATGCCTGGAAAAACCCTTGTTGGTGCATTTTGTGCATCAGCACTCCCAATGTATTTTGGCTTAGTTTGGTTACAAATGCAGCCCAAAGCCACAATGAATCAGAGGCATGTGGCGCGTTAGCGCCACCTACAGGGAGTGCCGGGTCGGCCGAGTGCGAAGCCCGGCCCGCGAGGGCCGTTCGATGCCGCTTGCGGCTTTAATTTATAAATTGCTTTTACTTTTCCACCTTCAAGACACTCGCTTTACGTCAAGGAACCACTCACCCATCCACACACCAGTGTACACAGAGATGAGTTGACAGAGGGTGAGGTGGGTTGAGTGTCTTGCCCAAGGACACAATGACAGCATTCATCTATGGGTCAACGGATCTGCCCACTCAACCCATGATGTGTACGTTGACAGTGGGAAATACCAATCTTCACATCAGTGGGAAAATGCTCTACCAACTGACATTTCAACAAAACCATCTCATTGGGGTTGCCCATTGACTCCCATTGACCTCTATTCATTTAAGCAGTTATAAATACGCAGGCAATTTCTTATTCCTACAGAATACAATACAATATGCAACTTTGTATGCTTGTAAAGCAATAGACCCTACGCCCTGTAGGACATTAGGCAACATTAAACGTTTTCACATTTTAAAAAAACGTTTCATGGCCTGTGATGTGTTTGACGTCAGAGGCTATGACACAACCACACGTCTTGTATTTTTCTTTTACTTTTAAGGTTAATAAAATACCTTTTAACCTTTTAAGGTTAATAAAATATATATATATAATATATATAAAAAATATATATATATATATATATATATATATATATATACATATATACATACATATATATATATATATATATATATATATATATATATATATATATATATATATATATATATATATATATATATAGTATACATTAGTAACCCAGGAACAAGAATATAGGAATAACTCAATTTGGACAAAAAAAGGCCAGATAAAACCTCATAATTCTAAAGGGGACAAAAATCTGCAGGCTAATTGGTGACCAGACGTCCCTATTAACAGTCCCAGTTTTGAGCTCTTTGTCCCCTGCCCCAGAGCGTGCTTAGGACTGACAAGGAAAGAGTTAATGTTTGACTGATGAGTCAGGGTTCTTCTTTCACATGTAATCATTTTATAAGAGTGAGTTGAGAGTTTAGATACACACACCAGAACACCAGAGGTGAGTACAAACTGTCTGTTTTATATGTAGTACCATTCTTATATATATATATTGTATTACTGATATTATAATTAGTACAGCATTGTTGAATAAAACATGATGCATATATTATATAAAGTACATTACAACTGTTCTTTCAAATTCTTCAGATCAACATTTTAGTCAAGATAAATGCTCTTTACAACAGGCATCATATAATAAGAACTAATACTAATACATTGACACTGCAATATGTAATCTATGCATTTTATGATGCATTTTATTGTGTATTGAGTAAACCACTAGAAGCTGCTGATTGAGTCACCTCATTACAGACGCATTGTTACTAAGATCGTAGTGCTTTATAACAAGTGACAATTTTTTTAAAAAGAGGGAGAAATTGGAGAACTATAGTGATGTTATGTTGGTGAATGAGTCAGCTCTTTTGAATGGTTGGAAGGGATCTCATTTTTTAAAAGAATCAAATCGTTTTATTTCTAATTTGTATGCATTTTACACCAATTGACGTTGAACCAACTCAAGAATCAGCACAGAACTCTGCTCTGTAGGGTACACCAGTGGTCCCCAACCTTTTTCTCACCGCGGACCGGTCAACGTTTGACAAATTTACTGCGGCCCGGGGGGATGGGGGGCTCTGACTCATGACTGGTCTCTATTGTACCGTTTATGTTAAACCTTTCCTGTTTCGGTCCCCTGACCGTGGTCGGGAAACACAGGGGAGAGCCGTTTTCTCCAGGGCCGAAGGGTCGCTCCTCCTCCGGGGTTTAACTCCCTTTTCTTTACCTCAAAGTTGTTTGGAGTGTGGTGCGAGCTAAAAGACCCCAGCCTGTTGCTCAAGAGTTGGCTGCTTTATTGTCTCTACTGCACCGTAATTACACATCAGTTCCACCGTCTTTTTCCAGGTACCACTCCAGACTCACACATGTCGCTTCTTCGCTCAACCACACGCCACATGCGCCACATGCACCCGCACGTCACCTCTCACTCACGCTCACACTGACACAGAGCACAGAGGAGCTTTCAAAATAAGATTCAGATACGCCACAAATACATTTATACAGTGTTATTTTCATGAACATATATTATATTTTTACATTAAATATATATTTATCTATAAATACATATTGATAAATATTTTAGAATATGGAGTCAGTGTTAAGAAACCTTAATATTTCACATAGAGCTGTTTTTCCTTTAGCTTCTGCTGTTTGTGCTAAGATTCACAAGCTCCTCCCCCTCTCCTCGACCTTTGCCCTGACGCTCTGACTGTCGTGCGGTGGACACACGTCTAGCACAGATATAATAAACTCATCGTTATATGAAATGGATTTATGTGGAAAATGGATTTTATTTCCTGATCACTTTGTTCACAAAAAAAACCCAAAAAAAACTAAGAAACAAAAAACCCAGAGATATTTGGCATTATAATAGCAGTTAGTTTTATAATCATTATTATTATTGCAGTGCGAAATTTTATTTAGATGGTGCATCATTTGAAAGGGTAGACACACTCCCACTCTCACTTTGAACCTTTTTAAACAGATCTTAGCCTTAGTCATTTCTCTCAGTGATTAGTTTGTAGATAAAATGACTTCTCACATTGGGTGTTGTCATATAAATAAACTGTAAAAGAGACAGTCCCTTGAACTGTAAGAAAACCACACAACATTATCCCAGACAGTGGTTTCTGTCACATGGTGCAATAATCATAATCATAATAAGGCAGAAATGACAAAAAATGGGTGGAGTTAACACATCAAATTAGAGCACGTTCTTGACTCATGACTCATGGCTTGACTTGAATCAGTTGCAGACCCTTCACAATGGATGAAAAGCCAAAAGAACAACCAACCCAATACATGATTGATCATGTGCTCGGGTAAGTCTCTTGGATTTCCAGTCTATAATAAATACTGTAACATTTTTATCTCATCTACAGTTGTAACTGTGTGTTTTTCAGGGCTACTGTTGCATCTATGGGCAATTCAATCAGCTTTTTTGGCTGTTTCGTACTGGAACCACTTGGTATATGTACACACTTATCAGACATTAGCCCTCATAACATTTTATTGGTGTAAAGTCCATGCAGTAATGGTGGCCTCATTTTCTTCTGTCCACAGCAAAGGTACGAGACTTCTTCAAATGAACTTCGGAAATCAACAGCAAAACTTTTCTCGAAGGTAATACTTTAAAGGTTTAAAGGTTGTGAGCTTTAAACCGTGTTATAATGTTGTTACCTCATCAAAAACATACCTGGAGCTGTGTTCTGTTTCATTCACACACTGCATGTTTGACTAACCCTGCATTGTTAGTTTGTCCACATCTCCAAAGCTCATAATGCTTTGTTCCACCTTATTGTGTCATGAAGCGGTAGTTTTCACGTTAACAGCTACATTTTACCTTTAGTTCAGTAGAGATTGGTAATTCCACGTCTGAAATTATCCACATTATTGTACTGTAGGTGTGTGGAGAACATTATGACATAGTTCAGAAAATAGCATAATATGGGCTCCTTAATATTATAGTAAAAGAAGGATTACACCTTTAATATGATCAAAATGTTGCTTTGTAAGCATCGGCCAGGAGAATAGACCCTTTAAAATGCTCTGCAATGTGAATGTTTAAAATTACATAGCAAAGACAAAATGAAACTGAAATAATAACCAATGATTTATTGATTAACAGATCTAAATAAATAGTTTTAAGTCTTTATGACAAACTATATTTAGAATTTCCAGAGTAGAAATGTCACTTGGTTACTTACGGCAAAATAAATAACATTCTCAAGTCTAAACATTGTATTTGAGTATAATTTATGGTGAAATCTTGAATGACATAGTGAACAAAACTACAGTGGGCTCAAGATATCTATATTTATTTCATCAGTAATACCCATAACTATTTATAATTAACTATAATTTGGTCTCTGACATTATTCTAATGTAGCTTTTCATTTGCCAAACCGCATCTTGAGTTTTAGTATGCTATTTTGTGATATTCTATGGTTAATCCTAGAATATTTTTGTTTATTACATTTAAATTTGGCCAAAATGATTATGTTATCGGCCGTTATTACATCATCAGTTACTACACACCTTAAAGTCCACTATTACGATGTTTTTTTCATCTATGTTATAATGTTGTTCACTCATCACAGACATATCCGGAGTTGTGTGTTTTGTTTCCTTCACACGTTTAACATACAAATGCAGCATAAAATACGCTATGTTTTTCTTTAAATTTTGAAAAAAAAAAAAAAAAAAAAAAAGTGATAATACAGGAAGTGCTCCACTGTGTTTTTAAACTCTACACACCTTCACTAGAATCATATGGAATTTCCAATCTTTACTGAATTAAAGGTTAGGGGAAGCTGTTGACGTAAAAACTACTTCTAAATGACATCACAAGGTGGAACACAGCATTTTTAGCTTTGAAGGTCTAGACAGCCTAATAATAAAGGGTTACTCAAACATGTCCGGGTATGTTTTTGATGAGGTAACAACATTATAACATGGCTTAAAGCTCACAAGGGTCAGTTTGGTGCAATATAGGACCTTTAAACATAAAAAAATTAAAAAAATAAATAAAAATGAGTACCTACTTTTTACATTATATCTCTCTCCTGACAGCTACACATCGAACATTGGGCATGCTATTGAGGACATAACAAAACATGTACCTTGCAGTTTTATCATTATTTGACTGACATGTGATAAATAAATGTATCATGCCTCAACAAGTCTCCATTCAGTGTCTATTTATAGTCATATTTCTAGTTACAGTGTCCACAGCCACCAAAGAATGTGGATGAAGCTTTTTGAAATTTGGACGGCTTACAAATCAGGGTTGTCAAAATACTAAAACTAGTATCAAAACTTGATATTCATTTGAGCAGGTATTGATATAAAAAAAAGTCACAGGCACAGGACAGAAATGAACCTGTATGAGTCATATATAGCTGAAGAATGATCGTGAGCTATATCAGAAACAGTATAAGACGCATAGACTAGGACACACCCATGGACCATTATGGGGCTTATCTGGACGACTGAGAGATTACACAGATATAAGGCCACATGGGAATATTAAAAAAAAAAAAAACAACTTCCATTTAATGTTTAAAATCACATTCTATTATATCAAATAAGGAAAGTTTTATTTTTATTTATTTATTTATTTTTTAATTTATTTTATTTATTATCATTATCACTGTGATATTGGAATAAGTATTGAGTTAACGTAAAATTATTTGTTCATACATTGTGGTTTGGTCAGTGTAGACAGGCTGTGTTCACACGATACTGGATAATTAATGCAATATAAATCCCACTGTTAAATTGAAGTGAAAGTATAGTAAGAGGAAGTGATATGAAATCCAGACAGTTCCCACACTTACAGAGCATACGGCAGGTTTCATGTTTTTCTAATTATGACTTTGATTTGGCGGGATGGTGCCTATAGTAAGTATTTATCCTAGTATTGTAGTACTTAGTGGAGAAAACAATTTGGAAGAGAAGTGCAAAAATACAGGAAGTAGTGGTGAGTTGGAATGGAAATGAAATACCTCTACCTATGGCATTAACGCAGGCAATTTAAATTTATAATAATGTAATGCACTTTACAGACTCTGACCACTGAGCCACTGTCGTCTCTTATGCACAAGGTGTTGTTGTTCATGGTTATTAATTTAATCATAGGCCATAGATTAATATGTGCTAGGTAGCAGTTATGGAATTACCTCTATATATGTCTTATCTGCTGCTTGTGTTCAATTAAAATTATAAACTTCACCTAAATGAAAAAAAAAAAAAAATAAAAAAAAAAATGGAAACTGGACTTAAGCAAGTAAATTGATTTTTTTTTTTCTTTTTTCTATCATGTTATAACATTGTTCCCTCATTAAAAAAACATGCCTGAAGAGCTTCTATATGTCATCCATGCATGTTTCAGCAATTTAACTACCTCTACATGGCCCTATTCAAACCCTTCTTACGGCTAGCTGTAAAATTCTGTCCAATGCTCGGCCCACAAGTCTACACCATCCACGCTCCCACACGGCAATTCTCCATAAATGTGCAAAAACACGATACAAAAGTGTACACAATAACTTGGCATTAGTGGGATGCACGCTCATTGTGTTGTGAGCGAGAGTGGAGAGCAAATGGAGGAGGGACGTAGAGAGTCAAAAATTACAGTGAAACTTATAAAATTTTGTTGTTTTTGTTAATAACTAATTTTCAAAAAAAATAATAAGGTAACACGGTGATCTAAATATGTTATGTGTTAGTAGATAATGACCCATAGAAGTAAAACATTCCCTTAAAAAAAAAAATAAAAAAGAAACATAGAAATGCAGAAATGTGGAAAAGTAGAACTACTGCATAAAGTGTATAAATATTCATCAATATATAATTTATCCCAAGGGGCAATTTAAGCACATTGCGCAAATACACAAATGAATTTAGATGTAAAGAGCAGAAAGAAAAAGAATGTGAAAAACAATAAACACTGAAATGTAACTAACTGTGAATGTAAAAATTCTTATACATACCTCATGTCCACACACACGTATACTTGATTTATACATCTCATTTTTATGTGTTTATTTATTTGAAGCAGATTTATTGTGCAAAATCGACTTTTCAGATCTTTAAACTATGCTATAGCTGTTTCCCTTCTCACTCACCCTCATTTAGTTGTTTTTGTAGTGCTTTGTGCACATTTGAGCATCTTTAATAGCACATTTTCAAGACGACACATTGCCAATCAATCCACGTTTTCACCACCACCGGCAAACATCCACTGCTCTGTACTTACTTCATTCTCCAGCTTTATTGTCTTAATCAGTGATACACGTGGGATTCAGCAGCATCATGTATCATTTTGGTCCAAATGAAAAACACATAAAATAAATATTGTGATGTGCAGCTATTTGTCAGAGCTGCTCACAGCTACGTGGCTCTTTGTTGTGATGACTTTTACCGCGACGTCGGCTCCCATCGGGAACCGTATTTTTCTAAGTCATTTTAGATGAATAATGCAATTTAAAATGTGTAAATTATCACATAATGATGCACAGATGTCATAGATTGTAACTATAGAGCAGACACAAGCACAACAGGGCTTCTTTAAAGCTATCATCTCTCAAGTTTTTTTTGATTTTTTGTTACCAGTAGATGTCAGATGTGAAACTTGTGTCCCCCCTGTCCCCTCCCTTCACCTGTCCTTTGTTCAGGCTCACCTATGCTCTCTGCTCTTCTCCTGTCAGGCCAGAGCTGGCACACTGTCAGACAGAGGTAATGTAAATAGCATCTACTGGTGAAATGTGAGCATACAACAAGAAAGCCCAGTCTAATAATAGATGGTAGCTTTAAGTCAGAAAAACACTCCATACACCTTCACTAGAATTATTTGGATGATTTCAGACCTGGAATTGCAAGCTCTTTTGAACCAATAAGGTAGGATTACTCAAACATGTGTGAATGAAACAAAACACAACTCTGTGTGTGCTTTTTGAGGAGATAACAGCATAATAACATGGTTTACAGCTCACAGGAATCCCTTGTTTTTGTGTAATAAAATGGATTCCTGGATACCTTACAGTATATGTGATAAAGATGAGATTGTGTCAAATCTACTCTTCGAAATATAATTTCACTAATTATTCACTAATTCACTCCAAAAACCAGTCCTATCCACAAGTGCAAAAGTAGCGTGACATGGATTTGTTAATACTTGTACTTGATATGTTTTGGGTTTTTTTTTTTCAGCACTCCTTCAAAATATTCTAATTGGACAAAAAAATACAATTGACACACTCAAAATTATACTCAAAACACTGCAAGGAATAAAACCTCCAGGGGAACTAGAGTCTAATTAGACTAGCTTTTCATTAAGTAATTTCTCATCTCAAACTCATCCATCTGAATGACAGCTTAATAAAGATGCAGATCTTCAAACTCATTTGGTAAGTTTAATTGAACTAAACAATTAAAAGTAGAAAATATTTTAAAGAAGGGGTATTTTACATCTATGGAGTGTAAAATACATTTACATCAAGGAACTGAGCTATGGACGAATGGGAAAGAACGGGAAAGTGAATGGGAAGTGGCTTTTCACCGCCTGAAAGTTTAGAAGTTCTATTTGGAGGTGGAATTTAGGTCCCACTTTTTTTAGTCTCGCTTTAAATATTCCAGGCCACCTGAAGTGCTGTTACCAACCGGTGTGGCACTGGGTCCTTAGGGGTTAATGTGTTTATATATTCAAAAACTTTGGCTGGAAAGAAAATCTCAAGCTTTTTGTACTGTAAAATTGATTTCAAAATGCAAACTTGCCTCGTGCATTATTCACCTCCAAATCTAGTTGTACATGTGTGGTTTTTTTTTTTTTTTTCATATAATAAAATAAAACCTGACTTGATATAGTACAGAGATATTCTAAAAGCAGCTTAGGGCCAAAATGACACATGATATAATTATGAAGTACTTTTATCATCTGCGAATCAGGAAGTAGCCTAACTCTATTGCACTGTTAGCATGCCAGTTGTTGTACAGTGATTACTGTATATTGTGAAAACATGCTTAATAACCAAATAATTAGTATGCTAAGAATGCATTAAGCAAGTGAGGTTTAACTTGAAACAGTTTAAAGCAGACCTATTCTGCAAAATGTACTTTTTAGAGCTTTTCACCATGTCATAGTTGTTGTTATAGTTGTTTTCCCTACTCAAAGTTATATTGAGAGTGATTCATGCAGGTCTGAGTAATCTTTATACTCCTGTATGTCATGGCTTTGATTAACCCTTGTTTTTACCGCCACCATTACACTGCTCTGTACTTACATCCTTCTCCAATTTTATTTTCTTAATCGATGATACACGCTGGATTTGGCAATTTTGGTGTAAATGAAAAAAAAAAAAAAAAAATCTATAGGAGGTGCTGACAACTATGCGGCTCTTTGTTGTGATGAGGTTTACGACGAAGTCAGCTCCCATTGGGCACTGCAGTTTTGTAACCCGGAAGTCAGCGGACTTGTTTCTTTTATTAAGTTGCTTTAGATGAATATTGCCATTTAAAATAGCAACATAATGATCCACAGGTGTCATGGATTATAACTATATAGCAGACACAAGTACAACATATCTTCTTTAAAATGAACTATCTCTGTTTTTCACATAGTATAAATAGGGTCCCTTTAAAAATAGAGTCCCTTTAATTGCTGTCCATCCAGAGCTAGTGAAGACCATGATAAATGATAGCTCCTCGCTCACATGGAGACAAGTGGGTGCAGTGGATTCAGATCACCGCCAACAGGAAGCTCAGCCTGTCAGGGACATCCGTCAACTCAAGATCAGACACAGGGTGGGAGCAAAAGGGTGCATTACAACCTCATTTATAAAGGTTTGCACCCTCATTTAAGGAAGGATAAATAATGACACTTAATGGAACAGTATCGACTTTGCACAACTTTGAAACTCAAATGGATCCTCCATCAGTTTGATCTGGACCCGCCGCTGCTACAGAGAGAGAAGGAGTAAGGTAAGAAAGAGAGAGGGGAGTGTTCAGAGAGTTGCCTTTGGTGAGCCCATTCCTTTCTTAGACTAGTTCATAGGAAGAGACCTAAGCCAAGAAGATCCAAGACAAATGGAAAAGGTGTGTAATGTGCTTTATGTAGAAACTATGGCCATAAGAGATGTCCCAATGAATCATCATGAGTATACAACAAACAAATATTGCCTGTGTATTGAACACCACCATCTGTAATTCAGAATCAGTTTTTTATTATAATAATAATAATAATAATAATAATAATAATAATAATAATAATAATATAATAATAATAATAATGATAATAATAATAATAATAATTATTATTATTATTAATTTGTTTATTTATTTATGTATTTTTATCATTACGAGTATTTGTATAATTTCCATTGAAGTTGAATGTAATGCTAATTGAAGCTGGCTGTCTGCTTATTGTTCATTAATGTCTGTGCAGTCGTCCAGGTTTGATCCATAGCAAAAGAAAATTCTATTATTTTTAGAGTTTTTAGAGTAGAGTCGTTTCACTGCTCATCCAGTTCTGATTAGATTGTTAGTGGACACTGCCTTATATCTGAAGGGAGGAGCTACCTACACTGAAACTAAAAACACCTATTGTTTACAGTTTCTGTTGTAGCTGTACACTGTGCCTAGTTACCATAGTCATTCAGGCCCCTAATGAGTGATTTCACTCCTATTAGCATCCTGGCTAGCCCTGTTGCTTTCTTTGTTTTCTTCGTTTTCATTTGGGTCTGAGGATTGAGTTATAGATAGGGGACAGATGATCTCTGAGGCCCCCATATGGCAGCAAAACGTCTTCACTTCTACGTTTTGTCCAGTTGACAGATTTTTATTTTTCTCCTGCTATGGATCAGACCTGGAAGTTAAGAGAAGAAGCATAAGTGGTTAGATAGAGACTGCATGATCTCATCTCCGTTTCCAATCTTAAACAGATGCAGTATTATTATCTAGGTGTGTTTAAACTGAGGGCAGTTGCTCTATTCACAAGTGTGGTGTATAAACTGACATTAAAGATGAAAGTTCACACTGACAACTTATCTATAATAATTTATATATATATATATATATATATATATATATATATATATATATATATATATATATATATATATATATATATATATATATATATATATATAAATGTATTTATTTATTATTGAATTTTACTATGAATTTTTACATTCATAGTCTATAAACCAGAGAACACTGATTAGTTGTACATAAAGTGGGATATTGCAGTTTAACAATTCTGTATTTGGGCAGGTTTAGTTTGATTAGGTTTGATTTGTGGTTAAACCACTTTAATATCAAGAGAGGGCGCTGTTGTCCTTCTATGCTGTGCCAGTTAATTTCATCTTATTCTTATTATTATTGCAATAATTATTTCTAATCATAATAATGTATTCTTTCTTCTTCTTCTTCTTTGTCTGGGAATAACTGCACATTACTTTATTCAGTGTAACTTTCCCCCCCCCTCCAAACCAGCCCAGAAGAATGAAAATAAACCTGAGAAAAAAACCTGGAAAGGTTTTTAATCTTCAAACACACGGCCTGTACAGATCTTTATTCAAATGTTAACAGTTTCGTGTAGCACTACTGTAGGTGGCGCATACCAGTACAAACATTTGAATGTATTGTGTAGCATACTCCATTTTCTTCTCTTTTTTGTGTAGGCGCGGTGCATGACGGGATATAGCAGTGTGTGAAGTCTGCTCGGATGCACACTTTGGCCACGGTTGAGCTCCATGGAGACACAGGGCACATTTTCAGCCACATTCACTAATGCGACTGCATGAAATGGGACAGCACTTGTCATGCCAGAAGTGACATGTGATTGAACAACAGGGGTCCCAGGATTGACCCCTGGGGCACCCCACAGGTCAGAGGCATTTTATCTGAGACACATTTTCCAATTTCAACAAAGTAGTTAAGTGCCTTATCAGAGACTCCCACCCTGTCTCTGTAAGAGGATCCCGTAATCCACAGTAAGTTAACAATGCAAATGTTTTGACTCCTACGGCGTCCCTCCAGATCCACCACCTTCTCCCTAAGTGAGTGGTTGTCTTGTTGCAAAGTACGGCACTTATCCTCCACATGCTGTGTTCACACCGCGGCGTCAAAAACGCGCTGAACGCCTCTATTTTGACGCGTGTGCATTTGACAGGCAGACGCTTTGGAAGCGCTTCCAAGACGCGTGTCCAGAGAGCGCGTCTAGAGCGTTGAGTGTTTTCCTGCTCCTTTTGTGCACAATGACAGACCATGTTTATAGAACAGCTTTGGTGTATTTACTGCACAAAAGTCATCAACATAGGGGATCGGCTCGGCGGCGGCGTGTCTGGGTTCACAACATAATTCAGAGGCGTTCGGAGTTTGGTGAGTTTCATCACTTGCTCCAGGAGCTCCGTCTGGATGATCAGCGCTTCCAGCGGTATTTTCGTGTGACCCAGGCCCAGTTCGATGACCTGCTGTCCCGCATTGGTGCGCGGATAACGTCCCTGTCCCCTGTCCCCGTCACTGTTCGTGTTTGTGACTCCAGCGCTTCAGAATGACGTCGCTGTGTCACTGGAGCGTGGTCTCTGATTGGTTGACGCTGCGCATCGACCGCCTCAAAAGTTTAACTTGGTTGAACTTTTGAGGCGCACCGGTGTGAACGCACCAAAAGATGTTAGACGTTGATCGAACGATGCTACATTATCTCCCAGTGATCTAATACGGACCTCATGGTCCTTAATGGAAGTCTCAACACCATCCACTTTTGAGGCGAGAGGCTGGAACAAAGCCTTGAACTCCAAAGAGGGAGCCTCTCTATGTCCTTCGAAGAGTGATGTAATGTCTTTTAAAGTTAAGTTAGTGCAAGCTGTGCTCGCTGCATTAGCCACACCAGTTGCATCTTTTTTGGCTTGTTTTCCCTTGAACTTTGACATGATGACCATGCAAGGAGATTAAAAGTGGCAAAAGAAAAAGTTAGGAATCAACAGTGGCAAAGATTAGAGGGAATTGTGAGGTTCAAAAGATGCAAGTAATATAGCTAATGCAACAGCACGCAAGTGTGGGTCTGTCACTCTCGCTCCATAACCTGGAAGTCCCATAGACATAATTTGTGATTAAGATCACCAGTTGAGTTGCCATTGTTAACTGCAACCAAAAATGGGTTTAATTGATCCTAAGCAATGTCAAAGTGATACGTTTATGTTTACTTTATAAATATCGGCTTGCTTTAACCTTGCACTAAAACTGCGTTATACAACATGTTCAAAATAACATTGATATTTCAAGAGCAGAGTGGACACAGCCTTCAGACTCGGGCAATGATCAGAAGAAGTAAACACAATTATATATATTATATTATGTATCTATCTGGCCGCCTCCATGGCCATTTACAGTTTCAAGCTTTCAGAATTGTTACGTATAATTTGAATAAACATTTGCTTGGAGGGTCGGCCATTTGCTTGTCACTGGGGAGATGTTAATATTTGGCCTGGAATGTTCCAAAGTATAATATTAGGTTTATCTGTCTCCATGGAAACAAGCGGGTGGCGTCACGGTCAGATCTGTAGAGGGGAGCTGCTACTCCCTATAAGAATGTTTAGTTTATTCTTTTTATGCCAGGGACCATGTATACATCCATTAATCTTACAAAAGAAAAGATGAACTGTACCAGTTTTAGCTACTTGGGCAGGGGAACTCACATTAAACGTAACCAATACATTGCAAGACTAACTTAAGTCATCATTAACATTACAGTAAAATAATATGTTGCCATTTCCAGTACAGTATGTTTCCTACAGTCCATACCATCCAGTACAGTCCATATATATATACAGGTTCACACGGCTGTGCAATCTGATTTGTTTGTCAATGTCTGTTTGTATTTCGAAGAAGCAAATGAGCTCCTATGATTTTGAACAAAATTAATCGTCACAGAGTTTAGTACTGCAGAAACTTGTGATGTTTTTAATTTCTCTTCACTAGCAGCCATGTTTGTTTTAAGAGTCTGGCTGCAGACCTCCACCCAGAGGACCCTACACTCTTCTACTAGGATGCACCTGCCCCATGTCCCTCACCATTTTTCATCTCACTTTATTCATGACTTAATGACTGTATGTATCAGTTGTTGCCTCAGTCGATTGTCTGTTAAGGGTCATTAATGGTGATAAAGCTAACCAAGGCAAGGCAAGTTTATTTGTATAGCACAATTTGCACACAAAGTAATTCAAAGTGCTTTACAGAATAATCAACAGATTTAATTTCTACTTTGAAATTACCTAGCTTTGTAGCTTTGTGTTGTCTCCTCTCTACTTTGCTGTGTAGGTTAATTAGCAGTTCAAGACAAGTTGTCACAGTAAAAAAAAACAGAGATGTAATTGTCTACATAGGCCTATATATACGAGACCATATATAGCGCTGGCATATTAAATGTAGCTTGTTTGTGAAAGTGTTGTCATAGTCCTTGTCTCTGATTAAGATTGGGCACACATCTGTAATGGTTATGGTTAAGAAAAGGGTTGCCTTTAGGGTAAAACTTTGTTATTTTTGTAAAGTTACATTGAAAACAGAGGTTGACTTTGACTGACTTTTGAAATGGTTTCTGTTTGTTTACTTTTACGGACATGTGGATGGAGGTAAGTCACGGGAGGGTCCTCTTGGTGGAGGTCTGTGGGGTGGGTCGTCAGATTGCAGGTCCTCAGCCAGATCTTTCTCATTTGTTTTAATATGGATGAATCATTTGTCGTGATTGGTTGCCAGTCACTCCCGTCTGAACTCAAAGAGATTCACCGATGGCCAGAATAGTAATATAATAGTATTGGAGAAGTTTGTATTCTGGATTCTGGATTACAGGCAAATACAGTGGATCATTCCCACTCTCCCATGCAAAGAAAAGTTACATAATGCCGCTTTAACTAGTAAAGTTGAGAAAGTTGAATTTTAACAAAGTCTAATATTAAGAGTGAAATTCACATTTTACGAATAGGGAAATGTACTGCATATTGACATTTCATGAGCATGCATATTTGATGATGTTTTGAGCCATTCTGAATAACCAAATGTCATGGCGGCATTATAAAATAGTTTTTATTGTTGGGAACTTCATTTCTTGAATTTGTTTTTATTGAGTGGTCAGTCACCTCCACCCAAGGAGAAATGTGCTAGTCAGAGAAGGAGCTGATCAATCTGTTTACGGCGTAGAGATTTTGGCTCAAGGCTCCTCAACAGTTCTGTGGAATTCAATATTTTACATGTTTTATCCAACACATACTGAACTTATATGAGCATTGGAATATTTATAGAAAGACATAGGCCAAGTCTCTAATATTGATACCTTGCAGCTGATGCATCAACATTCCCTGGGGGCGATGCTAACTTGAGGCACTCCTCAGTCTTAGTTAGACTTTAATAGGAACTGATTAATGTATATATATATATGTGTGTGTGTGTGTGTGTATATATATATATATATATATATATATATATATATATATATATATATATATATATATATATATATATATATATATATATATATATATATATATATATATATATATATATATATATATATATATATATATATATATATATATATATATATATATATATATATATATATGCCATTAAAAACACCAGGCAATCACAGTTAATTACTTACTATTGATTAAAAGGGAAAAAAATGACACAATGCATTAATAATTAACACTCTCTGACCATAAAGAGCTGATTCAATTAGAACTAAGAGAACTGTTTCAAGTCAAAAATAACATTTCAGTCATCAGCTATCTTGTGATCTTTCTGATTTTTTTTTTTTTTCTGGTTTTATTTATCTTGTATTTTATTTCTGTAGCTGTATTATAGACTATATATCCAATACCTATTGATTCATTTTTTGCTTGACCTCCTCTTCCAACTATTCCTCCTGTTGTGTGTGAAATTTTTGTCAACTCTGATGTTTTCTTCTAAAATTAGCCAATGCATGTTTTTTTCTGAATTTTTGTCTACTGTTACTTCATTTTGGGCTGATATCTCAGACTTAACATTGACTGCATTGCTTTCCTCATCATATATTTCAATTCTTACACCTGTTTGTTCAGACTTCTTTATCGCCATCTTCATTTTGAAATTTGCGTTACATTAGTTCACGCTCTTTCTCTTTTACAACTTCAATTTTAAGCTGTTGGATCTACTACTACTTTGTCCAAAAAAGTAAACCTAAAGAAGAGTGCCTCGGCCGTCACATTAAAACTGCTGTAAGTGACTTTTTTGTTTCCAGTTTTTTGTGAGACTGTGGTGTGGGGACATTGTTGAACACCTGCACTTTGGCCAAAGAGCCCACGCCTGACACAGACACTCTTTGTGACTCTGCAGCCCCTTTCGACCACCAGGGAACAGCAGTGGCCACAAAAGATTCCTCCAAAAGTATTTTTCCAGTGTGTAAAGAAAAGCACACGCTAATGTCACGCCTCGTCTTCACGAACTTGTTGTCAGAAACGTTCTGGTTCCGCTGCTGCTTGGTGGGTGTAACTAGGCAACAGAGCGAAAGGGGGGTGACTGGACAAATGTCAAAGGTCATGTGTGTGATGGAGCAGTTGGACTTTTTTAAGAAAAATGTTTTGATCAGTGGGTTTTATTTCAATGCTTTTCTCATGTAGTTTTGTAGTTTTGAGCAAAAAAAAAAAGACTATATTTGATTGTCTTTTATTTTATATTATTATTTAGTTTGATTAACCTTCCTTCTCTCTTTCTGTGAAAGTGCCTAACACTAGCCTTCTCCTCCCTGAGCCAGTTGTACAGTATGTGTGTTACTGTTCTGTGTGTTTGTGTTAATAGAGTCAGCGTTTAGTGGAGACGTGTCAACAGGGGGCATCACAACTCCTCTCACTGGGACACATGACTCTGCCCTACCCCCTGCCCCTGTACTGTTGTGACTGGCCTGAATTGTATGCACATACCATAACATCTAGACTTGCCATTTCTAAGAAAATAAAACTTCAATGTTGTGTGGCTTCAGCATTTATGTGAAAGTCAATAAACCAGATATTTGAGTGAGTCAGAGCAGCCATATAAAGGGAAAGGCTGTTTTTGTTTAGTTTTTTTAATAAGTGTATATATAACTACAGAACAACCGCCCGAAGGAACTGTGTCTAAGGTTTCGATTTAAAATTTCATAAAGTGGAACATAACATAACAAACATAAGTACCATAAGTAACAAACATAAGTACCATAAGTAAAAGTAGTAAAGTGTATCTAAGTTTTAGGTATCTGTACTTTATGTAGGTAAATTAGATTTTTACTTCACTACATTTGAGAGCAGGTATCTGTACTTTCTACGCCACTACTTTTTTGAACAGGATTGAAAAGTAAAAGTGTTTTTTTTAGGAGCTGAGGGGTTTACTTTTAACACATAAAAAACAAAAATATACAAATAAAAACAGGTAGGAAAAAAACAATCAATCAGTTAAATTGTAATTGTTGAAATTTCAACACAAATCTTTATCAACATCACTACAGAAAATCCCAAAATCTGCAAAATATGTCAGTTGTGTCACCTGGACAAAAAGCTGACATTATTTTATTGATGTCAGTCCTGGAGTTGCCAGTTTCTACTCATCTGAAGGTAAAAGGTAGCTGTTAACTTGAAAAATACACATCACAAATCACACATCACAAAGTGGAACAGAGCATTTTGAGGTTTGGAGAGCCAGACAGACTCTAATAATGCAGGATTACTTTGACATGTCTGAATGAAACAAAACACAACTCCAGGTATGTTTTTGAAGAGGTAACATTATAACATGTCTTAAAGCTCACAAGAGTCAATTTTGTGTAATATGGGAGACACTAGATGGCAATAAAGAATCCACACAAGTCTGGGTCATGCAGTTTGGATACAAAGAATGCCTCCATTCTGCAAATACTGTCCACTGTGCCACACAACAGAAGCACGTCTTTTTGAGGATCGCTTAGATGAAGCTGTTGTTTTTAGACACCAGTAACTTCACCTTCGAGCCAGCCATGTTGGAGACAGGAAGTGACCTTACGTTCTTCAGGAGATCCATGATCAGACCTTCGCTAACCTAAAAACACAGGGCAAGACATAGTTGAGAAATTACTTATAATTATGTGAGAACTCATGCCTCTATCGTGTCATGTTTCATTGAGATGAGGGAGGCAAGATCATTGTTACCAACATGTCTATGAAGTGATGCCACTAAGATTAAGAATCAGGTTCAACATTCATGGATTTTCCCTTTTGATTTCCTATTACCACATAAATAACACATTGTCTAAATTCTGGCTCCTACTTCCACTGCATCTGTCTCCTTTTACTGAAGCACATTTTGAGTGTCAACAGACAGGAAACAGGAATTTTGGAGGCATAAGATACTACAGTTTCAAATTTTACTTAGAAAACGTTTAATACGTAATAGCATTTTGATGCTACAATAATACTTTTTTTTATGTAGTCCTATTGTAAATGATGTGAATGAAGAGAACCTCTATCCCTACTCTATGGGTAAATTCAAGTATTGCAACACAGAGAACAGAAAGAGCAGGAGAATTAAAAAAAACATGTTCATGTACATAATTGTCCACTGATTCGAAGGCTGGTGGTTCAGACCCCGTGTCTGCGTACACTAGTGTATGAAGTGTGTGTGAACGGTTTAGTGGTTCCATGATGTAAAGCGCTTTGTGTGCCTTGAAAGTGGAAAGGTGTATCATTTCTAAAACAGATAATTAAATGATTATCTACATGGAGACTAACTTTGGTATCAATTAGTATGTGGTTATTTTTTTTTGACAGTCTTACTTTAGAAAATAAGAGCAAAAATAAAGATAACGTAAGTGAATTAGGCTGGGGAAGTATTGTCCCAAAACCATATTCCCATGAAAGTTACATTAAGTTTGGTGAGTCTCGATAACATAATTTTTTTTAATTTATTTACTTATTTTTTAAATTACATTTTGTTGAAAACTTACCATGACTACAGACAACATTTTATTTAAAATGTAACTGATGAACTTTTATTGCACATGAGTTTTGTGTTTTTTGGCCAAGTTTGACATGGCATTACATTTATCAAGCATTTATTTCACTATGCATGTTTTTATTGTTCAAAAATACCAAAATCTCACCTGTGATTTGGCCTAAATATGCTTTTCTTAGAGAAACAAGTTGGTGTTGTACCCTCTACCAGAAATGTTCTGCAGGGAAACTTTAAAACAATAATAAATAAGTCTAGCCCCAAACCCCTTTACTGTGTGGGCGGCTTTTCAACAAATCCATTTTTCTTCTTTTTCTAACTTTAAAATGACTTGTATGCTAGATTTATTCACATTGTGCATGAGTTATTAATCCCAGTGCATAGATTAGTAATACAGCGTCATTTGCACACATTATTTAACATGTTCTGTCAGATAAAAATATGAGCTTGTTTTCAGGGTACCGCAGTAATTGGATGCATGAGGGGCACTTAGTGAGACGAACAGGCAGCAAACTACAGCTGAATGTGTGGGCAACTCCTTGTCAAATGCATCCAGCCAGGTTTTTACAGACGAACGGAAAGTTATGTCAAGCAAACACCTACAGCTCATGGTGTTTGCCAGAATCTGGAGCAAATTTTCTTAATTTTTGCTGTATGTCATGCTGTAAATTATTTATTACATGCTACAGTCTTTAGGAAATATACCTGCACCTTAAACAGGGGGTATTATGCATAATTGACTTTTTGGAGCTTTCTGCCATATTATAACTTTGTTCCCTTATAACTTTGTTTGCATGTTTGAGAAGTCTTGCTATCTCTCGGGCCCTGTTCGAGCGCTTCTTACGGCAAGGTCACCACATCCTCCTGCAACGGCAATTCTACATAAAATACAAAAGCACAGCGATGCACACTGATTGTTTTTGGAGTGAAAATAAGTGAAAAGATAACTTGGTAACCTAAATATATTTTATGTTCTATGGGGACTGAGGGCACATAAAGGTCGGAGGAACATAGAATGATATTTAAAGATTTCAAGTTAACAATCCATCCTCTTGCACTCACCAGCTATAGGGATTGTACAGACATACGGTGTGGAACACGCCACTTCCAGAGCCTGTCTGTGGAGCAGGACAGGGACAACAGCCTGTCCTCAAATGTGCTCTCCTGTCCACTGATGGTGCTATGCAAAGGATGTGGGGGTTGTCCTGAGGGACAGGAGTTTGTTTAGAGCTCTCTTCTCAGATGTGAGTGAGTCACTACAGAGCCTGGCTTCTTCACCAGCTTATCCAGCCATACACCATTCTTTTTTTTTTTTTTTTTGAGGCTTCCTCCCCACCAGACCACAGCGTTGGAGAGGATACTGGAGATGATTGTCTGGTAGAACATCAGTAGGAGCTTCTGAAAGATGGTCAAGAACTAGAAAGTACTACCTGCTTATGTCCCTCTCTGTAGAACAGGTCTGTATTCTCAGACCAGTGATCGAGCTGTTGGCCCAAGTATGTATGGGTCTCCACAACCTCCACAGTGTCTCCCTTAATGGTCACCGGCTGCAGCCTGCTTCTTATAAAGTCCACCACCATTTCCTTGGTCTTGGCAGTGTTCAGTTGAAGATGGCTGGCCCTGCACCACACCACACAGTCCTCATTGAGGAGCCTGTACTCCACTTCCTCACTGTTCCTGATACACCCTATGATGGCTGTTTCATGTGACACAGATCTGAGTTGTATCAGAAGTCTGATGTGTACAGAGTAAACAGGACTGGTGAGAGTACAGTCCCCTGTGGGGTTCCAGTGATGCAGATGACAGTTTCTGAGGTGCAGTCCCCCAGCTGGACAAACTGAGGTGAGGGAGTCTGTAATCCAACTAACCAGAGAAGAATCCACTATCATCTCAATCTGTTTGTTTTAGAGCAGCAGAGGTTGGATGGTGTTAAATGTACTGGAAAAGTCAGAAAAGGTCATCCTCACAGCACAATTGTCTTTGTCAAGATGGGAAAGGAACTTGTGGAGCAGGTAGAGTATGGCGTCATCCACCCCACTTTCTCCCACTATGCAAACTGCAGAGGGTCCAGAGCGTGAGTGATCGGAGCTGGTGGTGGAGCATCATTCGCTCCATGTCTTCATCACGGGCGATGTCAGGGTGACAGGGGGACAGGGACAATACAGCATGTCCTCCTTAATTTATTTATTTGACAAGGACAATACAGTCATACAAAGTAACAGGCAGAGCATGCAGCTGATACAACACATGTAGTGTATAGCTAACTCTCAACTCCTGTCCCTAGTTGGGCTTTCCCTGCACAAAACAATTGAGTAGAGACCTTGACCAGACGCAGGCACAGATTAAATATGTACTGTAGAGCAGTGGTCCCCAACCACCGGGCCGGGGACCGGTACCGGTCCGTGACGCAATTGCTACCGGGCCGCACAAAAAAAGTAAATAATTTATCAGCGACCGCATTTTGTCCGAAGTGACTTTTGCCCGGTCCTCATGCCCGCTCCTCATAAGCTCGTCCGTAGATATATAATGAAAATCCTGATAGGAAATCGCAACATAAATCTATTTTATATAACGGCGAGTTTATTATATCTGTGCTAGATGTGTGTCCGCCGCCCCACAGTCAGAGCGTCAGGGCAAAGGGGAGAGGAGAGAGGAAAGGAGGAGACCTTGTGAGTCTTAGCACAAACAGCAGAAGCTAAAGGAAAAACAGCTCTATGTGAAATATTAAGGTTTCTTGACATTGACTCCATATTCTGAAATGTTTGAAGTTGATGTTCAAAATAACACTTTATAAATGTATTTGTGGCGTATCTTAATCTTTTGAAAGCTCCTCTGTGCTTTAGTTCAGTGTGGAGTGTGAGCGTGAGTGAGAGGTGACGTGCGGGTGCATGTGGTGCATGTGGCGTGTGGTTGAGCGAAGAAGAGACGTGTGTGAGTCTGGAGTGGTACCTGGAAAAAGACGGAGGAACTGATGTGTAATTACGGTGCAGTAGAGACAATAAAGCAGCCAACTCTTGAGCAACAGGCTGGGGTCTTTTAGCTCGCACCACACTCCAAACAACTTTGAGGTAAAGAACAGGGAATTAAACCCCGGAGGAGGAGCGACCCTTCAGCCCTGGAGAAGACGGCTCTCCCCTGTGTTTCCCGACCACGGTCAGGGGACCGAAACAGGAAAGGTTAAACATAAACGGTACGATAGCGATTACGAGATTGTCAAACGTTGACCGGTCCGCGGTGAGAAAAAGGTTGGGGACCACTGCTGTAGAGGCTCTCCCAGCTCGCAGCACGTGCCTTTTGGAGTCTTGGAGATACTCCATCTGGCCCCACAGCTTTACTGGCACAGATCCTTCTCAGCTGACCAGTCACCTTAGTTGCTATGATGCTCTTTGCAGGGCAGTCACATGAGAGTACCAGATCAGAAGACTGAGCAGTGTTGTTGTGGAATGACATTGAAGTGACAAATGAGCATGTGCAGCATCAGTGGGAGACGTGGCAGTTCCGTCAAATCTATTCAAGAAGTGGTTTAACTGGCAGAGCTGGTCAGCACCTCCCTCTGCACTCTTTGAGCTGCAGCCCATAATGGTCTTCATACTAGAGATGGGATAATAAACATTAATATTGTTTATTGTGATATAAAAGGTAGACACTAAATGTTTGAGAGAGAAAAAAATCTACATATCCATGATGGTCTCTTCTAGATCCTCAGTTCAGTCTTTATTAACAACACAGAATAACTGGTTCAAAGTGAATTGTTAAAAAAAATATATAATAATTAAATAAAAAAAAAAAAAAAAAATGCATGTTATAATGCACACCAACATGAACACCAGTGTCTTGATGATGATGATGATGATGATGATGATGATGATGATGATGATGATGTCAGTTATAACAAAGAACACTACTATAAAATTTTTTTTTTTTTTTTTTTTTTTTCAATATGGAAACTATTCATAATGTTATAATTCGAATCATTCATATCAATAACATGTTTAAACTGGCAGTAACTTTAATAATTATATTGATATAATAATTTATTGTGACACCAAATTGCAATATCATCCCATGCCTACCTCATACCGTGCCACAGCTCCCTGATGTTTATTTTGCTCCAACTTCTGGTCTGGGGTAAAACTATCTGTACTGGGGGTAAAAACGGTTTTGCTCAAATTCACAGATAAAAACAATGTGTACAGCCACATTACCTGTTCCTAATACTAACCATTATATTAACCTATTCGAGAAATAAACTACTATTTAAACAAGTACCTGGCCGGAATTAATATATAGTCAGGAGACACAGATTAGTAAACTACTAAGTTTCTGCTCTCACAAATAATGTCCATATTTTTTCAAAACAGCAATTTCTTCATTTAATTTGAATCCGTAGTATTGAGCAATCAGCCCAAAACACTCAATAGAACATGAAAGTTGTGATGTACAGTCAATAGAGGAGCATAAAGAAAGAAAGGGTCTTAATTAGACTAATCCACGGCTGTTTTGTATTTTTTGTTATCATTAATAGCTGAAGATGTGGGCCTACTTTGTCTGCATTTTCCATAGTTAGTTTTTGTTTCATTTAAGACAATGCAACAAAATAAAATGTTACTTTTAAGAATACAGACTCAGCATGCAGGATTACCCAAATATGCACTAATGAAAACTAACTCCAGGTGAATTTTGGACAAGGAATTATATGTTATTAAGCTCAAGATTCCTTCCTGATTCAAAAAAAAAAAAAATAACAAAACAAAAAAAAAACGGCTTTATGATTAGATACAAACAGCATAAAGTGGTATCATTTTGACCCAAAGAGCCGCTTTTACAATATATCTGTACTGGGGTAAAACACATTTTGCTCAAATTAAATAGCTGAATATGTAGGCCTAATTTGTTTGTATTTTTCTTTGTGATTTTTCATGTAATTTAGGACAATGGGTTAGGGTTAGAGCAGGGGTGTCAAACTCAAATTCACAGAGGGCCAAAAATTATAAACCTGTGTCTCTAAGTGGTGGACTCAAGCTAAATATTTATTTGAAAAATTCCAACAACATACGCGTGTTTTTCAGAAGGGGTGGATTCAAGTTGAAGAAGGTGACAGGTAGCAGATTTTAATAAGTGTCAACAGATGTGGTCGGGGCCACTGCCATATTTGCAAAGCATTCTGGGATTCATAGTATTAGAGGTGCATGCACTATACTGGCACAATGGCTGGAGGGCCAGCTCTAATACGTTTACATGAACTCGCGGGCCAAATATATTTATTTGGAGGGCCAAATTTGGCCTGCGGGCCCTGAGTTTGACATGTCTGGGTTAGAGGGTTAGGGTTAGGGCTGGGGTAGAGTAAGGGTTAAGGGTTGGGGTTGGAATTGGGTTAGGGGCTGGGATTGGGGTTTGGGTTGAGTTTAGGGTTAGGGATTAGGGTTAGAGGGTTAGGGTTATAGTTAGGATAGGGTTAGGGTTAACAGTTAGGGGTTAGGTTACCGGGTTAGAATAAGGTTGAGGTTAGGGATACAAGCAGAGTTAGGGTGAGTGTGAGGGGAGAGTGTTAGGGTTAGGCTTAGTGTTAAGGTTATTTTTAGAAGTTAGGATGAGGTTAGGGATAAAAAAAAAAAGGCTTAGGGCAAGTGTTACGAATAGGATTATGGTTAAGCTTAGTTGTAGAATTTAGGGTTGGAGTTGGGTTTGGGGTTAGGGTAAGGATAAGTTTAAGTTTCAAAATAGGTATAGTGTGAATGTGTGGGGAGTGCTAGGGTTAGGCTCCGGGTTAGGTTAGTTTTAGAAGTTAGGGTTGAGGTTAGAGTAAGGGCTGGAGTTAGGGTTAGGGTAAGGTTGAGGTTAGGGATACAAACAGGGTTAGGTGTAGGGGTTGGTTTTAGGGTTCGGGAGTTAGGGTTATGGTTAAGCTTAGTTGTAGAAGTGAGAGTTAGGGTTTAGGGTTGGGGTTAGTGTTAAGTGTTAAGGTTAAGTTTAAGTTACAAAATAGGTATAAGGTTAAGGCGTTAAGGTTAGTTTTGGAAGTTAGGTAAGATAAGGTTGAAGTTAGAGATACATACAGGGTTAGGGTTAGCGTTAGGGTTGGGGTTAGTGATAGGGTTAGGATAAGGTTAAAGTTAGGGATACAAAAAGGGTTAGGGTGAGTATAAGGGTTAGGGTTAGGAATAGGGTTGGGGTTATGGTTATGCTTAGTTGTAGAAGTGAGGGTTAGGGTTAGGATTGGGGTTAAGATGAGGGTTAAGATAAGGTTAGGGATACAAAAAGGCTTAGAGTGAGTGTAGGGAGGAGTGTTAGGAAAGGGTTTATGGTTAAGCTTAGTTGTAGAAGTTAGGTTAGGGGTTAGGGATAGGTTTTGGGTCAGTGTTGGGTTAGGATAAGGTTAAGTTTAGGGATACAAACAGGGTTAGGGTGAGTGTGGGGGTTAGGGTTAGGGATATGATTAGGGTTATGGTTAAGCATAGTTGTAGAGGTGAGGGTTAAGGTTAGTTTTAGAAGTTAGGGTTAGGGGTGGGGTTAGTGTTAGGATAAGGTTAAATTTAGGATACAAAATATGTATAACGTAAGTGTGGGGGGAGAGTGTTATGGTAAGTCTTAGGGTTAAGGTTAGTTTTAGAAGTTAGGTTATGGTTGGGGTTAGTGTTAGGGTTATGATAAAGTTGAGGTTAGGATTACAAACAGGGTTAGGGTGAGTGTGGGGGTTAGGGTTAGGAATAGGGTTATGGTTAAGCATGGTTGTAGAAGTGAGGGTTAAGGTTAGTTTTAGAAGTTAGGGTTAGGGTTGGGGTTATTAATCAGTAATTAACTTTAGATTACAAAATAGGTATAATATAAGTGTGGGGGCAAGTGTTAGGGTTAGGCTTAGGGTTAAGGTTAGTTTTAGAAGTTAGGGTTAGGGTTGGGTTTAGGATTAGGGTTAGGATGAGGTAGAGGACAGGGTTATAAACAGGGTTAGGGTTGGAGTTGGAATAAGGTTAGGGTTGGGGTTGCAGAAGCAATAGTCCCTATGACCTGTAGGGGTTCAGACCTAAAAACAACTCTTCAGCAGGATTTTCCACAGATCCAACCTGTACCTTGCCCTGGTGGCCAAATTCAGGTAGATTCAGTTTAATGATATTTTTGGGACATCCATAACATTCCCATGGAGATAAACCCACCCTGAAAAGTTCCATAGTGCAACTTTAAAATGCCTAATTAGAAGTGTAAATACATAAATCCAGACTGAGTGCTAGCTTACCCATCTTACATAACTGCCTTTTTTTGATTTAAGCCTGACAGCTGCTATGCTATTTCTGCCTACCTTTCACACCCGACCTGTTCTCTGCCTCCTCTCTTTTAACGGACAGTAATTTGGCTACATTTGTCAGGTACACTGCTCTTGGTGTATCCACATTTTTTCTTCTTACTTTCCGATTGATAGCGCCGCAACGTTTAACATGATATCCAACTGCCCTGGCTCCTGTTTATCCGTGCATGCTAGGACTTGACACATTTCTGAAAAACTACGCTGTCCCAATCATCAAAATTCAGCTAGCATCTCCTGAGCCAGATGGCAAACCGTTCTTTTTTACGTGCGTGACAAGCTAGCTCGCCAGTCGCGCATACAAAGAAGCAGACCAAAATAATGCGGTGTCTGTCCACTTAATGTTCCCGTTTCGGAAAGATTTGGGCTCTTAATGGCGGTTTTAATTAGCGCCTGTACAGTGAGAGTGGCAGCGCACGCGAGATAAGAAAACGACAGTGTTTAGCAGACTTGACGTGATTATTATGGGAATCACAGCTCTATTATTCTTATTTTTTGAATATTTTTTTATATGGTCGCGCAGAGAAAATGCACAGGGCATTTTTATTATTTTTTTTAAATCACTCTATGGGCAAGATGAGGGGTGTGCATGTACTTGAAAACGTAAGTAGTTATTTTATTGATATTTTAAAGGCTGTACTAATTTTTTCATGTAATAATGGTTATATGACCATAAGCCATGTTATAGCTTCCTCAAAATACCTGGAGTTGTACTTTGTTTCATTCTCACGCTGCATCATTAGTCTTTTCCTCATCTCTCAAACAGAAAACGCTCTGTTCTAACCTTGTGATGTCATCTCGTGGCAGTTATCAAGCTAACAGCTACCTTTTCTTCAGTAAACATAGAAAATTCCATGCTGAAATGATCTAAATTATTTAAAAACACAGTGGAGCAAACTTGCTTTTTTACCCACATGACACCATAAGGTGGAACTGTAATTTTCTGTTTGAGAGAAGAACTCAGCCAAAATATGCAGTGTGGTTAATATGTGTGAATGAAAGAAAACACAACTCGGGGTGTGTTTTTGATGAGGAAACATTATAATATAGATCAGAAAAATAACGTAACATGGGCCTTTTAAATTGGTTTTTTGCCTCAATATGGATAAATTGTAAAAGCGGCTCTTAGGGTCCCAAACACCGACCGCTGGGTGCTCTCATTATCAGGTGGTCGCTGATCAGCATTACCTGTAAAAGCAAAAGTTTGGTCCTACCTCGGAAATATGCTAATACGTCATTATGGTGGATATTAGGGGCTAGGAATGCGGTTAGTAAGTGAGGAATCTGTTTTAAACGGATGCCAACTGTTTAAAATGAACTAGTTCTGTTTTTTTCTCATTTTAAAGACAGCAATTCAGATATAGTGCCTTTAATGGCGGTTTAGGCTGCCTCTAATATTTTATATATGACAGACTTCAAAGCCATTATGTAACTGATGATTTTTTTTTTTTTTCTCATGTTTTTAAAAAGCTTGAAATTATATGAAAAATCATATCTTACCAAAATCAAAGTGTCCCATCAAGTCAGATAATATGAATGTGTACTTTATTGGCCTTGACAATGATATGTTATAATTTTACTTAGGTTGTGTTTATTGCACTGAAAACAAGCCCACTCTGTGTCCTTACAGTGAGTGGGCTTGCATCTCCACAAACAAAGGTTGGCTCGATGAGGGCCTCCTCTTTGTTATCCTTAGCTATAGTCCTTCCAACTATTTTCTATATAGAAAGTTCTGGAGTATGTTTTTAACTACTTCTGTTTCTGTGGAATCATAATGGTGGCATGCCACCCCCAGAAGGTACCATAGCTGTACCTTTAAATGCAATTCATTTGAATAGATACAGAATTCAAACTGAAAAATTCTAGACCAACAAAGTTAGTTTGATGATAGTCTTACATAAATTGAAACCTGAACTTCTCCTGAATTCTCCCAGTGACTAACCCAATACAGTACTGCGACAGGAACAGAGAGCAGTCCCCTTTGAGATTTCAAATAAAAACTTAAGAGACCAGATCTAAGCCAGAAGCCTGTCAGGAATACTTATCTGAGACTATCACCCCGATTGTGGGTGTCCAGTTGATTTCTTTCTTTGAGATGTTATTTAATCTAGTGTTAGTTTCTACAGCACGATCAGATTGAACAGCACACTCACCTCACAACAAATAGATCCTAGACATAATTCCCAAGTGTTTTAGAGTTTTGCAGTTTACATGCTTTCTCCATTTGTCTGGTTTGGGGTTTTTCTGCAAAATGCTATTTTCATCCATCATCTAAATCCGCATGGTCTGTTTTTGCTGCCTTCTGCCATAATGTTTTTAGTTGCTTGTGTAAACAAACATAAACTCTAAAGAAAACATCATGCATTGACTGGCCAAATATTACTACTAAACCATTTTTAGGAAAAATTCTGTCTGCTTTCCTGTGTTGTCTTTACATAACCATCTCTTTCCTGTTAACGTCTGTGAAAAGGGATGTTAAAAATATTTTGACATAACCAAATTGTCACCAGATACTCTGATACCCATGTAATCTGAACTGACTGCCCTGCGTGATGTTACTTAGCAAAAAACAATTGTCAAAATGCTCCAGTTATGTACTTCCTGATCAAACCCCACTCAAGGCAGGTGCTGCTTCTGACATGTTAAACCCAGATTGAAGAATGGGCAGATTCATGGTACACATTCCCGACACTGACAATCAAATATTAATTTTCATTATCCATTGTGGCTTGTTTTTGAACATTTCACACATATGAATGTAAAGATGCATGATGTAACTTTTCTAGTGGGTTTTTTCTATATATAATATATTGCTTTGTGTCTTTAATGTTCAACAGCGGGCTACAGCATTATATCCAGGTAAATCCATCCGTGCATTTACACATTACTTATGTAAAAGATATTAATTATTAGGGATATTATGCAAAAAGTACTTTTTGGACTTCATTTTGGAACCCTTCTTACGGTTAGCTGTAAGACTCTGTGCAAGGTTCTGCTCACAAGCGCTACGTCACCCGTGCTCCTCATATGACAATTTTCCTTAAATAACAAAAGCATGATGCAAAACAATACACTACAACTTCACCAACCTGATACAATGTGCAGTATTTTATTATTGTGTCGATTGTGTTGTGTATAGCGCTCTGAAAGGGAGTGGGCCTCAGAGCATCCAAACGAAAGTGAACTTACACTAAATAAACTTAATAAAACAATTAATACTTTATTTTTATTTTACATAATTTTTATTAAAACATAACAAGGTAACATGGTATCTAAATATGTTATGTGTTACCAGTTAATACCCCATAAAGGTAAAATATCCTTTCTTTAAGGAACATGATTCTTATTTTGCAAGTTTTATTCCCAAAGATCTTACCCTGTAACTTGGCCCACCTGGCATTACCTAGGCTTGTTCTCATGAAAAAAAGCTGAGGCTGTTTAATTACATACAGTGAAAATTCACTCCCCACACCCTTCACCAGAAAAGCTACTCACTGCCCCTTTAAGTGTCCTCATATACCAAAAATACAACACTTTTAAAACCATTATTCCTCCACTTCCCCGCCTCTGCCGTCTTACTCTTATTAGAGCAGACTTCTCCCGTGTGCGTGTTCTATGGCTCTGTGTGGCTGGGGATCATTTGTCTGGAGTCAGGAGCTCTTGACATTATAGGCCTATTGGCTCACATCTCCAGCAGGAGCTGACAGGGCGCGTCACGGCACCACTCAACCATCTACAGCCATTAAGCGCACAATTCTGGAAACAGGGAAAGAAGAGGACCAAGTTTATACAGAAAAGTGAAAAACGTTTCTATAGGTTTTAGGTTTGTGTCACTTGGTTTTATAAGTTATTTGAGACGTGGCTCAGGTGGCCAGAGTGGTCCGTCTTGTAACTATATATAGTTGAGTTGTCATGGAAACTTGATTTTTGATTGTAAAGTGATAGACTAAAGACTCGATTACAGATTCCAATACCACGATGATATAGAAAAAAAAAAACACTCTTTCTTTAGGGCAATAGGATGAGAATCCACATTAAATCATAGCAGTTTCTTTTATATTACCATGTTGCCATTTATATCTGTGTAACCCCTCATCGTCTTGGTAGGTTCCATAGGCCCAGATCAAGTATAAGACCACATACACTATATATAAGACCATATACTACTGTATGTGTTTTATACTTGATCTGATACAGCTCAAGACATTCTAAATCTATTCAGGAAAGATTCATTTTTATCATGTGAAGGGTACTTTTTTAGATATGAGTATGATATATAATATATATTATATTTATATATGCTGCAAAATAATTCTGTTCAAGATTTTGAACTTAAAAAAATTAAATAAATAAATAAAGAGCAGAACTAGTTTGCATGGTTTCGCGTTATTCCACACTTTACAGTAGAGTGTAAATAACTGATTATAAATCCTAAGTCAACCGCAATTTTTGAAATAAATAGAATAGGGTAAGTTAGAGAAAATTGTACGCAAAAATATATTACTGATTCGTCGAGTACATAGTAGGAATCTCAGCAATTACTCAGTGAGAGGTAAAAATGCACTCAGAAAAGAATAACTGTAAGAGTAATCTTTGTTTGTAAGTTAAGTCCCACAAAAGCATAATAATGTCCAAATAATATAATGTCAGCATAAAGGTTTTTGTCTTTTGTAGACTTACTCACAGTAGAAGAGGACCCAAACTTTTACTCAAGAAGACGTTCTGTTACACCTGTCAATATTTAAAGAGGGGGAATTTCCTTTCTATGAGGTATTCACTGCTAAACACATCACATATTTTAGATCACAATTTGTAGTGATCTAAATATGTGAAGAAGTTTTCACTTTCATTTTGGATGATCTGAGTCTCCTCTTCCTTTGCTCCTCCTTCGAGCGCTATCACACACAATCGCATGCAACCCGCTAAAGAAACTACTGCATACTGCATATCGCATCAGGTTTGGATGACATTCTAACACTTCTTCCGGTATGTTTTTGAAGAGGGCACACTGGTATAACATGTCATAGAGCAAAAAAATATTATACATGTATATATATATAGATATATATATATATATATATAATATATATATATAATATATTATATATTATATATATATATATATATATATAAGATATAGAGAGAGAGAGAGAGAGAGCGAGAGAGAGAGAGAGAGAGTAGAGAGAGAGAAATTTAATACCCCTCTGCTTTAATTGAGTACTTTCCCACTCTGGGAAAAAGTTTTCTGGCATTTGACCCATTTATGATTACTATTGACCCAGTAAGTCAGCAATTAGATTTTGTTTTGTCCAAATTCTTCAAAACCCGCGTTTGAAGTCAAAATCACGTCTTAACTCATCTTTTCCTCATCTTTTTTCCATTTGCCCTCTATCCCCCCCTGGTGCAGAGTGAACTGAAAATAAAGCGACCACAGACAGTTGCTAACGTGCTATAGCTTTTGAGCACACCGCGTCTTCCTCTCCCTTTGCACTAAGCTACCCCCACTCACCAAGATGCTAGGTCCCATAAATGTTCCGCACATGATTTATTTCCCCAGCGACGCTCTCCTCGTCACCCGCCCTGTCAACTGGCACTCGCCTGATCAAGCGCGCCAATAGGTTCAACGCTCCCTTTTTTACTCATTTTCTGACATGTTCGCCAATTTCGCCTGCACATCTACGCAAATTGGCAATTGGACCCGTCGCTAATAGCAATCTTCTTTGGTTAATTGGTAGAAGCGAGTTGGCGGTTCTTCTCTCATCCTACTGCTGACGTCTAATTCGGGTAATGAAAAAAAAAAAAAAAAAAAATCTGTGTATTTAGTTCACCCATGTCTTTTTATATCTGAAAATGAGTATGTGGCCGTATCTGGTGTGGGCTAGCGACTGTCCCTTGTCTGATCAGATATGGGGTGATGGATGACTGTTCAAGGTATTCAAGGCCAAAACAGGTACACCCACGTTCTCGACTGTCATTCAAAATCTCTTTTGGAACATGTCACCGACAGCTACAGAAGCTGATATATAGGGTACGGATATTGCAGATGAGTTATTAATGAAGTTATTAATGCATTTTGTTAAGCTTATATAGCACTTTTCCAAACACTCAGAGTTTGCTTTACACATTTCATGCGTTCTCTCTATACTTGTAGCGACAGCTGCTCTAGGTGACCCAGCAGAAACGGTGTCATTTGTCCTTCCAACCAACACCAATCAGTCACTCACACAAATGTTACATAGGTGGGTGACAGCAGCGTACAATGGTTTCCTAGGTCCAGGTTGGTGGACATATGCTTAAAGGGCTGCAAGATAAAATGCAATCCCAAATCAAAATCGCTATTTGAAAAGACACAGTAGCAAATCGACTGCAAAGACTGCAATTATTGAATTACTAAGAGTTCATTCACAAACAACAACATTCCTGTCTTATTCTGTATGAAAAGTGCTAAACCATGTAGTTTAGGTTTGTACGAATATGTTCCGTATTCCTTTTGTCAGTTCATTTTATGTTTTGTCAGTTCTTGTGGATATTTTAAAATAGTGAACTTAGAACTAAATTCCATTATTAAATCATGAATTGCAAATGTAAAGGCAATCGTAATGCTTGTCAGAAAACTCACAATTCAAATTTTTTCACAAATCCTTCAGCCCTAACACTGGAGCAGATTTGCAGCCACTTTTATCCCTCATCACAAGAAAAGTTCCTTCCCCTCTGTCCTTGGACTCATGAACAGTCTTTTTGCTATAACATCTCTTATTTTAATAATTCTCCCAAACAATATTTATTTTTTAATCGCTATAGCAGGGCTTAAATTTCCATTAATCATGGTAGTTATATATATATATATCTATATATATATATAATTATATATATATAGATATATATATATATATATATTATATATCTATATATATTTATCTTGATATTTGATACGATATTCTCATCCCGTAAACACCTTCTAAATACATTAAAATGTCAGTCAGTCAGTCACGTTAAATCTGTCAACTGGACAAAAAGTTCTGGTCAGATTGCTGGTGGACACTGTCTCATCATCTATCTGAATGGTGGGGCCTAACTACACTTAAAATTGTAAACAGCTATTGTTTACAGTTTTTTTTTCTGCATGTTTGGCTAAGTCTATAGAGCTACAATAAGTGTCATCGTGCCTAGCAGAGAACCTACTTAGCATAATCATTTCCGCTTTAATGGGGCCTACTTGGCTAGGTCTGTTGTTTTTCTTTGTTTCTTTCCTTTGGGTCTGCGGATGGAGTTAATATGGGGACAGGTGATGTCTTAGGCCCCCATTTTCTGTTTCCAGGAAGGACTGTCTTTCCTAACAAAATAGCTTTCTGTAACTCCCTCTCTTCGAACCATTTCTTTTGTATGGCTAAGATCTGCACCTTACTATCTTCAAGGAGTGGGTTAATAGCTATGAGATGGAGATGTAAGCGGACTGGGGGGTCCGAATAGCTCTTGAGGATTGTTTGGTACATTCTCTTATGGAGTGGATGTTTAGTGTCTCTAATGTATCGCTCCCTGCACTCTTCACTACACTGAATGGAGTAAACCCCATTACTTTGTTTTATGGCTTGAGGTTTTTGTCCTTTGGGTGAACCAGTTTTTCTTGTCCTAAAATTTCATAGATTGAAATATACCGCAATTTCAAACTGTCTAAATATTATCTGAATCATTTCAGAACACACTAGCTAAGGAAGGAATAGTTACGCCTCTGCTTCTAGTTTTCAGATTCCTGTTTGTCCTGTTTTTTAGCTATCTTAGATGTATTGGAAGGCCCACTTTGGATATCCACAAGCTGAGAGGACTTTCTCCATGTGTTGTTCCTCCTTCACTTATTCCCTGTATGTGTGTGGCAACACTGAGCTTCTGAGTTGTAGAGCACGACAACACTCTGACAGTTAGTGCTGTAGTGGATGGTGTGAATCAAATAGGCAGGTATTGGTCAGTGTGTGTGGGCTTCCTGAGAAGACTTCTACCAGGTAGACTTCTACCTGGAGACTTTCTACCTGGAGTCCCTGGTGTAGTAGCGCCCTGTCTTCAGATAGAATAAGGCAGTACCCACCACGCAATCTGACCAGAACTGACAGAAGCAGCGAAACGGCCTTCGACTCCTGACAACTTTTTGTCCCATTGCCAGCTTTATCTTTGGCTTTGTCCTATGGATCAGAACTGAACAAGTAAGGGATTACACCGACACTTTAGATACACATTTAAAACATTTTCCCCATTTTCAGTAGCGCCTATATAAGCTATCGTTTTTGGGGTTAAGTGTTGCATTTTTCGGATCATGGCCCTGCGAAAACTTGCCACAGCGCTGCTTCCCGGATTGCCATCGATAACTGCCTTTTATTCAATAAATGCAAACAGCTGCTTTTTTGGCATTACATCTGCACTAGGGGAAAACAAGATTTAACTCTACTAGCTCAAAAATAGGTCCATCTATCATCTTTGTGCACTGTCCTGAAAAAGTGTATCCCCGATCTCCTATTTACCTAAGGTGGCAAACAGCCAGGG
>JAIEZT010000007.1:23888375-23891385 GCA_019594935.1 Periophthalmus modestus | reverse complement strand
CTAGCATTGCTAACACGCACTTAATGATTATTAAGCAATAACATGTTTTCTAATTTAGATTGCAGGCAGTACATTCAGGCTGACTTATTTTGACCTCTAAGAAGCTGCATGATTTCAATTTATATTTCTTTACACCCATTGAGAAACCACAGTGAATGACAGATCTACTGACCATGGTCTGTGACAGGCTGCAGAGTGTGTCCCAGGACTAATGCGGCAATTCATGTGCAGATCAGCACGTTCATAGGTCTGCCTACGCTAAGGGACGAGGGATGGGCTCATCCAGCCAATGTATTAGGGTCATACCAGCCAGGTTCTGAGGGCGAGGTAGAATAGGTTCATAGACAGAAACAGGATCTAGGACAACTACTAACTATCACTGGGTGGCTAGCATCTGAAACAGTTGCACTTCCCAGAGGGGAGTGGGACAGGGAACAACTTGTGAATAGCAATGGACAGACTCCAGGGGAACTGAATAGTGAATGTTCTTGTTGACAGGGATAGTAGGAGGAACCACAGGATAGTGCTGAGGTGTTACCATACTTCCTCCAGCATAGTTGCTCTTAAGAAGCAGCTTAGGCTAAAAAACGGGTTTTATTCTGATTCTAACTGGCTTGGCCATAACTAAATAGCATCAAGAGGAACGTCTTAAGCCTAGCTCTTAAAAACGTATAGACTATGGGGGGCAGATTTTAATCATGAGGCAGGAGCTGATTCTATAAGAAACAGGAGCTTGGTAGCTGAACGCCTGTCCCTCCGACTGGGGCTTTTAGACACTCTAGGAGCCACCAGTAGTCTACCGTAGTTTTTTGAGAGCAGTGTGCTCTGTTTGGATGCTGTGGTAAACAATTATTGCCATGCCCTTCATGGCTTTTATATATCAGGATGAGAACTTAAAAATTTTATTCTACACTCAACAGGAAGCCAGTGAAGGGACTCTAACACTGGAGTGATGTGTTCCTCTTTAGTCCCTGTTAGGAGCCTGGGCTGCTCGCATTTTGCAACCAGTTTGAAAGCTTTAAAAGAGCTTTTAGTGGCACACACGGGGCTTAGCAGGGAATTACAGTAATCTAGCCTTGATGTAACAAAAGCATGGATATGTTTTTCGGCGTCACTTTGCGCAAGATATTTCTGATTTTTTGAGAGCTGAAGTGCAACACTGATATGTTCCAGTGTGAAAGTCTCACAGGCCTTTGAGGCCTAAAACAATTACCTCTTTTTTTTTCAGGCTTAAGAAGTAGATATGAAGTGTCCTCCAGGTTTTTTACATCCTTCATTCAGACCCTAAGTTTGTCCCCTTGATTCAGTCTGACCTGTTTCATTGATAAGTACCACTTGTGTCATTCACCATAGCAGTCGATGTTATTGCCATGTTTTCTGATATTACTTAACGGCAGCATTTAAAGTGTGAACAGGATTGAACCGGTATAGAACCCTGCGGCAGCACACCATAGGCTACCTTAGAACATGACGAAGAGCTCTGGTTTACCAGATTATTCATTCATGTAAAAGTGCTGCTCTGAAAACTTTCCAGAACGTTTAGGGAACCAAAAATGTAACATTCCCCAGAGGTCTGTGCCCAAGCCTTCAAGGACGTTAGCCTGAGTTTCTCTAAAGGCTAGATCATGTAACTATTGCAATTGTAAAAAATAGCATTCCCAAAATATTTAGAAAACCAAAAAACATGTTTTTTAATTTTTAATTTTTTATTTTATTTTGCATAATACAGGTCTAATTGATGAGATGAATCTGATCTGTATTGGTTGTATTATAAGAAAACAAAGTACATTAGCTATATAGTATAAAAAAAGAATTGTAATTGTGTTTACTTTAAGCTAACAGAATGATTTTTTAAACACCAAACTCCTGTTGTGAAAAACAAATTAGGCACGGTGTGATGTACATAATTACCATGGCGCCCAATATACTAACTTTTTAGAACTAAACACTGCAAATTTAAGGTTCAAATTGCTATTGTATTTTTGGCACACTAGACAGAAAAAAATTATAAATGAAAAGTGTTCCTTGTTCTCATTTGTATCAAATAAACCAGTAGGCTGCTGTAATTGAGAGGAGCCAGACTTTGTACTGAATAAAAAAAAAAAAATACAAATGGATTGATGTTACTGTGAGAAACAAGTTTTGATTTACAAGAACAGATTGTATTCAAATTCCACATCTGCTATTGCCATTCAGGTAGTGAAACTGCAATCTATATACACAGAAAGATAAAATAGCTGCAAAATTGTGCACACGTGTTTAAAAATGATCTTTTTTTTGAGCATGTGTTCACATTCCGATTGGACAAATTAGGGTTAAGTGCTGGATAGTTAGGCTATATGTTAAAAAAAATAACAACAAAAAAACTAAACTAAACAGTGGTTAAAATATGTGAATAAGAAAAAAAAGAAAAAGAAAGTACCAAAGAAAGTATCAAAATTGTAAACTGAGCAACACTATTTTTTTTATTATAAATGATGTCAACATCTTAGATGTATCTCATGTCTCCTCTCGTCTGAATTCTGTCTTGTCCCATGCCTAATTCTTTTATTAGTTTTAGTAGTTATGTTTCACTCTTTCTCTCAAATATTAAAGAAAATGTTTGTAAGGTTTTGATTTAAAATTTCATAACAAACTGTGCCCCCAGATACAAGGTAAACATGTTCAAATCAATTACTGATTTCACAGATAGATATTTCACAGATGGTTCTCCAGACGATTATCCGGTCAGAAAGCAGAATAAGAACATGAATCTCTCATTTAGGTTGACTGTTTCAGTGGCTTAAACTATCAATACCTAAATGCCAGCACCTGTGAGTAGAATATATATCAACCTCCCTGAATAGCATCCAGTCACCATCACAGTGGCAGACATCCAGGAAAGAGTCTCAGGTATGTAAAACTGGACCGCACCAGGCATGATCCACTCCTACTGGCTAGAGAAGCTCACTGCTCTCCATGAGCACCTCGCAGCACAAATGAACCAGCTGCTAATGGATGGGACTCACCC
>JAIEZT010000007.1:23765875-23883375 GCA_019594935.1 Periophthalmus modestus | reverse complement strand
AACGAGCCCTAACTGCTCCCTTACAGACTTCAGACAAAACGGCACATTTTCCTCTCAAATATTTGACACATCTCCACTGAGCTGTCAGAGAAAAGAGTGCCACCATTTGTCAAGTTCAGGCCATGTGGGAAAGGCAGAGAGAGGGGTCTATGCAAGCCGGGTCTTTAGCCCAAAACTGTGCCTGTTGGAACCAGGACAGCCAAACTACAGGTCAGCAGGGATTAATTAGCTTTTAGAGACCCACCTACAGATGTCAAGGTAATCTGATGCTGCGGTCTAAGGGGTCAATGTAATATCCCCAAGCGGAGGGAGGCCATTACAGTCAGCCTATAGGAGCCATCTGCACACTGTTCACATAGTAACACAGTTTAACACACAGCCAGGAAGTGTAAGTGTTATGGGGAGGAGTGGCAAGAGCAAAAAGTTACACAAGGGGGATAACTGTATCATACTATCTGTCAGGTTTAAGTGGTATTAGTTAAGGTGAGCCACTGCAGGCGAATAGGAAAAAAAAAAAATAGGACATACAATACTAAAATTTCAGACTCGAATAGTTTCGATAATCAATACCAATTCCGATACTGCGATGATAAAAAAAAAAAAAAAAAAAAAAAAATACTCAAACATGAAATTAAATATTATATAGTTTAATTTATATTCCCATGTTTCCTTATATGTGTGTAATCCGTCAGTCGTCCTGGTGGGTTCCATAGTGGTCCATAGTTGTACTAGTCTATGTGTCTACACTTGTTCTGATACAGCTCAAATTCTAAAGGTCTTGAGGAAAGGTTCATTTCTGTCCTGTAAATGGGACTTTTTTAGTATCAATACCTGGTTAAATGATTATCTATAGTCGTACTAATTTTAGTTTCAATTAGTATCTGTTTTTCTATATATTTGACAACCCTATTCTGTAGTTTACTTAGATAAATGTAATAAAAGGTGTATGTAAAAGGTTTTATCATGTAATGTTTTAATATCAAACAGGCAATTTTTCCAACACAAAATGCAAGTTTTATTAATCTGAAAAATGGATGGAGAAAGATTTACATTTATTTCTTTATTTTCCATTTTGTTGAAACTAGTTAAAAAAAAAAAAAAAAATTGACTTTTAGAAAAGCCTAAAAATTTTAATTTTGCTTTATCATGTTGTGTTCAAACTTTAACTAATCAGACTTAAAATTTGATCAACAAATCCTTCTGCGGGATCCGTCAAAATCTTAGAGAGTTTGGTGATGTTTATGTCCATAACAGAAATGCATTTTTTTTTTTTTAAATAGTTGAGTAAATAAAATAATAAAACATATTTATTTGCATATTGAACAATGTGAAAAGTTTTGCCTGTTGTGTCTCACCTCAGAGGAGTACTATATAACTTTTCTGGCAGAGGTGTGCCACTGCTTTTCATATACACAAAGATAATATCTAATCAAAGCATCAAGCAAAACCATACCAACCAAAAATCAACATTGCATCCTCAGAGTAGAGCCACTGCGTCACACTCCCTCTGCCTCTTCTGGATTTTAATAACGCACTGTGAATGCCCCCATAATTCCATTAGACTCCAAATCCACAACTCCCTCTTCAAATTAGCGCCTCTGATTTTCCACAGCATTGTTCGGCGCTCTCTTCCGGCCCACTGAGTCCCGCGCACTGCTCTCTCCACCAGGCGCGCCATTAATATTCATGACTAAACACTGTGCAACCAGCGAGCATGGGAAATTATTAAATAAACACTCGCCATCCGCTGCTGGCAAAGTCACCTCTCTAAAAAAAAAACGCGTCGAGGTCGCTCATTGGATCTCACAATTCCTCTTCCGCTACATTTTTTAAGTATAGCAGACACAAAACAATCAACAATAATATTTTCTCCCAGCGTCCTCAAGGGAAACGGTTAGGCTGTCCCTTTGGAGACTCTTGAAAATGTGTGAATTTATTTGCTCCACTTTGCGAGCAGGTGAGCAGAGCCTTGGGCAAAATTAGGTTGATGTGAGCGATGTTTTGGAGCGCGCTCAGAGGGGACTTGATAACCCCGCGCGTTTGTCATACCGTGCTCAGTCGCGGTGCCGGGGGAAATTATAGTGGCTGCTTGTCTACATACACAAGCCGACCTTTTGAAATGCGATGGTCCTCGGGCAAACAGGTTTTCCACAGCGCTGTTGGATAAGGGGAGATGGAGAGATGTGAAGGGTTTTTGATGTAGGTTGTGTATGGTGGCTGTCATTATGCAAAAAACAAAACAAAAACCAGTACACTGTTCAGCTTCTTTTTAAAATTACACTTCTGTGGGTTATTAATTGCTAACATAAAGCATATTTAGATCAGCATGCTACCTTTTATTATTTTGAAAATGCTATATTCGCAACAGATTAACATTTCATTATTCATTGTTAACATTATTCATTTCATTTTCGTTTTTGATGCTTTGAGTTTCACCTCACTCCCCATTCAGAACGCTATCACATTACAGTCAGTGTGCATTCTGCTAATAAAAAATATTGCGCATCACATCAGGTTTGTGAAGTTGTAATGTATTCTTTTGTTTCATGCTTTTGTGTATTTCTGGAAAATTGTTGTGCAGGGACATGGGCGATGTATGTTTGTGCGCTGAGTATTGGACAGAATCGTACTGCTAACTGTGCAGAGGGGCCCAGGAGAGATCGCTAGATTACTCAAACATGCACGGATGACTTCTAAAACCTCTTCAGACATGTTTTTGATGAGGGGACAAAGTTATAACAAGGTAGAAAGGTCCAAAAAGTAGATTTTGAATTATGCCTTCTCTCTAAATGTTCATTAAAAAAAATAAAATAAAATAAAAATACAAAGGCAAAATAGTGAATAGCAGAATACACAAAGAGAAAATCTAAAGTTGGCAGCAAAGGTCAGGGGCTGTTAAAAGCCATCTCGAAAAAATAAAAAATAAAAATAAAAAAAAATGCGTGGTAAGTGAAGAATAACTTTGAACCATTGCAAATGTTTGAAATGAAAATGAATTCTGTTTTTCACATGCCAAAAAGAATAGAACACTAGATAATGCTATTAAAACACTATATGCACTGTTTAGTAGCAAAAAAAAAAAAAGAAGGTACATTTAGTGTTTAATTGCACTTTTAGCATTAACTTAAAACACCACAGTTAATATAATGCTACAGCTGACCTGCCTTTTACAACAGGTGCCATGGGTTAAATTGTCCAAAATATTTTGCAACCAACATGCAGTGGTACATTTAGTCTTTTCTTTTGAATGAGTACTTCAAATCCATGTTTTTGTATTGCACATTTGAAAAATAAAAACATCTTCTGTGAACCAAAGTTGTACCATGGAATACAGCTAAGTGAAGGACAATGAAGAGGACACAAACAAGTTAATTTGAGGATTTTTCAAACCAAAATTAGACCTCATTCTGCTTCCTGGTCGGACAGAACAAAGGTGCGGTTGCTCCATGATTATGAAATGGTTTTAAGAATATGTACATACAACCAACAGTCTGCTTTCACAACATTGTAGAATTTGATGTGTACTGTTGTCATGATGCTAAAATATAAAACTCAATTTTGATATTGAGGAATAGGCTTGATACCTGCGTCTATACCACCAATTTGCATAATATGTCTTCAGATATGGGTTGAAGTAGGTTGAGATTATGCAATTGGCAACTGTGGTTAAGGCTATGAATGGAAGTCAGTGTAATGTCCCCAAACAGCATGGAACCTTGTGCGTAAGTGTGTGTGTGTGTGTGTGTGTGTGTGTGCCTGGAAGTGTAGCCCCATAGTAGAGATGTCCCAGTCTAAGCTCCCGGTCTGATCCGATCTGTACCTCATTTCACAGAGGTCACTCGGACCGCCACCTCCATCTGACCTGTTCTCCTCTGTCCTTCACCGGAATAGCACGCACTCACCACAAATTTCAAAAATGGCGTGTGACTGTTTTTGACAATTGTGCAAAACTGGTACTGTCAAAGTGCATTTCTACTCCTGCCATGTCGTGCTCTGTAAAAAAAAAAAAAGGAAAAAAGGGATATTGCACTTCTATGGGGTATTAATTGTTAGCATAAGGCATAATTAGATCACCATATTACCTTTTATTGTTTTAGAAATTTAATATAAGCCTAAAACAACATATTGAGATCATTAGTTAAATTAATTCAATATTTTGTTTCAGTTTCCTTTTTGGCACTCTGAGTGTCCCCTCCATTTCCTCCACAAGCTAAGTCACTCCCCCTTCAGAGCACTATCACAACACAATCAGTGTGCATCTCGTTAATGAAAATCGTGCACATCGCATCAGTTTTGTGAGGTTTTTGTGTGTTGTTTTGCATTAGTATAATTATGAAAAATGGGCTGAGCTTGTGGGCTAAGTTTTAGACAGAATCTTAAAGTTAAGCATGAAGAGGGTTTAAATAGGAACCAGGGGAGATTGCTAAATTGCTCAAACATGCATGGATGACATCTATAACCACTAACTATAATTACATTATAACATGGTAGAAAGCTGCAAAAAAAAAAAAAAAAAAAGGGGATTTTGCACTGTATCCCCTCTTTAATGGAATATTTAAACTGATTTGAGCAGTTCTGACTGTTTCTACTTTGTATAATGTGTAGGAGTCAAATATTTCACACAAACTACCGCATAATATGTTTGGCTTTCCAAGTGCCATAAGGACTATTAGACAAAGATTGAAACTGGACTAAACTAGGTCTAAGTGAGATCACACAGCTTGATCACAGCTAAATCATGACTAAACCAGGTGTAAAGTAACCAAAATAGTCCCTCACTTTTTTTTTTTTCTTTTTTGGAAAAGCATGCAAAAAAACATGCAATTGAAATCTAGCATCTTAACTCAAGAAGTCTAGTGTCTAAAATTGAATTTTCAAGATTTTTTTATTATTATTATTATTATTATTATTATTATTATTATTATTATTATTTTCAATTATATCTTCTGTGCATTTATTTCTTCTTACCTTAGTGCAATATTGTCAAGTCATTATAATTTTATTTTATATGTTTCTGCTTAAAATAAGAAAAAAATCTACCAAATGCACTGAAACAGCCCAAATAGACCGTGTCTGTAAGTTAATAAATCTTGTCAAATCTCACATCAAGTGTAAAGATGCACCATGTAACTTTTCTGGGTGGAGAGTATGCCACATGCTTGTCTCCATGGTGATGCAATTGATTTGCCTATGTTCCACAATATGGCATTAAAACCCATCTGTCGACAGGGAGATGAGCAGATAACGCCACCATGCCTAGAAAAGATCTGTGGAGAAGCAAGCTCAATGACAACCAGAACAGTAAAAATGAATGATTTTCAAGTTAATAAAACACATGTAAGTAAGTTTAAATGCCATACGATGAAACATTCCAGGCAAAGCAATAACATCTCCATGAAGACAGGTGTATGGCAAACGCTCCACAACATAATATTACCTTTAATAATGAAATTCTGTTCAAAGTGACCTGTAGTTGAAAATATACCAGACAGATAAGTTTAATGCCATATTTCGGAACATTACAGGTAAAGCCATAACATCTTCATGTAGATAAGCACATGACAAATCCTCCAGCAGAACTGTTACATATTCAGTTATCAACTTATATAAAAACTGCAGTAATTTTCCTGTGACACAATTTTCCCGTGTTCCTCTGTGTCCTTCACCACATTCACCATGAATTTCAGAAATCGCCTGTGACCGTTTTGACAATTGCACTAAACCAGAATTGTAAAAGTACATTTTCTTTCCATTACGTCCTATTGTTGTTGTCAGCTTTTTGTTATTTCCTCATGTAATTGTAGCATGCATACAAATTATCCCCCGGAAAACCCCATAAGGAGAAAGCAATGCAGAAGAAAGATTAATCTGTTTTTCCCATCTTCCCCCGGTGGATTTTAATTATCATTGTTTTTTTTTTTTTACCAAGAAGTCTAAGCGAATTTAATGTTTCATGAATAGCATCGCATTTGGAATTTTTCACAATCCTTGATCTCATTTTATGCATGAACAAGTTATTATACATCACATAACAAAAGGGGCACGGCATTTCCCACGGTCTGTGAATGCCTTTAATGGTGCAAAACATGCCTTGGTGACTTCGTCTAATGGCATCTGCGAATGTATTAAAAATGACATAAACTGCAAACTTGACTTTTAAGAGATTTTAACGATGCTTGAATTGTGTCTTTTCAATATGAATGTACTTGCACTTGCAGACTGAGTGATACATGCACGTTTGAGTAATTCTGCTGCTCTGCATTTGTTCAGTTCAGGAAATTGAGCTTTCACCTTCCCCATAGCCCCGCCCTCAGCTCTGTATTTACTGCTGTTCTGAAACAGAGCTTCAACAAATTTAACTTGTTTGAGCGTTTAGCTTTTTGTACATCCATCCATTTTCTTCCACTTATCCGGGGCCGGGTCGGGGCAGCAGCAGTCTAAGCAGAGACTCCCAGACTTCCTGAACAGATGTCGGAGCCACCTCAGCTGGCTCTTCTCGACTTGAAGTAGCAGTGGCTCTACTCCGAGCTCCTCCCGTGTGACTGAGCTCCTCACCCTGTCTCTAAGGGAGTGCCTAGCCACTCTGCGGAGGAAACCTAATTCAGCAACTTGTATCCGCAATCTGGTCCTTTCGGTCATTACCCAGAGCTCATGACCATAGGTGAGGGTAGGAACATAGATTGACCAGTAAATCGAGAGCTTTGCCTTTCGACTCAGCTCCTTCTTCAGCAGGATGGTCCAGGTTTTGTTATTTACCATATTATAACCTCATTAAATACATACAGGGAGCTTGTTTCACTAATCCTGTTGATCCTTGTTTCATTAAGCCTTTTTAATCACTCCATTTCAATTTTACCCAGATAACAGATCAGGAACCCAGAAGTCACCTGCATAGTCATTAAGCCCACAAACCACCACAGAGAATGTCTGCAGTCAAATTGTGTTAACAACAAACACATGGATATTAGCATGTCAGTCACGCTGCCTAATGGCATTTTTTTTTTTTTTTTTTCATTGTTAATTCCCACTGCTTGAATATGTGCCATGGTTTTTAACTGGAGGACAATGGACCAACACATATTAAGCATTCCTTTGTTACTTTAATTCCCTTTTAAACATGCTTTTGGTAACCTTGGGATTAATATTTTCCATTTTCTAACTTTACGTAAGTTAGAAAGTTTAAGTTTTTTTTTTTGTTTGTGTTAGTGTTTTTTTTTTTGCTTTTTTTTAATTTCTGCACTTCATTAGAAAGCAAACAAATAATGTCCTTATCTCCTCTGAATGCTATGCTAACAGAGCCATGCATTCTGTGAACACTATTTGACAGTAGAATGAGTCTGATGGTGGTGTATGGTGTTAAAAACTGCACAGGAGAAGTTTTATCTGTAACAATCTAAGCAAATGCAAGCAGAGCATTACATGTCCAAAGATGACAAGGACAAGCGTGAATGAAGCAAAATATGAATCCAGGTATGGTTTGATGAGAGAGCAACAATGTAACATGGTTAAAAGATCAAAAAATGCGTAAGTCATTAAGATCAATACTTTTTACTATCATAGAATGTATATCTAACCTGCTAGCCGCCCTGCTTCAAGTAGGACATGAGCATGGCCACGCTTCTGGCTCCATCGACTCAGTAATTGCTGTTGTCAGGCTCATGTTCATATTAACCTGCTCTACATGATCCTGGTATTTTTAGTCTAAATCAACGGTGTGGTACCTTCAACAGCGTCGCGTCAGATTACCTCTTTGGTTGCTATGATACTCGCGGTCAGAATTCCAAATATCGAACTTGGCTCCAAATTCTCCCCTATAACTTTGACTGGAGCCAAACGCCATGGGTGACGTCACACTTCCTTAGACCAACAAATAACAAACCACATCTGTCAGATTATCACTAAAACTAGACAATACACCTAGAAAAGCATGAAAAAGACAAGTTGGTGGGGCTCTGTCAAATGAGCGCTAGACATGTTCACAAGAATTGCCTTCCCAAATCCCCACAAAAGCCGTATTGTCAAAGGAAGTCCATTATACTAAAAGGCAAGGTGTTTCTGCGATATTCTCCGGCAGTACAAAAGACTCGGAAGAACATTTGAAGCAATCATTTTAGGTAGGAGGGGAAAAAAACACCTTAAACTCTCCACTGTGTTGAAAGCACGTAACTGCAGAGCGAGAGGAGCTGTAACTATTAAATAATTTGAGAAATGGGTGAACAAGGAGCGGAGAATACGTCCATCATTTTGGCACTTGAATATGTGACAGTGTTAGGGACATTTTGTTATAACTCGCATTACGCTGTGGAAAAAGTCATTAGAAAAAAGAAACGGAAGTTGCTGTCTTTGCCGGCACTATGTGTACAATCACCCATTCAGCCAAAACGCAAATGAATGACTTTTAAACAATTTATTTCACTAGTCACGATGATGATTCACTCTAAGAACATTCACGCATCTTGGGAACAAACTGATCAGTACCTTTGAGCAAGACATTATTATGTTAAACTGTTAGACATTTGGCAGCGTTATACAACCTCGAGGGGTATGTGTGGGATCATGTTGTTGAGCTGCATGGGCTGTGTACAAGCACTATTCATCTGATGTGGAGTTAGTTTTCACTGATGGGTTTAATCTGGATGGCACTTCGGAAAACACCGCATTACAATGTTGAACAAGTTTTCACTCTAAGAGGACCTCCTCCTTGTGCTCTCTATGCTAAGTCACTCACCTTCAGAGCACAACACAACACAATTAACATACGTGCCGCTAGTGAAACAACTACACATTGCATCGGGTTTGTGAAGTTGGAGTGTACTGTTTTGTATCCTGCTTTTGTTAAATTATGGAAAATTGCTGTGTGGGAGTGTTTGTGATGTAGACTTGTGGGCCGAGTCTTGAAAAGGATTGTAAAAAAAACTAAAACATCATTGGTAGAGCGGCCAAGTCCACTGACCCACAGGTTGGCATGTGATCCCGGCTCTGTTGTTGTTGTGTCCTTGGGCAAGACACTTAATCCACTTTGTCACCCGTGTCTGTGTACATTGGTGTTTGAATCTGTGTGTGAATGGGTGAGTGGTTGCTTGATGTAAAAAAAAACCTTGAAGATGGAAAAGTGCTATATAAAACTGTGACCTTATACCATTTGCCGTCATACTGCTAACTGTAATTATGGTCCGAATAGTGCCCAGAGGAGATCACTAGACTGCTCAAACATGCAGTGAACAATGCTATAACATGGTAGGGATCTCCAAAAAAATGACTTTTGCATAATACCTTTAAAAAGTTTAACTTCACTTTTCTATACCTAATACCCATACATAACATTCTTAGGACATGTTATACTTTTCCGGGTATTGAGTATTACAATATAACATTCAATTTGATCATGATTTTGTATTTTATTAATTGTAAATAGCAATGTTCATCTTAAACAGCTTGCTACTACAAACAGCTCTTCATAGTGCATTTCATTTTATCAGTTTGTTTATTCCAACTTCATATGTTTTAACCCTGTATGACCTGGATTCTGACTTTTTGGAATGATTCTCAGATACAGAGCAGTGGGTGGAGATGGGATTAAGTGAAAACATAAATGTTCTGCCAGTGTAAATACAACTTTGAGCAAGAGTATGATCAGGGCACGTTGTTTTAACATGTTTAAAAGCTCATAAAAGTCGATTTTAAATATGTCCCGGGTACTATAACTGATCTTTATTGTCTTAAAATGTGAAAAATAGGACTAGTTTAAGCGGTTTGCAGTGGTCCAAAGTTATCCCTCGTTTGTCCTTTGCATTCCAAGCATCCTAATTACTCACTGTGATGAGTTTATAAGCACTTTCTACAATTTTAAGAGACCAGAGCATTGTTTTGCCTTGATGTTAAAGCCAAAAACACTTACCATGCTAAAACACACTTTCTTATTATTATTGGACAATAAAACACTTTCTAATTAGATGTAGACAGCACGCACAGGACATATTTTGACCTCAAGAGCCTCAAGATATATGTGGCTCTTGTGGCACATATTTTATTCGTACTGGGGCAAGACACATTTTGATCAAGTACATGGGAAAAAATGGGTACACAGCCTTTAAATACACTTATCTTTTTTAAATTTTACATTACATTTTTTATTAGAACATAGTCAGACGTAACTTGAATGAATAATACATATAGGGATTGTTGAAATTTTAAATAGGTGAACCAAGCATCTTTCCATCAGCCATCTTGTTATGATATCCAACCAGGCTAAGATAGACTGTTACGCACTGCTTTCTGCTCTGCTCTGGGTTCTCCACAGACCAATCTCCCAGCGCACGGATAAGCTGGAGACTTGGAAGATGGAATTCTGTGATGGTTTGTGATCTCAGGCACCCCATGTGGATTTGAACTCTTGATTCAAAAACTCCCAACAAGATTCACAATGTTTTTTGACAAAGGAGTCCTGGGCCCACAGCTATACATGTACCCACTGTTAAGAAGAAACCCACACAGGCACAGGGAGAACATGCAAACTCCCTGCAGGTCGCCCGGTATGAAAACGAGAGTATGGATAAAAAAGATCTTGTAATGAGATGCATTATTTGACATTACAACATAACTACTGAAACTATGAAATGAAGCTGCACAGTGCAACTTTTCTGGTGACCTGCTTGTTGCCATGGTTCACTAGGCATGACAAATACTGCACTGAGGTATTTATCATGGGTACTTTTTCTTTGTACTAGTGGGGAATATTTTGTTATTTTTCAATTTCCTTTTGCTATTTGTTACAGTTCATGTGTTTTTAGTTTTTTTTTCCTTTTACAATATTGTATATTCAGAATGTTTTTTGTTCTTAATCCCACTTTAGGGCTTTTGTGTCAGTGGCATAAATTTGCTTCAGTATTATTGTTTATCATCTTGTCGTAACATCAGGCAGGAGGAACCAAAAAGACAGAACTTGGGGAAGGTTTAACAGTGTTTATTTACAGAAGTGCAACCTGCAAAAATGACGGCAGATCAAACGGTGAGTCGGGAGCGGGGTGTTTGCCCTGGTCCAAGGGTAGAGCGTGAGTAGCAGAGTCTGAGACGGGGCGGACAGTACCGGTAGAGAAGAGTAGGGTCGGAGGTGGGAGAGCTGAGCTAGTTCAGGGAGCAGGATCTGGTGAGGAGCAAAATGATCCACTTTATCGAAGTCAAAAAGCGAAAAAAACATGTACATAGCCAAGCAAGGAGTACTAAGGAGACGATCTGACGCCGAGTGTCAGGTCCTGGCTCCTCTTGTCCTCCTCAGTTGCGGCTCCAGGTGTGCACGGGAGGAGTCAAGATCTCCGCCCCAGCTCCAGGCTCAGACACAGAAGGGAGGAAAAAAAGACTAAAAAACAGCATGACGAACATATTTTCTTCAGTAATATGTCGTACTTCAAAATCTGTTAAATAAACTTACACAGTGGACTTTTAATGAGGCTTCGTTCTAAAGTCGACCCATTCTTAAATGCAACCAAGAGAACCTATCAGAAGCAGTAAGGTCTTCTCTCTAGTTAAACAGGAACAGTCACCCAGACACAGATATAACATGCAAACTCCACACAGATGAGGTCCAATGCCATTATATGCATTAGAATATTCACTCCATTATAATTATTTGTAATACGGTGTGGCAGTGGTTAAATGGTAAGAGTGTTTGTCCACCAACTGAAAAGAGTGCTGTTTGATCCCAGGTTTTTCCAGTGCATACTATGCCTGTGTCATTGGGCAAAACACCTCACTCAGTACTGGCATGAAGGGCTGTGGTTGCAGACGGTAACAGCGTTAATTTAAACTGTCTGAGTTGCTGTAGCTACAGAAGAGACCATCATCAAGACCATAGAGTTGAGTGTGCAGTAAATATATAATGCAACACAACATAATTGCCTGACGTTAACATGTCACTGGCATTATTCCATGGAAATAGAAAGTTAATTCTGTATGAGATAGATAAGTTTCATGCCGTAATGTGGAATTTCATAGCTAGCTTAAGAAACATAATTTTCATGGGAACAATCAGGCAGAGGCCCTACTCCAGGCTAAATAAGGTTCAAGTTTGTGGAGAGGAAAGCCTGCACAAAGTAAGGACGCATGTTATTCAGTGCAATGAAAACTGTAAAATAGAATATTATTTGTTAAAGTGCCCGTATTATGTTATTTTCTAATCACAAACATACCTAGAGTTGTGTTTTGTTTCATTCGCGCATGTTTAACACACAAACCCTGCAGATTTAGGCTGAGCTAGTTTTGTGATGTCATATGGTAATATAGGAAGTGCTCCACTGTGTTTTCAAAGACTAGGTAGCTGTTAACTTGAAGACTACCACTACATGACATCACAAGGTGGAACACAGCATGCTGAGCTTTGCAGAACATGTTAAATGAGATGACATTATTGTGAAAAATCGGCATTTCAGAGTTTGTAACCATGTTATAGCATTTCCCCTCACCATTTACACACTCAGAGTTGTATTTGAAGTGATTCGTGCATGTTTGAGCAATCTTATTTTCAAGACACAATTTCACTCCCACTGGCATGTGCTTACTGCTCTGTACTTACTTCATTCTGCAATTTTATTTTCCTCATCGGTGATACACGTAGGATTCAGTCTCGTTGCATAGTCACTTTAGTCAAACTCTAGTGTGATCTGCAGCTGTCCGTCGGAGTGGCTGACAACTTCACGGCTCTTTTGACTAGACTGTTTTTTTATTTAGTCGATTTAGATCAGGGGTGTCCAAACTTTTCTTATCAAAGGCCACATATAAAAACCACAGACAACACTAAGGGCCGATAGAGGGCCGTAAACTGGTCACCAATACAGTGAATACTTCAAATCTGCGTTAGTATTACAAGTTAGACTGGACCACTAGACTCATGAAGTATTTGATATGTTAAAGTAGATTTTCAGAAATGTACAGTAAAATGTTTAAAGTAATATGGGCCAATTCACTTGGAAGCTTGAGGGCCAAGAAAAATTGGTCTGAGAGCCGTATTTGGCCCCAGCGCCACTGTTTGGGCATGCCCGATTTAGATGAATATCGCGTTTTAAAATGTGTAAATTATAACATCCGTGGGTGTCGTAGATTATTACTATATATCAGGCTCAAGCACAATATTTAACTCTCACGAGAATCAATGTTGCGTAATATAGGACCTTTAATGTTTTAGTCTTACTTTTGGCACAGAAATAGCAGCTTCTCCCCAGTCCACTACATGTGTCTATTAAAGTGACCTGATTTGGGGACAGTGATAATTGCAGTCCTGGCTGTATCCTCCAGGTGTCTTCATGTCTCTAGGTGTTTGACATAAAGTGAGGGCTGTGGCGTCTTTGGCCTTGGTGGTACTCAGCACGCTCCGATGCACAAACAGAGCAGAGCGCCTCACCTTTGAAAATCCCTCTGACCAACCGGGTGTAAAATGATGCTAGAGAGAGAAAGAGAGAGAGAGTAAGTGAGTGTGGAGGGAAAGAGGAGAGGTGAGATAAAGAGAGATAGTGAGAGAGAGAGAGAGAGAGAGAGATGAAAATGGGAGAGAGACAGGCGTGACACAGAGAGAAAGAGAGACGAAAAGAGGGGAGAGAGAGGCATGTGATGGAGAGAAAGACAGCGGGAGAGATGAAAAGAGGGGAGAGAGAGGCATGTGATGGACAGAAAGAGAGGCGTGAGACCAAGAGAGTGACAAGAGACAGACAGAAATGGAGAGAGAGAGGTGAGAGGCAGATGGAGAGAGAGGTGGCTGAGAGACACAGAGAGAGTATTAAAAGAAGGGAGTGAAAGGTGAGAGCGATAGAAAGAGAATATGGACAGAGAGATGAGAAATAGAGTGGTGAGCATTAGAGAGAGGGAGGTGAGAGAGAGTGAGAGATAGAAAGAGAAAAGAGTAAGAAACGGAGAGGACAGAAGGAGTGAGATGCAGAGAGAGGGAGAGAGTGGTGAGAGACAGATAGAAAGGGGGGTTACTGAGAGAAAAAGAGGGGGAGAGACAGAGAGAACCAGGCATAAAAGGGTGAGAGGGAGAGAGAAAGAAGGAGAGGAGAGACTGAGGTGAGAGACAGAGAGGAGAGAGAGATGAGAGACAAAGAGGGAGAGAGACAGAGAGAAAAATAGTGAGAGAGAGATAAAGAGGGGAGAGGAGGGAAAGGTGATAGACAGAGAGAGACAAGGGGGTAAGAGACAGGGAGAGAAAAAGTGCAGAAGATGTGAGACCAGCAGAGAGAAAGAGAGAAAAAGAGAGGATGAGAGAGGTGAGAAACAGAGGGAAAGTCAGTAGAGAGATAGAGAGGTGAAGACAGAGGGAAAAAGTGCAGCAGACTGAAAGAGAGAGACAAAGGTGGAGATATACATGGAGAAAGAGAAGCAGAGAGAGATAGAGAGAAACAAAGAGAGAGAAAGTAAGTGAAAAAGAGAGGTATCTGAGAAAGAGGGAAAAGGGGGAGAGTGACCAAGAAAGATGGAGAGGGAGAAAAAAAAACTGTGAAGAAAAATGAAGAGACAGAGAGAAGAGAGGGGAGAAAGAGAGGGGGGAAGTGGGAAGGAGAGGTGGGTGAAAGAACAAGACATGGGGAGAGGGAGAAAGAGAGACAAAGAGACAGACAGAAAACTGGGGGTTGAGAAAGAGGGAGAGAGAAAGTGCAAGAAAAGGAAAAGGAGGGAAGGAAAAGGGGAAAGAAGGAGAGAGAAGAAGATGGGAAGATACAGAGTGGAAAAGAGAGGGAGAGAGACAGAGACCTGAGGAGGTACACAGAAGGATAGGTGAGAGAAAGTATGCGAGAATTGATAAGGTTGAGAGAGAGGGGGAGAGATAGGCGAGCGAAGGGAAAGTGAGTGAATGACGAGGGTGAAAGAGATCAAGACATGGACAAAGGAAGAGTTTTGAGAAAGAAAGAGGAGGAAAGGGATAGAGAAAGAGAGAAGGACAGAGAGGCGGAGAGAAAGAGCAAGAGAAAGACAGAGAAGGAGAGAAAGAGAACAAGCGAGGGAGTAGACGTAGTTTGCAGCCAGAAGCCCTCACGTCGGAGGACTTAGATTAATTGGGCCTGATTGACTTTATCAGATGCGCGGCTGTTTCCTGTCCTCTCACTCGGAACACGACAGGATTTATTGGGAGGACGTGGAGCACTCGATATATTTCAAGTTCTTATCAGGGAAGCTTCTAATTAAGCCCCATTTTAGTTCTTCCTCTTTTATTTATTTCCGCAGTCTGAGGTGGTTAAGTGGAATTGATCCTGTGAAAAGGACGTATATTTGGTTGTAGCTGTATGATTCACAAAACTGGTTTATTGACTGCTCTACATGCACAGGTGTGTGAACATCATGGAAGAGTCAGTGAGAGAAGGCCTAAACTCTGTTAATCTGAGGTGAGGGAAAATGTATTTTGTTCTAAATGATGGTGACCAATAAGCTGATGATTACGTTTTTTTAAGGCAACTGAAGGATTTTGAGCTGAGAAAAAGTTTATGATCTAAAAAAAAGACAAAATAGTCACCTAATCTGAACGCTGTAGGTCCCTGTCAGCCGAACTCTTTGTTATTTGATTACCTGATGAGTGTAAAAGCAAAGAATTATCCTTTTACATTCTGTAGTTTCTGAGAAAACTGATGTCCACATATGAAGACATTCATTCTGCATTTTAATCATTTTGATAGAACACTTGAATTATGATTTGCTAAAACTATTTATTAAGTGCCTGAAAACAGCAACATTTGTCCTGAGTGTAAAAATAATTGTGCCTCTTGGAAAGAAGTGGCTCATTTGAAGTGATGCTAAGAGGTGCAGGAGACACAGGCCTTTACAAAAAAATAAAATAAATAAATGAAATAATAATAATAATAATAATAATAATAATTAATAATAATAATAATAATAATTAATAAAATATTCTAAACTCTTAAAATTGAACATTTTTGCCTTGTTGCTGTTCTTGTATGCTGTTCTTCTTCTAAACATTTGCATTGTGGCCTAGACAACCCAAAATGTGTTGTCCTCATATCTGGATGCCAGGTCTCAGGAGGCTAACATTAGTGCTAAAACTAATTTAGATTTAGATTTTTAACAAACCAAATCAATGAAGTTAGTACACGTCCAAACACGTTTAATATTTATATTTCCTATCTGTTTTTTTGTTTTGTTTTTTCCTTGTGGACTTAAATGCCTCTTCTAGCTTGCTCCTAGTGTGATTGCACCGCCTCTGCTAGTACAGTCGGAGTTCTTCAGATATATTTGTGGGTTGAAATTTGTACGTGGACTTTAGAAACCCTTTTCAAATAAGACAGAGGGCTGGTGTTCCTGGCCTGCATGTAATTGTAGTGACTGATGTGAAAAACACCCACATAGCTAAACTAAACCAACCACAGTTATTTCTTCCGTTTCTGCCTGACAGAAACATGAGGGCCAGTCTGAGGTTTATGGGTGAACTCTCTAACCACCGAGGCATGGCTGCTTAAATGGTAGTAATGGTGGCACTAACGTTGCCTGACCATCCATGGCTACACTGTATCTGTCTCCAGGATATCTGATGCCAGTGATAGACAGATGGATTAACTAGTCAGACACGCATGGTCCATTTGTGTCAAAAAAACCCAAAAAACAAAAAGAGAAAACTGAATAACAGTGTGGATTTCGACAGAATCAACAAGCAAAGCACCAAACTTATTTTTTTCTCAGGTAAAACAAGTTATATATATATATTTTTTACTCTGTATTCTGAATCAAGTAATTACTACATCGACTTATCGCCCAAGATATGAAAGGGTCAATATTTATCGTGTGTACATTTCCTTTGCACTACTGGGGATTTTTTTAGTTATTTTGGGCTATATGATAAGATTTAAGCTGTAAGATGTTAAATTGATAACGTCTATGGCTCATTACAGATGCAAACTAAGTACTAAAGTGTTTTATTCTGCTATTTATTTATTGCAGTTTGTGATTTTGAACAGTGTTGTAGATTTAGAATAGTTTTTGTGGTTTTAATCTGCTCTTGGGTTATTTATCAGTGGCATAAATTAATTCCAATAGTATCGTTTATCCTCTATATCTACTTCAGCAATATATCGAACTTCAAAATATGTTAACGTGACAGGCCTAGTGAGCAGGAGTCCAAGATTAAATTAATTTAGCATTAGCACTAAAGCGTAGTTATAATTGCTCATAAAAAATAAAAAAAAGGCAGGAAACCGGTTGCTCACTATTTATAATCTATAGACACACTGAAGCTCTGGTAAGTACATTCATTTCATACATAATTTCTGAGCCATGGTTTCTTCATAGCAACGTCACATGTGCAGAAATAATGAGCTTTTTAAACCAGACTGGGCTCAGACTTGGTTATTTTGTTTGCAGATGCAGCATGTTAGCAGACTCCTACACACTCTACATGCACATGCTAACGATGCAGCACATGTGCTCAGAGAGGGCTAGTACGCATCGAGTAATTGGGACGTGCTAAGCTTCAGGGAAACCATATGTTTATTTAAAACACAGGTTATTCCAACATCATTAAACTGAGACAAGGTTCAACAAGTGTGAAGCTAAAATCTGCTCTCTCTCTCTTTTAAATGTTTAAAATGGAACTAAATAAAGCTTTTTTGCTGCTAAACGGTGTACATAGTGTTGGAATAGCTTTATCAACTGTTCATTCTCTATTAATTTTTTGTGCAACTACTGCAAATTAGGTGAAGTGTCTGCACTGCGTTCAAAACAGTGTGTGCTACTTCCATGGGCCACTGCAATTTCAAGTAATATGTGATATCACACATGTCTGATTACAGACAGGTGTTTCTGATTCCAAACATCTGGCTGCAGGGGCGTAGTTTGAAGCATGGATACTAGACCAGTCTAACAATCTAAGTTCTTTTAACTCCAGGCCTCACCCGTCCCCCTCTCTCACTCTTCCCTTTAGTCCTCCACTTACTGCCCACTGGGGTTCTGTGTTTGTGGAGTTTAGGTGTTCAGCTCCACATTAAGTTTCATATCTACTTGTTATATCCAGATTAGGGCCTGTTTTCAACTTAACCCAGAAGTATTTCTCCAGCTTCTTACCAAGGTGGCCCCAAAGATCCACACAAACATTAGGGAGCCAATATGTGTTGAGGAACTGTCTGAGGTCAGTTACTTAAATTATCATATCATGTTAATAATATATTATTGTAAAATAATATCTAATAATAAAACTATTGCAATTATTATAGGCTTCATTGTTCTACAGTTGTATCTTATGTAATGATTGCAATGCACTTTTTGATGATACCTTTACACTGCATTTAATGACATAAAGCAAGTTTAATCATTTTATGTAATCTGGCACTTAAACCAAAAAGGCACAATCTAACACAGGGATCTCCAACTTTTTCCCCCCAGGGGGCTACTATTTATAAAACCAAAATGCCAGAGAGCTACTAATTTTATTATTTAGTAGCCAGAGAGCTACTAACCTTAGATGCCTATAAAACATGAGCCATTGTCCATTTATTAGTGCACTAACATAGGCACCACAACGATATATATTTACAATGGTCAAAGACATTTAATTAATTTAATTTACAATCCTTTGTTGAGTTACTTGGAAGGGGGTGGGGAGCTACTGGTACAGCTACAGTTTGGAGATCACTGCTCTGAGAAATATAAAACAAAGAGCAATAAATTGTGTGTGATTTTATTTTTTTTTAAATAAAAATAAATGTCAAAAACCAAATACTGATTTGCATTTCTCCATATAGTCAGTTCCAGGTGTAAATGTGCTATGTGCATTGTTTGACAAAACTATACAATGCTAAGTACAATGGAACCACCACTTAAAAGGATCACTCTAAACCACATTTCCCTTCATGGAGCACTGTCATTAGGTTGTGTTTTTTTTCTCACACTGAAAATAGTGTGCCTCCTTGTGATGTCATTAAGTGGAAATGGGTCCACTGTGTTTTTTAAACTCCTTGCACCTTCACAAGAATCATTTGGATCATTTTGACACTTTCTTTGAAGTTACATCTATTGTTTTTGCTTCACTAAAAACGGCTTCACACTCCTCAACGCACCAGCAGATATCGGAGACTTTCTGTGGCAATCTCATCTGAACAAACTGTAAAACAAAAATATTCAAAAGTAAAAGCAACAACTTATAGTTATTCTAGAGCAGTTCAATTAAGGCTAATAACAGCTTAAAATTAACACTTCATAACATCACAATGTGAAACAGAAATTTTGAGCTTTGGAAATGCAGACAGCCTGGTAACTGATAACACATGTGTGAATGAAATAAAACACAACTACAGGTATGTTGAAGATAAGGTACCCCATTATAACATAACTTACAGCTCAAAAGAGTCAATTTTGCACATATATAAGAGATGTAATGTTGTTCTGTGGTTCTTCTTCAGTGGTGGCCTTGAAGGTTGATAGTTGTGGTGTTGCGGTAGGTCAAGGCTACTACTTTCACAAGCTGCATCATCACTTGTCACATTTAACCTCATTTACACCTGGACCTACAACATGGGCAAGGCTGTGTATGTGTATATTTTTAAAAGTGTAAATGTACACAAGAGGCATCATGTTTAAAAACACCAAACTGTTTTATATTGCTTATATATTCATTTTTGCTCAGATGAATTACTAGACAAAAGTTGACAAGAGGGACAAAGCTTTGCATAATAACACAAGCTGTGACTGTGGTGCTCACATTAATTAGGCCACTTACACCGTGCGCCTTTTCCTTCATGTAAAGTTGATGTTTGACATTGTAAAATGCATTATATTTATCCCCTTTGTATATAAACTATTCATAGTCCATCACAAGTCATTCAAGAAGCTCCTGGATACAACAAACCTTTATTTATGCAACTGCAGTGTTTTTAGACACAACTTATTTTAAAGGACACCACTGGATGTGTGCATTGCTGTTGTAGGTAGTCCAACCAGTTCAAATGAAAAGTGATTCCTGCACAGATGTCTCACTGCTGCACTGACACACTGTTACTGCTTTGGTATAAATTGGGGGGTCAGATCAGCAGACCCTGGTGCTTGTGCCTCAGACAGAGGCACAAGCACCAGGGTCAAAATGATCTCCTCATCTTGCGGAAGATCTGTAGTCCAGCCGCCTCTTGTGGCGTGTGCCTTTAGTTGTGGCGCTGAACAGGACAGCATATGGTCAACAGCCACTGGACCACTTTATTTGTAATTTGTGAAGTCATTTGAAAAGATACAAATGTTATAGCATGGAGAAAGTCAATACAGTTACATACATCAAAGTAGATGAATAACGTGAATTACGCAGATTTTTTTTCATGTATCTATGGCAACCCTGCATGGAGCTAGCTATGCTAAATGCCAAAGACGTTTTACAACAATGCAGTAGACTTTCTACACCAAATATGCCAGAAGACATTCCAGAGGAGAGAGGAAGGGGGGACCGGAGGGTGTGTTCCACTTAGGGAAGGACATGCTGGAGGGTGGGGTGGAGGGACCGTGTATCTTGCCTGGCCTGGGAACGCCTTGGGGTCCCACCAGAGGAGCTGAAAGATGTGTCTGGGGTGAGGGAAGTGTGGGAGTCCCTGCTAAGACTGTTGCCCCCGCGACCCAGCCCCAGTAAAGTGAAGGAAATGAACGGACGTTCCAGAGGAAATGACCCGTCTCATCACCGACCAAAACAACAGATCAGAGTGAGAGTGAGGCCAGGAGAGGCTTTCCCGTTGTGTCTCCAAAGTTCACCTGGTGCCCCCCGGATATTTCTGTGATGCTGCAGGACACAGAGGACACAGAGGAGAGATGTTACTCTCCTCAAACTGCCCTGACTCAGGATTTGATGACTCTACCTGTTGATCTGCACTGAGACGTTTGTGCCTTTCTGTTATTATTGTAATTTACTGCTCATTGTGCTTTAATGCCTCTCAGGGACACATTAGTAATATTAACTGATTTATCTTTTTGTTTAATGTTTACAATATTGCTGTTAATAAATGCACCATTTACAGTGATTTATTTATTGTTTCTCTTTCAGGTTTCTAGCAACATTTGGCACTATTGGGTTTAACTACCGTGCAGGAAACTCAACAGCTGGGAAGACTGTGACAGAAGTCTCACAGGATATGTGGGATGAGCTGCAGCCTGAGTACATGGGCTGACAACAGATGACCCGATAGCCATCGCAAAAGCATTTGGGGAAAGATGGAAGCATCCCAACTGCATCCGCACACTCGGTGGAAAGCATGTTTTGATCTGTCTCTGTCTTCTGGCTCAAAATATTTTAACTGGATGGTGAACAGGATAGTGCAGAATTTTGCAAGTTAATTGGTTCATTGGTGAAACTCTCAGAATCAGTTTTATTGTCATTGTCATTAAACAGAATTCACAAACAGGAACTTGCTTCTGTGATAAAATAAAAATAAAGGCATGGATTAAAATAAGGTAAAAAAATAAACTTTGATATACAAAAATAAAGCAGCATGGGCAGAACAACAGTGCAAGTAGGTTAATATTGTTGTTTAACTGGTATTTTAAAGTGACAGGTGACATAGATATAGTGTCCATGAGTCCAACAGCAGAGGGGAAAGAAATGTGGCAAGAGGGTTCTGGCAGTGGTGGAACGTAATGAAGTAAAAGTAGTAAAGTACTGCACTTAGGTGTATATTTTAGGATCTGTACTCTACTTAAGTAGATCATTTTTACTTTTACTTCACTACATTTGAGAGAAGATATTTGTACTTTCTGCTCCACCACATTTTTTTTTAAATGGACTGAAGAGTAAACGTTTTTTTTGTTTTGTTTTTAATCATTATTATTATTGTTTGTATTTATAGTCTGAGCAAAAAAAAAAAAAACAGCTAGTTGATTCAGTTGTTTCTGTTAAACAAAATTCAGCAAAAATCTTTATCAAAACCAATACATGTGAAGCTATATAAGACCTCTAAATCTGTGCAAAAATACTTTAACTTTTTAGTTTTTAAGTACATTTTTAAATGAGTGCTTTAATACTATTACTTAAGAAGATTTTTTTTTCATGTGATACTTTTGACTTTTACTTGAATATGTCTTTGCTGTGGTATCTGGACTTTTACTGGGAGTGGCTCAAATAGGCCTTGTGCAGGGTGAAGAGGGTCAGCTGTGATTCAACCTGCTCATTACCTTCGAAAGCTTCACTAAATTATATTGTCTTAAACCAATATTCTACATTTGTTCAGAGACAAACCAGCAAAAGTCTCCAGAAGCATCTCCAGTAATAACTGTACAATCCCACACTGCAGAACGACATTAGGACAGCCAGCCTCCAGTGATGTTGCGTTGTTCACCTCGAAATTCAAGTCCTGGTTAAAAACAAACCAAAGTTCTACTAAACTGGTAAACAATGTAGGGATATTGGAATTTTGTGAGTGCACTGTTGTAAATATGTGTTTAAAGATGGAGGAGGGAGATGGGAAGAGTAGGTCAGATGGAGCAGAGGATGTAGAGGATTGGGTCAGATGAAGCTGATGTTGCAAAGGAGAGGATCAGATGGAGCAGAGGGATGGTCAGATGGAACAAAGAATTTGCTATATCTTAAATAAATAATCTTAAGATAAAAAACTCACTATAAAAAGTCAGTGCAAATCAGATATGTGCTTGTTTTGTAGATGACAGACAACATGTATATATGATCAAAGTCACTAAGAGCATTATCAGATGAGACAGTACAAGCACTTTTTATTATTCTTACTTAGATCTTATTCATCATATTTTTATCAAATTACTGAAATATCGGATTTTTTTGTTCATGCAATGCACTTTTTCATGGACCTCCTATCTAATGTATAGTATGGCTTTAACAATAAATCAGAACTGCGACTAAGTGACTACTAAAATAATCACTGACTAAATTGTAGCCCTACTTTACAGAGCACCAGATATTTCGCTGCGGCATCATCCTGTATTGTGAAATTAATCATATCTTTATTTATTTATTTATTTATTCGGGCATGTATGAAGCTATGAAGCTTGTCATGATTGTAAAGGACATCCCATAAATTCAAATGACAACCCAACATTTGATTATAGGTAATGCTTCTATGTTACATTTTTATAATCAAATAAAAATCCAAACATATTTTCAATTATTTAGTTATGAATTTTATCTAAATGTACTTTACTTTGTTTTGTCAGTCCAGAAAGCTTCACACTTGTGACACTGAACGTCTCAGTGTTTACACCAGGTAATGTTGTATACAGGTGCTGGGACTACTAGACTGCCCACTCCTTGACACACTGCTTTGGATCTCCCTCCGGAGGGATATGCCCACAACACCTTCCTAGGAAGGTCCTTATCTGTGTGGAAGAGCAGTGTCTCTATTCTGAGCTCCTCTAGTGTGACTGAGCTCTTCCCCCTGTCTCTAAGGGAGCGCCCAGCCACACTGCATGGATTAATTTTGTCCGCTTGTATCTTGTAAGTGGTTAAAATGTGTTAAGTTCAGTGCGGTGTGGTCCGTATGAAGTGCACTGCGGCTGGGACAGACTGAGGCTGGTACTGCTGTCTGAGCAGAACAGCAGCCTGTACAAGTGTTACATCAAATAGACTATTGTCTGTGTAATCCCCCAGTTGTCCAGGTATAATCCATAGTAAAAGAAAAATTTCATTCTGTCAACTGGACAAGATGTTATTTGAGTGAAGATGTTTCGTCACAGGCCCAGATCACACTAGGTGTAGTTCAATAGACCTAGCTAACAAACTCAAACTACTACATATACCATATTTTCCGGACTACAAACCGCTACTTTTTTCTACTTTTTAACCACTGCGGCTTATGGTGCAGTGCGGCATATACATTTATTTTTTTTTCCTGTGTCGCCAAAAACATTTTGCCCAGCAACAGTAGATCAATAAAACTGATGAGTAGTTCACAGAGGTCCAATGAAATTGTACGATCAATCTAGCGCACTCTCAACTATTGTAAATCATCTGTACTAACCCTCATCAACATATATGTTTTGCGGCTGCAGGTGTATTTCTCAGTTCCTCTTCGTCCCGGCGCCGCTCCGCTGTAATCAATCAATCAATCAAACTTTATTCCTACAGCACCTTCCAACAACCAAAGCCGACCAAAGTGCTGTACAACATTAAAAACAAGATAAAAAACAACAATTATCATACAAATAGGTCGACAAAGCACATTACATCATTAAAATGAAGGAAGTGTCACAGGGCCACTAAGTGTTAAAAGCCATTCTAAATAGGTGGGTTTTAAGTTTGGCTTTGAACAGAGGCAGGTCAGTGATGGAACGTAACTCAATGGGCAAAGACTTCCAGAGTTTTGGACCCGCCACTGCAAAAGAGCGATCACCCCACTGTTTGCCCCGGGACCGGGGGACCTCCAGCAGATGTTGCCCAGCAGATCGTAGAGCTCTGCTGGGTTGGTGAGGGGTCAAAATCTCACACAGGTAGGAGGGTGCAAGACCATTGACTGCATTATAAACAAACATTAAAATTTTAAAATGAAATGTAATGTCTCGTAATGTTCTTTTTCCTGCAGTCACTGATCCACAAACTAAAGCAGACTCCATCCACAGGTTACAGCCCTTTTTGCTCCTTGTTTAAACCTGTTCTGCTGTCGTCCTTATGCTATTTTCCTCCTTCTTTATGTTGTTTCACATGTAAAGTCTCTCGTGAACGCGTGTCCAGAGCATCCACAACGTGTGTCGGAGGCGTTTGTCCTCAAATACAAAGGTGTCGATTGTTTCAGAGTCACGCTGCAGCATCGAATATTTTGGTAAATTTGGCTGAAGTATTCTGTCTTGTACAGGAGACACAGCACCTCCTTTAGCCAATCAGGACGCAGAACACGGCACCTCCTTTAGCCAATGAGGACGCAGAACACGGCACCTCCTTTAGCCAATCAGGACGCAGAACACGGCACCTCCTTTAGCCAATCAGGACGCAGAACACGGCACCTCCTTTAGCCAATTACAACGCAGAGCACGATCCTGCATACACTGTAAAAAAAAAAGCATGCAAAACCGCACTAGTGGTCCCTCACAAATTAGCTTTTTGAGCTATTTTTTCATATTACTATGTGGGATACCTGCAGCTTAAAATCCGGTGCGACTTGTACAAGTTCTTTTTTTCTAAAATTAAAGCATGCAGCTTTTAATCAGGTGCGCTCTGTAGTCTGGAAAATACAGTAAACAGGTGTGTTAGTTTCAGTGTTGTTAGCTCCTCTCTCCGGATACATATAAGGCAGTATCCACCATCAATCTGACCAGAACTGAAGAAGCAGCTTGGAGCAGTGAAACATCTTCACTCACTTTTCAATAATTCAACTATTCAATAACTTTTTGTCCAGTTGACAGAATTGCAATTTTCTTTTATTTCAGATCGACTACACCAAGTTTCAACTTGTTCCGGCTCAAATTAAACCCTGGTAGCAACTTTCTAACATGGTTTAAAACTCACAGGAATCCGTTTTGTGTAATAGAACCTTTAAAGGCCAATAACAATACGTGTCCTTTAAAGGTTGGAAGTTTTTCAGCACAATAAAAACAAAATGGAAAAAAAAAAAAAAAAGACATGCTTTTATTTTTATCTTTTATTTATTTATTATTTATTTATTTTTTGGCCAATGTGTTACATACAGTGGCTTTAAAGAAGGAGTTAATAGGTCTAGCCCCAAACCCATTTACTGTGTGGGCGGCTTTTCAACAAATCCATAGAGGACATTTTTCTTCCTTTTCTAACTTTAAAATGACTTGTATGCAAGATTTATTCACATTGTGCATGAGTTATTAATCCCAGTGCATAGATTAGTAATACAGCGCCATTTGCACACATTATTTAACATGTTCTGTCAGATAAAAATATGAGCTTGTTTTCAGGGTACCGCAGTAATTGGATGCATGAGGGGCACTTAGTGAGACGAACAGGCAGCAAACTACAGCTGAATGTGTGGGCAACTCCTTGTCAAATGCATCCAGCCAGGTTTTTACAGACGAACGGAAAGTTATGTCAAGCAAACACCTACAGCTCATGGTGTTTGCCAGAATCTGGAGCAAATTTTCTTAATTTTTGCTACATGTCACACTGCATAAGATTCACACAACAATTATAGCTATAGACTATAGGCTATAATATTTAGGAAAATATTTCTGATTACAAACACCTGGAGTTTGAAGTGTTAGACCAGTCACACTGTTCCTTGTACCCTTCTACAAAAGAAGAAATAAGGTCACAGCCTCCAACAAACTTCAACAGAACCTGAAGACACTGGAAAAGTGGCTGAAGAGATGGAAGTGTACACAGATATTGCAGAACTTCAAACTGCTCAAGGAAACATCACTAGACCTCAGCCGCAGAAGGTCTTTGAGGCATTTCCAAAAGACCATTTAGTAGCAGACATGAAAAAACCTGGAATTTGCAGTCCAAGATGGTGTCCCTGAAACATCTGAAGCGTCATCTGAGGTCAACCAGGACCAATCAACACCAACCAATGCTGTTGGGGAAAAAAACAAAAATGCAAAAAAAGGGAATAAGACAGAACTTCCAAATGATAAAGGAGAACTGACTGAGAACTCAAATACTGAAGAGAAAGATACTTCAGATGTAGAGAATAAGGGGTCTCATGCACCAGTCTTTTAATAAGGTCAGAGGTAAGTCTTCTTGCTCTAACCCCACAGAGGAGGCAAAACCACTACATGAAAGTGAAAAGTCATACTTTGAAGAAGAAACAAAGCCTTGTAAGAAATCTAAAGTCAAACCCAATCTCACTGGTAACAAATAAACTAAAAAGACTGAAGAGCCTTTAGTAAGATTCAAGATGGATGTTCAACCACCAAAGCTCATTCGCTCACAGCCTACAGAGAAGATCAAACCTGCCAAGAAGAACCTGGTTAAACCATCCAAAGATTATGAGCCCAAAGCAGTGATGGGCAGATTCAAGAGGCAGGACAACTTCAAACTCCCCAAAGAACTGAGGAACATCGAGGAAATTGATGACGAGGAGGAGACGAATCAAAAGAACTATATATTTAAGGGCTTTAGCCAGTTTGCATGCCAGCTGAAGAAGAGCGATGGAGATATGGATGCTTATCTGGAATCAGTCATGAACCGACAGCAAAAGCCCGAGAAGAACAAGAAGAATTACAGAAAAGGATCAGGTCAGGATCGTGCTCTCTGGCTTTTATGTTTCAGTCCTGGTGTGAACTTGGTTTAGTCTGAGTTTGGATCTTGATTAATCTTATACCTTAAACCTCAGTTGGACTGACAAAGGACTAAACAAGGTCTATCCTGGACTAAAGCAGAAGTAGCCCAGTGATGAACAGGGGTAGACAGGATGAGTACATACAATTTGACTTAAACAACAAATAATATGTTAAAAAAAAAAAAATGCTAGCAGCTTTTACTCCATGGAGACTCAGGGAGGGCATCTGACACACAGGGGCATTTCAGAACATGTTTGGACGGATCTAAAGTACACCATTAGCAGATTTTTATGCAGAATAAAATGGGAGATTGCTTTGTTTGTGGAAGAAATTATTGTGATTTGCTAATTGTATTCAAATTGTGATCTCGATTCTATTGCAGTACATTTTGCAGTCCTACAGTTTACACAAAGCCTACAGGCTTGTTGTGAAAAATTTGACTTTGAGAAAATATGTCAAAATGCCACTAAAATAGGGCTGCAACGATTACGTGACTAATCGTGACTAGTCGACTATAAAATAAAATCCGTGTAATCCTTCAGCCCTTCAGGTATAATCAATACTAAAAGAAGAAAAGTAAGGGTCACAAGGGCCTTTATCACCGCTTGCAGTTTTAATTATAAACTTTCTTCTGAAAGTTGTAAAAAGTGCTTATAAACTTATCGTGGTGATTAATTAGGATGGTTGGAATGCATAAGTAAGTGAGAAATAACCTGCAAACCCCTGCGAACTGTGCTGTTTTTCAGGTCTTTAAAACAGTAAAAATCATGTAGATGCCTTTAAGTCACAATGTTGAAATGCACAGGTAACTCAGAGAGTCCTCTTGTTCGGATATTTGTCTTGTGTCTCCTAAAATCCTGTCAGACCAGTCAAAGCAGCAGGTTAAAGAACCGAACAGAGCTCCTTTACCCACGTTCAATAAATTTGATGGGACGCCATATTGGCAGAGTAATGGGTAATCAAGAGTAATGAATGGCACCGAGTCACTTTTGAAGTTTTTTTTTTTGTCATTAAATTAATCCGTAGACAATTTAGACGATTTATCTTAAAACTTATCCAATTAATCATTAGCGACCCTTACATGGCACATGTGTGAGTATATATTGCATAGATTTCGCCTTAACTCTGCAATATCTGGATATCCGGTTAACTTTTCACCTTGTTATATCATCAAAAAGGGACCCTGGAAAAGTTTGTGAAAAATAGACTTTATTATAAATCCCTGTACCTATAACATTTGCTGATGATATAGTGAATGTGCTCTAACTAATGTCCAGATGTTGCAGCCTATTAGCAACTACATCACTCATGTCAATGTAATAAATATGCAAAAAAAACATTGATTTAACTTTAGTTTGTGATTTTATTTTCTACAATCAACATTTCTGAGCAGTCAATTAATGTTAAGCAAATGAACAGTGTTTAGCAAAAAGCATCTGGGATTGTTTCTCTTACTACTACTCTCTCTTTCTCTCTCTGCCTAATTAATAGACTATAATACTAATCGGCAATACACAAAATTACAGTTTTTGAATTGTTTTGAGACATCATTAAGTCATGCAAATAAAAAAATATATATACATTCATAGCTTAATTAATATACGGCTTGATAAGCTGCTAGTCCATTTAGCTGCAGAAATCCACTTCTGGAGTTTTGTAAATCCGGTAAAAGGCTCAGGCTTTCTTCTACACTTGATAATGTGTACATCCTGGTGCGTAACAATAATCCACAATCTCTGAAACTCCCATGAAGCTTGCTCATTACGATCGACACCATTACTTTCAATGGGAATTCTCCACCGGGACCACTGCCAGTATAGGATTTGGAGGTGCATGCTGAGATTGCCTGACGACAACTGCAGGAGCTCTATAGGTGCTAACGGGAGCTAAGAGACGTTCAAGAACATCTAGTAATTTCGCATTAGCACTGTAATTGCTAATAAAAACAACAAGCATACATAGAGCCACACTTTTGCAAATGGCAACTACTCATTTGCTGTGACCTTGAGACTTTTAGACAGGATAGGAAACGCTGCTCTCTGCACCTCAAATAAAAATCTCTTAGTTTCACTTTCACTTTAACATAGCAGATCAAAACAATGAAACACAAGCAAGTGAGCAGTAGAACAGCTGCTGGTTAGGTTTCTGCTGTAAAATGAGTTAGATAGTTAGTTAGTGATCCCAGACCCTTCTGGATTTGAACTGAAAAGAGGGAGTGGAGAGCCAGGTAAGCAATACAGTCTTGTCAGAGGATATGTACAACCTCATGTGCAAATCCTTCTTATTCTTTATCGTCCATATGGGGTAATTTCTGCGCCATATTTTCTTCCTAGCTACAACCTCATGTGTGCAGAAATAATGAGCCATTTAAACCAGTCCGGGCTCAGACTTGGTTATTTTGTTTGCAGGTGCAGCACGATAGCGGACTCCTTCACAGTTTCCATGTACATGCTAAAATGCAGCTCGTGTGCTCAGAGATGCTAGCGTGGGTTAGGTAATTGGGATGCGCTAAGCTTCAGGGGAGACCATCTATTTATCTTAAAAAAAATAGGTTATTCCAACATCATTAAACTCAGACAAGATTCAACAAATGTGGAGTTAAAATCTGATCTGCCCTCATTTCCGGGGAAAGTTATAAAGAAGACATTTGGGTATTTTATTAGCCAATTTTACTGTTTATTAGCAAGGACGCTGAAACAAAAGTAGTTAATTTTCACTAGCAAAAACACAACCTATGAATGCATTGTAAACATGAATCCATTATTCATTCTGAAGACAATGATCGCGGTACCTAAGAAAACTTCCAAAGGTATTTCTCACTTTCCTAACGTATTTCAAGCATCCTAATTATTCACCCTGTTGAGTTTATAAGCGTTTTTTCACAACTTCAGAGGCCAGAAAGGAGTTTTGCTGTTACGGTAATGCTGACAACTAGCATGCAAACCACAATTAAACATCTGTTGGTGGACAATAAATTAATTTGATACAGACAGCAAAAAAAAAAGGCTCATTTTAACCCCAAGAGCTGCATATACAATATAACTGTAAATGAGACAAAACTAATTTTACTTGGAAAAAAATGTGTTTAATGCTAAAAAAAAAGTTTTCTTTCACAATCAAGACAGCAAAAAACATGCAAAACAAAAAGGTTATATAGTTATATTCAGCAGGATGGCAATAGCATGGGAATAGCCTGGTAATCGGTTGCCTGGCAAATCCAGGCAATTATTGTAATCACAGTATTTTTTATACAGATGGATTTCAGTCTGGTCCCCACTCCCTCCATCACTCACGAGCCAGAAACAACCATGATCATGCGATTGGATTTGTTTATTTCAGTGATGCATGTGACTGTGGTCATCTATTATTTACACATTTAGTTTAGTCATTTATTCTGGCAGAAATCGTTGATGTCTCTCAGTCCCATGTGTAATACTGTTTTCCATGTCAGCAGCCATATTTGTTTTGATATGGACTAGTGATGTCCCAATCCAATACTGATACTTAAACACAGAATGAGGAGGCTCTAAAGCCACTAAAAACAGAATTCATGACAGAGATTGTATGTTTTACCTCTGTGATGTCTGCATGGAGCCTTAAGAGTGAAAACAAAACTTTGGAGAAATCAGGCAGAGGAACAGAGCCTTAGCCACATGCTCAGGGCCTGGACAAAAAAAAAAAAAAACAGAGACACAACAAAACACTGCCTTTAGAGACCGTGAGATAAAACATCACCTAATGTCTCTGTCATTATGTCCTGAAGCTTCTGCCCTGTGGAATTCCATTCAGGAATGGCAGATATTTAAAAAACTGGTATTGAATTGGTACCCAATAAAAACTGGGGCGGGACATCCCTAATACAGACAGCCCATGCTGCCCCTGATTGGCTAATCCACCCAGTCATGAGCCTCTGGAAACGTGGAGATACACTGGTGACCAGACTCAATTAGGGGTGTGTGCTAAAATATCGATACACCGATATATATCAATATTATTAAAATGATACGGTATCGATTCTTTGTTTCCTAGTATCAATATCGATATTCCCCCCAGACATTACTCTTTACGGGTGAAGAGAAGCGAGAAGCAAGAGAAACAAAAATGTCAGAAAAAAAATGTTTCAACCGCCTTCCTCCCTCTAGTTAGAAACATGCATTAATCAAAAGCACTTCATTGTGTTTTTAATCTTCAATAAATGGAAGATAATGTGCACCATTAATGTTTTGTTTTTTTTTTTTTTTTTGTGAAAATTGGTTGTTTTTGACCATTTAAGTAAGGTTGAAGGTATTTTTTTCTGAATCGTATCGTATCGATTTGAAATATATAGAATTGTATCAAAAAAAAAAAATAAAAAAAAAAAAATGGCACTGTATCGAGATACGTATTGTATCATGGACTGTGTATCGAGGTACGTATCGTATCGGCAGCTTCTTGGTGATACCCAGCCCTAGACTCATCTTCATAAAGACAAAGTGTGTATTCTGTATTCTATCTCAAGAAATACTATTGAATTAACAAAAAATATACAAAATATTTTGATATAATAATAAAATAAAATAATAACCTTAATTTATAAATTGCTTTTACTTTTCCACCTTCAAGACACTCGCTTTACGTCAAGGAACCACTCACCCATCCACACACCAGTGTACACAGAGATGAGTTGACAGAGGGTGAGGTGGGTTGAGTGTCTTGCCCAAGGACACAATGACAGCATTCATCTATGGGTCAAACGGATCTGCCCACTCAACCCATGATGTGTACGTTGACAGTGGGAAATACCAATCTTCACATCAGTGGGAAAATGCTCTACCAACTGACATTTCAACAAAACCATCTCATTGGGGTTGCCCATTGACTCCCATTGACCTCTATTCCATTTAAGCAGTTATAAATACGCAGGCAATTTCTTATTCCTACAGAATACAATACAATATGCAACGTTGTATGCTGTAAAGCAATAGACCCTACGCCCTGTAGGACATTAGGCAACATTAAACGTTTTCACATTTTAAAAAAACGTTTCATGGCCTGTGATGTGTTTGACGTCAGAGGCTATGACACAACCACACGTTCTTGTATTTTTCTTTTACTTTTAAGGTTAATAAAATACCTTTTAACCTTTTAAGGTTAATAAAATATATATATATATATAATATATATATATAAATATATCTATATATATATATATATATATATATATATTTATATATATATACATATATATATATATATATATATATATATATATATATATATATTTATATATATATATATAATATATATATATATATATATATAGATATATATATATATATATATATTATATATTATATATAGTATACATTAGTAACCCAGGAACAAGAATATAGGAATAACTCAATTTGGACAAAAAAAGGCCAGATAAAACCTCATAATTCTAAAGGGACAAAAATCTGCAGGCTAATTGGTGACCAGATGTCCCTGTTAACAGTCCCAGTTTTGAGCTCTTTGTCCCCTGCCCCAGAGCGTGCTTAGGACTGACAAGGAAAGAGTTAATGTTTGACTGATGAGTCAGGGTTCTTCTTTCACATGTAATCATTTTATAAGAGTGAGTTGAGAGTTTAGATACACACACCAGAACACCAGAGGTGAGTACAAACTGTCTGTTTTATATGTAGTACCATTCTTATATATATATGTATTACTGATATTATAATTAGTACAGCATTGTTGAATAAAAACATGATGCATATATTATATAAAGTACATTACAACTGTTCTTTCAAATTCTTCAGATCAACATTTTAGTCAAGATAAATGCTCTTTACAACAGGCATCATATAATAAGAACTAATACTAATACATTGACACTGCAATATGTAATCTATGCATTTTATGATGCCATTTTATTGTGTATTGAGTAAACCACTAGAAGCTGCTGATTGAGTCACCTCATTACAGACGATTGTTACTAAGATCGTAGTGCTTTATAACAAGTGACAATTTTTTAAAAGAGGGGAGAAATTGGAGAACTATAGTGATGTTATGTTGGTGAATGAGTCAGCTTTTGAATGGTTGGAAGGGATCTCATTTTTTAAAAGAATCAAATCGTTTTATTTCTAATTTGTATGCATTTTACACCAATTGACGTTGAACCAACTCAAGAATCAGCACAGAACTCTGCTCTGTAGGGTACACCAGTGGTTCCCCCAACCTTTTTCTCACCGCGGACGGTCAACGTTTGACAAATTTACTGCGGCCCGGGGGATGGGGGGCTCTGACTCATGACTGGTCTCTATTGTAACGTTTATGTTAAACCTTTCCTGTTTCGGTCCCCTGACCGTGGTCGGGAAACACAGGGGAGAGCCGTTTGCTCCAGGGCCGAAGGGTCGCTCCTCCTCCGGGGTTTAACTCCTTTTCTTTACCTCAAAGTTGTTTGGAGTGTGGTGCGAGCTAAAAGACCCCAGCCTGTTTGCTCAAGAGTTGGCTACTTTATTGTCCTCTACTGCACCGTAATTACACACAGTTCCTCCGTCTTTTTCCAGGTACCACTCCAGACTCACACATGTCGCTTCTTCGCTCAACCACACGCCACATGCGCCACATGCACCCGCACGTCACCTCTCACTCACGCTCACACTGACACAGAGCACAGAGGAGCTTTCAAAATAAGATTCAGATACGCCACAAATACATTTATACAGTGTTATTTTCATGAACATATATTATATTTTTTACATTAAATATATATTTATCTATAAATACATATTGATAAATATTTTAGAATATGGAGTCAGTGTTAAGAAACCTTAATATTTCACATAGAGCTGTTTTTCCTTTAGCTTCTGCTGTTTGTGCTAAGATTCACAAGCTCCTCCCCCTCTCCTCGACCTTTGCCCTGACGCTCTGACTGTCGTGTGCGTGGACACACGTCTAGCACAGATATAATAAACTCATCGTTATATGAAATGGATTTATGTGAAAATGGATTTTATTTCCTGATCACTTTGTTCACAAAAAAAAACCCAAAAAAAAACTAAGAAACAAAAAACCCAGAGATATTTGGCATTATAATAGCAGTTAGTTTTATAATCATTATTATTATTGCAGTGCGAAATTTTATTTAGATGGTGCATCATTTGAAAGGGTAGACACACTCCCACTCTCACTTGGAACCTTTTTAAACAGATCTTAGCCTTAGTTATTTCTCTCAGTGATTAGTTTGTAGATAAAATGACTTCTCACATTGGGTGTTGTCATAAATAAACTGTAAAAGAGACAGTCCTTGAACTGTAAGAAAACCACACAACATTATCCCAGACAGTGGTTTCTGTCACATGGTGCAATAATCATAATCATAATAAGGCAGAAATGACAAAAAATGGGTGGAGTTTAACACATCAAATTAGAGCACGTTCTTGACTCATGACTCATGGCTTGACTTGAATCAGTTGCAGACCCTTCACAATGGATGAAAAGCCAAAAGAACAACCAACCCAATACATGATTGATCATGTGCTCGGGTAAAGTCTCTTGGATTTCCAGTCTATAATAAATACTGTAACATTTTTTATATCATCTACAGTTGTAACTGTGTGTTTTTCAGGGCTACTGTTGCATCTATGGGCAATTCAATCAGCTTTTTTTGGCTGTTTCGTACTAGAACCACTTGGTATATGTACACACTTATCAGACATTAGCCCTCATAACATTTTATTGGTGTGTAAAGTCCATGCAGTAATGGTGGCCTCATTTTCTTCTGTCCACAGCAAAGGTACGAGACTTCTTCAATGAACTTCGGAAATCAACAGCAAACTTTTTCTCGAAGGTAATACTTTTAAAGGTTTTAAAGGTTGTGAGCTTTAAACCGTGTTATAATGTTGTTACCTCATCAAAAACATACCTGGAGCTGTGTTCTGTTTCATTCACACACTGCATGTTTGACTAACCCTGCATTGTTAGTTTGTCCACATCTCCAAAGCTCATAATGCTTTGTTCCACCTTATTGTGTCATGAAGCGGTAGTTTTCACGTTAACAGCTACATTTTACCTTTAGTTCAGTAGAGATTGGTAATTCCACGTCTGAAATTATCCACATTATTGTACTGTAGGTGTGTGGAGAACATTATGACATAGTTCAGAAAATAGCATAATATGGGCCCCTTAATATTATAGTAAAAGCAAATACCTGGACAGCTGAAGGATTACACCTTTAATATGATCAAAATGTTGCTTTGTAAGCATCGGCCAGGAGAATAGACCCTTTAAAATGCTCTGCAATGTGAATGTTTAAAATTACATAGCAAAGACAAAATGAAACTGAAATAATAACCAATGATTTATTGAGATATTACAGATCTAAATACATAGTTTTAAGTCTTTATGACAAACTATATTTAGAATTTCCAGGGTAGAAATGTCACTTGGTTACTTACGGCAAAATAAATAACATTCTCAAGTCTAAACATTGTATTTGAGTATAATTTATGGTGAAATCTCTAATGACATAGTGAACAAAACTACAGTGGGCTCAAGATATCTATATTTATTTCATCAGTAATACCCATAACTATTTATAATTAACTATAATTTGGTCTCTGACATTATTCTAGTGTACCTTTTCATTTGCCAAACCGCATCTTGAGTTTTAGTAGGCTATTTTGTGATATTCTATGGTTAATCCTAGAATATTTTTGTTTATTACATTTAAATTTGGCCAAAATGATTATGTTATCGGCCGTTATTACATCATCAGTTACTACACACCTTAAAGTCCACTATTACGATGTTTTTTCATCTATGTTATAATGTTCACTCATCACAAACATATCCGGAGTTGTGTTTTGTTTCCTTCACACGTTTAACATACAAATGCAGCATAAATACGCTATGTTTTTCTTTAAATTTGAAAAAAAAAAAAATATGATAATACAGGAAGTGCTCCACTGTGTTTTTAAACTCTACACACCTTCACTAGAATCATATGGAATTTCCAATCTTTACTGAATTAAAGGTTAGGGGAAGCTGTTGACGTAAAAACTACTTCTAAATGACATCACAAGGTGGAACACAGCATTTTTAGCTTTGAAGGTCTAGACAGCCTAATAATAAAGGGTTACTCAAACATGTCCGGGTATGTTTTTGATGAGGTAACAACATTATAACTTGGCTTAAAGCTCACAAGGGTCAGTTTGGTGTAATATAGGACCTTTAAACATAAAAAAAACTAAAAAATGAATAAAAATGAGTACCTACTTTTTACATTATATCTCTCTCCTGACAGCTACACATCGAACATTGGGCATGCTATTGAGGACATAACAAAACATGTACCCTGCAGTTTTATCATTATTTGACTGACATGGGATAAATAAATGTATCATGCCTCAGCAGGTCTCCATTCAGTGTCTATTTTCGTCATATTTCTAGTTACAGTGTCCACAGCCACCAAAGAATGTGGATGAAGCTTTTTGAAATTTGGACTGCATACAAATCAGGGTTGTCAAAATACTAAAACTAGTATCAAAACTTGATATTCATTTGAGCAGGTATTGATATAAAAAAAGTCACAGGCACAGGACAGAAATGAACCTGTATGAGTCATGTATAGCTGAAGAATGATCGTGAGCGATATCAGAAACAGTATAAGACGCATAGACTAGGACACACCCATGGACCATTATGGGGCTTATCTGGACGACTGAGAGATTACACAGATATAAGGCCACATGGGAATATTAAAAAAAAAAAAAACAACTTCCATTTAATGTTTAAAATCACATTCTATTATATCAAATAAGGAAAGTTTTACTTTTATTTATTTTTTTATTTTTTTATTTATTTTATTTATTATCATTATCACTGTGATATTGGAATAAGTATTGAGTTAACGTAAAAAAATTATTTGTTCATACATTGTGTTTGGTCAGTGTAGACAGGCTGTGTTTCACACGATACTGGATAATTAATGCAATATAAATCCCACTGTTAAATTGAAGTGAAAGTATAAGTAAGAGGGAAGTGATATGAAATCCAGACAGTTCCCACACTTACAGAGCATACGGCAGGTTTCATGTTTTTCTAATTATGACTTGATTTGGCGGGATGGTGCCTATCGTAAGTATTTATCCTAGTATTGTAGTACTTAGTGGAGAAAATAATTTGGAAGAGAAGTGCAAAAATACAGGAAGTAGTGGTGAGTTGGAATGGAAATGAAATACCTCTACCTATGGCATTAACGCAGGCAATTTCAATTTATAATAATGTAATGCACTTTATAGACTCTGACCGCTGAGCCACTGTCGTCTCTTATGCACAAGGTTTGTTGTTCATGGTTATTAATTTAATCATAGGCCATAGATTAATATGTGCTAGGTAGCAGTTATGGAATTACCTCTATATATGTCTTATCTGCTTGTGTTCAATTAAAATTATAAACTTCACCTAAAAAAAAAAAAAAAAAAAAAAAAAAAAAAAAAAAAAAAATGGAAACTGGACTTAAGCAAGTAAATTGATTTTTTTTTTCTTTTTTCTATCATGGTATAACATTGTTCCCTCATTAAAAAACATGCCTGAAGAGCTTTTATATGTCCTCCATGCATGTTTCAGCAATTTAACTACCTCTACATGGCCCTATTCAAACCCTTCTTATGGCTAGCTGTAAAATTCTGTCCAATGCTCGGCCCACAAGCCTACACCATCCACGCTCCCACACGACAATTCTCCATAAATATGCAAAAACACGATACAAAAGTGTACACAATAACTTGGCATTAGTGGGATGCACGCTCATTGTGTTGTGAGCGAGAGTGGAGAGCAAATGGAGGAGGGACTTAGAGAGTCAAAAATTACAGTGAAACTTATAAAATGTTGTTGTTTTTGTTAATAACTCATTTTCAAAACAATAATAAGTTAACACGGTGATCTAAATATGTTATGTGTTAGTAGATAATGCCCCATAGAAGTAAAACATTCCCTTAAAAAAAAGAAAAGAAACATAGAAATGCAGAAAACAGATGAGAAAATGTGGAAAAGTAGAACTACTGCATAAAGTGTATAAATATTCATCAATATATAATTTATCCCAAGGGGCAATTTAAGCACATTGCGCAAATACACAAATGAATTTAGATGTAAAGAGCAGAAAGAAAAAGAATGTGAAAAACAATAAACACTGAAATGTAACTAACTGTGAATGTAAAAATTCTTATACATACCTCATGTCCACACACACTTGATTTATACATCTCATTTTAATGTGTTTATTTATTTGAAGCAGATTTATTGTGCAAAATCGACTTTTCAGATCTTAACACTATGCTATAGCTGTTTCCCTTCTCACTCACCCTCATTTAGTTGTTTTTGTAGTGCTTTGTGCACATTTGAGCATCTTTAATAGCACATTTTCAAGACGACACATTGCCAATCAATCCACGTTTTCACCACCACCGGCAAACATCCACTGCTCTGTACTTACTTCATTCTCCAGTTTTATTGTCTTAATCAGTGATACACGTGGGACTCAGCAGCATCATGTAATCATTTTGGTCCAAATGAAAACACATAAAATAAATATTGTGATGTGCAGCTATTTGTCGGAGCTGCTCACAGCTACGTGGCTCTTTGTTGTGATGACTTTTACCGCGACGTCGGCTCCCATCGGGAACCGTATTTTTCTAAGTCATTTTAGATGAATAATGCAATTTAAAATGTGTAAATTATCACATAATGATGCACAGATGTCATAGATTGTAACTATAGAGCAGACACAAGCACAACAGGGCTTCTTTAAAGCTATCATCTCCAAGTTTATTTGATTTTTTGTTACCAGTAGATGTCAGATGTGAAACTTGTTCCCCCCTGTCCCCTCCCTTCACCTGTCCTTTGTTCAGGCTCACCTATGCTCTCTGCTCTTCTCCTGTCAGGCCAGAGCTGGCACACTGTCAGACAGAGGTAATGTAAATAGCATCTACTGGTGAAATGTGAGCATACAACAAGAAAGACCAGTCTAATAATAGATGGTAGCTTTAAGTCAGAAAACACTCCATACACCTTCACTAGAATTATTTGGATGATTTCAGACCTGGAATTGCCAAGCTCTTTTGAACCAATAAGGCAGGATTACTCAAACATGTGTGAATGAAACAAAACACAACTCTGTGTGTGCTTTTTGAGGAGATAACAGCATAATAACATGGTTTACAGCTCACAGGAATCCCTTGTTTTTGTGTAATAAAATGGATTCCTGGATACCTTACTTATAAGTACAGTATATGTGATAAAGATGAGATTGTGTCAAATCTACTCTTCGAAATATAATTTCACTAATTATTCACTAATTCACTCCAAAAAACCAGTCCTATCCACAAGTGCAAAAGTAGCGTGACATGGATTTGTTAATACTTGTACTTGATATGTTTTGGGTTTTTTTTTTTTCAGCACTCCTTCAAAATATTCTAATTGGACAAAAAAATGCATTTGACACACTCAAAATTATACTCAAAACACTGCAAGGAATAAAACCTCCAGGGGAACTAGAGTCTAATTAGACTAGCTTTTCATTAAGTAATTTCAACTCATCCATCTGAATGACAGCTTAATAAAGATGCAGATCTTCAAACTCATTTGGTAAGTTTAATTGAACTAAACAATTAAAAGTAGAAAATATTTTAAAGACGGGGGTATTTTACATCTATGGAGTGTAAAATGCATTTACATCAAGGAACTGAGCTATGGACGAATGGGAAAGAACGGGAAAGTGAATGGGAAGTGGCTTTTCACCGCCTGAAAGTTTAGAAGTTCTATTTGGAGGTGGAATTTAGGTCCCACTTTTTTAGTCTCGCTTTAAATATTCCAGGCCACCTGAAGTGGCTGTTACACCGGTGTGGCACTGGGTCCTTAGGGGTTAATGTGTTTTTATATATTCAAAAACTTTGGCTGGAAAGAAAATCTCAAGCTTTTTTGTACTGTAAAATTGATTTCAAAATGCAAACTTGCCTCGTGCATTATTCACCTCCAATCTAGTTGTACATGTGTGTGTTTTTTTTTTTTTTTTTTTCATATAATAAAATAAAACCTGACTTGATATAGTACAGAGATATTCTAAAAGCAGCTTAGGGTCAAAATGACACATGATATAATTATGAAGTACTTTTATCATCTGCGAATCAGGAAGTAGCCTAACTCTATTGCACTGTTAGCATGCCAGTTGTTGTACAGTGATTACTGTATACTGTGAAAATATGCTTAATAACCAAATAATTAGTATGCTAAGAAAGCATTAAGCAAGTGAGGTTTAACTTGAAACAGTTTAAAGCAGACCTATTCTGCAAAATGTACTTTTTAGAGCTTTTCACCATGTTATAGTTGTTGTTATAGTTTGTTTTCCCTACTCAAAGTTATATTGAGAGTGATTCATGCAGGTCTGAGTAATCTTTATACTCCTGTATGTCATGGCTTTGATTAACCCTTGTTTTCACCGCCACCATTACACTGCTCTGTACTTACATCCTTCTCCAATTTTATTTTCTTAATCGATGATACACGCTGGATTTGGCAATGCCATGTTGTCATTTTGGGGTAAAAAAAAAAAAAATCTATAGGAGGTGCTGACAACTACGCGGCTCTTTGTTGTGATGAGGTGTTTACGACGAAGTCAGCTCCCATTGGGCACTGGCAGTTTTGTACCTGGAAGTCAGCGGACTTGTTTTCTTTTATTAAGTTGCTTTAGATGAATATTGCAATTTAAAATAACAACATAATGATCCACAGGTGTCATGGATTATAACTATATAGCAGACACAAGTACAACATATCTTCTTTAAAATGAACTATCTCTGTTTTTCACATAGTATAAATAGGGTCCCTTTAAAAATAGAGTCCCTTTAATTGCTGTCCATCCCAGAGCTAGTGAAGACCATGATAAATGATAGCTCCTCGCTCACATGGAGACAAGTGTGGTGCAGTGGATTCAGATCACCGCCCACAGGAAGCTCAGCCTGTCAGGGACCATCCGTCAACTCAAGATCAGACACAGGGTGGGAGCAAAAGGGTGCATTACAACCTCATTTATAAAGGTTTGCACCCTCATTTAAGGAAGGATAAATAATGACACTTAATGGAACAGTATCGACTTTGCACAACTTTGAAACTCAAATGGATCCATCCATGACAGTTTGATCTGACCCGCCGCTGCTATGGAATAAAGAGGCTGTGGAGTAAGGTAAGAAAGAGAGAGGGGAGTGTTCAGAGAGTTGCCTTTGGTGAGCCCATTCCTTTCTTAGACTAGTTCATAGGAAGAGACCTAAGCCAAGAAGATCCAAGACAAATGGAAAAGGTGTGTAACGTGCTTTATGTAGAAACTATGGCCATAAGAGATGTCCCAATGAATCATCATGAGTATACAACAAACAAATATTGCCTGTGTACTGAACACCACCATCTGTAATTCAGAATCAGTTTTTATAATATATAATAATAATATAATAATAATAATAATAATATAATAATAATAATATAATAATGATAATAAGAAGAGAATAATAATAAATATTATTATTATTATTAATTTGTTTATTTATTTATTTATGTATTTTTTATCATTACGAGTATTTGTATAATTTCCATTGAAGTTGAATGTAATGCTAATTGAAGCTGTCTGTCTGCTTATTGTTCATTAATGGTCTGTGCAGTCGTCCAGGTATGATCCATAGCAAAAGAAAAAATTCAATTATTTTTTTTAGAGTTTTTAGAGTGGAGTCGTTTCACTGCTCATTCTGTTTGTAGCTTGCACTGTGCCTAGTTACCATAGTCATTCAGGCCCCTAATGAGTGATTTCACTCCTATTAGCATCCTGGCTAGCCCTGTTGCTTCTTTGTTTCTTCGTTTTCATTTGGGTCTGAGGATTGAGTTATAGATAGGGGACAGATGATCTCTGAGGCCCCATATGGGCAGCAAAACGTCTTCACTTCTACGTTTTGTCCAGTTGACAGATTTTATTTTTTCTCCCGCTATGGATCAGACCTGAAGTTAAGAGAAGAAGCATAAGTGGTTAGATAGAGACTGCATGATCTCATCTCCGTTTCCAATCTTAAACAGATGCAGTATTATTATCTAGGTGTGTTTTAACTGAGGGCAGTTGCTCTATTCACATTGTGGTGTATAAACTGACATTAAAGATGAAAGTTCACACTGACAACTTATCTATATAATTTATTATAGATATATATATTATATATATACATATATAAATATAAAAATAAATAAATATATATATATATATATATATATATATATATATATATATATATATATATATATATATATATATATATACTATATATATATATAAATGTATTTATTTATTATTGAATTTTACTATGAATTTTTACATTCATAGTCTATAAACCAGAGAACACTGATTAGTTGTACATAAAGTGGGATATTGCAGTTTAACAATTCTGTATTTGGGCAGGTTTAGTTTGATTTGTGGTTAAACCACTTTAATATCAAGAGAGGGCGCTGTTGTCCTTCTATGCTGTGCCAGTTAATTTCATCTTATTCTTATTATTATTGCAATAATTATTTCTAATCATAATAATGTATTCTTCTTCTTCTTCTTCTTCTTGTCTGGGAATAACTGCACATTACTTTATTCAGTGTAACTCCCCCCCCCCCCCCTCCAAACCAGCCCAGAAGAATGAAAATAAACCTGAGAAAAAACCTGGAAAGGTTTTTAATCTTCAAACACACGGCCTGTACAGTTTCGTGTAGCACTACTGTAGGTGGCGTATACCAGTACAAACATTTGAATGTATTGTGTAGCATACTCCATTTTCTTCTCTTTTTTGTGTAGGCGCGGTGCATGATGGGATAAAGCAGTGTGTGAAGTCTGCTCGGATGCACACTTTGGCCACGGTTGAGCTCCATGGAGACACAGGGCACATTTTCAGCCACATTCACTAATGCGACTGCATGAAATGGGACAGCACTTGTCATGCCAGAAGTGACATGTGATTGAACAACAGGGTCCCAGGATTGACCCCTGGGGCACCCCACAGGTCAGAGGCATTTTATCTGAGACACATTTTCCAATTTCAACAAAGTAGTTAAGTGCCTTATCAGAGACTCCCACCCTGTCTCTGTAAGAGGATCCCGTAATCCACAGTAAGTTAACAATGCAAATGTTTTGACTCCTACGGCGTCCCTCCAGATCCACCACCTTCTCCCTAAGTGAGTGGTTGTCTTGTTGCAAAGTACGGCACTTATCCTCCACATGCTGTGTTCACACCGCATGAAAACGCGCTGAACGCCTCTATTTGGATGCGTGTGCATTTGACAGGCAGACGCTTTGGAAGCGCTTCCAAGACGCGTGTCCAGAGAGCGCGTCTAGAGCATTGAGTGTTTTCCTGCTCCTTTTGTGCACAATGACAGACCATGTTTATAGAACAGCTTTGGTGTATTTACTGCACAAAAGTCATCAACATAGGGGATCGGCTCGGCGGCGGCGTGTCTGGGTTCACAACATAATTCAGAGGCGTTCGGAGTTTGGTGAGTTTTCATCACTTGCTCCAGGAGCTCCGTCTGGATGATCAGCGCTTCCAGCGGTATTTTCGCGTGACCCAGGCCCAGTTCGATGACCTGCTGTCCCGCATTGGTGCGCGGATAACGTCCCTGTCCCCTGTCCCCGTCACTGTTCGTGTTTGTGACTCCAGCGCTTCAGAATGACGTCGCTGTGTCACTGGAGCGTGGTCTCTGATTGGTTGGCGCTGCGCATCGACCGCCTCAAAAGTTTAACTTGGTTGAACTTTTGAGGCGCACCGGTGTGAACGCACCAAAAAGATGTTAGACGTTGATCGAACGATGCTACATTATCTCCCAGTGATCTAATACGGACCTCATGGTCCTTAATGGAAGTCTCAACACCATCCACTTTTGAGGCGAGAGGCTGGAACAAAGCCTTGAACTCCAAAGAGGGAGCCTCTCTATGTCCTTCGAAGAGTGATGTAATGTCTTTTAAAGTTAAGTTAGTGCAAGCTGTGCTCGCTGCATTAGCCCACACCAGTTGCGTCTTTTTTGGCTTGTTTTCCCTTGAACTTTGACATGATGACCATGCAAGGAGATTAAAAGTGGCAAAAGAAAAAGTTAGGAATCAACAGTGGCAAAGATTAGAGGGAATTGTGAGGTTCAAAAGATGCAAGTAATAAAGCTAATGCAACAGCACGCAAGTGTGGGTCTATCACTCTCGCTCCATAACCTGGAAGTCCCATAGACATAATTTGTGATTAAGATCACCAGTTGAGTTGCCATTGTTAACTGCAACCAAAAATGGGTTTAATTGATCCTAAGCAATGTCAAAGTGATACGTTTATGTTTACTTTATAAATATCGGCTTGCTTTAACCTTGCACTAAAACTGCGTTATACAACATGTTCAAAATAACATTGATATTTCAAGAGCAGAGTGGACACAGCCTTCAGACTCGGGCAATGATCAGAAGAAGTAAACACAATTATATATATATTATATTATGTATCTATCTGGCTGCCTCCATGGCCATTTACAGTTTCAAGCTTTCAGAATTGTTACGTATAATTTGAATAAACATTTGCTTGGAGGGTCGGCCATTTGCTTGTCACTGGGGAGATGTTAATATTTGGCCTGGAATGTTCCAAAGTATAATATTAGGTTTATCTGTCTCCATGGAAACAAGCGGGTGTGGCGTCACGGTCAGATCTGTAGAGGGGAGCTGCTACTCCCTATAAGAATGTTTAGTTTATTCTTTATATGCCAGGGACCATGTATACATCCATTAATCTTACAAAAGAAAAGATGAACTGTACCAGTTTTAGCTACTTGGGCAGGGGAACTCACATTAAACATAACCATTACATTGCAAGACTAACTTAAGTCATCATTAACATTACAGTACAATAATATGTTGCCATTTCCAGTACGGTATGTTTCCTACAGTCCATACCATCCAGTACAGTCCATATACATATACAGGTTCACACGGCTGTGCAATCTGATTTGTTTGTCAATGTCTGTTTGTATTTGAAAGAAGCAAATGAGCTCCTATGATTTTGAACAAAATTAATCGTCACGGAGTTTAGTACTGCAGAAACTTGTGATGTTTTTAATTTCTCTTCACTAGCAGCCATATTTGTTTTAAGAGTCTGGCTGCAGACCTCCACCCAGAGGACCCTACACTCTTCTACTAGGATGCACCTGCCCCATGTCCCTCACCATTTTTCATCTCACTTTATTCATGACTTAATGGCTGTATGTATCAGTTGTTGCCTCAGTCGATTGTCTGTTAAGGGTCATTAATGGTGATAAAGCTAACCAAGGCAAGGCAAGTTTATTTGTATAGCACAATTTGTACACAAGGTAATTCAAAGTGCTTTACAGAATAACCAACAGATTTCATGTCTACTTTGAAATTACCTAGCTTTGTAGCTTTGTATTGTCTCCTCTCTACTTTGCTGTGTAGGTTAATTAGCAGTTCAAGACAAGTTGTCACAGTAAAAAAAAACAGAGATGTAATTGTCTACATAGGCCTATATATACGAGACCATATATAGCGCTGGCATATTAAATGTAGCTTGTTTGTGAAAGTGTTGTCATAGTCCTTGTCTCTGATTAAGATTGGGCACACATCTGTAATGGTTAAGTTTAAGAAAAGGGCTGCCTTTAGGGTAAAACTTTGTTATTTTTGTAAAGTTACATTGAAAACAGAGGTTGACTTTGACTGACTTTTGAAATGGTTGCTGTTTGTTTACTTTTACGGACATGTGGATGGAGGTAAGTCACAGGAGGGTCCTCTTGGTGGAGGTCTGTGGGGTGAGTCGTCAGGTTGCAGGTCCGCAGCCAGATCTTTCTCATTTGTTTCAATATGGATGAATCATTTGTCGTGATTGGTTGCCAATCACTCCCGTCTGAACTCAAACAGATTCACCGATGACCAGAATAGTAATATAATAGTATTGGAGAAGTTTGTATTCTGGATTCTGGATTACAGGCAAATACAGTGGATCATTCCAATTCCCATGCAAAGAAAAGTTACATAATGCCGCTTTAACTAGTAAAGTTGAGAAAGTTGAATTTTAACAAAGTCTAATATTAAGAGTGAAATTCACATTTTACGAATAGGGAAATGTACTGCATATTGACATTTCATGAGCATGCATATTTGATGATGTTTTGAGCCATTCTGAATAACCAAATGTCATGGCGGCATTATAAAATAGTTTTATTGTTGGGAACTTCATTTCTTGAATTTGTTTTTATTGAGTGGTCAGTCACCTCCACCCAAGGAGAAATGTGCTAGTCAGAGAAGGAGCTGATCAATCTGTTTACGGCGTAGAGATTTTGGCTCAAGGCTCCTCAACAGGTTCTGTGGAATTCAATATTTTACATGTTTTATCCAACACATACTGAACTTATATGAGCAGTTGGAATATTTATAGAAAGACATAGGCCAAGTCTCTAATATTGATACCTTGCAGCTGATGCATCAACATTCCTGGGGGTGATGCTAACTTGAGGCACTCCTCAGTCTTAGTTAGATTTTAATGTGTTTTAACTAGCAGGAACTGATTAATGTGTGTGTGTGTGTGTGTATATATATATATATATATATATATATATATATATATATATATATATATATATATATATATATATATATATATATATATATATATATATATATATATATATATGCCATTAAAAACACCAGACAATCACAGTTAATTACTTACTATTGATTAAAAGGGGAAAAAAAGACACAATGCATTAATAATTAACACTATCTGACCATAAAGAGCTGATTCAATTAGAACTAAGAAAAATGTTTCAAGTCAAAAATAACATTTCAGTCATCAGCTATCTTGTGATCTTTCTGATAGTTTTTTTATCTTGTGTATTTTATTTCTTTAGTTGTAATTATAGACTATATATTCAATACCTATTGATTCATTTTTTGCTTGACCTCCTCTTCCAACTATTCCTCCTGTTCTGAAATTTTTGTCAACTCTGATGTTTTCTTCTTAAAATTAGCCAATGCATGTTTTTTTTACTTCATTTTGGGCTGATATCTCAGACTTAACATTGACTGCATTGCTTTCCTCATCATCTATTTCAATTCTTACACCTGTTAGTTCAAGACTTCTTTATCGCCATCTTCATTTTGAAATTTGCGTTACATTAGTTCACGTTCTTTCTCTTTTACAACTTCCATTTTAAGCTGTTGGATCTACTACTACTTTGTCCAAAAAAGTAAACCGAAATGAGAAGTGCCCTCGGCCGTTTTGTCACATTAAAGCTGCACTATGTAACTTTTCTGGTGGAAGGTGTGTCTCCATGGAGACATGCAGCTGTTATTTGCGGTCAATAAACTGCTGTAAGTGACTTTTTTGTGAGACTGTGGTGTGGGGACATTGTTGAACACCTGCACTTTGGCCAAAGAGCCCACGCCTGACACAGACACTCTTTGTGACTCTGCAGCCCCTTTCGACCACCAGGGTACAGCAGTGGCCACAAAAGATTCCTCCAAAAGTATTTTTCCAGTGTGTAAAGAAAAGCACACGCTAATGTCACCCCTCGTCTTTACGAACTTGTTGTCAGAAACGTTCTGGTTCCGCTGCTGCTTGGTGGGTGTAACTAGGCAACAGAGCGAAGGGGGAGTGACTGGACAAATGTCAAAGGTCGTGTGTGTGATGGAGCAGTTGGACTTTTTTAAGAAAAATGTTTTGATCAGTGGGTTTTATTTCAATGCTTTTCTCATGTAGTTTTGTAGTTTTGAGCAAAAAATGACTATATTTGATTGTCTTTTATTTTATATTATTATTTAGTTTGATTAACCTTCCTTCCCTCTTTCTGTGAAAGTGCCTAACACTAGCCTTCTCCTCCCTGAGCCAGTTGTACAGTATGTGTGTTACTGTTCTGTGTGTTTGTGTTAATACAGTCAGCGTTTAGTGGAGACGTGTCAACAGGGGGCGTCACAACTCCTCTCACTGGGACACATGACTCTGCCCTTCCCCCTGCCCCTGTACTGTTGTGACTGGCCTGAATTGTATGCACATACCATAACATCTAGACTTGCCATTTCTAAGAAAATAAAACTTCAATGTTGTGTGGCTTCAGCATTTATGTGAAAGTCAATAAACCAGATATTTTAGTGAGTCAGAGCAGCCATATAAAGGGAAAGGCTGTTTTTGTTTAGTTTTTTAAATAAGTGTATATATAACTACAGAACAACCGCCTGAAGGAACTGTGTCTAAGGTTTTGATTTAAAATTTCATAAAGTGGAACATAACATAACGAACATAAGTACCAGAAGTAAAAGTAGTAAAGTGTATTTAAGTATAAGTTTTAGGTATCTGTACTTTATGTAGGTAAATTTGAAAGTGGATTTTTACTTTTACTTCACTACATCTGAGAGCAGGTATCTGTACTTTCTACGGCACTACTTTTTTGAACAGGATTGAAAAGTAAAAGTATTTTTTTTAGGAGCTGAGAGGTTTACTTTTAACACATAAAAAACAAAAATATACAAATAAAAACAGGTAGGAAAAAAACAATCAATCAATTAAATTGTTTCTCTTGAAGAAATTTCAACACAAATCTTTATCAACATCACTACAGAAAATCCAAAAATCTGCAAAATATGTCAGTTGTGTCACCTGGACAAAAAGTTGACATTATTTTAATGATGTCAGTCCTGGAGTTGCCAGTTTTTACTCATCTGAAGGTAAAAGGTAGATGTTAACGTGAAAAATACACATCATAAATCACATGTCACAAAGTGGAACAGAGCATTTTGAGGTTTGGAGAGCCAGACAGACTAGTAATGCAGGATTACTTTGACATGTCTGAATGAAACAAAACACAACTCCAGGTATGTTTTTGAAGAGGTAACATTACAACATGGCTTAAAGCTCACAAGAGTCAATTTTGTGTAATATGGGAGACACTAGATGGCAATAAAGAATCCACACAAGTCTGGGTCATGCAGTTTGGATACAAAGAATGCCTCCATTCTGCAAATACTGTCCACTGTACCACACAACAGAAGCACGTCTTTTTGAGGATCGCTTAGATGAAGCTGTTGTTTTTAGACACCAGTAACTTCACCTTCGAGACAGCCATGTTGGAGACAGGAAGTGACCTTACGTTCTTCAGGAGATCCATGATCAGACCTTCGCTAACCTAAAAACACAGGGCAAGACATAGTTGAGAAATTACTTATAATTATGTGAGAACTCATGCCTCTATCGTGTCATGTTTCATTGAGATGAGGGAGGCAAGATCATTGTTACCAACATTGTCTATGAAGTGATGCCACTAAGATTAAGAATCAGGTTCAACATTCATGGATTTTCCCTTTTGATTTCCTATTACCACATAAATAACACATTGTCTAAATTCTGGCTCCTACTTCCACTGCATCTGTCTCCTTTTACTGAAGCACATTTTGAGCGTCAACAGACAGGAAACAGGAATTTTGGAGGCATAAGATACTACAGTTTCAAATTTTACTTAGAAAACGTTTAATACGTAATAGCATTTTGATGCTACAATAATACTTTTTTTTATGTAGTCCTATTGTAAATGATGTCTCTTTTTCCCATCTATGTACGATAAGAGAACCTCTATCCCTACTCTATGGGTAAATTCAAGTATTGCAACACAGAAAACAGAAAGAGCAGGAGAATAAAAAAATACATGTTCACGTACATAATTGTCCACTGATTCGAAGGCTGGTGGTTCAGACCCCGTGTCTGCGTACACTAGTGTATGAAGGTGTGTGTGAATGGTTTAGTGGTTCCATGATGTAAAGCGCTTTGTGTGCCTTGAAGGTGGAAAGGTGTATCATTTCTAAAACAGATAATTAAATGATTATCTACATGGAGACTAACTTTGGTATCAATTAGTATGTGGTTATTTTTTATTTTTTTTACTTTAGAAAATAAGAGCAAAAATACAGATAACATAAGTGAATTATGCTGCGGAAGTATTGTCCCAAAACCATATTCCCATGAAAGTTACATTAAGTCTTGATAACAGAATTTTTTTAATTTATTTACTTATTTTTTAAATTATGTTTTGTTGAAAACTTACCATGACTACACACAACATTTTATTTAAAATGTAACTGATAAACTTTTATTGCACATGTGTTTTGTGTTTTTTGGCCAAGTTTGAAGAGATTTTTGATGAAAACTGCCAGAGATGTCAAAAAAATATGATTGAGTTTGCAAATCCCAGGTTTGATCCAATATGGCTGACTTCCTGTTGGGTTTAGGGCGGGGCTGTGATATCATGTTTTACAGGTCTTGATGTGACCTATTTTTTATGCAAAGTTTCATTTGTCTATGATAACATTTTTCTGGGCTGGGCTCCCATTGGTGCAGTGTTAATAGATTTTTGAGGTGTCTATGTGATCCCTCAGTCATCCAGGTCTGATCCATAGTAAAAGCTAAAAGTGACGGATTTAACTTTTACCTTTTACAATTTTTGAGGTGGCACTACTGAGCCGTCTTTCAATATTTTTTTTTCTTCACTCAAACTTAGAAGTCACTGAACTCTAACTTTTTCCTCAAAATTGTACAAATACAATAGGTAGTAAGTAGAAATCAAAGGGAAAAAAAAAAAAAAAGTTTAAAAATAACCATCTATTATGTCGTTGAACACATGTAAAAGACAGTATGGAGGAAGCTGAGGGAGACTGTTTACGGGACCATCTGAAAGTACAGGGTTGGTGAAAAAAACACAAGGGGCACATGCAGTGTTGCTACTTGAATTAGTCTTTAAATTAAATTTAAAACATTTCACAAATAAAACAATTACAAACATTCGCAAATTCAAGACGTCTAGGAGAGGGTCCATTTCCTGGTTGTCCCCTTTCATTATTGCTAAGCCAGTATGGCATTACATTTATCAAGCATTTATTTCACTATGCATGTTTTTATTGTTCAAAAATACCCAAATCTCACCTGTGGTTTGGCCTAAATATGCTTTTCTTAGAGAAACAAGTTGGTGTTGTACCCTCTACCAGAAATGTTCTGCAGGGAAACTTTAAAACAATAATAAATAAGTCTAGCCCCAAACCCCTTTACTGTGTGGGTGGCTTTTCAACAAATCCATTTTTCTTCTTTTTCTAACTTTAAAATGACTTGTATGCAAGATTTATTCACATTGTGCATGAGTTATTAATCCCAGTGCATAGATTAGTAATGCAGCGTCATTTGCACACATTATTTAACATGTTCTGTCAGATAAAAATATGAGCTTGTTTTCAGGGTACCGCAGTAATTGGATGCATGAGGGGCACTTAGTGAGACGAACAGGCAGCAAACTACAGCTGAATGTGTGGGCAACTCCTTGTCAAATGCATCCAGCCAGGTTTTTACAGACGAACGGAAAGTTATGTCAAGCAAACACCTACAGCTCATGGTGTTTGCCAGAATCTGGATCTTATTTTCTTAATTTTTGCTGTATGTCATGCTGTAAATTATTTATTACATGCTACAGTCTTTAGGAAATATACCTGCACCTTAAAGAGAGGGTATTATGCATAATTGACTTTTTGGAGCTTTCTGCCATATTATAACTTTGTTCCCTTATAACTTTGTTTGCATGTTTGAGAAATCTTGCTATCTCTCGGGCCCTGTTCGAGCGCTTCTTACGGCAAGGTCACCACATCCTCCTGCACGGCAATTCTACATAAAAATACAAAAGCACAGCGATGCACACTGATTGTTTTGGGAGTGAAAATAAGTGAAAAGATAACTTGGTAACCTAAATATATTTTATGTTCTATGGGGACTGAGGGCACATAAAGGTCGGAGGAACATAGAATGATATTTAAAGATTTCAAGTTAACAGTCCATCCTCTTGCACTCACCAACTATAGGGATTGTACAGACATACGGTGTGGAACACGCAACTTCCAGAGCCTGTCTGTGGAGCAGGACAGGGACAACAGCCTGTCCTCAAATGTGCTCTCCTGTCCACTGATGGTGCTATGCAAAGGATGTGGGGGTTTGTCCTGAGGGACAGGAGTTTGTTTAGAGCTCTCTTCTCAGATGTGAGAGTCACTACAGAGCCTGGCTTCTTCACCAGCTTATCCAGCCATACACCATTCTTTTTTTTTTTTTTTTTTTTTTTGAGGCTTCTTCCCCACCAGACCACAGTGTTGGAGAGGATACTGGAGATGATTGTCTGGTAGAACATCAGTAGGAGCTTCTGAAAGATGTTCAAGAACTAGAAAGTACTACTACCTGCTTATGTCCCTCTCTGTAGAACAGGTCTGTATTCTCAGACCAGTGATCGAGCTGTTGGCCCAAGTATGTATGGGTCTCCACAACCTCCACAGTGTCTCCCTTAATGGTCACAGGCTGCAGCCTGCTTCTTATAAAGTCCACCACCATCTCCTTGGTCTTGGCAGTGTTCAGTTGAAGATGGCTGGCCCTGCACCACACCACACAGTCCTCATTGAGGAGCCTGTACTCCACTTCCTCACTGTTCCTGATACACCCTATGATGGCTGTTTCATGTGACACAGCTCTGAGTTGTATCAGAAGTCTGATGTGTACAGAGTAAACAGGACTGGTGAGAGTACAGTCCCCTGTGGGGTTCCAGTGATGCAGATGACAGTCTCTGAGGTGCAGTCCCCCAGCTGGACAAACTGAGGTGAGGGAGTCTGCAATCCAACTAACCAGAGAAGAATCCACTATCATCTCAATCTGTTTGTTTTAGAGCAGCAGAGGTTGGATGGTGTTAAATGTACTGGAAAAGTCAGAAAAGGTCATCCTCACAGCACAATTGTCTTTGTCAAGATGGCGCAGGTAGAGTATGGCGTCATCCACCCCACTTTCTCCCACTATGCAAACTGCAGAGGGTCCAGAGCGTGAGTGATCGGCGCTGGTGGTGGAACATCATTCGCTCAATGTCTTCATCACGGGCGATGTCAGGGTGACAGGGGGACAGGGACAATACAGCATGTCCTCCTTAATTTATTTATTTGACAAGGACAATACAGTCATACAAAGTAACAGGCAGAGCATGCAGCTGATACAACACATGTAGTGTATAGCTAACTCTCAACTCCTGTCCCTAGTCGGGCTTTCCCTGCACAAAACAATTGAGTAGAGACCTTGACCAGACGCAGGCACAGATTAAATATGTACTGTAGAGCAGTGGTCCACAACCACCGGGCCGGGGACCGGTACCGGTCCCGGTCCGTGACGCATTTGCTACCAGGCCGCACAAAAAAAGTAAATAATTTATCAGCGACCGCATTTTGTTCGAAGTGACTTTTGCTCGGTCCTCATGCCCGCTCCTCATAAGCTCGTCCGTAGATATGTAATGAAAATACTGATAGGAAATCGCAACATAAATCTATTTTATATAACGGCGAGTTTATTATATCTGTGCTAGATGTGCGTTCGCCGCACGACAGTCAGAGCGTCAGGGCAAAGGGGAGAGGAGAGAGGAGAGGGGGAGACCTTGTGAGTCTTAGCACAAACATGCAGAAGCTAAAGGAAAAACAGCTCTATGTGAAATATTAAGGTTTCTTGACATTGACTCCATATTCTGAAATGTTTGAAGTTGATGTTCAAAATAACACTTTATAAATGTATTTGTGGTGTATCTGAATCTTTTGAAAGCTCCTCTGTGCTTTAGTTCAGTGTGGAGTGTGAGCGTGAGTGAGAGGTGACGTGCGGGTGCATGTGGAGCATGTGGCGTGTGGTTGAGCGAAGAAGCGACGTGTGCGAGTCTGGAGTGGTACCTGGAAAAAGACGGTGGAACTGATGTGTAATTACGGTGCAGTAGAGACAATAAAGCAGCCAACTCTTGCGCAACAGGCTGGGGTCTTTTAGCTCGCACCACACTCCAAATAACTTTGAGGTAAAGAACAGGGAGTTAAACCCCGGAGGAGGAGCGACCCTTCGGCCCTGGAGAAGACGGCTCTCCCCTGTGTTTTCCGACCATGGTCAGGGGACCGAAACAGGAAAAGTTTAACATAAACGGTACGATAGCGATTACGAGATTGTCAAACGTTGACCGGTCCGTGAGAAAAAGGTTGGGGACCACTGCTGTAGAGGCTCTCCCAGCTCCGCAGCATGTGCCTTTTGGAGTCTTGGAGATACTCCATCTGGCCCCACAGCTTTACTGGCACAGATCCTTCTCAGCTGACCAGTCACCTTAGTTGCTATGATTCTCTTTGCAGGGCAGTCACATGAGAGTACCAGATCAGAAGACTGAGCAGTGTTGTTGTGGAATGACATTGAAGTGACAAATGAGCATGTGGCAGCATCAGTGGGAGATGTGACAGTTCCGTCAAATCTATTCAAGAAGTGGTTAACGGGCAGGGCTGGTCAGCACCTCCCTCTGCACTCTTTGAGCTGCAGCCCATAATGGTCTTCATTCTAGAGATGGGATAATAAAGATTAATATTGTTTATCGTGATATAAAAAGGTAGACACTAAATGTTTGAGAGAGTAAAAAATCTACATATCCATGATGGTCTCTTCTAGAGCCTCAGTTCAGTCTTTATTAACAACACAGAATAACTGGTTCAAAGTGAATTGTTAAAAAAATATATAATAATTAAATTAAATTAAAAAAATAAATAAAATAAAATGCATGTTATAATGCACACCAACATGAACACCAGTGTCTTGATGATGATGATGATGATGATGATGTCAGTTCTAACAAAGAACACTACTATACATTTTTTTTTTTTTTTAATATGGAAACTATTCATAATTTTATAATTCGAATCATTCATATCAATAACATGTTTAAACTGGCAGTAACTTTAATAATTATATTGATATAATAATTTATTGTGACACCACATTGCAGTATCATCCCATGCCTACTTCATACCGTGCCACAGCTCCCTGATGTTATTTTGCTCCAACTTCTGGTCTGGGGTAAAACTATCTGTACTGGGGTAAAACGGGTTTTGCTCAAATTCACAGATAAAAACAATGTGTACAGCCACATTACCTGTTCCTAATACTAACCATTATATTAACCTATTAGAGAAATAAACTACTATTTAAACAAGTACCTGGCCGGAATTAATATATAGTCAGGAGACACAGATTAGTAAACTACAAAGTTTCTGCTCTCACAAATAATGTCCATATTTTTGCAAAACAGCAATTTCTTAATTTAATTTGAATCCTTAGTATTGAGCAATCAGCCCAAAACACTCAGTAGAACATGAAAGTTGTGATGTACAGTCAATAGAGGAGCATAAAGAAAGAAAGGGTCTTAATTAGACTAATCCACGGCTGTTTTGTATTTTTGTTATCATTAATAGCTGAAGATGTGGGCCTACTTTGTCTGCATTTTCCATAGTTAGTTTTTGTTTTCATTTAAGACAATGCAACAAAATAAAATGTTACTTTTAAGAATACAGACTCAGCATGCAGGATTACCCAAATATGCACTAATGAAAACTAACTCCAGGTGAATTTTGGACAAGGAATTATATGTTATTAAGCTCAAGACTCCTTCCTGATTTAAAAAAAAAAAACGGCTTTATGATTAGATACAAACAGCATAAAGTGGTATCATTTTGACCCAAAGAGCCGCTTTTACAATATATCTGTACTGGGGTAAAACACATTTTGCTCAAATTAAATAGCTGAATATGCAGGCCTAATTTGTTTTTGGTTTTAGGACAATGGGTTAGAGCAGGGGTTTCAAACTCAAATTCACAGAGGGCCAAAATTATAAACTGTGACTAAGTGGTGGACTCAAGCTCAAGCTAAATATTTATTGAAAAATTCCAACAACATACGCGTGTTTTTCAGAAGGGGTGGATTCAAGTTGAAGAAGGTGACAGGTAGCAGATTTTAATAAGTGTCAACAGATGTGGTCGGGGCCACTGCCAACATATTTGCAAAGCATTCTGGGATTCATAGTATTAGAGGTGCATGCACTATACTGGCGCAATGGCTGGAGGGCCAGCTCTAATACGTTTACATGAACTCGCGGGCCAAATATATTTATTTGGAGGGCCAAATTTGGCCTGTGGGCCTGAGTTTGACATGTCTGGGTTAGAGGGTTAGGGTTAGGGCTGGGGTAGAGTCAGGGTTAAGGGTTGGGGTTGGAATTGGGGTTAGGGGCGGGGATTGGGGTTAGAGGGTTAGGGTTATAGTTAGGATAGGGTTAGGGTTAACAGTTAGGGGTTAGGGTTACGGGTTAGAATAAGGTTGAGGTTAGGGATACAAGCAGGGTTAGGGTGAGTGTGAGGGAGAGTGTTAGGGTTAGTCTTAGTGTTAAGGTTAGTTTTAGAAGTTAGGGTTAGGATGAGGTTAGGGATAAAAAAAAGGCTTAGGGCGAGTGTAGGGAAGAGTGTTACGAATAGGGTTATGGTTAAGCTTAGTTGTAGAATTTAGGGTTAGAGTTGGGCTTGGGGTTAGGGTAAGGATAAGTTTAGGTTTCAAAAAAGGTATAGTGTGAATGTGGGGGAGTTGTAGAAGTGAGAGTTAGGGTTAGCGTTTAGGGTTGGGGTTAGTGTTAGGATAAGGTTAAGGTTAAGTTTAAGTTACAAAATAGGTATACGGTAAGTTTTGGGTAGAGGGTTAGGGTTAGGCCTACCGTTAAGGTTAGTTTTGGAAGTTAGAGTTAGGGTTAAGATAAGGTTGGAGTTAGAGACACATACAGGGTTAGGGTTAGCGTTAGGGTTGGGGTTAGCGATAGGGTTAGGATAAGGTTAAAGTTAGGGATACAAAAAGGGTTAGGGTGAGTATAACGGTTAGGGTTAGGAATAGGGTTGGGGTTATGGTTATGCTTTGTTGTAGAAGTTAGGGTTAGGATTGGGGTTAAGGTGAGGGTTAAGATAAGGTTAGGGATACAAAAAGGCTTAGAGTGATTGTAGGGAAGAGTGTTAGGAAAAGGGTTATGGTTAAGCTTAGTTGTAGAAGTTAGGGTTAGGGGTTAGAGATAGGTTTTGGGTCAGTGTTGGGTTAGGATAAGGTTAAGTTTAGGGATACAAACAGGGTTAGGGTGAGTGTGGGGGTTGAATGTTAACGTTAGGTTTAGGGTTAGGATTAGATGTAGAAGTTAGGTTAGGGTTAGAGGTTAGGGTTAGGGTAAAGTTAAGTTTAGGTTAGAACATAGGTATAGTGTGAATGTGGGGGAGAGTCGTACGGTTAGGCTTATGGTTACGGTTTTATATGCTAGGGTTAGGGTTAGGATAAGGTTAAGTTCGGTTACAAAATGCGTATATTGTAAGTGTGGGGGAGAGTGTTAGGGTTAGGCTTAGGGTTAAGGTTAGTTTTAGAAGTTAGGGTTTGGGTTGGGTTTAGGATTAGGGTTAGGATGAGGTTGAGGGCAGGGTTATAAACAGGGTTAGGGTTGGAGTTGGGATAAGGTTAGGGTTGGGGTTAGGGTTGGGGTTGCAGAAGCAATAGGCCCTATGACCTGTAAGGGCTCAGGCCTAAAAACAAGGCCAAGGTGGTCTTCAGCAGGATTTTCCACAGATCCGACCTGTACCTTGCCCTGGTGGCCAAATTCAGGTAGATTCAGTTAATAATATTTTTGGGACATCCATAACATTCCCATGGAGATAAACCCACCCTGAAAAGTTCCATAGTGCACCTTTAAAATGCCTAATTAGAAGTGTAAATACATAAATCCAGACTGAGTGCTAGCTTACCCATCTTACATAACCGCCTTTTTTTGATTTAAGCCTGACAGCTGCTATGCTATTTCTGCCTACCTTTCACACCCGACCTGTTCTCTGCCTCCTCTCTTTTAACGGACAGTAATTTGGCTACATTTGTCAGGTACACTGCTCTTGGTGTATCCACATTTTTTCTTCTTACTTTCCGATTGATAGCGCCGCAACGTTTAACATGATATCCAACTGCCTGGCTCCTGTTTATCCGTGCATGCTAGGACTTGACACATTTCTGAAAAACTACGCTGTCCCAATCATCAAAATTCAGCTAGCATCTCCTGGAGCCAGATGGCAAACCGTTCTTTTTTACGTGCGTGACAAGCTAGCTCGCCAGTCGCGCATACAAAGAAGCAGACCAAAATAATGCGGTGTCTGTCCACTTAATGTTCCCGTTTCGGAAAGATTTGGGCTCTTAATGGCGGTTTAATTAGTGCCTGTACAGTGAGAGTGGCAGCGCACGCGAGATAAGAAACGGACAGTGTTTAGCAGACTTGAACGTGATTATTATGATGGAATCACAGCTCTATTATTCTTATTTTTTGAATATATTTTTTATATGGTCGCGCAGAGAAAATGCACAGGGAATTTATTATTTTTTTTTTATCACTTTATGGGCAAGATGGAGGGTGTGCATGTACTTGAAAACGTAAGTAGTTATTTTATGATATTTTAAAGGGCTGTACTCATTTTTTCATGTAATAATGTTATATGACACAAAATTGACTCATGTGAGGTTTAAGCCATGTTATAGCTTCCTCAAAATACCTGGAGTTGTACTTTGTTTCATTCTCACGCTGCATCATTAGTCTTTCCTCATCTCTCAAACAGAAAACACTCTGTTCTACCTTGTGATGTCATCTCGTGGCAGTTATCAAGCTAACAGCTACCTTTTCTTCAGTAAACATAGAAAATTCCATGGCTGAAATGATCTAAATTATTTAAAAACACAGTGGAGCACTTGCTTTTTTTTACCACATGACACCATAAGGTGGAACTGTAATTTTCTGTTTGAGAGAAGAAATCAGCCTATATATGCAGTGTGTTAAATATGTGTGAATGAAAGAAAACACAACTCGGGGTGTGTTTTTGATGAGGAAACATTATAATATAGATCAGAAAATAACGTAACATGGGCCTTTTAAATTGGTTTTGCCTCAATATGGATAAATTGTAAAAGCGGCTCTTAGGGTCCAAACACGACCGCTGGGTGCATCTCATTATAAGGTGGTCTGATCAGCATTACTGTAAAAGCAAAAGTTTGGTCCTACCTCGGAAATATGCTAATACAGTCATTATGGTGGATAATTAGGGTGCTAGGAATGCGTTAGTAAGTTGAGGAATCTGTTTAAACGGATGCCAACTGTTTAAAATGAACTAGTTCTGTTTTTTTCTCATTTTAAAGACAGCCAATTCAGATATATTGCCTTTAATGGCGGTTAGGCTGCCTCTAATATTTTATATATGACAGACTTCAAAGCCATTATGTAACTGACTGATTTTTTTTTTTTTTCTCATGTTTTTAAAAAGCTTGAAATTATATGAGAAAATCATATCTTACCAAAATCAAAGTGTCCATCAAGTCAGATAAATATGAATGTTTACTTTATTGGCCATTGACAATGATATGTTATAATTTTACTTAGGTTGTGTTTATTGCACTGAAAAACAAGCCCACTCTGTGTCCTTACAGTGAGTGGGCTTGCATCTCCACAAACAAAGTTGGCTCGGAGGAGGGCCTCCTCTTGTTATTCCTTTAGCTATAGTCTTCCACTATTTCTATATAGAAAGTTCTGGAGTATGGTTTTAACTACTTCTGTTTCTGTGGAATCATAATGGTGGCATGCCACCTCCAGAAAGGTACCATACTGTACCTTTAAATGCAATTCATTTGAGATAGATAAAGAATTCAAACTGAAAAATTCTAAGCCAACAAAGTTAGTTGATGATAGTATTACATAAATTGAAACCTGAACTTCTCCTGAATTCTCCCAGTGACTAACCCAATACCAGTACTGCGACATGAAGCAGAGAGCAGTCCCCTGTGAGATTTCAAATAAAAACTTAAGAGACCAGATCTAAGCCAGAAGCCTGTCAGGAATACTTATCTGGAGAATCACACCGATTGTGGGTGTCAGTTGATTCTTTCTTTGAGATGTTATTTAATCTAGTGTTAGTTCTACATCACGATCAGATTGAACAGCACACTCACCTCACAACAAGGAGGTCCTAGACATAATTCCCAAGTGTTTAGAGTTTTGCAGTTTACATGTTCTCCATTTGTCTGGTTGGGTTTTCTGCAAAATGCTATTTTCATCCATCAGTCTAAAATCCGCATGGTCTGTTTTTGCTGCCTGCTGCCATATTGGTTTTAGTTGCTTGTGTAAACAAACATAAACTCTAAAGAAAACATGCATTGACTGGCCAAATATTACTACTAAACCATTTTTAGGAAAAATTCTGCTTTCCTGTGTTGGATTAATAACCATCTCTTCCTGTTAAAGTCTGTGAAAAGGGATGTAAAAATAGTTTGACATAACCAATATGTCACCAGATACTCTGATACCCATGTGTAATCTGAACTGACTGCCCTGCGTGATGTTACTTAGCAAAAAACAATTGTCAAAATGCTCCAGTTAGGTACTCCTGATCAAACCCAACTCAAGGCCAGGTGCTGCTTCTGACAGGTTAAACCCAGATTGAAGAATGGGTCAGATTCAGGGTACACATTTCCCGACACTGACAATCAAATATTAATTTTCATTATCCATTGTGGCTTGTTTTGAACATTTCACACATATGAATGTTAAAGATGCATGATGTAACTTTTCTAGTGGGTTTTTTCTATATAATATATTGCTTTGTCTTTAATGTTCAACAGCGGGCTACAGCATTATATCCATGTAAATCCATCTTGCATTTACACAATTACTTATGTTAAAGAGTATTATTATTAGGGATATTATGCAAAAAGTACTTTTTGGAACTTCATTTTGGAACCCTTCTTACGGTTAGCTGTAAGACTCTGTGCAAGGTTCTGCTCACAAGCCTACGTCACCCGTGCTCTCATATGACAATTTTCCTTAAATATACAAAAGCATGATGCAAAACAATACACTACAACTTCACAAACCTGATACAATGTGCAGTAGTTTTATTATTGTGTCGATTGTGTTGTGATAGCGCTCTGAAGAGGGAGTGGGACTCAGAGCATCCAAAACGAAAGTGAACTTACACCTAAATAAAACTTAAATAAAACAAGTTAATACGTTATTTTTATTTTACATAATTTTATTAAAACAATACAAGGTAACATGGTGATCTAAATATGTTATGTGTTACCAGTTAATACCCCATAGAAGTAAAATATCCTTTCTTTAAGGAACATGAATTCTTATTTGCAAGTTTATTCTCCAAAGATCTTACCTGTAACTTGGCCCACTGGCATTACCTGCTTGTCTTCATGAAAAAAAGCTGAGCTGTTTAATTACATACACTGGAAAATTCACTCCACACCCTTCACCAGAAAAGCTACTCACTGCCCCTTTAAGTGTCCTATATACCAAAAATACAACACTTTTAAACCATTATTCCTCCACTTCCCCGCCTCTGCCGTCTTTACTCTTATTAGAGCAGACTTCTCCCGTGTGCAGTGTTCTATGGCTCTGTGTGGCTGGGGATCATTTGTCTGGAGTCAGGAGCTCTTGACATTATAGGCCTATTGGCTCACATCTCAGACAGGAGCTGACAGGGCGCGTCACGGCACCACTCAACCAGCTACAGCCAGTTAAGCGCACAATTCTGGAAACAAGGGAAAGAAGAGGACCAAGTTATACAGAAAAGTGAAGAACGTTTCTATAGTTTAGGTTTGTGTCACTTGGTTTATAAGTTATTTGAGACGTGGCTCAGGTGGCAGAGTGGTCGTCTTGTAACTATATATAGTTGAGTTGTCATGAAACTTGATTTTGATTGTAAGGAATAGACTAAAGACTCGATACAGATTCCAATACCACGATGATAATAAAAAAAAAAAAAAACACTCTTTCTTTAGGCAATAGGATGAGATCAACATTAAATCATAGCAGTTTCTTTTATATTACCATGTGGCCTTATATCTGTGTAACCCCTCAGTCGTCTTGGTAGGTTCCATAGGCCCAGATCAAGTATAAGACCACATACACTAGTATATAAGACCATATACTACTGTATGTGGTTTTATACTTGATCTGATACAGCTCAAGATCATTCTAAATCTATTCAGGAAAGATTCATTTTTATCATGTGAAGGTGACTTTTTAGTATGAGTATGAGTATATATATATATATTATATTTGAATATAATGCTGCAAAATAATTCTGTTCAAGATTTGAACTTAAAAAAATTAAATAAATAAATAAAAAGCAGAACTAGTTTGCAATGGTTCAGCGTTATTCCACACTTTACAGTAGAGTGTAAAATAACTGATTATAAATCATAAGTCAACCGCAATTTTTGAAATAAATAGAATAGGGTAGAGTAGAGAAAATTGTACTCAAAAATATATTACTGATGTCGAAGTACATAGTAGGAATCTCAGCAATTACTCAAGTGAGAGTAAAAATGCACTCAGAAAAGAATAACTGTAAGAGTAATTTTTTGTAAGTTAAGTCCCACAAAAGCATAATAATGTCCAAATAATATAATGTCAGCATAAAGGTTTTGTCTTTTGTAGACTTACTCACAGTAGGAAGAGGAACCCAAACTTTTACTCAAGAAGACTTCTGTTACACTGTCAAATATTTAAAGAGGGGGAATTTCACTTCTATGAGGTATTAACTGCTAAACACATCACATATTTAGATCACAATGTTAGTGATCTAAATATGTGATGAAAGTTTCACTTTCATTTTGGATGATCTGAGTCTCCTCTTCCTTTGCTCCTCCTTCAGAGCGCTATCACAACACAATCGGCATGCAACCCGCTAAAGAAACTACTGCATATCGCATCAGGTTTGGATGACATCTAAAACTTCTTCAGGTATGTTTTTGAAGAGGGCACACTGTTATAACATGTCATAGAGCAAAAAAATAATTATACATGTATATATATATATATATATATATATATATATATATATATATATATATATATCTATATATATATATATATATATATATATAGAGAGAGAGAGAGAGAGAGAGAGAGAGAGAGAGAGAGAGAGAGAGAGAGAGAGAGAGAGAGAGAGAGAGAGAGAGAGAGAGAGATAAATTTAATACCCCTCTTTAATTGAGTACTTTCCCACTCTGGAAAAAAGTTTTCTGCATTTGACCCATTTATGATTACTATTGACCCAGTAAAGTCAGCATTAGATTTTTTTGTTTTGTCCAAATTCTTTCAACCCGCGTTTGAGTCACAAAATCACGTCTTAACTCATCTTTTCCTCATCTTTTCCATTTGCCCTCTATCCCCCTGGTGCAGGTGAACTGAAATAAAGCGACCACAGAACAGTTGCTAACGTGCTAATAGCTTTGAAGCACACCGCGTTCCTCTCCCTTTGCACTAAGCTACCCGCAACTCACCAAGATGCTATGTCCAATAAATGTTCCGCACATGATTTATTTCCCAGCGACGCTCTCCTCGTCACCGCCCTGTCAACGGCACTCTGCCTGATCAAGCGCCAATTTCAACGCTCCCTTTTTTTACTCAGTTCTTGACATTTTCGCCAATTTCGCCTGACATCTAATATACGCAAATTGGACCTTCGCTAATAGGCATCTTCTTTGGTTGAATTGGTAGAGCGAGTGGCGGTTCTTCTCTCATCCTACTGCTGACGTCTAATTCGGGTAATGAAAAAAAAAAAAAAAAAAAATCTGTGTATTTAGTTCACCCATTCTTTTTATATCTGAAAATGAGTTATGTGCGTATCTGGTGTGAGCTAGCGACTGTCCTGTCTGATCAGATATTGGGTGATGGATGACTGTTCAAGGTATTCAAGGCCAAAAAGGTACACCAAGTTCTCTGACTGTCAATTAAAATCTCTTTTTGAACATGTCACCACAGCTACAGGAAGCTGATATATAGGTTGACGGATATTGCAGATGAAGTTATTAATGAAGTTATTAATGCATTTTGTTAAGCTTATATAGCACTTTTCCAAACACTCAGAGTTGCTTTACAATTTCATGCGTTCTCTCTATACTTGTAGCGACAGCTGCTCTAGGGTGACCCAGCAGAAACGGTGTCATTTGTCCTTCCAACCAACACCAATCAGTCACTCACACAAATGTATACATAGGTGGGTGACAGCAGCGTACAATGGTCCTATGTCCAGGTTGGTGGACAGATGCTTAAAGGGCTGCAAGATAAAATGCAATCAAATCAAAATCGCTATTTGAAAAGACACCAGTAGCAAATCGACTGCAAAGACTGCAATTATTGAATTACTAAGATTTCATTCACAAACAACAACATTTCCTGTCTTATTCTGTATGAAAAGTGCTAACCATGTAGTTTAGTTTGTACGAATATGTTCCGTATTCCTTTTGTCAGTTCATTTATGTTTTGTCAGTTCTTGTGGATATCTTTAAAATATGAACTTAGAACTAAATTCCATTATTAAATCATGAATTGCAAATGTAAAGGCAATCGTAATGCTTGTCAGAAAACTCACAATTCAATATTTTTCACAAATCATTCAGCCCTAACACTGGAGCAGATTTGCAGCCACATTTTTATCCCTCATCACAAGAAAAGTTCCTTCCCCTCTGTCCTTGGACTCATGAACAGTCTATAACATCTCTTATTTTAATAATTCTCCCAAACAATATTTATTTTTAATCGCTATAGCAGGCTTAAATTTCCATTAATCATGGTAGGTATATATATATATATATATATATATATATATATATATATATATATATATATATATATATATATATATATATATATATATATATATTGATCTTGATATTTGATACGAATATTCTCATCCCTTAAACACTTTCTAAATACATTAAAAGTCAGTCAGTCAGTCAAGTTAAATCTGTCAACTGGACAAAAAGTTCTGGTCAGATTGCTGGTGGACACTGTCTCATATCTATCTGAAGGGTGGGGGCCTAACTACACTTAAAATTGTAAACAGCTATTGTTTACAGTTTCTGCATGTTGGCTAGGTCTATAGAGCTACAATAAGTGTGCATCGTGCCTAGCAGAGACCTACTTAGCATAATCATTCAGCTTTAATGGGCCTACTGGCTAGGTCTGTTGTTTTCTTTGTTTTCTTTCCTTTGGGTCTGAGGATGGAGTTATATATGGGGGACAGGTGATGTCTTAGGCCCCCATTTCTGTTCAAGGAAGGACTGTCTTTCCTAACAAAAATAGCTTCTTTAACTCCCTTCTCGAACCATTTCTTTTGTATGGCTAAGATCTGCACCTTACTATCTTCAAAGGAGTGGTTAATAGCTATGAGATGGAGATGTAAGGCGGACTGGGGTCCAGAAGAGCTCTTGAGATGGTGTTGGTACATTCTCTTATGGAGTGGATGTTTAGTGTCTCTAATGTATCGCTCACTGCACTCTTCACTACACTGAATGGAGTAAACCACATTACTTTGTTTATGGCTTGAGGTTTTGTCCTTTGGGTGAACCAGTTTCTGTCCTAAAATGTTCATAGATTTGAAATATACCGCAATTTCAAACTGTCTAAATATTATCTGAATCATTTCAGACACACTAGCTAAGGAAGGAATAGTTACGCCTCTGCTTCTAGTTTCAGATTCCCTGTTGTCCTGTTTTTTAGCTATCTTAGATGTATTGAAGGCCCACTTTGGATATCCACAAGCTGAGAGGACTTTCTCCATGTGTTGTTCCTCCTTCACTTATCCCTGTATGTGTGTGGGCAACACTTGAGCTCTGAGTTGTAGAGCACGACAACACTCTGACAGTTAGTGCTGTAGTGGATGGTGTGAATCAAATAGCAGGTATTGGTCAGTGTGTGTGGGCTTCCTGAAGACTTCTACTTGGAGACTTCTACCTGGAGACTTCTACCTGGAGACTTCTACCTGGAGTCCCTGGTGTAGTTAGCTCCTGTCTTCAGATAGACATAAGGCAGTACCCACCAGCAATCTGACCAGAACTGAAGAAGCGGCTCGGATGAGCGCGAAACGGCTTCACTCCTACAACTTTTTGTCCAGTTGCCAGATTTATCTTTGGCTTTTCCTATGGATCAGAACTGAACAAGTAAGGGATTTACACTTTATAAACACATTTCAAACATTTTCCCCATTTTCAGTAGGCCTATATAAGCTATCGTTTTGGGGTTAAGTGCATTTTCTGGATCATGGCCCTGCGAAAAACTTGCCAACAGCGCTGCTTCCCGGATTGCCATCGATAACTGCATTTTATAACTAAATGCAAACAGCTGCTTTTTGCATTACATCTGCACTAGGGGAAAACAAATTTAACTCTACTAGATAAAAAATAGGGTACAGCCTATTCGATATCGTTAGTGCACTGGTCCTTAAAAAGTGGATCCCCGAGCTCCTATTTACCTAATGTTGCAAACAGCCAGGGGTCATTAGGTCCATTGAATACTGTTAGAGACTCACTCCGCGTTTCAATGTTTTTCGCCTTTGGGATTTGTCCAGTCTAGTGTTTCTCCAATGGTCAGCGTTAAACCTTCTCAGGCAGAGTTTGACAAATGAACGCCTCGGATCCAATGAGGGAGGGAAGTGAACAGATGCACCGCAAAAATCGTAATAATTAAAATTGATTGCTTTATCTGGGCCAAACGGGTCATTAATTTCGAATCTTTCTTTATAATCAATAAACGTCGCGCTATCCAAGACATCTCTTACACCATTTACCGCTTGTTTGTGAATCAAAACGATCACAATCATGGCCCTCTTTAATTAAAATGGCGGTGCCACAAAACTCATTATTTTGAGTAAATTTCACGGCTCGACCCAGAGATTACAGAAGTCATTACAGAGGGAAGAAATGAAAGCAGCGAGGAGGGGAAAATATCATGTTTGAACTTGCAGCTTTGGTTCAATTATTGGTCTTTTAATCTCCAAGTAATGAAATTCAATTGTGTTATTGAGTTAGCTATGACAGTACTTACTCAGACTAGTTTTGGACTAGCATTCATGGCTCAGAACTCAAATTTTGCAATCTGTAACTTGCAGCAAAAAGCAAAACTGATACAGCTTAAGGGTCACATTATGGCATTAAACTTTTCTATCTGCTTGAAGACTAACAACTGATGCCACCAAACAAAGTTACAAGTAACATTAAGGTATTCTTAAAGCAATAAAGTAGCTGTAATCACATGAAGTTTAATGCCTTATAGAGGGACATTCACTCCAGGTAGAGCAAAGCAAAGCAACCTCCATGGAGACAAGCAAGCGATGGACCTCACACTGGTAAAGTTACACCATGCACCTTTAAAATGCTTAGGAATTGCACTAATAATTAAAAAGAAGTTGGGGATTGCAGTGGGACATTCTTGTTTAAATGAAGGTTTAATGAAAATGAAAAAAAAATAATAAAATAAATAAATAAATAATAATAATAATAATAATAATAATAATAATAATATATATAATAATATAATAATAATAATAATGTTTGAAAATTGTTGCAATATTGTAATATACTTTAAAGGTCCTGTGACAGATGTTTTTTTTTCCCTGTATCTGACCTAAATTTGTCTTGGCCCATTACAGATATATTGTATAAGCAGTTATTGAGGTCAAAATATGTCCACTGCATCTTGTCTGCATCTAATTATAAAGCTTTTTAAGAAGTGTGTGGTTTGCATGCTAGTTGCCACAGCAAAACTCCCATGTGGTCTCTGACATTCATGAAAAGTGCTAAGAAACTCATTGCAGTGAATAATTACACTAAGATGCTCGGAATGCAGTGAAAAATAAGTGAAAAATATCTTTGGATCACTGCACACTGCTTAAAAAGAACTGGACTAAAATGTGTAAAAATTCATATTATTCATTCAGTTACTCAATATACACATAAATAGACTTTGTTGACAGCCTTAACCAACCGAACAATAAATCCGCAACACTGAAATGCATTACTTTTCTGTTACGTTTCACTCGTTTTCTTCTCATAAAACATAAAAGGAGTGTAAAGTATGGTTTTGATATTCAAATATATTTCCCTAACTTTGATGCACCAATGATGAAAGTCAGACTTTGACTTTGGCTCTAGCTTTCATATCCAAACGCGCTACTCCACATCAAATCAAACAGTTCACATCAATAGAACGGAAATGTACCACTGTCCAGTTTGACTTAAAATACCAAAACCTCATTCATTTAGTCATGAAGATACAAAAAAGTAAAAAAAAAATAAAAAATCAAGTAACATGCTATCATATCATCCAACAAACATCCAACAAAATGCTAATGCTAGTTTTTTACTTCAATGCCTTCCTTCATTAACTTTACATTAGCGGCTAAATCAAAGATACAAGCGCTAACAGCTTTGAACCCCATGATGATAAGACTGTAGCGTTCCATCACATCATGTAACTCCATTTGAGATTGAAACATCACAGAAAAAACTGAAATTGCCAGAAAAATTATGCCGTAGATCAAATATGATGTTATGAGCTTGTAGAACTGACTATACGTGCAGTTAATATGGACACGGTTCATTATTGGAGCAATTTTCAAATGGGGGAATATGTGGTGAATAAGCAGAATTTTTAATAGTGCCATGTTTTGCTGCTCTGTGCGTTTTGGTTGCGCTTGTTAAAATGTAATATGAAGCTAAATAAATAAATAAATGAATGTACACATAGTTAAATGCCAACAATATATAGTTGTATAGATTCTGACAAAGCATTTTAAGGTAAGCCGGGACCATGCTCCCATTGGTTCAGTGCACTAATAGGAAGCTACTGGCTGCAGGCTTCGTTTTGACTAGATGCTGGTGCGTAGTGTTCTTTAACGATCACCAATAAAATTATAATCTACACCAATGTGCAATAAGAATTTTAAATGCTCGCAATTTGACAAGCGTACATGTGCTTGCATAACTAATGAGGCCGTGACGTAGCTTCAGTGGCTTTCCTGTGACTATACAAACATGAGTTCAGATCTAACTGGTCAAAACAGTTACATCAAGGAAACACTCGCACATTCATATGCTAGTGTACGCAGACACTGGGCTGAAGGGGGTTAAGGATGCAACGACAGTATTCATCTGTAGAAGCTGGAATCACACTGCCAACCTTATGTAAAGAGCGGGCTTTGAATTGCCAAATTTTGGATTACAGAATGCTCTACCGACTGAGCTACTGCTGCCCAGAACTCCATATAAGATTTGGACTGTGTAGTTTTCAGGAGCCATTTTCCACACTGCAGTGAGATCAAATGTATTAGCAGTGAATATCCTACTCAAGTAAAAAGTAGACAAGTAGAGTAGAGAAGTGTTAACCAAGGAGGCTTTGTTCAAAGTCTTGTAATTGGGCTGATAATACTAGTAGAAGAGTTCAAACTGTAGTAAAGTACGCTAGTAGTAAAAGGCAACTGTATTCTCTTTATTTATAGGCCTGTCATGATAAAACAATATAGGACACCCAGATCATTTTTAATTGGGGTTGTTTTGTATGTTAAGTGCAATTCCTAAGACATGATGAAGTCTAAAAGTTAGCGAGTTAAAGTAACCTGACACGTTGTTAAAATGAGCTACAGCGAGTGGGAGGGACAATAGCGTTTACATGAGGCCCATTTTGGAGAATCAGCTCTTGTCTATGATATCTGCTGACTGTGCACTCACTCTCATAATGGGGCAAGTTTAGATTCTGCCACCCAGCAACTTTTGATTGTTATTCATATCTGCCGCGTCATGGTCTGTGTCTGTCAAATCAGAAACGTGGGATGAGTTTTATCTCAAGAGCTTTTATGATGTCCTAGAATTTTAGTAGCTCGTTTCACTTTTTGATACTATTTTGAATAACTATATAAAATCAGTGAATAATAATAATCACCTTTGACCTTAGATATCTGCAGAGGACACTAGTACTGTTACATTTACACATTTTCTAAAGAGTGCATCATCAAAAACTCTACTATTCACTACTATTCACCTGCACGATTCAAACTATCCTTACAGTTGATGTAGTTTGATGAAGTATGATTCTATCCAAGACTCCCACAGGCCTACGTCACCCGTGCTTCCTCATCCCCGTTTATCATAAATATACAAAAGCAGGATAAAACAATACACTACAACTTCACAAACCTGATGTGATCTGCAGTAGTTTCATTAGTAGACTGTGTGCTTATTGTAATGTGATAGTGCTCTGAAGGGGAAGAGACTTAGGGTGAGGAGCAAAGGGCATCAAAAATGTAAATTAACCTACTAAACATTTCAATCTGTTTTTTTTTTTTTTTTTTAGCATTTTCAAAACAATAAAAGGTAACATGGTGATCTAAATAATATTCATGTTATTTGTGACCAATTTATACCCCATACGCTCTCTTTAAAGACTTTACTTTTACTCCCACTTGTACTATATCTTACAGTGTACTACTTAATTGAGTTAATTGTCCCATTGTGAATTAGTGACCAAAGCTTTATGTTGGGAATATCAAAAGATCACTCATTAGGGGTGTGAACGATCATGCATGACTCAGGGGTAACAGATCCTCCTTACTGTAAACATCTAGGGTGTGTTTGTTTCAGTGTAGTTAACTCCTTTCTTCAGACAGATATACGACACCATAGACTGTATATATTGATGGACATAGCTAACCTGGTAGCCACCGTGTTCTAAATAGGAAGTGAGCATGGGCATTCTCTGGCTCCAAGTCACTTTACATTGAAAATCGTCACCCCTCTCTCTGTAACTGATGCAGTGTGCCTCGGCATTTTGGTCTTAAAATGTTTGTATTAACACGCTCTACATGATCCAGGTATTTTTATTTTGCTATTGTGTCTGAAAATCAAGATATGAACATTAATTACAGACAAGTGAGGTGCCTTCTTTACCTATGTTGCTCCCGCTAGCGCTAAACTGGTGGATGGACAGCCTCTTTCGACACCTTCAACAGCCTCGCTCTGGATTGGCTCTTTGGTTGCTATGATACTCGCGATCGGAATTCCAAATATGGAATTTCGCTCCAAATTTGCCCGTTATATAACGGCTAGTCCTGATGAGCTTCATTCGACTGGAACTGAACACTGGGTGGCGTCACACTCACTTCTTTATGAAGTTTATGTAAGGCACAGACTTACAGAACCCTGTCAGTATTGATGAAAGGCTCTTGGGTAAGCGGCAAAACGTATTCACTCGTATTCACTTTGTCCAGTTGACAGAATTCAATTTTCTTTTGCAATGGAACCTGGATGACTGAGGGATTACAAAGACAATATTAAATGATTTTAAAGCTTGTGTTTCTTGCACTGCTCCTTCAGATATGATTTAGTTTTTCTCATTTTTGTGTCTATTCTTTGAAAATACCAAATGTCGAGCATTATTGATGGCTTTGCTCTTCAGTTAAATACAAATTAGATGCTACATCTAGGTAGTTGCTATTGCAGTTACAGTTACACTTACTTGAGTGAAACTTCCCCAAATACTGTTTTACGCTTACTTGAATAATTTCCTTGCTCACTACTTTGTACTTTTACTTCAGTAATATTATTTTGAAGTGCATTTTTCTTACTTGGGTACAAAGTCTAGCTACTCTACCCATCTCTGGTTACTTGAACTAACAGAATAGTTGAACTTTGTACCAGTTGTTTGTTTCATGTGGATAGGGCCAGTAATGACAGAGATATTAAGCATAAACCAGGTCACACACAATATCACAGATTTCTATTTTGTGATGACAGGAAAAGCAGCTTTGTCATGGATTTTTTAAAAGAAAACCTATGTCTGCTATACAGTTATACATCTATGATACCTGTGTATCATTTTGTTATAATTTTGTTATAATTTGCGCATAAATTTAATATTGATCTTTAACGATTTAATAAAATAAATAGGTCCGCTGACTTTCACGTTTGAAAACTGCAGGGCCCAATGGAAGTTGGATTCGCTGTACGTCACAGGTGGGAGGTGCCACAAAGTTGTTGGCACCTCCCACATCACACTAGTGAGTAGCAGATATTTTTTTTCATTTGAACCAAATGAAAAAATATCACTCAAATGCATTGTTGGGAGAATAAATATTGAGGGGAAACAACTATAACATGGCTAATAGGTCCACATGTTCTAAAACGCAGTAAGAGACGAAAACTGTATGAATTTGTGGGGAAAAAAAACTAAGCATTTAAACAATAATTATAACTGTCAAACTTCATAAATGTGTATTAAACATGATCCTGGCTTAAATTGCAATAACAGCTGAGATACTGTGTCTGGCCTAATCTTACAATTAATCATGGAATATTTTATTGATTTGTGGATTTCTCAATTAATTTTCTGTTTACTGTGAAGAGGAGTCCAGTGAGAGATAGCGGCTTCTGTAGAGGCAGAATGATCAGCATAAACCTTGATAAGCGCTGCACGCACCATAAATCATAATGGAACGTACGTGCGCCTCCAGGATACAGATAATTATGTTCAGGCTTGTTATATGAGCAACGGAATACAGCCTCCTCTTACTTACTTCCTATGTTTTCAGTGAATTTACTGTACATGTACTGAATATATGGTATGACCCTGGGGAATGTGTTTCCTGTATTTGATCCATTTTACCATTCCATTTTCTTCTGGGGTTAAACCTGTCAGTGGCCTAGTTCGCATTTACACCAAAATCTGATTATTATCTGTCTTCTGGACTTTTAAAATCACTTAAATAGGGGGTATTATGCAAAATGTTGTTTTTTTTTAGCTTTCTACCATGTTGTTCCCTCATTAAAAAAATACTTGAAGAGGTTTTATATGTCATCCATGCATGTCTTGTGATCTCTCATGGTACAAAACTGAACACGGTAAACCTGATGCAATGTGCAGTAGTTTCATTAGTAGGACACACGCTGATTGAGTCGTGATAGTGCTCTGAAGGGGAAGTGACTTTGCGTGGGGAGCAAAGGGAGGGGGACTCAGGGTGTCAAAAATGAAAGTGAAACTTAGAAAATATATGTCGTTTTTTGGTGAATATAGCATTTTCTAAACAGCAAATGTGGTGATCTAAATATGGTATGTGTTAGCAGTTAATACCCTGCAGAAGTAAAACACTGCCTCTTTATGTAAATCTGATGTGACTCTTTATGTAAATCTGATGTGACTGTGATCAGAAAGAAATGAGAGGATTTGTTATAATTCTTTTTGGTTTTAGTTTAGTTTTAGTTGACGAAAATGCCATGCTAATTTATTTGACTAAATCCATAGTAGTTTCATTAAACACGATTTTTTTTATGGTCTGTTTTGGGGCTGTGGGTTTGAAAAGTTAACTTGGATCTAGAATATGCAATGTGTACACAGTAAGGAACTGTATTAATGTGAGGTGAGAGTAGTAGGTTGAATTAACTAAAGGAGATTAAGAGACTAGTTTTCTGAACACAAATATGCCATCCAGACACAATTGCCCAATAGCACAACATTTCAGATCCTCTGGGTGCATCAACCTTCTTAAAGTCATGATCTTGGAGGTCATCCCAAAAAATAATCAGGGGCGGCAACACGCTAAATACTCTGTTGCTTGCAGGGTTTCTATCCAAAATGTTTCCCTTTAACACAAACTTCCCAGGTCTGAATGAGGACATTGACTTCTGTCTTTCTCGAAGTAATAAACCTCCTTTGATGGTGTCCTCTTGTACTGTGTCTGTACCAGTATGAATTTGATAAGCTGTATTAATGTTTTCACACTGATATTTAAAACATATAGCTGTAGGAGTCAGTGGGTACCTACCTCTGTTATTGCACACACTGATAGTCATATAGTAGATACAACTGGTACTGTCTTAAAATTGTAAAAAAAAAAGTGAACTAGATGTGTGCAGCAGTCCAAATTTCCTCACTTTCTCATCGCCTTTAGAGCATTCACTGAGGTAAGTTTGTAAGTGATGTTCATGATGACTATTTCACGGCAGATTAAAAAAACAAAAAACATAATTAGTTGCTTTTACATTATGTCTGCACTAGGACAAAATTTAATTTGCTCAACTACATGGCCCAAAATTGCCAACAGCTACTTTACAAAACATCACAAATCTTCACAATTTTGTAAATATATCCCTCCATTTTTAGTCTTTCTTTGGTTCAAAATATTGAATTATGAATTAGCCAGTTCAGAAACTCAAATGCTGTGTTGATTAGGCTCCTCTCCAAATCAGCCCCCGAGGAGTGAGGATCTGTGAGGGCCTTTCGAGTCCCACTGTAGAACACGTAAAGAAGGCAGTGCTAGCTAACCCTTCACTAAAGCACCGCTAATCAAGCGGTCTCCGTGTAGACCCAGTGTCACCCTAATTAAGACGCCGCCAACAGAAAACATAATCAACGAACAACTGCGCAATCTGAAGATGTTTTCATTTTGTCCGGCTGAAGGGAGGAAGGGTAAGCATGTGGAAGTAAATACAAGAAATTATGGAAGAACTGGCATGAACTGAAGTATTTAGGGGGGCTGTGCTAACCCAATGTTAGCCAGAGGTCAAAGCTGCCAACAAGGCTTTTCCGCTTGGAGTTTGAAATTTTAATTATCAAAAACAAATTAAAGCAAGGTACCATTCCACACCAACTACTCCTTAGCCTTTAAGTAACTGTATGCAAGATTTTAATTTTAGATTTCATGGAAACATGTTCAAATCAAATTTAGTTCTTGCTGATACATACTGTAATGTTGATTTATTCTTAGTTACAAAAAACAATGGGCATGATGTTATAATGTGGTAGTTTGGTTCGCAATCGGAAAGCAGAATGAGCCCAACATGAGTCTCTCTTTTGAATTGCCAGTTTCAATGCTGGAATCCAATTGGGTTTAACCTAAAATGATTCTCTGTGATCTGAATGGTCACTACTTAAACCGCAGCAACTGCAGCCAATCATTAGTCAGTGCTAGTGCAGCCTCTGCAGCTCAGTAAGTGAATTCTTGAGGCTTTACACGAGGCATGGCCTGTCCATATGCTGAGAATGAGGAAAACTTGTATATTTCCTCTATCTGCAGGTTAAGGCACTGGCAACTCAGGTTCAGTTGTTGTGATTGTAGTCCATTTTTAAAATCACAAGAGTACAGGCTGTATACCATTTCAACTGTTACATTTATTAATTTCATTCATCTTTATTTTAACAAGAGGAACCCAATGAGAGCAACGGAACATTCCAAACAGAACAACATCATCTCTATGGAGACCAGCAGGTAGCAGATCCCTCACCAGAAAAGTTTCATAATGTACCTTTAAGCCATTTGTCTCATGTAGATGTCTCTTGACTTAGTGCATCTTGCAGATTTTCTCCTGTTCTGCCTCTCTTCCGATGCTGTATAATTGCTAGCACAGAGCACAAGGTCGCGGTGGTACTGGAGATAAGGACGCGTTATTTACAGTGCACTCAGATGTGGAGGAGGCAAAGGCTGGACCAGACTGGGGAGGCTCTTCGTGATATACAGGTCTGTAAAAGAAGCGCACCTTGAGCTCAGCGATCCATAAAATCCACTGTGAAACGGTAAATACTCGTAAAACACAAATGATTAGCCTGATCATCTGCTGTGCTGTGTAAACAAAAGGAGAGACATGAAGCAAAGGTCACAAGAAATTTGCATAAGATTGCTTTATAATTAAATGTGCACTATGTAACTTCTCTGCCACCTGCTTGTCTCCATGGAGATGTTAGAGCTTTATCTAGGGTAGTATTTCTCAAATAGTGGTACAACTGTAAAACTGGGGGTACATGGGGCCCTCAGCAGTTTGAAAGTTTAAAGTGGGACTAAACACATAAACTCCGCCCACAACCACATTTCAAATAGAGCTGTTAAACTTGGCAGTACCTGGAAGACTGAAGGGGAGAGTGAGGGGAGGAGGGGTGGGGTCTGGATATATAAGGAACAGTGATCTAACAGGTATCCATACTTCACACTCCACCCCTGCAGCCAGGTCTTTCTGATTACACCTGGCAATAAGGGCAGTCTTTTGTGATGTCACCGTCTACTTGAAATTGCAGTGGTCATTGGAGGCAGTACACACTTAGACTCAAACATCTTTTAAAACGTAAAATTGCCATAAAGAATGACTAAGATCAGTAGATAATGCTACTCAGTACCCAGTTCAATAATAAAAAAAAGTTGACTTAGTGTTTAGTTCCACTTCAGGATGTTTTTGCATAGTCTAGACTAATATTGCACAGTATACCATTAAATGTGTCTATCTCTGCGAAATATCCATACATATTTAAGAAAAGCCCTCCTCTGTCCAGGTTCACCTTATTTATCTCCATATATCCTCTGCATTTAATCCATCTTTCATAATGCACGCACAACTTGTCAGGTTCAGTGAGCATCTACAGTCACTGAGTGGCTGCAGTGCAGCGTTTGGGGAACCATCTTCAGATTTTGAGTTGTGCTCTTCATTAGGAGTACCTAGAAGGAGTAGCCTGTTGTGCATGTTTTTTTTTTTTTCCATACCTCATGTGAAAGCTTAGAACCTCTGGAATTCAGTCACCCTGGCTGCAGAGGGTGACAAAAACTTAATTAACTACAACTAAGTTAATTATTGGGTGTCGGTGCTGGGGTTTAGGTAGTGATGAATCAGATTCGAGAGAGGCATTTTAGGTTTAAACCAACGGAATTTCAGCATTGAAACTGTGAAACCAAATGAGAGACTCATGTGAGGCTCTTTCTGCTTTCTGATAGGATCATCGTTTTGAGAACCAAAAGATAACATATAACACAAACTGATGTAGCATCTGTGACACAGTTAGAACGTGTAAAATGTAGACCTAATATTGACGTAATATGATTATAATTGTGTGCATTGCACATTGTAATTTACTTCATCACATTGCTATCGATAATGTTTATGACACTAAGTGAAAATTGTTTTACTGCAAGACCCTCTGAATGGCCTTGTGTTGTGTTCAGGGGTCTCTGTAATCGTTGAACATCCGAGCATTCTCTTGCTCCGCGTTTGTGAGTGATGGAACAGCGTGAGGCATCCCCAGTGAAGCGTACTTGACACTCTCCTGGTGCATCACAAAGTCATCCAATTAGTACATTAGAACACAGTGTGGCCCTGGCTAATGTGATCGCACATGTGTGCTAAGTGCATGCTAGGAAGGAGATATTTATTCCAGATTAGAGCCATATTTGTGTTGACCAGTATTAACCAGAAATTTAGCTTTTCTCTAGAGGCACTGTACCTGACTTTTATGGTCTTAATAATGTGGAAAAACAGAACAATAGCAACAGAACTATACACAGATAAAAACAGAACTAGTTTATTTTAAACAGTTTGCAGTAGTACAACATTATTCCTCACTTACTTTATGCATTCTGAGCATCCTAATCACCATGATGACTGTATAAGCACTGTTCACAACTTTTAGAGGCCAGAGCTAAGTTTTGGTGTAATGTTAATAGCAACAACAACAACTAGCATGCTAATGCAAACTGGTTCTCAGGCAGTAAAAGGCAAGGCAAGTTTATTTGTATAGTACAATTTGCACACAAAGTAATTCAAAGTGCTTTACAGAATAAGAAAGACATTAAAATCACACAAACTCAAAATAATCACAAATAATCAACATAAAATTAACATTAAAACAGAAAAGTACAGAATAAAAACCTTTCAGTCACATGCACAGAGAAACAGAACTGTTTTGAGCCTGGATTTAAACATTGTCAAAGTCGAGGCCTGTCTCACATAGTTCAGGTGGTTGTCATTCATCACCTTGTTAAGAGCCGTCTCAGTGCTGTGGTGGGTCTAAAACCCGACTGGAAAATATCAAAGGAGTTCTTCAATTGTAGAAATTTAATAAACTGTTGGTAAACAACTTTTTCAAGGACTTTGCCTAAGAGATTAGTCGATAATTGTTCAATATTGTGGCATCAAGATTCCTCTTCTTTAGGAGAGACTTGATAACCGCAGTTTTCAAAGCTCTTGGGTTCCAGATTGAAGTGACATATTAACTATCAAGTGAGTGGTGACAGCAAACTGTTGAGCACAGACTTTAGAAATTTAGTGGGTAACATGAAATACTTCATAATTACATTCAGACAGTACACATCTTATTTTGGGCTGCTTATATATCTTATTATTTTGCTCAAAAGAAAAAAAAATAATAATAATAATAATAATAATAATAATAATTTAAAAAAAGCTCTTTTAATGTCTTCAAGAAGATGTTCAATCTTTCTCTGAAATGTTCCATAGAATGGCGCTGAACTTGTCTGTCGTTCATGGAGAGAAAAGTTTTTGACCAATAACACACATGCATTCATTGCATCAGTCAATTTCTATGTAGTTGGCAGATTGAGAACCACTTGTTATTTTGTACAACATGGCCAAAAGGTATATTTTATAGGCCAGTGACCTCTGTTATAGGCCATTCAGACTTCAGGCCATGTGTTCACATATTGAAATCATGTAGATTTTTCATACTTTCCATGTACAAGTGTAGAGTTTTCATAATTTGCAATTGAATCAATGCACCAAAACAAACCTTAAGAATGAGAAAACATTGCATAATTTTAGACCAACTCAAAAACAACAATATTTACAACATTACATCAAGAGCCCCACTGACTTGAAAATACTCCATATTCAAATCTTGTCACAGTTGTTCTATCCAATCTATTTTCCATCTGTAATTATTGAGATGAACAAACAGCAGCGTTGGAGTTCTCAGAATAGGTTTCGCGTATGTGAGAATGCTGTCTTTTATTTAGGATTCCGAGCTGTGCTATGGAACTCCGGGGACTGGATGCAAATGTCCTGGTGCTCCACTTCCCGCTCTTCATCCAGACTTCATCAAACCTAATCAGATGTGTGCAGCCGGAGCAGCCCAGAGGAGACAGAGGAGGAACAGAGACACAGGCCAAACACACACAGAAATACACACAGATAAACAGGAGAGGTGGGGCTACCAGCAGAATGGAACAATGTGTGTGACCAATTTTGTATTCATTTCTATAGTGTACTGTTGCCCTTTAGAGAAGCCGTGTTGTGCTTGTGTCTGATAATTATAATCTGTGACAGCTGTGGATTATAGTTTTAATTTGGAAATTTTAAATAGCAATATTGATCTAAAATTAAAAAGAAAAAAAAACATTAGAAAACTGTGATCAGAGCAATAACGTCTTGAATATAGGAGTATAAAGATAACTCAAACATCCATGAATCACTAAATGCAACTTTGAGAGGTAAAATGAAAAGGGCATGGTAAAAGCTCTAAAAAGTCCATTTTGCATGAAAGAACACGCTATGCAAAATAGCAATCTCAGTCGTTTCTATAATCCTCTGTAAAAGGCTTTGCTTCTGACCCCCACGCCCGAAACACATCACACAAGCGAAGGAGAGCTGCATGCATTTGGCGGCTGAGGTGCTTCGTGAAGAGCGGAGTGATGACACACAGACAGCGACCAGCTGGAGCTACTGCCTCTGTGTTTCTGTGCAGTGAAATCTAGAGCACAGCCAAGGGAACAGGGCTACATAAGCAAAAATTAACAGAATGTTGGTCTTCACTGTGTCTGTGGATTGGTTTTGTCCAGTGCTTCTCAATTATTTTCTGTTATGGCCCCCCACGAAGAAGAAAAACTTTCACGCCCCCCCTACTCTCTGCCACAACTATAATAATACAATTTGTCTATAAAATTGTTTTAAGTACTATATAACAACAAAACAAAAAAAAAAAAAAAAACAAATAAATATAGATCAACTTACAACAAAAACTTACTTCCAGTGCTCGCTGGTTTACTGAAGTGACATTAACAAAGCGGATGATTGTTGGCAATATTTGTTCTGTTTTTTCTTAACCTTTAAGAACTGAGCTCAGTATAGACCAGTACAGCTCACCTAGACTAATTCTTTTTTTATCCATAAAAATCATGTCAAATGAAGTATCAGAATATACTGCGTTTTTTCACATAACTACCTCTATTTTACATGTCCATCCGTATTTTTTCTTTGACGCATTGAATAAGCAACTGGGAAAATCCCCGCAGCACCTGCGCTCTCATTCATCATCTTTGAGGGACAACAGAGGCAGATTACTGTAATGACGGTAAAATATCTAAAGAGCGCCATGCCTCTGCTTTGAGATACTGTTTGAATTTACATGAAGCACGAGTTTATCGGGGACGATAGCGTCCGACGCCTCTCCTCTTGCGGGGTTTGTTCACTGCTCTCTGTTCACTATCTCCTTCTCTTCACTGTGTACGCGCACAAACCTTACACCTTTGCGTGTACGCACGTACACAGTATTAATTCTATGGCCTAGAGCTAATACTCACACTCTAACAGTGAGAGCGCAACTGCCACCTACTGTAGTGGATGTGCAATTGGACTTTATTCTAGTACGGCAAAAGAAAAGCATGTTCCCCGGAGTCATTCGTGCCCCTCCCTGGCATTGCACCGCGCCCCCCAGGGGGGCGGGCCCCACTATTTGAGAAGGACTTGTTTAGGCAGATGTGATACTTTTTGAAAGAAAATAGAAAGCTTAGAATCACTGCTTGTCTTAGCCCTCTGATGTTTAATCAGAGAGAAGACTGGGCCTATACCGTTGACCTAGACCTCAAAAAGCATCAGTAAAAGCATATTTCCTATGTGTTATGACTGAAAACTGCTTCACTGTGCGAGCTTCTAGCGGGAAAATACAGTTCACTTGGAGCGAATTGTTGTTGACGAGCAGCCTCAGCTGTGACTGCAGTGCTGTGCAGTACTTGCCATCCAGTCTGCTAAACTAGCTTACCAACTTCCTCCTCAGGGTATTTCCCTTAACATTTCACTACAAAATTATCATGTGGTGTATTTCAGGCATCAGAGAAAAAAAAAAAAAAATGCTGTTTGAAATTTTTCTAGGATTGTTGCATCACAGGCAGTTCATATAGTCTATAAATTACTAAGGATTTCTGTTGTTAAACTGTGTTCATTACTGCATACTTACATTAAAACAGAACTAAGTATGATTTTTATGTAAATAAAATGTCTTTTTAAGTCCCTGTGATGGTTAACTGTGTAAGTTTTCCTTTGTCTCTCTCTGCAGTCTATGTGCGGAAAACCAGCCTCGCAAAATGGTGAACATGACCTGAAGAGATATCTCCTAAGATACTTTGATTTAGCCCCCAATGAGCAGGTGGCTGCTCACCTTTTCTGTGTTCAAATGTATCATAAATGGTCACACTTTGGAGCAAAGGTTGCTCATGTGTCCATGTTGTGCGTAAATGCACTGTAAGTGAACGAGTGAATGAGATTCGTGATAGAATCTTTAAGAATGGATTTTCCTTTATATATTAAGCAATCCGTTTTTGAAGTTTTTGTCCAAAACCTTTATAAAATTCCCGCTTTTTATCCAAATCAGTTCTGCCTGCATGAAAGATTTATCTGGTAGTTTTGCAGCTGTTGATAAGCCACTTTAGCATACATCCTGTGCACTCACTATTGATCTATGCCTACACTAAAACACAGTCACAGTGCGGTATTTCTGCAGGTGGAAGGGAGAGGTTTATATGCGTGGCATACTGAGTTTAAATGTATAGATTAGCTAGCAAGAATGAAAGAAAACACCAACAACGCCACCTGGGACAGACCAAGGATCATAAATAGTACAGCAGAGGTACGTTTTTTTTTTCTAGGTGAACAGAGGCAAAGTTCCAAATTGTATTTGAAACACATTTGTTGAGGAGTGTATTAGGGGCAGGGGTTTTAATTGTTAACACATAACATATTTAGATCATTATGTTACCCTTCATCATTTTGAAAATGCTACTCTCATCAAAAACATGTCTAATTAGTTTCAGTTTCGTTGTTGACACTTTGACTCCCCCGTCCTCTCTCTCACGCCCCCTTCAGAGTACTAACACAACACAGTCAGCGTGCATCCTGCTAATCAAACTATTGCACATTGAATTAGATTTGTGAAGTTGTTGTGTATTGTTTTGTATTCTGCTCATGTATATTTATGAAAAAAAAGGTTTGAATAGTGCTAGAGATTGCTAAAATCCTCAAACCTGCATGGATGACATACAAAACCACTTCATGGATGATCTTGATGAGGGAACATTATAAGATTTTACAGTGGAGGAACCAGCAGTTTCACCCTGGACCCAGGAAAGACAGGAAGTGAAGTGAAGGTGAGAGATGTTTCCAATGTATTTTTATTTTCTGACGGCTACTACAAACAGCCCATAGAAATCAATCCCCAAAGAGGCAGAGCCCCCCCGGCAGTCTATGCTACATGATCCTTATAAGTGTATCATAAGCAGTACTTTGCTGTAAAATAGTATTTAAAGGGCCTGCAGCTAATTTGTATTTCTTTTGATCAAGATGTATTTGCAGTGGATTGTAATTGCAGATAAATGAGAAAAAATACATGGAAAACATAACCTACTGATTTTGCCAAACATATTGCTGGACAAGTCACCAATTTTCTTCCAATCAAGCAAATTGTTCACTAGGAATCATGGGGTAACAACAGCATGTTTCTGCCCAGACAGTTGATTTTTTTGTAATGGTGTATTATAAAGAGTGAATACAAAACACAAAGTGGGCAGAGATTTATGATAACCATGTGGAAACAACTACATGAGACTAGGTACTTTTGCATAACTTTTTAGTGTAGTGCCAGCTTGCCTGCCTATAACTTAGGTTAAAGGTGAACCTATCATTACTACTTTGTTTATAATGTTCAACAGAATAGCGCTGAATTTATCTATCAAAATGGAGACAAGGAGGTGGTGCCACAAGGTCAGATTTCAGGTAAGAGACAAACCTACTCATGAATGCATGTTTTTACTTAAAGCACTAAAAACATATGTACATGTGCAAAAGCCCCTCATGATGACTAGAACAACAAGGCCAGTTACGTCGTTCAGACGGGCGTTACCGGGGCTCCCCCTGGAGCCAGGCCTGGTGTGGGTGGACGGGCCTTTCCCCACGGGGCCCAGTCGGGCACAGCCCAAATGAGCAACGTCCTCCTCCTCCTGTGGACCCACCACCTGTGGGAGGATTCGTGAGGGCCGGAGAGATCGGGACAGTCGAAGGCAGGGGCTTCAGGTGGCATACGTTCAGGCAAGTTACACAGTGCACCTTTATGGATGGATATTTGTTTAAAAATAGTAATACATTATCGAGTAGCATGTTGAATATATATCAATTGTCACAGTATTTCCATGTGATATTATTGGTATTCTGAGGCCTGGCCTCTGGCCCTTTGAAAATAACACTCCATTACCATCATCAAAAAATAAAAATAAAAACACTGTAAAACTAAAATTGCATGTCCACTTGACTTTCAAACAACAAACAATTCAGCAAGTATAATCAGCCTAATTGAATCTGCTCTGCACTTAGTACTGAGAATGAAATTGAAAAATGTTGTAATTGATCAAATAACAACAAACAACAACATACATCTTGCTTTTTCCCCCTAAGAAAAACTGGCCATTTCTATTATTAGTGACAAGACGCATAAACACTGCCCGTCTATAGAATGCTGTGATAACCTCTAAAACATAGTTAAATCAGTATTAGCACACAAAACAACATACTGCAAACCGCTTTCTCCCAGCATTATTTTTAGGCATTTATTAATAGTAACTTTTGGTTATGTGTTTCTTGTAGTAAGTAGTATAGCAAAAGAGTATAGCAAAATAAGGTGAAATTATATCAACTGGACAAAATGAACATGTTCGCAAGTAACTTCTTCAGTTCTGATGCAACTGAAAATTTAAGCCTGCATAGACATTTGAAAACGTTTCTTCCATGGACCACTCCTAGCCAAATGGGGTCAATCTGTTATTACTTAAAGTGGGATTAAACATTAAATACACTTTTTTTGTCATGAAACTGGACATGTTAACCTGACTCACAGCAGACTGATATGTGTAGCACTCTGAATTGAGTTCAACACTTTCATCAATCTGGAACGATTTTCACTGAAAGTGATCGAGAAAAGGCGTAATGTCATAACGAATATTTGAATCTGATTGGTCGAAATATCACAGCAGAAGAAGAAGCCCAAAAATCAAACTTTTATTACATCCAGTTAAAAGAAAATGTACCTCCTGTACATTTTTGAAAAACAAAATGTCAATAAAAAAAGGCTGACGTACATATGTTGGCGTTGCCATATTTGTTTTGGTTTGTTTTGGTTTGCTTAGGTACTTCACCTTTGATTTCTGCACATCCATCTTGTTGTGCAAGGTTATGTGTATATGGCATACTGTTCTAGTCATTTTAGGCAATTTTAGTGCAAATTTGCAGCTTTCTTACCGCTCTCTTAGTTCGCCTCTTCTTTATTGCCTCCTTTGCTTCATACAGTTAAAATAATTCCACCATTTTTTTGTGATTAACCTTACCTGGATGACTGAGGGATTACCCAAGGAGTGTCAAACTCATCTTCACCAAGGGCCAAATCAACACAATGGTTGCCCTCAAAAGGCCAGATGTAACAGCAAAACCGTATAAATGTAATGGAATGTAACCAAATGAAATGTAAAATAAATGCAACTCCTGTTACTGTAACAACTTGTGAATTAACTGTTTATGTTTTTATTACTTATTCAAGTTACAAATATTGCATATGCATTTGCATAGATGTAAAATATATGATTTTAATTGCTGATAAACTGGCATTTTAAGGCAGTCATACATTTTAATTCACTTACTGCGGGCCACATACAATGACATGATGGGCCAGATTTGGCCCGCGGGCCTTGAGGTTGACTCATGTGGATTAGACAGACAGTATGTAGACAGTAGGAGTGTTGTGTTTATATATCTCTTTCACTTGGGTATCGTCCGGGCCCGTGGGGTGACTGATGCGGTGCTCAGCTCTTTGTTCACAGCAGTAATAAAGCAGGTATGGATTTATCGACAGTGACGCGCTGCCTTTCACCTCCTCCTCTTGCTGTCTGCTCCAATGGGGCTGAAATCTGAGCTGAAGCATAACAAGGATAAGCATGAGCTAAACAAAATTATTTCATAAGATAGTTCATTTTGTCCCACATAGTTTAACCATCATCTACCTAAGTAAATCGTGAAACTTATGTGCAAATCTGAAATATACTCAGGGTCAGCTTGTGAACACCTCTTAAAAATGTGACACAGAACTAACTAATTTTAGACAGTTTGCAGTAGTCCAAGGTTTTTCCTCACTTACTTTTTTTTTTAGTATTCTGCCAATCCCTAATGAAAAACATGTCTGATGAAGTTTTAAGATGTGCATGCACACACATTTGAGCAATCTCTCCCTCAAACCCTCCTCATGGTTAACTGTAAGATTTTTGTGCAAAGCTCAGCCCACAAGCCTATGCCAGCCATACTCCCACATGACAACTCTCCATAATGTACAAAAGCATGATACAAAACTCTACACAGCAACTTGAAAAACCAGATGCGATGTGCGGTAGTTTCATTAGTGGGATGCACTGTGATTGTGTTGTGATAGTGCTCTAAAGGGGGACTGACTTAATGAGGGGAGCAAAGAGAGAGAAGTGAAACTTGTGAAACTTATAAAACATGTTAATACATTGTTTTCTGTGAATATAGCATTTTCAAAACTGTAACAGGTAACATGGTCATCCAAATATTTTATGACTTCTCAGAGAATGAAAATACCTCCTCTTTAAGCATTTCCATTAAAAAAAAATATTCCCAGTGACAAGTTTATAAGTGCTTTTCACAACTTTCAGAGGCCAGAGCAGAATTTTGCTGTCACAGGGTCAGGGGTTCCCACATTTGTTGGGCTGTAGGGATATGTAGGGATGTGCAGCCAATCAGAGTGCTGCTTTTGACGCTTACCTCTGGGTTGACGATAAACAAAAATACACAGGGGTGTCAAACTCAAATTCACAGAGGGCCAAACTGTGACTAAGTGGTGGACTCAAGCTAAATATTAATTGAAAAATTCCAACAACATACGCATGTTTTTCAGAAGGGGTGGATTAAAGTTAAGTAAGGCGACAGGTAGCAGATTCTATTCTAAAGTGTCAACAGATGTGGTGGGGGCCACCACCAACATATTTGCAAAGCATTCTGGGATTCATAGTATAAGAGGTGCATGCACTATACTGGCGCAATGACTGGAGGGCCAGCTCTAATACATATTTGATATTAACTATATTTATTTGGAGGGCCAAATTTGGCCCGCGGGCCTGAGTTTGACATGGCTGGTCCATCAGGTATTCACACTCCAAACTCCACCCAGCCAGGTGTTTGTAATCAGAAACACCTACCTGTAATCAGTGTGATGTCACCAACTACCGGAAATTGCAGTGGCCACTAAAAGCAGCAAACATCTGTAACTTGTTGTCTGCTGCCTGATGTTTAAATATCAATTTATTTTAGCGCAACTTGGTTAAATTCTCAGATTTTTGCTAGAACGGGAACTAGTTAGGCAGTAGCATGAAAAGAGCCCATTTTTACAAGCAAAAAAATCAAAAAAATAAAAATAAAATAATGCTATCTGTAGGGTAAGGAAGCAGTCAATAAGACATGCATGCCAAATTAAAATGTGTGTATATTTATTTGTATTCATGAATAAAATGTGAATACAGATGTATTTTTTTGTGCTTGAGGTTTCTCTCTTGAGAATACAAATCACAGTTCTGATCAAACTTTCAATATGTCACCGCTCACAGACATTTAGAGTAGAGCAGTGACTCATGGATTAAACTGGCTCTAGCTATAGAAAAAACACTTGGCACTTGGCACACGTTTGCCATATATTGATGCATTTATGTGGACGCTTTCTACAACATTGAAGTTAAAAATTTAAATGCATGTTGCTATGTTTAGCTCACTAAGGTTTTTGGTGCTGTGGCCCTGGGCTCTTTTTCATTTTTTTCTCTAAAATATGCACATATACATTATTATAGGTTTGTGCATGTCATGGCCATTTGTTTTTTGTTTAGTAAACCAAAAATAATTTTCTTTTTCTTGTAGAGTGGCCTTCAAGTGCCCAGTATAACCCAAGTTGCTCACAGAGGCAAAGCCGTGGGCAGGTGAGAGGGTCTGGACACTGTGAGATCATGGATCTGTCTCTGTTTGCGTTCCCCTTTTTGAAGAGAGGCAGCCGAAATCATTGTCCAAGGCTGTTGACATACTAGCTCAGTGCCTCAGCAGGGCTGGGGAGGACTGTTACCAGATAAGCCTACTACTCTGTGCGGCTGACTTGCTCCGGAGAGCAGGCTATGGTGGTTCATTCAGTGGCTGCTGCTACGCTGCTTCCTCATTACAAACAGCGGGACAGTGGGATTTGTGTGGCTATTTATTTTACTACAACATTCACGGGTTCATGCGCAAATTGAGCTTTGGGGCATTTGGGAGCATTACGGCACATGGGGCTGTCCTGACCTCCTCCTGGTTTAGTCTGGGTTAAAGTTTGTTCAGTCCAGGTTTAGAGCTGGTTCAGAGGCGATTCCATCTCTGGATAGTCATAAGCCCCATTACAGTTATTTCTGGCTACACACTGATATGGCACAGTGTATGCTGTGCCATATCAGTGTGTACCCGGTATACTCAAGGACCACTTGCTTAGGCTTGATCCCAGGGCCACGGTACCAAAGACCAAAACCTTACCAAATGAGCTTAACATAGCATAACATGTATTTAACAGTATTTAAGTAGGATATGCACTGCAGCATTACAGTAATTCACTTCAGAATAGTTAAAAGACTTAAGAAAAATACAAAAGTTAAGTGTGTTTAATTCTATAACCTCAATGTTTGAGAAAGAATCCATCATAAATACATCAATATATGGCAAAAGTGTGTAAAAGTGACTGTTTTTCTGTTTTAATTTCTAACTTGGCATGCACATCTTAACTGATAGGTACTTTACCCCATATATATCTCATTTACCCTTACCTACCTCCATGAAGCCAAACAGTTCACTTTAAACATGCACTTTTCTGTGCATTTTTTAGCAATAAACCATCCAAAATTAAATGAATAGAAGATAGAAAAGCAATAACTTCTCCAATAGAAACAAGCAGGTGGCAGACCCCCCACCATTAAAGTTACAAAACTTACTACCTTTGCCTTTATAACAAGTCAGTGGTACATTTACATATATTAAGTTGTTGTTCTTTTTCTTTTTTTTCCATCTCCATATGGTCTCATAAGGCGCATGGACTGTCCAACCCATTTAACAACCTCCCCCCACTTCATGTCCAATCATATCCGTGTATAGAGATCCAAATAGGAGCTTTCATCTTGAATGAGTCACAATGTTTTAATCAGTGGGGTGCCGGGAGCATCGGCCCGGCCTACACAAGCCCGAGAGCTCTTTGACTGGCGGGGCATCAGGGGTTAACGCTAGTCTAATGAAAAACAAGCCTGGACCGCCCACTCTCCTCACCACGGGGACTTCACACACACATGCAGGGTGAAATATCGAGCTATTTACAAGCTCGCTGTAATAAACAGCAGTGTGGGGAGGGTTTAAAGAACAACAAAGGCAATTGCACTCAGAGGAGGGCAGTGGAAATCATAATTACAGGTATGGTGGCTTAAGTTAATTTGAGAAAGGTGGATTTTCAAAAACAGAACATGATAGTTTCATCATTAGAGATTTAATGTACGCATACAAATATAGTAAGGACTAGCCTACTCAGAGTTCCCACACTTAATTATTAATTACCACGGCATCTACAAAAGATCCTCTTTTTCTACTAAAGATGTAGTCAAACTATACCTTCCACAATAATTGCAAATAAATAACACTCCAAGACAAGCATATTAACATATTTTCAAATATATATTTACTTTGAACCCAAACTTACTGATAAAAAAAAGAAACAAGTATGTAGTGTCTCAACCGCAGTAACAGTCTCTATTACCTATCCAATAATCCAGCAAAGCAAAGGTAGGAAGACATTTTCAAGGACAAAATATACTTTCCAGGACATATGGCAACTTAAATACCTCAATGGCAAGAACAGGGCAATAAACAGCTACGTCCTGCCAGTAATCAGATAACCAGAAGGAATCATAAGCTGGCTAAAGGAGAAGATACAGACTACAGACATTGAGACCCGGAAGCTTCTGACCATTCCTGCCAGGTTCCATCCCAAATCCAGCACCCTGAGACTGTACACGAGCTGTAAGGAAGGAGGTCCAGGACTAGTGAGTGTGAGAGCCACTGTCCAGGATGAAACATCCAAGTACATCAAGAACAAGGCCCTGTCTGAGATGATGTGCTCAGCGAATGTCTCAGACAGTGGAATGCAAAAGAAGAAGTGCTGGAGGTACCATCATGGGATGTACCATGAAGTGGCTTATATCAAGGAATTCTACCAATGGCTTAAGAAAGCTGGACTGAAGGACAGCACAGAGGCACTCATCCTGGCTGCACAGGAGCAGGCCTTGTGCACAAGAGCGATAGACGCCCAGCTCTACCACACCAGACAAGACCCAAGGTGCAGGCTGTGCAAAGAGGCCCCTGAGACAATCCAGCACATAACTGCAGGGTGTAAGATGCTGGCAGGGAAAGCGTACATGGAGGGGCATAAGCAAGTGGCGGCATAGTGTAAAGAAACATCTGTACAGAATACGGACTAGAGACCCCAAGATCAAGGTGGGAAACACCTCCAAAGGTAGTGGAGAATGATTGAGCCAAGATCATGTGGGGCTTTGAGATACAGACTGACAGAATGGTGATGGTGAACCAAGCGGACAGAGTGGAGGTGGATAAACAACAGAGCAAAGCCGTTGTGGTGGACATTGCAGTACCAAGTGAGGGGACCTTAGGAAAAAGGAATAGGAGAAACTAGAAAAACACCAGGGGCTCAAAGAAGAGTTGGAGAAGGCCTGGATGGTGAAGGCCTCAGTGGTGCCCGTGGTCATTGGAGCACTCGGGGCAGTGACCCCCAAACTGGAGGAGTGGCTACAGCAGATCCCAGGAAAAACATCAGACATCTCAGTCCAGAAAAGTGCAGTACTAGGAACAGCAAAGATACGGTGCAGAACCTTCAAGCTCCCAGGCCTCTGATAGAGGACCCGAGCGTGGAAAAAGAATGAAACCACCCGCGGAGAGTGAGGATGAGATTTTTTTTTTTTTTCTTTATAAAGCTGTTGTCATGCAATTAGAGATATTGTTGCAACAGAACCATATGGAAACACTATTTGCATACAATATGTCATACACATTGGAAATTTGTGTAGGGCTTTCAGAGTTTAAGTACATACATCATTCAACTAGGCCCATTATTTAAAAAGCCAGAGTGAGGCGGCACAGTCGCCTCACATTCGGGAGATTCTGGGTTCAACTGCCAGGCTGCCCAGACTTTGCACTTTGATTTCCCCTATCAACCCAAAACATGCACAACAGGTCAAATCCTCTTGCGATCGTGCCGTGTTGTGGTGTTCACTGCTCCTGACAAGTTGCTCCAGCGGGGGTGAAAAATGGGTCAAATGCAGAGGACAAATTTCCCTAGAGGAACAACACAGTGTACTTCCCATCCCACTAATATTAAATATAAACTATTTTACTTGAGTATAAGGCAGCACTAAGTCAGACTGTGGCAGAGTAGAAACTGTCTTGTCTCTATAATCCTCTCTGCAGTCTTTCAGACTCTGTGGAAAGTCTTCCTCTCTACCAGTGTGCTGTTCCATAGCACACAGTGATACTCGTGCAGAGGATGTGCTCCACATGCCCCCTGTAGGCCTGATTGAGAGGGTTCATCCTGACGAAGTACACCGGTTGCTGGGCTCTCCTCATTGTACCAGCCCTACTCTGTGTCCAGCTCTGGTTTCCTGCAGACCTACAGACTGCCTTTTTTTTTTTTTTAAACAAAAAAAAAACAACATAGTTTGGTTTTACCTTGATGTTTTGGGTGAGCAGCTGTTACCTTCTGAAACACGTCAAGGTAAAAACAACAACCTATGTTTCCTTACAAGTAGAAGCAGCTCCGGTCCAGTGGCCGCAAGTATTGCATATTGTACAAAATCCGAGAGGAGCTCAGAGAGCATGCCGTGCAAGGTGGTGGTGCCGCATAGCTCCGGATCAAATTCATTGGATTCTAATTTTGCCAGATCATGGAGCCAACCGCAAACCTGTTCCCTAAATAAGTAGATTGTTATCTCCTGAACACGTGGTCTCGCACATGCACCTTCAAAGGTGATGCCCGCAACAGCACAGCAGAGCCTCCGCTGGATCAGGTGCAATCTGAATGAGACGTTGGGGAGGGAACTCACAGCCACAGAAACTAATTACACATTTAATATATTGTTTTTTGACAAATATTTAATTTTCAAAACAATAAAAGGTGACAATTAATACTCCATAGAAGTGTAATACCCCTTCTTTAATGAAACAAACAAACTGTTCCTTAGCTTAGAAAATTCAGATGCACACTTCAAACCAGTGACGTGCGGTCAGGGGAGGCTGCCTCAGCTGTCATCACAGAGAAAAAATAAATGAAATGGTTATATTTATCCAGTGATTTGTAGTACACAGTTATTTTCTATTTAACTTTGCAATTTTAATTCTTTTTTTATTCAAAATCGCAGAATTTTTACATTTACTGATCAAATCCTAAGAAGACACGTGCGGAGAGGCACCAGCCGTTCGTGTCTCACATGGACTGACTGTGCTGTAGCTCAGCAGTGATGCTGCTGCTTTAAGCAGCTGTGAAAAGGCGCCGTGTGAGGCACGTAGTTACTTGGCCTCATAGTAGGGGGCACTCATGAGGCAAGGGATTCTTGCAACTCCCGCAAAATAGGGGCTGCAGAATACTGACAGCAAGCTACAGTTTAGAGTTAGCAAATCAAGTTCAGCAATTTGTTCACTTTTTCTTCTTGTCTGGCCTTACTTTTTAATTTTAGATCAGATATTAGATTAAATTAGATTAGATTAGATTAGATATCAATATTAGATTGCATATTAAAGCTCAAGCAGTTTTCTAAACTGGACTTTCGGTCGAAGCAGGAGGTTATAATTAAAGGAAGACCATCGCTAAAAGAGCTAAATGGTTTGCTCCAGACTATGGGAGGGAAGACTCGCTCTTTTCAAGTGGTATGAAATGGTAAGAAATTTAATGACTTCAATCCATTGAAAATTGAGGAACCAGAATAAGGATAAAAAAAACAATACAAAACCAGCTTTTTATTTCCTACTATTAGAGCTCTTTCATATGGACTTTTATTTTGAAATTATTTTTTATTCTGTCCCCAAGTCACTTACTGGCAGAGACATTGACCCGGGGCCTAATGCACTTGCAACTGGTTTACATGTTTGTAAATCTGATTGTGATGACCTAAGTGCCTCACCAGCCATGAACCTCACCGCATGTCACTGCTTCAAACCAAGGGAGAGGTGGAGTTTAAAGAAACAAGGACATGTGTGGGCAAAATAAACTTACAAATGTCACATTCAATAAGCAGTTTAATGACATTTATATGGTCATAAGATTGTTCTTTAGTGATTTTTAACACTGATTTGCTCTGCCGCTGTGGTCTTTACAAACTTTAGTATGAACTGTGCTTGCGTCATATTTGGCATAATTGTTCAGGCCCCTAATGGGTGCTCCTCATATTTATTAGCATATTAGCTATCACTATTGATTTTCTTGTTTGATTTAGGTCTGATGATGAAGATATTAATAGGAGAGAAATGAGTCAAAACCTGCCATTCCTTTTTAAAGATGGATTGTCTTTCCTCACCAGTGCCTCTTTAACTCCCCTCTTAAACCATTTCTTTTCTTTGATTAAGACTGGCTATTAGTGAGTATAATGATGTACAGACGTAAAGACATAGTTGTGTTAGTTTCAGTGTAGTGTATACATATCCTTTAGATAGATATAAGGCAGTGTTCACCAGTAATTTGACTAAAACTGAAGTTGCTTGGATTAATGGTGATATGTCTTCACTCTAAAACTTTTGTTCAGTTTGTAGAATTGAAATTTTCTTTTATGGTATATCACTGATTCTCTCAGGTCAAAGCACCTCAGCGTGGGACAACAGTGAGCAACAGTGAGCTGCCTGTGAGAGGAAGAAGACAGAACGGGGAGACGGCCTCTCTTTCCCATGGTGTGGGGCCACAGTCAGTGGACTGGTGCAAAGAAGCAGCTGCATGAAAATTAAAATCAGACCTGTATATTCTTAAATAACACCACACAGCTTATTGTATATGAAAAATGAGCAAAGACAAAATAAAGAATGTCCCACCTTTGAAACGTTCACCTTGTCTTCAAGTATGATAGGTAGCTTCTTAATATACTTCATATATGTGAGATGCATTTACCTTGGCATGTTTTGGCTGCTAGCGAGCCATCCACAGAATGTTCTCTGGTCTCGATGGTGACCTGTCATATATCAGCTGCTGTCACTTCCTGTAGTCTGACGGATTTGGCAACTCAGACTGACCACGCTCAGTGGAGGAGAGTGTTCCAGGTGTGTGAAAGGAGGAACGCTCCATCCACACGGTTGATGGTGTCGGTGCCCCACTTCCTGATTGTAATGGCCTCCTTGATCCAATGTTTGAACTTGTTCATTTCCGCTCCTATGACCTGTGGCCCCTGAGGGTTGTTTCATTTCTAAGTACTGTGGTTTGAACCCTTTCCCTTAGCCCTCATTTTGAAGAGGCTAAGACGAAGAGGTACAAAAGAGAATTCAGCAGAATTCAGCCCTAAGTGGATGGAGCTAACAGACATTTCAAAATTCAGGTTTGAACACACTGTAACACATATATCTTGTCAGCACCACGGTCTTATCATGGTCTGTATTTATTATTAAAAAAAGAAAGAAAGAAAACTTTGTGTCTCTTGAAATCAATACCAGTGAAATACAAATAAATTTACTAAACATAGATTTTATGTGTGAAGACCTGGCAAGTTCTTAGTGGGTTAGTTAAAAAAACTTGGGAAAAAAAAAAAAACATACACACACAACCAGAAGAAGTTTGACTAACAATCAGCCACAAGACAGTCTAATTCAATCTGCACTGCACACCGGCACTGAGAAGGTAATGGAAAAAGTTCTGCAGTGGAACAAAGTCGCTCTACAAATTGGTATCATCTGTGAAATGAAAAATGTTTAAACTGTACCTAGGCTTCAGTTCCAAATAAATACATATTATGTTGTGATGTATTTATAATTCATTGTAAAAGTAATTTCAGCAAAGAATAAAGCAATACACGTTTTTTTTTAACTTATTCTCAGTATATGGACAGGCCATGTCTCAGCTCAGAACCTCCAGAATTCACCCACTGAGCTGCAGAGGCTGCACCAGCACTGATTAGTGATTGGCAGGTGCATTGTGTATAGATGGACCCTGTGTAGAGTGTATTTTTGATGACCTGGAAATAATGACATTTGAATTCCTCTATGCTTTAAAATGACTCTCCAGTGCTTCATGCAAAGGTATATTGGGACAGAAACATTTATCTCCAATGTGAAAATGGCAATTTTGAATAAACTTCGCAGTCCTCCAAATTAAGCGTGCCGTTCCGAGATTGCAAGAGATTACGAGGGCCCTTTGTCACTGCTTACAGTTTTAATCCTTATGTTGTTCTCTCATCAAAAATTTATCTACAGGTTTTTAATCCAATATGTTTGGACCATTTAGACTACTTCCCTCTCAATGTGCCAGTCCTTGCACCTTCTGCTGGCAAACTGTAGCATTTTGTATTATTCAGGCATGGGGCTTGAATCTAACTTGTTTTCCTATACTTACAATTGTTTTAAAGGTGCTGGTTATTGCATTGCCTGCATGTTCCACAGTATGGCATTAAAATGATCTATCTATGGATGCACTTATAATAGCTACAACTTGAACAGAGCTATAACAGGTATGTGTATGTATATATAATTTCCCTTAATAGCACGAAGGAAGTCTTAATGAACAAATACTAATAGTTTATCAATTGAATAATTTGTTAGTTTTGACTTAAGTCCTCATGCTTTTATTTGGTTAATTAAAGCAAGTTAATGCTATACTGAGGAACATTTCACGGAAATCAATAAATATTCCATGGAGACCAGAAGGTGGCAAACCCTCCTTCAGAAAAATTAAACTGTCAAATTTGAAATGCCAAGGTATAAAATGAATAATGCATATATGGACTTTAATAGGACATTTAAAATATATTCTACTATTTGGCGACACACTTAGCAGCAAACTTGACCTGTCACTTGTCTCATTTCTTGTTGCTCAAATTGGGGTGTTGACCTTGTGGGAGACTGCTTCCTGTCCGGACACTGGGGCACTTGGAGGTGAATCGGAGACTAGACTTCATTATGGCCAGAGCAGTGCTTAAACTGTACACACACATACACGTACTCACACATGCGCACACAGACACACTTACATACACATGCAAACTCACATGCACACGCGCATTTAAAGAGCGCGGTGTGGCTGTGTATGCGCCTGACCTACATGACCACCTGTGCGTCTGCCTAATGTCAGCAGATCTTTAATACGCTCCCTGGATTAGAGATATTAAAGCAGGGTAAGTAGTCACTTTACCTCAGATAAACTGTGCAGGAGTCTGGCTGCTGGCTAAGTTGTTCTGAGGAGAATGAAGAACTCATGTTCCCTGTCAATGTTACGAGCACATCAGCACGGTGGTTGAGTGACTAGCACTCTCACGTAACAGCAACAAAGTCCTGGGTTTAACTCCCAGGGCCTTTCTGTGTTGAATTTGTATATTTCTCTCTGTGTCTGTTTGGGTTTCCTCTGAGCACTCCGGTTTCCACCATCAATCCAAAGCATGCATCCAAAAGGGGGCAGTAATGGTTTCCAATGGCAGTGATTCTTAGCGGGGGGTAATGGAAAAGGGGCAACACTGAGGGCCGACATGGAGAAAAGGTCCCTAACATTAACAAATAAACATGAAGGTAACATTACAAAAAGATACTGTTGATCAAACTGTCGTGTTTACATAGACAGTATATGTGGGTCGCTCACCTAGGCATGCATTTCAGCATCAATGCCAAAAATGCAAAGGTGTCCATCTAGAGGTGTTTGGTGCGATTTTGGATGCAGCAGCCTGGACACAGCATAACAAACTACACTACTGTATTTTGTTTAAGATCTGTCTTACACTTGTGTTTTTAAACTGATAATCCATAACATCTAGCAGAAACCAGAGCAGAACACACAGAAGCCCCTGCCTCTGGGAATTTATTTTTCCTGATGTTCCGTCACTTGGTCAGGGTACTGTATTCTGAATACTTGCATTTCACATTAAATTATTAGTGTGAATACTGCAAGAAACAAGATTAAAAACAACTTTGTTTGTTCTGCATTTACTTATTACTGATTTGCGAAATTAAAATGGCACACGCATGCACCGCAAGATCTGTGTTTTCTTCTTTTCTCACTAATATGATGGAGTTTTAGGCCTATATTATGTGATTAAAAAACACAATGTATTCATTTCAAAGAGTAACTCTACACTTTGGGTCTTATCTGGTGTGGTAGATCTCAGTAAGGTTGTCAAAAGTATCAAAAAACAGATACTAATCAATACTAAAGCTAGTATCGAAACTAGATGCTTATTTGAACAGTCATAGTTACTAAAAAAGTTACATTCACAAGACAGAAATTAGTTTTTCCTGAATTTCTTTAGAATGATCTTGAGCTGTATCAGAACAAGTGTAAGACCAAATAGATTAATATACGCCCATAGAAGACAACAGAACCTACCTGGATGACTGGGGAATTACACACATATAAGACCACATGGTAATATGAAATAAAGTCCTATTATTTAGTGTTGAAAATCATATTCTATTGTCTAGTTTTTTGTTATTATTATTGTGTTTTGTTAGTATCATCATGGTATCGGAATTGATATTGAGTATAGAATCCTTTGTTGAAATTGGAAAATGTGCCTCAAATAAAATGTCCCTGACCTGTGGGGCGCCCCAGGGGTTGCATCCGACAGATCAGTGTGTGGATACAAAACAACTTTCTCCAGCTAAACTCAGATAAGACTGAAGTCATAGTCTTTGGCCCACAGACACATAAAGAAAGTGTTAGCAGTCACCTCCAGTCTCTCTCTCTAAAACCTTCAAATCAGGCTAGAAATCTTGGGGTACTAATGGACTCAGACTTGAACTTTAACAGCCACATCAAAACAAGAGCATCTGTAGCTTTTTACAATCTAAAAACATTGCAAAAATCTAAAGTATGATGTCAAAACTAGACTTGGAGAGACTTATCCATGCATTTGTCTCCAGTAGGTTAGACTACTGTAACGACCTGCTCACTGACCTCTCCAAAGGAGCATTAACACAGCTGCAGTACATTCAAAATGCTGCTGCTCGGGTCCTGACTAGAACCAGGAAGTACGAGCACATAAGTCCTGTGCTCAGGTCTCTGCACTGGCTCCTGTAGCTCAAAGAATAGACTTTAAAGCAGCTCTGATTGTGCCTCTCTCAGTCTCTGCTTGGCCTAGCACCAAAGTACATCTCCGACATGTTAGTGCCATATGAACCATCTCGCACTCTGAGGACTTCAGGGACTGGCCTCCTGCTGATGCCCAGAGTCAGGACTAAACATGGGGAATCAGTGTTTCAGTTTTAAGCAGCTAAAACCTGGAACAGTCTTCCTGAAGATGTGAGACAGGCCTCTACTATGACAGTGTTTAAATCCAGGCTCAAACGATTCAGTTTAGCTGTACATATGACTGAAAGGTTATTATAAAGGTTTTTATTCTGCCCTCTTCCCTTTTAATGTTTATTTTATGATGATTATTCATGTTTTTGATTTGTTTGTATTGTGATTTTAATGTATTTCTTATTCTGTAAAGCACTTTGAATTACTTTGTGTGAAAATTGGGCTATACAAATAAACTTGTCTTGTCTTCCTAAGTATCAAAAATGACTGAAATTTGCAACACTAGATCTGGATTTGCTGCTCAAGGTCAAAGAACATGAGTTTTTATGATAGCTGCTTAGTTCACTGCAAATGTAGTAGCCGCTGTAAAAATAATTTTACTTAAATGCACTTTTTTATATGTATTTGAGCAAAATGTGTCTTGCTCCCGCACATATGTATCGTTAAGTAGCTCTCACGTCAAAGTATGCCTGCTGTGTACTGTCGACATCTAATTATAAATCGTTTATTGTCCGATGATCACAAAGTGTTCTGTTAGCATGGTAGATCTTCTTAGCATTACCTTGATGCCAAAACATCTGCCTTCTTCTGAAAGTTGTCCCAGCAGGTGAAAGATTTGTTTTCTTTGACAAGGCACAACATTCATCATAAGAGTCATACATGTAAAAAAAAACACAAAAAAAAAAATCAAAAAACACATATAAAAGACAACAGCTGTGTAACCTAAGCTCATATGGTGGAATTCAGAGAGACAATGGCATTAGGAATGAAGGCTTTTTTATTTATGTTGTTACAGGTCGAAGGAACTTTGTAGTGCTTGCCTGTAACAGTATGAAGGAGTTATGGAGCAGGTCCTTCACGATGTGAGAGGCCTTTCTCAGCACTTTCTCAGCACTGAGCGACTGTAGAGTTTAGAGAGAGGGGTTTGGGCTGTATCAGTGATTTTGCTTGCTTGATTTATGACACAGGAAAGTTTTGATTTGTGTTTTACTGTCAAGGGCTGGAACTAGGATGTGAGGGTGAAACTGGTTATGGACTTCAGTGATTTGTAAACCACTGTTTAAACCAAAATGTCCTTATGTACATGGAATAATCTCAGATTCCTCAGTAAGTGGAGGTGCTGTTTTGTTCACTGAATCAGCATGCTGTTTAAAGGACAGGGCAGTGTCATTTTCAGTCCCAAGATATTTAAAAGACAGCACCTGCTGGCCCTGTATGGTGAGAGGTTGGTTCAAAGCAGGTGGGAACAGTCCTCTGAGCCAACAGCACATTTTCTTGGTCTTGGAGAAGTTCAGGTCCAATGAGCCCTCAGTGAACTCCTGCAGCAGAGTTTTCACTTCCTACTGGTACTGGGAGAGACGTCCAGTGTCCACCACGTGACCTGCCAGGGCCACGCCGTCTGCATATTTCAGCAGTGTTATCCCTGCACCAGGCTGTTATTGATGTAGATAGAAAAAGGGATGGGAGACAGGACACAGCCCTGTGGAAGTCCTGTTTTTTAAAACAATTTCAAAAACACATGTTGTGGCCTGTCCAAAAAAACCCCAAAAACAAACAAAAAAAAAAAAACTACACTGTTTAATCCATAAAATCAGTGTTGGGTGAAGCTGGAGAACGGGGAGATGCACCACTGTGTCAATTAGCACAGTATTAAGAGCAGAGGAAAATTAAAATCAAAATGAATTACATTTTTCTTGGCATGTTTGAATAATGGTCTGTTTGCTTGGAACCAATTGTTTTTTGTTGTGTTTTTTTTTTTTTTTTTTTAATTATAAGTTAGACATGTTAAATGGTAATCCTGGTAAAACAGACAAAGACAACAAGACCATTTTAAAGGGCTTTCCAGCATCCTTTGTGTAGCACATTGTTTGAAACCACAAAATCATCACATCAGAAAATAGGTCCATTAAATACCACCAACTTCCACACAACAATGATGGCTAGCAGGCTGCACTTTATCCTTTTTTATTTCTTTTTGAGTATGAATACAAACTCTAAAAGCAAATCAGGCTAGTTTGGCATAGCCCATTAAAAACGACACATTGAGTTTTTGTCTGCTATAAAGTTATAATCTATGACACCCATGGGCATTCAAAATCACAATATTGAGCTAAAAGGCAAGTCCTTTGTCCAATGTTCAGGTTCCACTAGCCTTGGTTTAAGCCAAAACCCAATGGAAGCCGAATCCCACCTGCTCCCATTGGGTTTCGGCTTAAACATCATCACAACAAAGTTCCGCATACTGTCTGCCCCTCCTATGGCTATCTGCAGATCAAGTAGCTCTGCGATGCTTCTGAATCCTACCTGTATCACCGATTAAGAAAATAAGTACAGAGCAGTGGGCCTGTGCTGTTGGTGGTGAAAATGGTGGTAGATCAGGGCAACAAAGTCTTGAAAAGGACCAGTGGTTAGGAGCACGTAGCTGGAAGATAAGCCTACTATACATGCTGTAGATTTATGGGAAATACCGAGGTGCCTAGAGACCCACCCAGAAACAAGGAGAACATGGCAACTCTATACAGTACCCACCCAGTCCGAGAATAGAACAAGAAACCATCTGACTATGAGGTTAAAGCGCTAAATATTCTATGGCCATAGTTCTGCGTGATGCCTGAGGCTTGTTCTGGTTCTAACCTGGTTTACTCATACTCATATAGACTGTATATATTAAATGGACATAACTAACCTGCTGTGTTTCAGCTAGGAAGTGAGCATGGGCAAGAACTGCTTCCATCGAGGTCTGATCCCTATTGACTTTAATGGAAAAATGGTTGCCCTCTCTCTGTAACTGTTGTAATTTTGTTTTTCTGTTTTTTTTTTTTTTTTTGCCTCAAGTGGAGGAGTTCAAGTATCTCGGGGTCTTGTTCAGGAGTGAGGGAAGGATGGAACGCGAGATTTACAGGCGGATCGGTGCAGCGTCTGCAGTGATGTGGTCGCTGTATCGGTCCGTTGTGGTAAAGAAGGAGCTGAGCCGAAAGGCAAAGCTCTTGATTTACTGGTCAATCTATTTTCCTACCCTCACCTATGGTCATGAGCTCTGGGTCATGACTGAAAGGACAAGATCGCGGATACAAGCGGTCGAAATGGGTTTCCTCTGCAGGGTGGCTGGGTGCACCCTTAGAGATAGGGTGAGAAGCTCAGTCACATGGGAGGAGCTCGGAGTAGAGCCGCTGCTCCTACACGTCGAGAGGAACCAGCTGAGGTGGCTCGGGCATCTGCTCAGGACGCCTCCTGGACACCTCCCTCGGAGGTGTTCCGGGTATGTCCCACCGGGAGGAGGCCCCGGGGAGGGACTGTGTCTCTCGGCTGGCCTGGGAATGCCTTGGGGTCCCACCGGAGGAGCTGGAGGACGTGTCTGGGGTGAGGGAAGTCTAGGAGCCCAGGATAAGCGGAAGAAAATGGATAGATAGATGGATGGATGTTTTTTTGTTGTTTTTTTTTTTGTTCTTTTTAAATATTTTTTGCTGTTTTGTCCATGAATCAAAATATGATCAATAACAACAGGCTAATCAGGTGCCTTCTTTCCCTGAGGTCAGCTCCCACTAGCGTTAGCAACAGGTTTGATTAATAGCTGCCATGCCTCATTGTGTTCATCCCCTTACAAACCAGCGGGAAGGGGCCAGTACCTTGCTCCTGTTCATATTTTTGGTTGCTATGATATGTGCACTCAGAATTCTAAATATGGAACTTGGTTGCAGATTAGCCACTATATCTGCTAGCTATGGGTCACATGACACTCCATCAGTCCACTTCTATATACAGTCTATGGTCACATTTTAGTCCAAGGTTTAGTCTGGTCTAGTCCTAGCAGTGCAAAAAAGTTCATTTTTATTCTGAGCTTTATAACCCGCTGCATAAAATTGTTGCATATAGAAATGTGCATTAATGAACCATATAATTACTGTACATCCTTGGTAGAAAAAAAAAAAAAAAAAAAGATGGAGTAATGAGATGATGTCTGTGTAATTCCTCAGTTGTCCAGGTCTGATCCATAGTTAAAGCCAAATGTTAAATCTGTCAACTGGACAAAAAGTTGTAGAAGTGAAGACGTTTCGCTGCTCATCCAACCCCCTTCTTCAATTTTGATCTGATTGCTGGTGGACACTGTCTCATATCTATCTGAAGGACGGAGCAAACTACACACTGAAACTGGAAACAGCTAATGTTTAAAGTTTCTGTATGTAAACTAGGTCTATTGAGCTCACTAAGTGTGCACTGTGCCTGAGTCATTACTAGCAAATTCATACAACTCTCAATGGCATCCTGGCGAGCTCTATTGTTCTCTTTGTTTCCTTTGGTTGCCTTTGGTCTGAGGATGCAGTTATAGGTGGGGGAGAGATGATGTCTAAGGCCCCAATTTTGGCTTTTACAAAATAATGAGATGTCAGGTTTGTTTTTTTTTGTGTTGATAAGAGCTGGTCTCTGAACCCTTGTATTGTTTGAATTGGAACGCATGCACAGGAATGCCAATACCTAGCTGGATCACTACATGTCTTTGTCGTGTAATTTGTGGGATAAACGTAAGAAGTAGCTGAGATGTAAACTTGCACTTTTTGTAGCAGAGCGACGCCCATTGCTTTATTGTTTATGTAGTGTTATATGTCAATGAAATTTAGAGCCTTTGAAAACCTATGTCATCAGAATGTTCAAAACTATGTAATGGAGGTAGTGGCAAGTGACACAATTTCAATGATGAACTAATGCCATAGTTAAATGTTAATGGTTTTAGGTCATTTTAACATAAAATAAGCATAAGTATTTAGAATTCCCAGAGAGCAAATATGCTTCTTCATTTAAAAAAAAAGGATGTGAACAAAACTATTTTCTAGATTAAAAATGGTAGATTGATAGATAAAATGAAAAACTATTGTGTCTTTCTAACATTTCTGTCAGTTTGACCAGTGACTGTTTCATATTTTGTGATAGTCTATGGTTAATTTCAGTTTCTACATTGAAATCACATTATGTTCCACTTCACTTTTGCCTCCAGTTGCCTCTATTCCTGAGTTTAGAATGTTTTTGTTACGGGTTTATTGAATGAGTTATGTTCGTGACATTCAGGGAGTGGCGTTCTGTCAGGGCAATCAAGGCAAGCAGTTCAACACAATTTAAAATCATTGCATGTCAAAAATATCATTAAATAGTTCAGAAACATATCCAGATAATCCCAGTTTCCCTTCAATTCTGCCTGTTTGAAGTTATAGTCACGGTGTCGTTTAGTACAACCTACTGGTCCCTGAGCAGACTGCATCAACACTGCATGAACATCTCATTATTAACATGTATTGTTGGTGTTTGCTACGTGGGCCATGCCACGCCACACTCTCAACATGTGCTTTTACAACATCAGAGGCCAGCCGGTCGTTATAAAGGCTTGCGCATGTGTGCTGAGGACCACAGCTGACCAAAACAGTTCTGACTTGCATCTGTGAGAGGTGAGTGTGCAGTTCTAATGCAGGGCTGTGTGGACTTATTATAGCCTGCATGCACCTTTCTGACCAGTGCACTGTTGTTGTTAGTATCTCTTTATGATGTACATTTTAGTGCAGTGCATTAGGGTCCACGTATGTAACCCCTTCCACCTAGGGTTACCCTTACCTGCTCCGTTTGTCCCTATTTGCGCACTCCTAATTGGTTGATAGATAAATAGCTGGAGCGGCTCTGTGACAGTCTGCTGCTCCTCCGCCCCTCCCACTCTACTCCTGCTGTGTCTGTGCGTCTGGACGGCTACCGCTCGGTTTTGGCCTTATTCTCCACACTCTGGTTTACATACAACCCAATGGTGAGTTTTGCAAAGAGTTATCACTTCCATGTACCATTAAAACCCACTAAATTTAAAATTAATGCAGAGTTTAGCCTATATTAAAGCACAGTTCATTTCTGCGTATCCGCGTACTGAAGTCTGCTAACAACTCGAGCACTTTTGAGTTTGTTTTCTAATACGGCAGTCATGAGCCAAAGTTATGAATGTGCCATGTGCCAACTTACGTGAGCATGTCAACTTTAATTCGGCAGCACTATTATGCTGTTTTAGTACATTTTGGTTAACTATCTGAGAATCATGGGCCTATGTTGATCTTTCTTATGTGTATTGTAAAGAAGATTTTGATTTCTAAATTTATGTTGCGCAACTGATTTAATTATGATTTAATTATGAAATGTGAAACTGAGATCTTGTTTTGACCTTATTTTCAGGTCAGGTTTTTCATGGGACTGAAGAGATCATGGGACTGAACAGATCTCTCTACTACTGATGGCGAGCTAGTAAGATTAATAATTTTGTCCGTGGATTATGGACGTATATGCGAATGGAATTTGTGTTACCTGAACTCTTACAGGAAGTCAAAGTATTTGACCTGGGACTGTATTTCCTTTTGTTATTGTTGCTTAAAAAAAATCTTTAATGTGTTCAATTTAAGTTAATTAAATAGTATGTCACTTTTTGTTTTGACTTTTCCCAAAATATATTTTATTACGTTTCAATCCAATCTGTTGTCTGTCATTCATGTGCAAGCTCCCTGAGCAGCCCAGTTCTTCTGTGTGTGTGAGTTAATTGCTATAAACAAATCAACTAAAAATACTATCGTGGTTACATGTACAACTGTCATGCTGTAATGATAATTGCATAGATAACAATAGTACTGAAGGCTCAGCAGTATAAATGAGGTGTAGGAGTTGGACACGTTTGTGGGCTATTTATTTAGAAGAAACAAACAGCCCACTGACTAACTCTGTTTGTACAAACCAGGGTTATTGTATCTATATAGACGCATATTAGGTCTAGGCTTCTCTAATTTGACTCCATAATGGCTCCGTATATATGCGTTTAATGTCAGTAAAAATATATATGCTAAATTGCAATGTAGTTTGTATAAAACATGGTGTTATTAATTGTAATCGACTAAACATTGATATCTATCCCAAGTCTGATATACACACTGGTAATCCTATGTTATGAGAGATTATTACTACATTATTTATATTTTTGATACAATTTGTGGTTAAACATACACTTTTGAAAGGTAATTGTCTCTTGTTTGACAAATAAGGAACAAGACCAAAGCTAGAAATTTCTAGTTGGACCTGGAAATGACACCATCACTTAGTAACTCTATTGAACTCAACATAGAAATTCCTCCACAAACTCAGGGAGTTGAGCCTGAAACATCTTCCAGTCAGATAAAAGTGTCAGTGTAAACCATTCTTCACACATTGCCAGCATAAGTAGTATGTCTTGTACTCACCTTTGTGTAATTGTGGAGGAGAATGAGAAGTAACATATGCTGTGGTCTGAGAGTGGAGCCAGCAGTCTGCTCTCAGCCCGTGAATCATCTTATTGTTGGAATGCCTTTGAATACACTTACCACACAATATTTAACACAATACAGCCAGTAAGCTACAGTTATAAATACGTGTCTGCTACAGATGCATTATTACTGAAAGCACGGTCACCACTCCACAGAAATGAGCAGTAACTTGGCCTGTTAGTAGCGTTGCTTGCTAGATAAGTTTAATGCCACTCTGTGAAGCATTCCAGGCAAACTAATAATATCTCTATGGAAAGCAGTTGACCCTCCTCCAGTAAAGTTACTGTCATGATCCCAGTCTGTCTGCCTTTCTGCACTTTTTTCCCCTCCCTTCTGTATCTGAGCTTGGAGGTGGGCGGAGATTTGGGCTCCTCCCAGCAATCAAGCTGCACCTGGGGAGGATAAATGGAGCCAGGACCTGACACTTAGCGCTCACCTCTACCGGTACTGCTCACGTCGTCTCAGACCCCGCTGCTCACGATCTACCCCTGGACCATGGCAAACATCCCGCTCTCAAATCCCTGATCGATCTACCTTCATTTGCACATTGAAAACGGTTAATAAACACTGTTAAACTTTTTCCCCAGGTTCTGTCTCTTTGGTCCCTCCTGTCAGTCATTACGACAGTTACATAGTGCACCTTTAAGTTGTAAAGAGGGGGTACACACTTCTATGGGGTATTATTTGCAACAGATTACATATTTAGATCTCTATGTTCCCCTTATTGTTTTGAAGATGCTATATTTGCTGAAAGCAACGTTTTCAAATGTTCAATAAGTTCCAGTATTGTTTATTATTGAGTAAAAATTTTCTTTCTCAAACTTTGAATTTAAAATGCTGCTGAATTTCTCACTTTGATTAGTGTAGTTATTTATTCATTCATTTATTTACTTTTAACTCTGTTGGGATTATTTTCTTTCTAAATTTCAGTAGCTGAATTTTTAAGTATACATTTTCAATGTGTTTAGATATTACAAAAAAACAAAAAAATCAAAATCACCTTTTAAATAGTCGGCATGTATAATTTAAAACCCCCAAATTTAGTAGTTTGCACATGAAAGAAAGATCCAAGATATAAGCACTCAAGGACAGAGGCAGGCTGCTTCCTAATGGGATTTCCCGTCTGTGGGCAGTGCATATAGTTATTCAGTTAACTTCATCAACTGAAATTTAAATAAAAAACACTTCATGATTTTTTTCCAAATTAAAAATCAAAGTTAGAAATTCAATGCCATTTCATTTTTCAAAATTTGATGAAATAAATTATCTTCCACAGTCCACTTGCTCCCCCTTCAGAGCACTATCACAACCCAATCAGCATTCTGCTAATGAAACTATTGCACATTGCATCAGGTTTATGAAGTTGTGGTACACTGTTTTGTATCATGCTTTGGGGCTAAGTTTTGTACAGAATTGCACTCTTAACCGTAGGGAGGGTTCGACTAGTGCACAGGAGAGATTGCAAGATTACACAAACATGCATGGATGACAAGTAAAACATCTTCAGGCATGTTGAGTGATTGTAGAAAGCTATGAAAAGAACAGAGGTAAGAACCGATTACTGAAAATACATTATAACCATTGTGTTTAACATTTTAGGCAACATAACGCTCTGATTCTCACTTCTTTCTTTTTAGGAGGTTAGACACACAAATTACCTGAAATGTTCCCAGTCTGCCCCGAACTTGTTGCAAAAATATCCTCAGAGAACTCAATAAATGTTATAACATAATCTTTTAATATCAATTTATCTACAAAATCTGTACTGACACCACTGTATTCAGTTCATCATGGAAAGTGCACTGTCACCGAAGCAAAGGAACATATAAAAATTACAAACAAATAAGACCGTACCATCGGCGAGCATAAAACGTCCAATCATTCGCCAATGGTACTTTACTGTAGAAATTAGCAGTCAAAAAACAAGATGGTTCAACTTCATGTCATATTTTTACTACTGTCCTGTATCTGTTCTGTTCAAATATTGCACTGTGCAGTAATCCAAGAGTTCATTCAGGATATATCAGTGAAAACTGTAGCCACAAAACATAGATTGCAAAAAAAACAAAAAACAAAACAGTTGGGTACATTCGTTAGCCGGGTTAGCTTAGCCACAGTCTGCATTGTACAATTGCTTGAAAATGTACACTTTTCGAGGCACGCTTCATACATCCAAGTGTTTTGCATTGTTAAAAACTTTCCAAGTGACTGTTAACTACACAATTTCGTAGTTTCGTAATCCATCGAATTCGGTAAACGCGAGCCGAACACCTGCAAGGACGTCTCGATGCGCACCACCTCGCTAGGAGTTAGCTTAAGTCTGTGCCGCAAAAGACACGCAAATAGGTCCAACCGTTGCTGCCCGGGCGGCGACAAGCGGTTTATCCGATCTCGTAACTCCAAAAGCTGAAGCATGGCCGTGTCTTGCGATCCTTGCGTGTACGGGTAGTCGAGTTGCAAGATCAAATCTCGTATCGCTTCCGGGTCAAAGTTCATGCTGTAGCCAAACACTTGTATGCTGTTGATTTTCATGTAACCCAAATTCCGTGTGGGCTCTGTTACCTCCATCGGCTCGTAGTACGTATCGTTCCCTTGCGCGTCTTGCGTTTTAATCCGGCTCCGTAGATAAATATGAATGGTCTCGAAAAACGTCTTCCATTTATTTCCGAGCGTCAAAGTCCAGTTGTAACACTCGAAAGGTAGGTCTAGTTTGGTAGCTTGCCAGTCGGGAAATCCGTTCTCGTTGACGGGTATATACCAGCTTTCCGAGTGGCTGCCTCCGAAGGGGTTGATGTAGAGGGTGAGCGCGGGTTCCAGAGTGCTGTTTTTGGTCAGGCAGATCTGCAGAGAGATACCCAGAAGCATGTGCACCATATTGGACTTGTACTTGTTGCTCTTTAAGGTGAGTAGCATCCGTTTCCTCCACGAAGGGTCGAACCAGCTGTTGAGGCGCATGTCGTTGCTGATGAAGATGGCGTGGACCTACGAGAAAGAGACAGAAATAATATTAAAGGTACAGCTGCACAATTTGGGAAAAACAGCTAAATGCCATTTTTCAGACAAGCATTGTGATTAGATTTGCGATTTGTGTTTTTAAAAAATAGGACTTCAGGAGCATTTACAAAAATAAAAAAAGACTGAAATATGATCTGATTAAGTAATACAAGAATCATATTTTAGACCACAAAAATAGGACAGGTTATTATTTTGTTTATAGAGGAAAATATAGTAATTGCACCCATTTTGATTTGCTAATTGCGTCCATTTAAAATACAGTTTTGTTTCAATTGCAGCCCTAGGACAGTATGTAACTTTCTGCAGATGGCAAGTACCTGTACAGTTCCATAATTCACACCCATGTCAGTCTACGGGGAAATAAAAGAAACTCAATTCTGTTCTATTGACTATACAAATGAGAAAAGTACAATAGATTGCTCAAAGTTGTTTCAAGGAAATTACAACATTCCACAGTGATTTCTGAATGCTCGACAGTGCCTTTGTAAGCAGACAGACTGAACCCAAACAACAGAGAAGAAACATGGGTGTTTTTTTGATTTTAATACAGTCAATTTATTACTACCAAAATAGGATTCAATTTTTATCTCATGACAATCTGCAATCATTATAACTACTAACCGATTGTATATTTTTTTCATTATTTTGTTATTTATTTTTTTAGGACTAGGGTGAATAGACTAGCAAGGTAAGAAGAACCACCATGTAACATTTTAGCCAAAAAACCCCCCAAAAAAACAAAAAAAACAAACAAACTGAAATTTAGGCTTTCATCGCTAGCATCCTTATTATTCACTGTAAGTTTTTAAGCATTTTTCACAACTTTCAGAAACCAGACCGGAGTTTGCCATCCCAGTAATGCTAACAACAACTAGCATGCATTAAAAAAAAAAACCAAACAAAAAAAGCAAACTTTATGAATAAAATGCAGATAAAACTTTATGATTAGATGCAGAGCTGCTCAGAGCAAGGTCACCTCATTTTGACTACAAGAGCTGCTCAGAATAGTGTCGTCATGGTACTAACATTTCTCAATACTCATTCCGATTTTTTTTGTAGTTAAAATAGTGTCGGCAATATACTAGTCTATGGTACTAATATTTGTTCAATACAGCAAGTTCATACCACGATGATTCAAGAAAGGTTCCACTGTATTTAGTGCAATATTTTAGTATCGATACTTGCTCAAGTATGAGTATCTAGCTTTGATACTTTGAAATACTTTAGACCACCCTACACCCTATATTCTGTAACGTTTTGTCTTGTAAACTTACAGTACATTCACCTATTACAGTGAAAACCCAATAGCACAAATACAGTGTGGAGTGTGCGTGTAACATTTACGGAGGCTTGCTCTGCAGCATCTTCAACACTCCACTGGGGACCTGTGTAATCGGCGACATCTGTGGCCACCTGGAGCGCTGCGCCCACCATCTCAGGAGAGCTGAGACAAATCTGCTCAACCTATGTAATGATGTAATTACACTTTCCAGTAATTTCTCAAAGTACGTGCAGGGGTATGTATATGTAGGAAAGGTTTGTAGTCTTGACTCACCAGGCTAGCAGCTATGGGTGCTCCTACACTGACTTGCCCAGTTGACAGATTTAAATTTTGTCTTTTGCCATTACAAAATCTAGCTCAAGATCTGGACATGGGTCTACTGGCAGTGCACTGTAGTTGTCCATTGCTCCTGGTAGGGTGACCCTAGTGGCATTGAAGGATGGTACTTTCTTTAGTATGATTTTTACTGTCTTTAGTATGTGAAAAACAAAACTTGTTCATTTTAAATTTTCTGCTGCAATATCACAGCAGCAGAAATGACTAAGTGGGTGGGGTGAAAGTTCAAACTAAAACATACTCGTGACTCATGATTTGGAATCAAGCACTGGCCTATTAAACCTACGTTCCAAGCAGGGCAGTAGAAAATAATATCTAAATAGTGGTTTTGGTTACCAACCATAACTGCAAAAAGATCCAATAAAAACAAAAGAAAATCTGCGAAAAAAGAGGAAAAAAACCCCCAAACTATTTACAGTTATATTTTAGCACATTTGTGATGGCCATGCCTCATGTGAAAGCTCAGGACCTCCTGAATTCACTCACTGAGCTGCAGAGGCTGCACTAGCACTGATTCATGATTGGCTGCAGGTGCTGAGGGTTTAGTGACAGTTCAGATCAAAGAGAGTCATTTTAGATTTAAACCAACTGGATTTCTGCATTGAGACTGGCCACTCAAATGAGAGACTTATATAATGCTTGTTCTGTTTTCTGACTGGATAATCATCTCAGGAACCAAAACACCAAAATACAACAAACAATTTGACCATCAAGTCCATTGCTTTTCTAATTAAGAAAATGTCTAGGGCCACAGATAGGTCTTTTATTTTTTGTAATTTAAAATCTAAATCTTACATAGAGTTCCTTGTGCTAAGTTATTTACAGTCACACTTGCAAATATATGATCTGATCGTTACAGGGAAAATGAAAACAAAGTCTATATTGCCCCTACCAATTCCAAACATCCAGTCCACCTTATAATTTCTATCACATCACTATACCAAACTTCTCTTTTTATAAAACAATCCAGCTTTAGTATTCCTTTTGTATCTGTCTTCTGTGATCAGCTTTGACACTCTTTGCTTGTTCATCTGTCAGACTTGTCAAAGTGTTCTGATCTGCCCGAGGCCAGAACACTACCCGGTACCTCCATCTCACCCGATGCTTTGGTTCTGAGCGGAGGAGCTGTTTGTAGCCGTCAGATGCAGACAGCTGGTATCCTCCCCGGACCTCATCGCCTTCTCCAAGACCCTGCCTGGAAACACGGCCCTGGCTTCACTGTTTCTCACCTCCAATACTTAAAAGTGAGAGTGCACTAAGCCTGAAGTCTGCCTCCTAGCATGCGGTGGTTTTCATTCAGATCAGCATTCTTACGGATGACTCCAAAGATACAATGAGAAATGATCACTTTGTATAGACTACACCACACTGCCGAATCCTACACGTACCAGCATTTAAGAAAATATAATTGAAGTACAAAGTGAGTACAGAGCAGTGGGTGTGAAAACAGGGATTGATGAGCAAAATGGCGTCTTCGAAATAAGCGATTAAAGATTGCTCAAACACGCATGCATTACTCCAGAAACAACTTTGACAGGATAAATGAGAAGCGGGAATAACTATAACATGGTTTAAAGCGCTGAAAAGTAAATTTTGCAGAATAAGTTTGCTTTAATAATGTAAATGTATTACTAATGAAAGCCCCTCTGTGTAACATGTCAGCCAAAAAATAGTCTTAAATTATATGTTCTTTTGTTGCACACATAAAAAAAATAAATAAATAAATAATAATAATAATAATAATAATAATAGTAATAAATAAATAAATAAATAAATAATAATAATAATAATAATAATAATAATAATAATAATAATAATAATAATAATGTCATTGTTTAAGGTGCTGTGTGTTACTGTCTTAACAAGTGAAAAACAGACCTAGTTAATTTTAAATTGTTTGCAGTAGTCCAAAGTTATTCCTCACTTTCCTGCCACATTCCATCCGTATAATTCATCATGTTGAGTTTATAAGCACGTTTTACAACTTTCAGAGGCCAGAGCGGAGTTTTGCCATCGTTTAGCATGCTATCAGTGTACCTGCCTTACTTCCTAGCAGATGATAAAATGCTCCATAATTAGTTGCAGGCAGCACAAAGCGGTCTGATGTTGGCCCTAAGAGCTGCTTTCACAATATATCTTGCCATCTCAACCCCACGCGTTGTCTCTGAGCAGACGGGCTGTTTGTATCCATCAGACGCAGACAGCTAGCATCCTCCCTCGACCTCACTGCATTCTCCAGGACCATACCTAGAAACACGGCATCGGCTTCGCTGTTTTTCACTCATTCCGCGACCCAACACGCACAAGAGCTTATGAAAAAAAACGCTCAAAACTCAACTCAAAAGCTGTATTTTCTACAATATTTATGAAAGTAGTGCTCCTCCTGTGACACAGACACGCTCCCTCCCTTCTCTTTCGCACAAACAGAAGTTCCACAGAGGGCTGATGCCTTTGGATATGAAGATTTGTCACCAAAATTCAAGACTATCATTCGAATTATTCTCAGTACATTTTACATGGAAAATAGCTCTGGCCAATATTTTTCACCAGCAGCAGCTCTTAAAAAGCCGCCTGCCTCCAAGACATAAAAGTGAAAGTGCACTGAGCCTGAAGTCTGCCTTCTGGCATGCAGTGGTATTCGTTCAGACTGGATCAGTTGCGTTCTGATAGATGCAATGCTTTCATTTGGTATAAGGCTACAAAAGACATGCTGCACTTTTTCTTTTCTTTTTGCTTTTTTTTACATTTTGTTAATTGTAAACACTAATATTGATCTAAAGCAGGTTAATAATAGAAAAGGGTGCATTGGCCTGCTGCTCAAAACTGCAGAACTGATAAGCCCTGTCTCTTCATAGCTGCCTGGGGTCCAGAATCCACACTTCTTCAATACTTTATAAAAATGGGAGTCTGCTCAATCTGTGAATCTTCCCGTTTTCAAATGGGTGTGATTGACAGTTGGATCGGGGACACCCATGCTTGCAAAGAAAAAATATCACAAGCAGCTGAAAAACATTGCTGATTGCGCGTTCACGTTTGGCTCTTGCTCCAGACGCGGTGGGGCATTGTGACCAGATTGATATCCCTCTGAATACAAAATACAAATATTTTGCATACAGATTTTTGAATTTGCCAGCCAATCTTCATAGTGGTATTTCACTGTAGCGATTTGTAGATTTTCATTTACATATTTTTTACTCATGAGATTTTTTAACCCTATATGTGTGACCTGGAATATAATGGGCGGTGAAAAAAGAAATTTTCAGAGGACTCAAGCCTTGAATGCAATACAATACCCTAGAGGATTACTCATTAATCAATTTGACTCATCCTTCAATGCTACAGTGGCAACTGGTCAGGAGCCGTGGGCGACCCATCTCCAGATCTTAAGCTGTTTGGTCAGGAGTGGCACAGTTGAAGAATTTTAACAATGGTGCATGTTTTGGGTTGCCCAGTGAAAACCCATCCACAGAAAAGGAACACATACAAACTTTGCACAATTGATGTCAGAGTGTTAGCCACATTGTGACTATGCAGCATGATTTATGCAGCCTGATTCATGCGTGGGAACATCTGTGATTCAAAATATGAATATGATATAAATTGCAGTTGTGCTGGGGTTTGGCCATCTGTCAAGAGACCAAACATTTGCTAGTTCAAGCTGTAGTAGTTCTATGTACTGTGCTTGTGTCCTTGGTTAAGACACTTCACTCCGGTCACAACTGCCAAATCATGATGAGATGAGTCCACTGTTCTAACCCCCAATGGAAGGGAAACTGTCTAAGTAATTATTTTGCTATGGTCTATTGATACTTTGAAGCTCAACATTCTCTGGGGGTGTGATGCTAATGTAGGCATCGCTCTGTCTAAAACTCACTTAAATTGGACTTTAATCTACAACAGGTGAGATGATTTTGTACTGTTAAACAAGTCCCTCTCAAATACTATTACATTCACAAGTTTGCTAGCATTAGCCAACAATTATGCAAACAGTTTTTCAGTTTGTCACTCTCACCTTTTTTGTTGAAAACCAAACTCCTACAATGACCATAAATGCAGTAGTTTTCAGACTATTTTACAACGTTTTTGACGTTGTTTTCTAATGTGTTCATTGTGTCACCATGGTAACTGCTGAACATTCTGCCATGATACATACATATGGAACCCCTTAGTGTGATGTCACTGCAAAGTACCCATTGGAGCTGATGGCATAATAATGTACACAAAGTATCAAACCAAAGCAACAAATTCACATTCTACTCCATATAATTATAATATATGCAGTATTATGCATTATGTCAGTTTTACACATTTCATTGCACAAGTGAAATTCATATTGACAGAAAAAAAAAAAAAAAACAGTCCTTACACTGCCCATTGTTTCCTGAGCCAAAAGACATTACTCAATGCAAGCCTATTTGAAGACTTTGTCCAGGATCGAGAGATACACAGAGAACCATGCACAGAGAAAATTTTTAATGCCCGACTGCTAATAGCAGCTAGCCTGCTAAGATACGAGTTTTGTCAGGTTGGTTTCTGAGCATATATGCGTTTGTGTGGAAACAACAATATTATCCAGTCTACACTGAAAGATGCTTTATATTTTAACTCTTGCCTCCATTGAGTTCTAAGGGATATCATAATTTCAAAGGCCTCAAAATTTACTTTTCTCCCATAATGACATAAGGATCAGTAGTGCCTACTTACACCAAAGTTTACATTCTTGAGTACAGAAGGATTTTTTAATATCAAAGTCTGGTTTATTTAACAACAAAAAAAAAGTCTGAATTAGATTTTTTGAGGAATTTTTCAGTGAGATTTAGTTTACTTATATACTAAATAAGATATACAAAAACTCCTTTGTATATTATTTTAGTATCTAATATAAGAACAAAATGTGTCAAGAAATGTATATCTGGCTCCATCTTTTCTTTACATTCAAATGTCCCAAAAACGGTCAATTACATATTATTATTATTACACATACAATTTTTATATGAAAACATTACATGATGAAATATTGTTATACAGTTGTTTCTTACATTTATGTAAGTAAACTCAAATTGATATCTCTAAATTTAATCTAAAGACTTTTTCCTGTTCACCTGCAGTGTCTTGCCTTACGCTGAGCTTTTGAAATGATTGAAAAATGTGTGGTGAAGGTGTTCAAAATTACCTCCAGTCTGCGGTCGGCCCTCTGCAGCAGGTATCCCAGCTCCAGGTCTTGCAGGTCGGTCTCAAAGCCGAGGTAGTTCTCCGTGGAGTCCACCACCATGGGCCTGCAGCCTCCAGGCGTGAGGACGAAGCCTGGGTTACACGTCCCACAGCGGGTGTGGTTGTCCGGGGCACACGAGGCACAGGCCGAGCCCTCTCCGATGGTGCAGGGGGCGGGCAGCTGACAGGGCAGGTGCTCTGCCTTACACGTGCAGGTCCGGAGCTCCTCAGAGAAGGTGCCCAGCTGGTTGTTCTCCGAGCAGTAAAGCAGCGACTGCAGGTGGCTCAACCAGTACGACTGAGGCCTGGGGATATGTGACAGGAGAGGAGGTAGCAAGTGAGCTGGGTTATAAAAGAGGGGGTATTTTGCTAACACATAATATAGTACAGCAGTGCCCAGGAAAGATTACTCAAACACAGATGGATGACATAAAAAAAAAAAAAAAAAAACTAAAAAAAAAGTTTTTGTTTTAGATGAGGGCCAGCAAGCATATATATATATACAGAGGAAAACATAAACCTTTTACAAACATGATGTCCAGGAGGATTTCAGCCCACCATTTTGCACACAGTTGTATCCACTTTTCCCACCGAGAAGTGATACTTCCAGACCAACCACCACTGGTGTCAACCACCACTGGTGTCAATGGAGCACGCTGTGTGCTCTGTGCACTCCACTACATGCTTTTCCTTGTTCATTTAAAGGAACTGTATGTAGCCTGCACTCTTACTGTTTTAAAGTACTACAATGAACCTAGGATAGTTTTTCTCAGTATATGGACAGGTCATGCCTCATCTGACTCAACCCAAATGACTCATTCTGCATTTTGACTGCATAATTGTCTTAAAAAATAAAACATTTAAAAAAAAACATACAATAAAAAACAAAAACTAAACACTCAAAACTAAAAACAACAAATTATCTCATAAAAATTGACCATCATGCTATACTTGATTTAAACATGTTTACCAGGGACACAAATAGATCATGTTTAAATTTAAACAAAACATTTTACAGCTCATTTAAGGTGCATGCAGGTGGTAGGATCATGGACACATAGTGAAAACATCTGTGTGTAGATTTCTGTGTGTCCAAATATTGACAACAAAATATACAAGTACCGCAGACCTTATGACATGTATATACAGCACAGAGCAGGAGAAGAGCCAGAGAGAGCACCCAGAGATCGCCCGGGTGCAGTGTTTGTAAAGGGCTGTACTGTTGTCTGTGAGGAAGCAGGGTAAAGCCTACAGTTTTTATTGCGCTTTACAGACTTGAAAAGCCTCTCAAAGAGCTATACTGTAGTCATTATTCACACAGTCCACACTTGGTGGTAAGCTACTTCCTTAGGTACAGCTGCTAACAACATTTCAATTCAGCACCATCCCAACCACCACCACCACCACAGTGGTTGAGGGCTAGCACTCTTGCTTCACAGTAAGAAGGTCCCGGGTTCTGTGCGGCGTTTGCATGTTCTCCCTGTACCTGGGTGGATTTCCTCCGCGTACTCCACTTTCATCAACCCAAAATATGCACAATACGTAAAAACCTTCAAGCTAAAGTAGCCCTGGTCCCCAGTAGTATTAAAGGACGGACCAAAAGCAAAGGACAAATTGCACAGCACAGCACATTTGTACCATATCTCACCATGCAAAGTTACATAGTGCACCTTTAATTATTACTTTAACATCGGCATTATTGAGTTACTAAGCCTGAATCATTCCTATTCAAGTATCTTAATTGTTTATTAAGAATTAACTCTCATTCTTTATTAGGGCCAATTAAAGTGTGAAAGTCTGAAAAATTGAACTAGTTAATTTTAAAGGATTTGCAGTGGTTACTCCTCACGTAAGTTATTCATTCTGAACATCCCAGTATTTCACAGTGATTAATTAATACGTTTTTTTAAATCTTATCTTGGAAAGTGCATGTTAGCATGCTAACATGAATGCACTTCCTGAGTATTAGACAATAAAACGTTTTCTCTTTAGATGCAGACAGTACACTGCAAATGTATTTTTAACTCAAGAGCTGCTTTTTCAGTGTATCTGTACTAAGGCAAGACATTTTGGTAAAAAAAAAAAAAAAAAAAAAAGCTACTGGGCCATGCTTTATTAAGGCTAATTAAAGTATAGTTAGCATAAGGCCAGTAATTGTATCCAAAACTCATTTTATCAAGCATTTATCAACAGAAGTTTTCAAGTACTCGAAATGGCCCTTTATAACCACCTATAGAGCTAACAATTTCTCTAAAAACAGCCTGAGCTTAAGTTCTTGCTTGTTTGGCATTAGCAGTGTAGTTAGCCATATTTATTATATAACTTATTTTAGAGACATTACCTACGTCAGAGAAAATGAATTCACCGGAAAGAATTGTCTGCAAACAACAGTGCATTTGAAACTTAATTAGCCCAGAGAGTAATGCCCTTTGCAAGGCGATGGGGAGTTAAAAGCACACTCTAATAGTCTTCATAATTCCAGTGATGGCTGCAGCCGGGCCCCGAGGAATAAGAGAATGAAGAGTACAAGTGTTAATGAGAAAACAGCGTTACAGAAATGCTTCCGGGCTTTTCACATTTGCAGGATTATCTTTACCAAGTCCGACTGACAATTATCTCAACAGCACCGGTTTGAAGCAATTCCACACACCCCCTCTGTGGTGTGAATATGTACGGAAGCCCTGCAGGGACATGCTTTAGTCTAATAAGGCAAGTGAAAGTAATTTGAATGGTGATTTTGTTTTAAAGCAGGGGTCTCAAACTCTATTGGACCACAAGCCGAAATGACAAAATCAGCGTTGGTCAGGGGCCACATCTATTAT